>JAWWNH010000062.1:0-600000 GCA_034641385.1 Darevskia mixta | reverse complement strand
AATGACTGGATCAGTGGGGAAACCTCAAATGATCCATACGGGGTCACCTTTGGATGCATGCAGCTTATCCTTCCGTGATAGCTCAGTTGGTGGAGCATGAGACCTAGCACATCCCCGACAGAGCCAGGCTCTGCTTGAAGACCTTCCCATTACGGAGTGTAGAACATTTATTTATTTTCTAGTTATTGAATGTATACGCCGCTCTTCATCCAAGGATCACAGGGCAGTTTACAGTATAGAACCACACAAATGCATAACGTAATAGCAAACAAAACAGTAATGCCTCCCCCCTCCAAAGCACACACACACACACACACAGGGAGAGAGAGAGGGGGGGGGAGCGAGCATCCCTTCTAGGTAATTGGTTCCACTGCGGAATTGCTTTCTTTCATCCCAATTTGGGAAATTAATTCCTCCTTAAAGCTTTATAATCCGCTAGGAGAACTGAAAATAATGCCAATATATTTCACACCTGGCAAACCATGCGCCCCTTGGGTTTCAGCTAGAACATGGGGAGACGAGTCTAACAAGCCTGGGACATAAATTTTCGCGGCCCTCTGCTGGCCCATTTACCAGAAGTGATGTATTTAGCGTTAACTCTGGAAGTGTATACTAGATTCTGACCAAACTAAGCCTCCTAGAGCAAAATATACATAGGAGGCTTAGTTCGGTCAGAATCGAGTGTACACTTCCAGAGTTAAATCTAAATACATCACTTCTGGTAAATGAGCCACCATAGCTGCTAGAGGGCTGTGGAAATTTGTGTCCTGGGCTTTTTTCTTTTTTTTTAAGACATAAACTTTATTAATCAATCTTCTTATGTTACATTATGAAACAGAAATACATTATAGTACATTGTTTCACAATTCTCATTATACATTACTTCTGTACACTTTTAAATCCCAGAATATAAAAATAAAAAATAAAAAACAAATGCAAAAAATGCAAAAAGAAAAACACCAAGAACAACCGCCCAACTTAAAAAAAAACTAAAACTAAAACAAAGCAACAAATTTTCTTCAATCACATAAATAGCCTAAACATAATGGACTTCCTATCAAACCCAACCGTATATTCCAATCATACAAATGAATGTACTTCGACTTATTATATTTTGTCTTTGTGTATCTCTAATACATTCTAATGTCAACAAGTACCTATACTCCATTTTGTCATGCTTCTTCTGCCTCCAAGGTTACTCAAATGCCGGCATAGGTAACATATCTTTACTATATTTCCAGACATATGATTTGTATCTATCCCATTTTTCCTGAAATTTTTGTCTGGAATCACCTCTCAGACTATTAGTCCTGGGCTTTTTAGACTCTTCTCCCCATGTACTACCTGAAACCAAAGGGGCACATTGATTGGCAGATGCGAATTTCTTTTCAGCTCTCCTACCCCCTATTTAGGATCTTGGCTTACACTGACCTCTAAAGATAATAAATTGATGCATTCATTAATGTATCTGACTTTGCTTGTCTTGTGGCATCCAAGGGAAACCAAATGCAAATACACACCCTGGAAAGGAGCGACATTTTGGACCACATCTGTGTCTTCTGGTAAGCCGCACCATGCATTCTTTCTTCTGACTCTGATGATAACTCTTAAGATAATTTATCTTTAAAAGAGTTCCTGATACCCTCTTCCTCTCTGTTTATGGTAGCCAATGTGGTGTCTTTCAGGTGGTATTGGAATACGACTTCCATCATTGTACCTACCCCACACAAATGGGAGGCTCTCAGCGCCTGAAAAATACCATGCATAATGTAACCCTATTTCTAGTTGCTTGGGATTTAAGTTAGTATACAGGTGGCGCTGTGGGTTAAACCACAGAGCCTAGGGCTTGCTGATCAGAAGGTCAGCGGTTCGAATCCCTGCGACGGGGTGAGCTCCCATTGCTCAGTCCCTGCTCCTGCCAACCTAGCAGTTCGAAAGCATGTCAAACTGCAAGTAGAAAAATAGGAACCGCTCTGGCGGGAAGGTAAACGGCGTTTCCGTGCGCTGCTCTGGTTTCGCCAGAAGCGGCTTTGTCATGCTGGCCACATGACCTGGAAGCTGTACGCCGGCTCTCGGCCAATAAAGCGAGATGAGCGCCGCAACCCCAGAGTCGGACACGACTGGACCTAATGGTCAGGGGTCCCTTTACCTTTACCTTACCATTTCTGAAGTGGAAGAGTCACGATGAGGTGACTTTCCCCCCACCCTGTAATGTTTACTGCCCCAAGGGGGTGCTGTGGAAATAAACAGGAAAGCAACTTTAAGGCCCTTTAATAATAATTATTATTTATTTATTTATTTATTTATTTATTTATTTATTCATTCATTCATTCATTCATTCATTCATTCCCCGCCCATCTGGCTGGGTTTCCCCAGCCACTCTGGGTGGCTTCCAACAGAATATTAAAATACAATAATCTATTAAAGGCTTCCCTAAACAGGGCTGCCTTTAAATGTGTTCTAAAAGTCTGGTAGTTGTTTTTCTCTTTGACATCTGGTGGGAGGGCATTCCACAGGGCGGGTGCCACTACCGAGAAGGCCCTCTGCCTGGTTCCCTGTAACTTGGCTTCTCGCAGCGAGGGAACTGCCAGAAGGCCCCCGGCACTGGACCTTTGCAGATAAGCACTACAAAGCATTCAAGGAGGCTAGAAAGGGCTCTGCCAGATTCCTTGGGGAGCCTGCCGCCATGGTAGGTAGCCTCGCCATAAGGCATCTTCAGTAATATGGTTTTGCCCAGGAGAAGCAGCTGCCAGGAGCAGACATTTCGCAAGAACCCCTTTCTGAATACAAGGAGAGCTGGTAAAAGTTGGCAGAAAGTTTCGAAGCATTTGCATGCCGACCGTAGAACTTTCCACAAATTTATTCTTCAGGATTCATCAACAGTTAGCCTCAGGGCATCTGTCACTGGTTCAGTGGTTTATTTGCTATTGCATCAGATCAGCAGCACCAGTATTTATGGTATTAATATTAATAAATCCCTAGGAGACCTCATCCATCACTTTTAATCTCTCCTCCAACTCCTACCCCACTGCTCTTAAAAGTGTGATCTTCAATGGCTCAGGGCTATTTTACCAATATAAAAGCATCATTAGTCAAAGAAACTACAGCCTCATATTCAACGTTTCTGTCGGGGGGGGGGTTCCACCCAGAAGAGCAACATAACTCATCGCAAAATGTACTTCTTGATACAGCCATTCCAGATAACTCATCACAAAAGAACCAGTTAAAAATTGTGCTTTGTGTTTGTTTTTTTACAAGATAGAACCAGCTGAAACAAAAAAATTTAATCCACAGTAATTAGTGCTTCAAAAAGTATTAAGAAAAAATTGCTAGTGAACGTCAAGTCTTTTCAAAATGGACATACTACAGGGTTGGCGACACCTCCTCCAAATCGTAAAAATGATGACTTGTGCATGTTTTATGTCAGAACGTATTATTTTCCTCCTCGTCTGAAAAGAGAGCTTCTTCAGATGCTCAGTTATAGGGAAGCAGAGTTTTGACTATTCTCTTTCAAATGGAAGCCCCCTGGTGCTGCTGTGTTGCAAAATGGTTTGGTCCTTCAAATCTGGGGGGTGAGGATATAGGGGTAGGCTGGGGTTTCCCCCCATTCTTTCAAAAATAATAGCCCCACTGAAATATATATGGTTATTATGTTAAATAAGTAAATTAAACAGGTATAAGGAAAGTGTAAGAATGAGGTGAAGAATGAAAACTGTAGTGGGAAGAGAGGGAAGTCACAATACTCGGCAGAGTATCTGTATATATATGTTGTGATCATGAATGTTTTATGAGCGTTTTGTTAAATTATACTGGAAAAATCATTGAATAAAAATACCTTGCAAAAAAATAATAGCCCCACTGTTCACATGGAGCTTAGTAGAGTATGAAAAGAATAATTTCATTCATACCTACATACTTAGTCAGAAGCAAGCACCACTGAGTTCAATGGGACATACTCCCAGAGGTCGTGCAGTTGTGCATAGGACTGCAGCCCAAGGCAGACTTTCTTTTAAGAAAGTAGACTATAGTGAGGATCTTAAACACTAACAGCAGGTTTATAGCAGGAGGGAATTATGGCCATTCAGATCTTGCTGGACTCGAAGTCTAATCATCTCTGACCGCTGGCCATGCTTGCTCTGGCTGATAGGAGATGGACTCCCAACAAATATCTGAGCACATTTAAAGGATAGGTTAACTCAGGCATTCCCAAACTTGGCCCTCCATATGTTTTGGGACTACAATTCCCATCATCCCTGACCACCGGTCCTGTTAGCTAGGGATGATGGGAGTTGTAGTCCCAAAACATCTGGGCCTAAATATTATGTTAGATTCATCTTTCGTTGGTCAAGCCTCAAGAGTGAACCAGACTATTTTTTCCAGGATCCCTAAATTGGTGTAAGGTGAGGCTGTATGAAAAGGCCTAACTGCTGAGAGTGAAATATCACAAGTTGCAAGTTCTCAGTGGGAGGTGAATAGATTCTGAACTGCAGTCATACACACTAAGAAAAGGAAATCTTTGCAATAAGGAAAAAAAACCAGTTTTTGAAAAAGCCCATATTATTGTGATGATGATGATGACTACATTACATGTGTGTTTACTTCTGGAGATTGATTTAATTCATTCTTTCACCTACATTTTAGGCTTTTGCCAATTTCTCTATGGACAGCTGGATTCCTTGTTGAAAAAGCCAATGTGTCTAGGAATGACTAGATCACAAAGTGGAGAACCAAAGATGCTCAGGGAAGGGCTGTGGCTCAACAGTGAAGCATCTGCCTTGCGTGCAAAAGGTCTCAGGTTTGATCCCCGGCCCCTCCAGGTAAGGCCATCTGAAATCAGGAAGAACTACTGCCAGTCATTTTAGACAATACTGAGCTAAATGGGCCAGTTATAAGGCAGCCTCCAATGCTCAATTGGTAGGTGAAGATTACTAACCCGTTCTCTACTTTGATGACACAATAGGGAGTCATGAGCACCCACCCTGCTCTTGCAAGAACTTATGAACTGAAGGTGGATTTTTTATTGTAAAAAGAAGTTCTTCAATTACAGAACAAAAACAAAGCGTTGGGATCACTGCATGCATCCAAAAGGAGTCATGTTTACTACTGTTGAGAACACATCATTTCAGTGAAATGAAAAGAAGCTTCTAGACGCTTCGAATAAAATGCATGATGCAAATATATAACACGGACCCTTCTCCATCTACTTACAGGAATCATCCAGTTGGCTAGATCACCATATTTAGACACCTGCATCGCTCCCAGCATTGTCAGATCAACATGTCCCCTGTTAAAAACAACAAAGAAAGAAATGAGCACGCTTTTGGCATCAGAAATTTTGGCACAATTTTTGTTTGTTCCATCTACAAGTCCTCTAACCATTCCTGAACAGTACCTCTCTATAAAAGCAGGGGCAGAAAAATAGCGTAAAAATCAAGCGCCGCTGGATAGCTGGGAAACTAAAATCCCATGCACATTGAGGCTGCCATACCTCACTTATCTCCACTTACCTAGGAGTAAGCTCCACTGAATTCTATGGAACTTACTTCTAAGGCAGATATAAGGGTAGTGTCGTTACCTGGGATTATGTCCCACTGAACTCAGCGGCCTGGGATAAATATCTACATGTCAAACTTGGGACCTACAGCATTCGCTAAACAACACACCAAGGCATAGCTGTCAACCCTCCCTTTTTTTGCGGGAAACTCCCTTATTCCAATGCCGTTTCTCGCCGCTATCCCAGATTGTTGATATCCCTTTAATTTCCCGGATTTCAAAGGAAGCAGCTCCTCTTCCTCCCTGCCGGCCAGGGAGGCTCCTCAGCTGTGTTGCTTGGCTGCCAATAAGGAGTCTGAGACTGACTGGGGGCGGAGCTTGCATGCCTTGTGCAGCCAGACCCTCACGCCCAACCAGACAGACAGCCTGCCTGCTGTCTACGCGCTCGCTCTTTCGCTCACCCGTTCGCGCGCAGCCTCTGGAGCACAGGGTGGCGAGGCTACTTGGTGCCATTGCACCGCCCTCGCGGCATCCCTTATTTTCAAATCCGAAAGTTTGGAAAAAATCCCTTATTTTCAAATCCGAAAGTTGACAGCTATGCACCAAGGCGGTAACGGTAACAACAAAGCAACACTGCACAGCCTGTGCCGCAAGATCACTCTTAATACTCTGTTCATACAACACAAAAGATTAGTACAAAAACAGTGTTGGCCTGACAACTGACAGCACCAGCCGAGTTGACTATTTTGAGTTCGATATCCAGCTGCTAAATCTATTGAGTTCCAATACCCAGCTACTAATTATTTTGCTGTTTCGCAGAAAACTGACGGATAGTCACTTCGGTGTGGGTTACTAATAAGTTCAGGCACCAGCTGGGCCTGTGCTCTTGACATTTAGCAAATTAGGTTTTTTCATTACATACCCTCGAATCATTGCAAAAGATTCATCGCTAGAGAAGTAGGAAGCCCCTGGAAGCACGGTGACCGTCTCTTTGCCTGTAGAAGAAACTCGGTGTTAAGTTTGCTATGGCCAACAGGCAAAATCCCAGGCTGGTGCTGGGAATCGATGTTGTCTGTGTCACACAACAAGGCTTCACAAAGCTTCTACTATTTTTTTTGGGGGGGGGGAGGTAAGGAAAACAGAAAGACAAAAGCAATAAAACACAAATGACAAAAGTCCCTCCGAACTTCAAGTAGACTCTTCCAGGGGAGAATGCTTGTGAACAAAGATCCTTGCCAGTGAATCTGATATGGCATGCTGGGTCTTAAGTAAGCTTTAATTTCTCTGCAACCTTTTAAATATATATATATATTTTTAAAGGCTGCAGAGAAATTAAAGCTAACTTAAGAGCCAGCATGCCAGAGACATTTAATTGCTGCACAGTCGTACCTTCGATCTCAAATGCCTTGACTCCCAAACAAATCAGCTCCTGAACGATTGAAACCCAGAAGCGAGTGTTCTGGTTTCTGAATGATTTTCAGAAGCCCAATGTTCGGTGCGGCTTCCGATTGGCTGCAGGAACTTCCTGCAGCCAATCAGAAGCCGCGCCTTGGTTTCCGAACATTTTGGAAGTCGAACGGACTTCCAGAAGAGATTCCATTCGACTTCCAAGGTACGACTATATTTGAATTGTATCAGGAAATCAAGCTTGCTGAATGACCATGGGGCACTCGTTCTACCTACCTCTGGGGGTTGTTGAGAAGATAAAGGAAAAAGCTGTACATGACATGACCCAGGATTTAGAGAATCCAAGAAGGATGGGCATGGGGATCATCCTCAGAGACTCCATTCAACCAGAGACTTTGGTGTAGAGGGAATTCCAGAAAGTGCCACTGCCCCCACTTCTGCTATCTGAGAACATCTGGCCTCCTCCTCTGATGGCTCTGCTTCTAAAGGAGATCACCACCACCCGTAGTTCCACCATGCTAGTTCATACCTGAAGAACTGAGTGCAGCCCCTTTGAGACACTGATAGCTTTCCCAGAAAGGCCTGAGCAAGAAACCCTAAGCTACCTTCAGACTTGCTAAAACCCTCAGTTGGCTCCAGACCTTTTGCTGGAGCAACATCCCAGGCCAGCCTTTCTCAACCTCGAGTTCCCAGATACTGTTGGACTACAAGTCCCATCATCCATAGCCAGCAGGGGCAGTGGTCAGGAATGATGGGAATGGTGGTCCAACAACATCTGGGGAACCCAAGGTTGTGAAAGGAGACTGTTGCTCTTGGATGCCTGTATCAAACTTGAATTCCACCTGGCTCTATCTGAAGTGTGGTGGAGTCTCCTTCTTTGGAGGTCTTTAAGCAGAGGCTTGACAGCCATCTGTCAAGAATGCTTTGATGGTGTTCCTGCTTGGCAGGGGGTTGGACTGGATGGCCCTTGTGGTCTCTTCCAACTCTATGATTCTATGATTCTATGAAGCTGTCCATGGTTCTGTTTCTCTGCTTTCCTCTCCCACCTCCCCATTAACTTCTTGCAGTTGTGAAAGAAAGACAAAAATCGGGTTTAACCTGCATTGATGAGGTCAGGGTCAACTTCGCTTTCAGATGGGTAAGGTCCCTAAGTTAAAACACAAAACAAACCCTTGCATTAACTTTCCAGTCAAACAGTTGTGTTGTGTTGTGTATTGATTCCCGTTGCCTGTGTTCCATTCTTACCAAGCCAAGGACTCCATTTTCACTCTGTAGATGAACAGTTATTTCTGGACTGATGAAGTTGCTGGCAAGCAGTGGGATTCCAATACCCAGGTTAGCTTAAACGGATCGGTCAAGGTTAAACAGATCCAAGTTCTTCATTCTGTACACAAATTTATTTAATTCAAATGCACCTCGAAAATAATTTTTAAAAAAGCAACTGCATTCCACACAGCCAAAGGATACCGTACATGCCATCCTCAAATTCAAGGGCCGCTCGCCTGATGATCCTCTCTCTTACGTTATCGCCATCTTTCTTCTGCTTGCCTTTGCTATCTTCAGCTTTGCGTAGCGACAACCTCTAGAAAAGCAAGCAGAGTGAAAGGGTAGTGACCACTGCACTCTTTCATGGAACATTAAGGACCAGCATATATTATATCACAGTCGGTAAAGGCAGGCCTCAGACACCCTGAAGCAGTAAGAAATATTTTTAAGATGGCCTGGGTTGGTTTATGCTAAACACTGGCCTGATCTGCACATAACGTAAACCAAACTGTCGCTTATTGTGAACAAGCAAATGTGCCCAGAAAGACAGCAATTGCTGTTCTGTTTCCCACTGTGCCAACGCTAACTCAGCTCAGCACCTTTCTGAGTCTATACTCCTCCACAAACTTTACCCAGCAGGTCATCTAAAGCAGGGGTCCCCAGACTAAGGCCCGCGGAACGGATACGGCCTGAGTGAGCCAATTATCCAGCCCCCGCTGACCCCCGCTGCCCACCTCCGCCGCCCGCTATTACCGGCGCGGCTCCCCATCTCCGGGTAAACGTCATTTCCGGTGCACTTTCGGGTCTGCAGAGGGCCATGCGCACGCACACAAGCTATTTCCGGTGCCGCGCCGGAAGTGCGCCGGAAATGACGTTTGAGTATGCGCAAAAGCTATTTCCGGTGCCGTGCCGGAAAAAGCGAGTGCGCACGCGTATGGGCGCACGCTCCCCCGCCCTCCGGTCCACCGCACGATCAGCGCCGGAGGAACCGACTCAAGGCGAGGTAAGTCTGGGGACCCCTGATCTAAAGAAACTGCCTTATATCAGGTCAATTGATTTGTTCCTCTGGCCCAGGGGTGGGTGGAGCCAGAGTCAAAAAAAGAACAGGGCAACCTCGTTTTCATTCCCTTTCTCCATTTCCTCCCCATCATACAAGGTTGCTAGAGGAGGGACATCTTGTTCTGGTCAGAATTTCACCCATTTTGGTACAGACATCCCACTCGGTTTCCGTCCAGTCTTCCACCACACACATGAAGTTAGGGCAATGGCCACAGGCTGCCCCCAGAGACTGGGGCTTGAGAAACTGGCACCTTCTAGTTACAAACATGTGCCTACTTAGGGATGGACAAATTTGTCATTTTCAGTTCTCCAAGTTTCCCCTTTTCCCTCAGTCTTAAACTCAGTTCTCCACATTTCCACAACAATTTGTGCGTTTAAAAAAAAAATCATCATAAAAATTTCACCAGCATTCACTGTTTATTTCTGCTAGCAAATGTTATGTTTGTGTGCAGTCCTGACTCACATTTAGGCAAAGCCATCTTCCCTAACTTACTGCATTTCTTGCATGTTGTTTCTTCATTTTGCATCGCAAAATTCAGAGAAGTGCAAACTTCATAGGCTAGCGGCATTTCCATTTGCCTATCCGTTCAAGAAATGCAAATTAGCTTCTCATTAGAATGCCAACAAGATCAAACTCCTCTTCCATTCCTTAGTGCCTGCCACTCACTCACATGATGAATTTATACTCTTACCTTTTAGGAAAACCTTCCAAGTTATAGAAAAACACTGAGCTATATGGACCTTCCCCAAACCAACTGCTGTGAACACAGCCTTTGAGTGAGAGAACAATACACTTGCCTGGTCCTTCCTCAGGTTATGCCTGAGCAACAGAAGCCCATTTCACCAAGGCAGCACTGCTAAGGGAAAGTCTCTTCGTGCTTCTGCTGCTCCAGGTTGCCATCTGCTGTTACCATTTTGTACAACATGTCAACTCTTTCCCAACCCAAGGAAGGGCTGACATTTAAAAAAATGCATTATCAATGGTGGATCAGAGCAGGCAAGACACCTCCACTGGTACTCCCCATTATCTGAACCCACATGTCCAAGAAGCCTTTTCCAGAGTGAAACTGAAGCAGACTGGCCAAAAGAGCAGAAGAAACTACTGTATTTTCTGGCGTATAAGACTACATTTCTTGGGTTCCATGATCACTGCAGATGGTGACAGCAGTCACGAAATTAGAAGACGCCTGCTTCTTGGGAGGAAAGCAATGACAAACCTAGACAGCATCTTAAAAAGCAAAGACATCACCTTGCCGACAAAGGTCCGTATAGTTAAAGCTATCGTTTTCCCAGTAGTAATGTACGGAAGTGAGAGCTGGACCATAAAGAAGGCTGATCGCCGAAGAATTGATGCCTTTGAATTATGGTGCTGGAGGAGACTCTTGAGAGTCCCATGGACTGCAAGAAGATCAAACCTATCCATTCTTAAAGAAATCAGCCCTGAGTGCTCACTGGAAGGACAGATCCTGAAGTTGAGGCTCCAGTACTTTGGCCACCTCATGAGAAGAGAAGACTCCCTAGAAAAGACCCTGATGTTGGGAAAGATTGAGGGCACAAGGAGAAGGGGATGGCAGAGGATGAGATGTTGGACAGTGTTCTCGAAGCCACTAACATGAGTTTGGCAAAACTGCGAGAGGCAGTGAAGGATAGGCGTGCCTGGCGTGCTCTGGTCCATGGGGTCACGAAGAGTCGGACACGACTGAACGACTGAACAACGAACAAGACTACTTTTTAATCCAGGAAAATCTTCTCAAAAGTCGGGGGTCATCTTATACGCCGGGTGTCGTCTTATAGGGCAGGTGCTGAAAAGCCGCGGGCTCGGAGATGCCGCCCTTGTCTTCTTCCCGGCCCGGCCTCCTCCTCAGCCCCTCTCGCGCCCCCTCGCAGGGAGCCAGCGAGCGAGAGACGGGGGGCGCACAAACGCCTCTTGCGCAGTCCTGGCCCGCCTGCTCCTGTCATGCACGCCCCGCCCCTGAGACACAGGCAGGCAGGCAGGCGAGCGACACGCTCCCCTCCCCTCACGGCTGCTCTCGCCTTCGCCGCCTCAGCAGCTAGACGAGATGGGCGCTCATGGTGAAAAAGGCTGCCTCCAGTGTGCTTTGGTGTGTGTTGGAAGAGGGGTAGTCTTATACGGCGAGTATATCCCAAACTCTATATTTTAACTGGAAAAGTTGGGGGTCGTCTTATACGCCCAGTCGTCTTATACGCCAGAAAATACGGTATGTATGTACGCTACAACAGCGGCCAGGATATTACTAGCCCAAAAATGGAAAGACAAGATACCAACGAAAGAAGAATGGCAAGAAAAACTGGTGGAATATGCTGAAATGGCGAAGCTAACTGGAAAACTTAGAGACAAGGAAAATAGAGATTTCAAAAAAAACTGGGAACCGTTTAGGTTGTATTTACAGAAACATTGTAAAGAAGTGGACTCACTAGCAGGGTCTGAGTAAACACAATTAAGAAAACAAACACAGAAGCTAAGATGTAATAAGAAGACAGTTTGACTTCCGAAAACGTTCGAAAACCAAGGCGCAACTTCTGATTGGCTGCAGGAGCTTCCTGCGCTCAATCGGACGCTGTGGAAGCCACGTCGGACATTCGGCTTCCCAAAAAAGTTTGCAAACCAGAACACTTACTACCGGGCTTGTGGCGTTCGGGAGCCAAAACGTTCGAGTCACAAGGCGTTTGAGAACCAAGGTACGACTGTATACTGTATCCATGCATTCAAAGTACCAGGGCTTCTGAGTCTAAAACTGTGACCTGCATCTTGGCCCAAGTCTCTGCTTCTTCTCACTTTTGAAACGGAGGCATAAACAAAACGCGGAGATATGTTTAATAACAGCTTAAATCGGAATTAGGCTTCCCTTGGGACGTTTTGCTCTCCCAGCCAGAGCCAGGCCAGATATTACAGCCATAATTATTCCTCTCCTAATATGATAAACTATCTTCCTTTTCCAGGCACTCTAAGCTAAATCTGCTTTATACTGGAACCCTCACTCAGCACTCGGGTGGATAACCGCATTCCGTCCAAGACCAATTTACGCTTGAAGAAGCGAGCCCAGAGCCTCCAAGGTAGATGCAATTTTTATAGGCACTCTCGCTCTTAAGACAGTAAACAGAGGAGCTTGCAGTTTCATTGCCTGTTTTGACAAGGCAGATCCCTAGCAGGATTACAAAACTCAGCAGACCAAAATTAATCCCTGCTGTGACTTTGGTCTAGACGATATAAAACACTTAAAAACGAGGTTGCAAAAAATAAAATAAAAAGTGGCGTCGAAGGGAGGGAGGGGAGAAGCTGGTCTGGAGAACAGGAGAAAAATGGAAAACAATCATGGTTTGGCCGTGCAATAACGAAGATCTATACCCAGCCTCCTATTGGGTTGAAGAAGAATCAGGAATAATATTTGATGATTAGCCGCAAAGGGAAAAGGTAAGCAGTGCTATCGTTCAACACACGTAAGATGCACTTAATTATTCCTTCCATTATTCCTTCCATTATTCCTTCCTTCCTTCCTTCCTTCCTTGAGCTCAAGGTGACCATATATGGAGGATCCAAGATGGTCTCCTGTCCAGGTACTGGTCAGACCCTGATCTGCTTATCTTCAGCAAGGTGGCTGCATCATGTGCCCTCAGGATCTTGCCTTGGAACCAAAGCACTAAAACAGGGATGTCCAACAGGTCGATCGCAATCTACTGGTAGATCCCCTGGAGGTTTTGGTAGATCGCGGTTGATCACTGCCTCCCTTTCCTCAGCATTGGTAAATTAGAAGCCTGCCCCGCCCCCTCGCCCTGGCCTCCATTGTTGCACGATCTGCAGAACGGAAGACGGAGATTACTCAGTGAGGCTGTTTGCTTCCCCAGTGATCTGTTGGTCTGCTGGTGAGTGGCTGTTCCTCTTCCTCCCCCCCCCCAAAACCCCCCCCAAAACATGGCTACCCTCCTCCCAAAAAAAAGCTCAACAACTTTGACCTGAACCCCCCAAAAAACAGGGGTAGATCACTGCCAGTTTTTAATTCTGTGAGTAGATTGCAGTCTCTTGGGAGTTGGCCACCCCTGCACTAAAACAAGAGTTTTATCACAAGGGGCGGTTTTTCAAGTTTTCTATGTTCAGGCCAAACTTTCCCTATGGATACGCCTGCTGAGGAACGGTTCCGTATCTGCTACAGACCCCTTGTGCTCTGCAAAGAGTTCTGGGGCAGGTTATAGATCAGTGATGGCTAACCTTGACACTCAGGATGTTTTGGGACTACAACTCCCATCATCCCTGACCACTGATCCTGTTAGCTAGGGATGATGGGAGTTGTAGTTCCAAAACATCTGGGGTGTCAAGGTTAGCCATCACTGTTATAGAGGGTGCGCAGATTGTTGCGAGACACTGCCCTGGTGTTCCTTCCCCATTCAAGTTTTTCCTTGCCTCTGAAAACTATCCATGGAGCTGCCTTATACAGAGTGTCACAACATGGGTCCGTTTGTTTATTTATTTATTATTTCACTTTATTTATTCCCAACAGGTAGGTCTCAAAGCGGCTGCCAACAATAAAAATATACACCGAGCAAAATTTTAAACATAACTTAAACCTCCAAAACACACTTAATACTGACTGGCAGGGGCCTGCCAGAGTTTCAACCAGGGGTCTCTCTCTCGCTCTCTCTACAGTTGCTGGAGATTGCCAAGGAGCTGAAGCTTTTTGCATGTAAATCATGAGCGCTAGCTCTGAATCGCAGCTCTTCCCTAATCTCAGCATTCCTCGCAAAACAGTATGAAAACCACTTCTAATAATAGGTCAACAGAATCGTAAGAAATGAAAGCCACCTCGCCCTACCACCAGCAGCATGAAACACAATTATCTGCTCAACAGACTTCCAAAGGATCCCCTCTGGGCATGAGGTAGTCAGGATGGTACCCTCCAAAATATCCTGTCATTCCTGACCATTTGTCATGCTGGCTGGGAGCAACTGAAGTTGGCTACCCCACCCCACCCCGACCAAGGTCACTCAAACGACACCCCCAGAGAAGAAGTGTGAACTTGCAGAGACAAGAGCTCTAGCTGGCTTAAGTTAGCCAAGCTAAAAGGCTGAGGGATGCTTGGGCACACATGCCCACACACAACATTACCAGCCAAGCATCTCCACACCTCCAGATCCTAGGGTGGCAATGCAGAAATTTCTTGCCAATGCAGAAATATGGTAATAACCGGATCCTACACGTGAGCTCAAAATTCACCCACCATTTCTCAGCAAAGGATGTTGGACACAGCTGCAGTTTGGGGGGCCATTTAGATTACATTCAGATGTAATTAATGAAGTGCTGAGGATGCGTTCTGTTAAGTGGGTCGCTTTGGGATTCAACCTTCATTTATAATTGGATATGGAAACGGCATGGTGTCCGCTGAGGTCCACAGAGGCACAAAAAATGTTTTATTGCTTACACATTCGAGCTCCGATGAGATTATCAGCTTTTGTTTTTTTCAAAAAGAGAGAGGAAAAAAACAAGTTTCCAGCCCCTCAGGATGAAGATATGCTTGTGTGTGTGTGTGTTGAATTTTTTTAGAAGTCAGAAAGGTTGCTAAGCAGTATCACCCGTGCTTAGGAGGCATCACTCCTTGGCCATGTAACTAGCGAAACCCATAATCATGCAAAATAAGAGCAGCAATACAAATGTGCCCAGGCTCAGGGCCGGCGCGTCCATTTAGGCGAACTAGGCAGTTGCCTAGAGCGCCAAAATGGAGGGGGCGCTGGCCAGCCTGCCCGCCGCCCCCCGCCACCGCCCCAACCAGCGAGCAGGTTGGGGCGAAAACCGTGGCGGCGGGGGCACCAAAATGGAGGGGGCGCTGGCCAGCCTGCCCCTCGCCCCCCGCCGCCCAGTGCCGCCCCAACCAGCGACGAAAATTGCGGCGCCGCGGGGCGCCCGGCGGGCAGGGGGCGGGGCACCGTACGTCATGCGCAATGACATCACGTGCCCCGCCCCCTTGCCTAGGGCGCCAAAACCCCTAGCACCGGTCCTGGGCCCCAAACCCGTTAAAACTTACCTCAATTCTTTTTTCATACTTTCCCCCTTTAATGAGACGGTGGACATAGATCTTGGGGACATGAATATCTTCTGGGGCAAAGGAACCAACGTCCACAATTTCTTCTACCTGAGCAGATGTGAAAAACAAAAAGGGTAAAAAAAATCAGAGGGTGCACACAGTACACAAAGATTAGCAGGTGGAAAAATGCAGGGTCCTTCAGTTCCTTTTGAAGAGGTAAGTCCCCGGGTCCTTTTTGAAGCGACAATGAGTTATATAGCTCCAAGAGCTCTCGATTTATGAAGTGAGGTGAGGGCTTGGGAGAGCCAGCGTGGTGTAGTGGTTAAGCGAGGTAGACTCGTAATCTGGTGAACCGGGTTCACTTCCCCTCTCCTCCACATGCAGCTGCTGGGTGACCTTGGGCTAGTCACACTTCTCTGAAGTCTCTCAGCCCCACTCACCTCACAGAGTGTTTGTTGTGGGGGAGGAAGGGAAAGGAGAATGTGAGCTGCTTTGAGACTCCTTAAGGGGAGTGAAAGGGTCCAAACTCTTCTTCTTCTTCTTCTTAGATCCTTTAACTGGAAGTCTGACTTTCTCTACTACCCACTTCCTGGTTCTGCAAGTAAGCGTTGCACAGATTGTGTCTATACACACTGTGCGCCATGTGCACAGCATGCTTTTAAGTCAAGAGCGTCAGGTGGTTCCCAAGAACAAGCGTGGCAAAATACTTTATGCCACCAATTCCCCAAGGCAGTTTGCTGTCCCAAGATCACCAGCTGAGCTTCACTGCAGAGTGGGGAGTTAAAATCCAGTCTCTCCTGCCCTAGTCTAGCAGGCCAACCACTATACTACACCGACTCCTGACACCCCACTGAAGCTTCCACACTGAATATTCTAGAATAAAAGAGCCTGAAGCCAAGCAGGTAATGTTTGCATGTTTATACTAGAGGAGAAAGTCGCCTCGGCTGCCTACTCACACTCTCAGCAGTGGAAGGTCTTGCTATTAATTGCCAGATGGAAACAGGGAGTCCCCTGCCAGTATTTAACTTTCTTGTTCTCTCCAGCAAAACAGTGAGGTAGTGTGCAATGGTCCTCTCTTTAACCAAAGGTTCAGCCAAGGCGACGGCTTAGAAGTGAGATCTGAAGGTGCAACTGTGTCTGTAGCTGCTTTCAGAACCAGCAGCTACCACAGTCACTAGGAGGCTTCTCTCCTTACAACGCCTTTCCAAGAGGAAAATATTTGAGCAGACACTAGTTTCTCTCTCTTCATACATCCATGATCTTTCACTTTACTTCTTGGAAGCATGGAGCATTTTACAAAGAAAAAAAAAATATGAGCACGCATTTATTCTGAGCGTATAGTTTGGGACACTTCAATTCATAACATGTGCAGAATGCACATGTTGCCACCCCATGTGCTAAGAACACCAAGCACATTTATTTAAGCAGGTGGGTTGTCCCCATGGGCTTATAAAAGAATATTTTGAAATGCCCGTCGGAGAAACTCATCATAACTCAAGATGCACATTGCAACGTAACAGTTGAAGCGCAGCAAGACTCTTCCCCACAGAAACTCCGAATAGGTTTGAGGAGCACCGTGGGGGGGGGGGGACAACAAAATGCACCATTTTCCAATTTGGCAGAAGCAAGCAAACAGAAGCCAAACCTCTCTCCATCCTGCCTTACTTTGCAAAACAGCAGTAGGTACCCAGCAGAACGCCAAAAGAAAAATGTCTTTCTATTCTAGCCTTCTAATAAACCTTTCAAACCATTAATTCTACCCCCCCCCCACCTTAGACTATGAAAGAGGAAAAACAGAACCAGAGCTCTAAAAACAGTAACTAGATGGATTCCTAAGGCTGAAATGTGGAAGAGCAACATGGCATCATGGCCAAATACGTTGTTGTCGTTGTCGTATGTATGTATTGATATCCTACCTTTCTCCCAAGCTGCATGAAGCACCGCAGCCTTGTGCATCGGGGAATCCTGGGTACAAACCTTTGCTCTTGGCAGGAAAGTGTGCAAAGATCCCAATTCACTACTAGTGACAATTACTACAGGAATTTCCTGGACACAAAAGGCTAATTCTTGTGTCCTTGCAGCTGGGAAGCCGCTAAAGACAGATGCCCAAATTCACCATTGAGCAGGTGCAAATTCATCTCTTACACCAGTATATAAAAACATTTTTGAATGACTAACACTGTAATGGTTGATGCGGAAAAGTGATAGTCTGGAAGCTTGGACACGATCCAGGAAGCAACCCTTGACCCTCCAGATGTTGTTGGACTCCAGCTCCCATCGTTCCTGACCTTTGGCCACGCTGCCTCCAGCTAATAGGAGATGGATTTCAACACCATCTGGAGGGTCTTAGCTACCCCTGAATTAGGAAAAAAGGGGCAAGATAATAATATTATAACAACTTATTACTTATACCCCGCCCATCTGGCTGGGTTTCCCCAGCCACTCTGGGCAGCTTCCAACAGAACATTAAAAACACGATAAAACATCAGTCATTAAAAACTTCCCTAAACAGGGTTTCCTTCAGATGTCATCTAAAAGTCAGATAGTTGTTTATTTCCTTGACATCTGATTGGAGGGCCTTCCACAGGGCAGGTGCCACAACCAAGAAGGCCCTCTGCCTGGTTCCCTGTAACCTCACTTCTCGCAGTGAGGGAACCGCCAGAAGGCCCTCGGCGCTGGACCTCAGTGTCTGGGCAGAACGATGGGGGTGGAGATTATCCTTCAGGTATACTGGGCTGAGGCCATTTAGGGCTTTAAAGGTCAGCACCAAGATTTTGAATTGTGTTTGAAGAAACTCACTGGTAGGCCAAAGCCACTACTGCAGCTTCCTGGCTAATGCGCCGTCAGTGTGGCGCATCTCGGATTTCAAATTTGTGAGGTAGAATTAGAATTAAGCAAAGTTGCTGGGGCGCAAGAGCCAGGACTGTATCGGCAATATAAAAGTGTGCATTTATAAGCATGGCCATTTCTCAGCATCTCGTTGTTAACAATGAAAGCAACACCACAATTTTAGGTGACTAATAGAGCTATTCATTCCTGTCCCACAACGTAATGAAAGTCCATTGTACCTGCAACAGCAGCATTCTAATGGCGTTGCTAAGTAACCAAAGATACGTTGCAGGGTTTTTAATTACATTTCCTTAATTAGTTGTGGGTGAAAGAGCATTTCTGCACTCAGATCTGAGTCCCACCCCCACCCCTTTGTTCCCCTTCCTTGCTAAATCAAACCTCATCTTACGCAAATGGAAGCACAGCTTGTCATCATTTGGGCTTCTCTAAAATCCTGCCCTCTTCCATCCCTGCTTCAGGTAAAGGCATATCATCTTCAACTGGAGCAGAACATCACGCCTGGTTTCAGTTATGCACGTATACAGCATCTGTCAACTTCATCTGAGCAATTCGCAAAGATCTGCAAGGAGTCCTTGCAAGCTTTGAAGTACAAGTAAAAATAAAATAAAATTGTTTGACCTTACCTCTACTATAGTTGTTCTGGCAGCTTTACACATGGGCTGGTTAAAGTTTCTTGCAGTTTTCCTATTTGAGGCAGAGAAAATGGGAAGGTAAAGTTAACTGAAAGCAAAAGATAGGAGATTATTTTCTGCTCACATTCAGGCTGTTATATTACTGTAGTATCAGGGAAAGCACTGGGTCAACCTAAATTTAAAGGAATTAGGGAGGGAGAAGATAGCAACATATAGACCTTTGCATACCTAGGATATGTTTAAGAACACATTTAAAATTGCAGACTTGTTTCTCAAATGATGGTCTAAGGCACAGACTCTAAGCCTTGGTAGAGCAGCCTCAAAACTGAATCAATGGATCCTACCGTCTTTCCCCCTTTTTAAGACACCGTCTTATAAATTTTTTTCTCAAAAAAACACAGGGTGGCTTATTTGGGGGGGGTGTCTTATTTTTATTACGTCAGTATGGTACGGTACAGCCTCCCCCTGCGTGCTGAGCAGGCGGCCCAGAACTCCGCAAGAGGCGGGTTCCCCCCCCCCCGCGCGCCTCTCGCTGGTTCGCTGGCTCCCTGCACACGGGGAACAGGTGGGGCATGAAGAGGCATCTCCCCCCCCCCCGCGTACCTCTCCCTGCGCGCTAAGCAGGCGAGGCAGAACTCCGCAAGAGGCGCGTTTCCCCCCGTGCCTCTCACTGGTTCGCTGGCTCCCTGCGCACACAGGAGGGGCTGAGGAGGCGACGGGAACAATGGCGGCACCATGGCTTACTTTTGGGGTACGTCTTACTTCTCACAAAGGTAAAAAAAACCTGCCATGGCTTACTTTATGACTACGTATTAAAAAAGGGGAAACAGGGTATTTTCTAGATATTTCTCTCCATCCTGAGTTTATCATACAACATAAAAAATGTTTGGGCTTCTACTGCCCCCTCCTGGACACTTTTGCTTTATTAAATGCTAAATCAGTCCCTGCGGTCACCAAATTTGGGTGTTTAGCGTTGCACAGAGCAAGAAGAGATACAAGAAATGCAGATTTCTTTTTTTAAAAAAATGCAGATCCACCCTATTTGTTTTTATAGCATTATATATTCATTCTTCATCTATTTAATCCTTATGTTTCCTAAATCTCCACTTTTCACAGGTCCTAAGAAACAGAGTCAGATCATTGGTCCCTCTAGGTGAAAACTGTCTACATTAACACACTCAAAACCTAAACATAACCAAAAAAAACCCCAACCCTGAAGAGTGGGCTAAACAACTTTTAAATTAAATTAACATTATTATACAAGTCAAGTGGGCATCACGTGCCCCATGTGAGCTGCAGGTGAATCCCAACACAAGAAAAAAAACCAGCCCCTTGGAGCTGTGTATTACAGGGGGAAAACATTTGCACACTGACGGGTCAGCTTTGTCCAACATGACTGATGTTCTCGTTCAGGATACTCTGGTGAGCTTCCAAAGGAAGTCCAAGATTTCCTGGCGAACCTTTGAAAACTGCTGCTTTGGAGAAAAGCACATCTGCTCTGCATAGCTGTCAACCCTCCCTCTTTTTGGCGGGAAACTCCCTTATTCCAATGCCGTTTCCTGCTGCTATCCCAGATTGTTGATATCCCTTAAATTTCCCGGATTTCAAAGGAAGCAGCTCCTCTCCCTCCCTGCCTGCCAGGGAGGCTCCTCAGCTGCGTTGCTCGGCTGCCAATAAGGAGTCTGAGACCGACTGGGGGCGGAGCTTGCATGCCTTGTGCAGCCAGACCCTCATGCCCAACCAGACAGCCACCCTGCCTGCCGTCTACGCACTCGCTCTTTCGCTCACCCGTTCGTGCGCAGCCTCTGGAGCGCAGGGTGGCGAGGCTACTTGGTGCGATTGCACCGCCCTCGCAGCATCCCTTATTTTCAAATCCAAAAGTTTGGAAAAAATCCCTTATTTTCAAATCCGAAAGTTGACAGCTATGCTGCTCTGTGTGCAATACTGTACCTGAAGATAATGTTCCCGGCACGATCAGATTTCCACGCCTTCACTAGCGCAAAATCCCCCGTTATCGACTTTTCCATAATATAGTGTCGCCCATCAAACTCCCTCACCTGTCAGAAAGTCGGGAGCGGGAGGAAATATTTGAAAAGTTATTAATCTTGTTCCCTCCCATGTTGGCATTTTTAATTGCCGTATTTTTCGCTCTATAAGGCGCACCTGACCATAGGATGCACCTAATTTTTAGAGGGGGAAAGCCCCATTTTTTTGAGAATCAGCTCAAATTTCTGTAGCTTCTTTTGCAAAGGAGAAAAGCCCCATTTCTTGAGGATCAGCTCAAAGCTGTTGAGCTTACTTTGCAAAGGGAAAAAATCCTGTTTTATGGGGTTTAACTCACAATTCTGCAGCTTCAGGAAAGGGAGCCATTTCTACAGTTTCCAGACAGATAATCTAATCAGCCAGTCACATGTCGCTGGGGAAACAGCCTCCCTCTGCAAGGGGGTGGGGCTGGAATCTCTCTCCCTTATCTCTCTCCCCGATTGTTTGCTGAGCAGCTGCTCAGCGGGCTTCCTTTCAACACCCCCCCTCTTTTTTCTTTTTTTTTTAAAAGCACGATCTGCTTTTGCCCCTGGGCAGTTTAGCTCCAGGGACCACACATTCGCTCCGTAAGACGCACAGACACTTCCCCTTACTTTTTAGGAGGAAAAAAGTGCGTCTTATGGAGCAAAAAATACGGTATTCCTTTGCAGAATGCCAAGCAATAGGGGTGGGGGCATGGCTGCTGCTAACTGGTCAAAAGCCTCACACGAGTTTTCTGGACTCTCTCTTCCCAAGAACCATGGTCCCTCCTGCTGCCCTAGTTCCACCATTAAAACACATGGTCTTTTACCTCTCTGGGCTCGCTGGCAAGGGCAACAGTGCCGTCTGTGTTGTATTTGATCGGAGCCCCTCCTTCTTGCACTAAAGTCCCGTACCCCGTGCTGGTGAAGAAAGCTGGGATGCCCGCTCCTCCTGCTCGAATGCGCTCAGCCAGGGTGCCCTAGAAAGAAAGAAACTGCTAAGTACAGAGGCCGATAACAAGAGAGATTACCAGGTTGTTCAGGACATAAGTAGAGCCAGCGGGATCGGGCCAATGGCCAGCATCCTGTCCTCAAACTCCCTACTTCTCCTGTTTTCTCTCCTTTGACTTCTTCTGACTGCTTTCCACCCAACAGCTCCCATTTCCCTCAAACGGCATGTACTGCCATCTGAATGCAAAAGTACACAGAACAGCGCTTATTAAGGGATTTGGTTTCACGGAAGGTGCACATGGGCCTTAGGATTTCGAATCTCATTGGCCGGCCTGCTCTGATGTCACAGGCTCTCTTAGCACTCTGCTTCCTGCCCACGGTGACATGAAAGCTGATCATCCAAAGACAACAGAGAAAGGCAGAAGAGTCCATGAAAATATTTTATGGGAGAACATCCTGCCAGAGCGACAGACAATTGCTAATCTAGCTAGAACCTGCTTTATTCCACCTTTGCAACAGTGGCCTATTTTATGGATAGTACTTTTTGTTGCTAGGAAATTCAACATGCCAGCAAACCTGCAAACCTTTTTTAAAAATTGCTTGATCTCAGTAAGGCCTGAATAAATTCATTCCATATTTAAGTTTAAACCACAATATGGCAGCATCTGTACTTTAAATAATAATAATAATAATTTATTATTTATACCCCGCCCATCTGGCTGGGTCTCCCCAGCCACTCTGGGCGGCTTCCAAAAGAACATTAAAATACAGTAATCTATTAAACATTAAAAGCCTCCCTAAACAGGGCTGCCTTCAGATGTCTTCTAAAGGTCTGGTAGTTGTTGTTCTCTTTGACATCTGAAGGGAGGGCGTTCCACAGGGCGGGCGCCACTACCGAGAAGGCCCTCTGCCTGGTTCCCTGTAACTTGGCTTCACGCAGCGAGGGAACCGCCAGAAGGCCCTCGGCGCTGGACCTCAATGTCCGGGCTGACCGATGGGGGTGGAGACGCTCCTTTAGGTATACTGGACCGAAGCCATTTAGGGCTTTAAAGGTCAGCACCAACACTTTGAATTGTGCTCGGAAACGTACTGGGAGCCAATGTAGGTCTTTCAAGACCGGTGTTATGTGGTCTCGGCGGCCGCTCCCAGTCACCAGTCTAGCTGCCGCATTCATACTTTAAAAACCTGTCTCTGACAATTCTTATCTACCCACCCAATACCTATTGGCAAAAGTGTGCCTATCTGCTCTCTATTTACTGTAACTTTCCTCATGTTTAGTTTTTTGAACATCTGACTCTTCCAAAAACACCCGCAAGCGGCAGTAACGTTTCTGTCCAGCCAGTTAGAACTGTCAGCCCTAAGAACTCCCACAAATAAATAATGCAACACGTTTTTTAAAAACATATTTAGCCCCTTAAGAAAGGTGTTCTACCTGTGGCGTAAGCTCAACCTCCAGTTCTCCAGATAAATACTGCCGCTCAAACTCTGCATTCTCCCCAACGTAGGAGGACACCATGCGTTTGATTTGCTTCGTCTGGAGTAAGAGTCCCAGTCCAAAATTGTCTACCCTGCACAGAAAAAGTTGTTGGACGATGGTTACAATAAAACGAATGCCACAGAATATCATGAAAATTTCACACTGGGGCACCCTCCTTCCAAAAGGGAGAATAAGATAGATATGCCATACTTGGCATCACCCTTTGTGTTTTGTATGTAATAGCCTGCACAAGTGCCTCTGTGCCAGAATTGCAAAGGCCCATCACTAGGTGGCACTAATTGTATCACACAGCTGGACCGGCCATGAGGCAATCAGTTTGTGCTTACATCTTGCCAGTAACAAAAGGAAGCTGACAGACCATTCATGCACCTAATTCATTTGTCTATTATACAGTCGTACCTCAGAAGTCGAACAGAATCCCTTCCGGAAGTCGGTTCAACTTCCAAAATGTTTGGAAACCCAAGCGTGGCTTCTGATTGGCGGCAGGAAGTTCCTGCAGCCAATCGAAAGCCACGGAAGCCCCGTTGGATGTTTGGCTTCCAAAATAGTTCGCAAACCAAAACACTCACTTCCGGGTTTGCAGCTTTCGGGAGCCAAAACATTCAAGAACAAAAGCTGTTCGAAAACCAAGATATGACTGTACTAGGACTGGGGGACCATTTTTTGCCTCCTCCCCTTCTGACAACCTTCCAAGGGCCACATGCCAGAGATGGCCAGCACCAGGGTCAACAGCGGGTAAGGAATGAATGTAAATATCACTTTCATTAAGCCCTGGTGAGAGTCCTGAGGTCCAGATAAGGAGGGCTGGAAGATCACATTCTCCACTGTGCCACCCCAGTCCTGAGGCTCCTAACTTTTGGTCTATACCAGTGTTTCCCAAACTTGGGTCTCCAACCATTTTTGGACTACAACTCCCATCATCCCTAGCTAGCAAGACCAGTGGTCAAGGGTGATGGGAATTGTAGTTCCAAAGAAAAAAGAAAAAAAGCTGGAGACCCAAGTTTAGGAAACACTGGTCTACACTAACTGGCATTATTTCCCCCACCTAAATCTGGGGGTGCCAGGAATTGAAGTTTTGAGTGTATTATCTTCTTCAGCGTTAGAACAACAGTTTGGATAGAGGACACACTGTAATTCAGAATTCAATAATTATATGGAATTTTTCATTTTGCTCGCTTGCTCTTCCTAGGTTATAGGACTGGCCCATCCGGTGAAATATCCTGCAAGGCTGGCTCCCGCATGCCTAACTCCTGCTCCTTCCAAGCCATAAAGTCACTTGCTTTATGACCAGCTGGGACAACTGTCCTAAATCCATCATGAAACGGACTTGGCGAACGATGGCAGGAACAGGAGTGGGTAGGATAGGCAAGATTTAATGCTGCCCCTAGGCTTTTAAACTGCCGGATGTGAACTACAGGGAAATACATCTCCCATTATCATCCAGTAATTATCAGATGGGAAATGGGGCTGGAAGGGGTCATTAGACAACGCTGCAAAGCTGAGCTTATGGAAGCCGATAAGATCACAGGATCATGCTCCTAAAGAGTTGTCAGTGCCCTTAAGCAAAGCCATGCCTCCATCCACAGAAGCACACACACAGGGAGATGAACCACTTTAACTCACAGGAGCTAACAGCCTGCATCTTACATTGATCTCAGCATCACTAATTCAGATATAAAGATGGAAATAACAGCAAACAGCAGTAAGGATAATTATAGTAGATCAGGGTGGATTTGATTTAAATCAAATTGATTTAAATCACAATTTAAATCACTAGTCAGTAAGGCTTGATTTAAATCACTAGTCAGTAAGACTTGATTTAAATATTTTTTTTACAGAAAGACTCATTCTTGCTGGTATAATCTTAATATTTACAACCATATGAATATTTACAACCATATGAATTTCATTTTTGGAATAATAAATTTTCAGAGTAGTTTTTACAGTTATATCAAAAATTACTGATTTGGTTATACTACTAGAAATACATAGACAGATAATTATGAAATTATGGTGAGGTTTAATAAGTTAACTGTTTATATTTGGACAACTTTTCTGCTGTACTTTATTGGAAGGAGAAAAATAATCATTTCCTTAGTAACCATTTAAACAATTTATTTAACTAAAACAATAACATGATAGCATATGTATCCATGTTTGTTAACTGATGTGGTTAAACATTTAAAAAAAAAACTTAGACTGAGTTTTAGCACACTTGATAAACTTAAAACAAATCCTTATTTCCTGATGAATAGCCTTTGGACTACAATGTAACTTAAATAGAAGACTATATTTAGAAAGATTTTTCCTCCAAAAGCATTTTATTTAAAAAATCCAATTTAAATAAAAAAAATCCGATTTAAATTTAAAAAATCTGATTTTTAAAAAAAAATCATTGATTTTTATCCACCCTGTAGTAGATTCTGCTGTGCAGCACACAATACAGCTGTAACTTTGGCATCTGCACATTACAGGGGTGTTAAAACTCCCTGCAATGCTGCCGTAGGGTGACAAATACATGTTTTGTTCAGTATTAGCCGAGGGCCATGTTCCCTTGCACACAACCTTCTGGGGGCCGCGTGCCAAGAGTGGGTGGGGCCAGAGGCAAAAATGGGCGGAGTAACAGATGTGGCTCTAACCTTTTGTGCATTCCAGCCACGCAGAGGAAGCCAGTGGTATTTTCGTTGATATTTTTACACATATATCACCATACAGGGGACGCAAGAAGCATCACCACAGTTCAAGGACAAATTGCTGCCAGGTGAAGGGCACTCAAAAGCAGGTGCAGAGCAGGGCTGGTGAGGGGTACAGCCTGGAGAGAGTCCCGAGGGCCAGGTGGAAATGTCTGGCAGGGGGCACATTTAGCCCCCAGGTCGCCTGGCCCTAGCCTTATAATACAGTGGTACCTCGGGTTACAAACACTTCGGGTTACAGACTCCGCTAACCCGGAAGTAGTACCTCGGGTTAAGAACTTTACCTCAGGATGAGAACACAAATCGCGCGCCGGCGGCAGGGCGGCACCGGGAGTCCCCATTAGCTAAGGTGGTACCTCAGGTTAAGAACAGTTTCAGGTTAAAAACGGACCTCCAGAATGAATTAAGTTCATAACCAGAGGTACCACTGTACTTGCATGCTGGCAGTGCTCCTGTTGAGACCCAAGTGGGATCAGTAGTGGGTCCCGAGCCACCAGTTGAAGACCAGTGCTCTAGGCCAGGGTTTCCCAAACTTGGGTCTCCAGCTGTTTTTGGGGGGGACTACAGTTCCCATCGTCCCAGACCACTGGCTGCTAGCTAGGGATGATGGGAGTTGTGGTCCAACAATTGTCTCTACCCAAGTTTGGAAAGCCCTGCTCTGGGCCAAGGATGGGGACCCTGCGGCTTTCTAGATGTTGCTGGACTACAGCTCCCATCATCCCTGGCCACCACCATGCTGGCTGGGGCTCTCTTGGGAGTTGAAGGCCAACCACAACTGGATGGCCAAAGGTTCTCCACCCCAGCTCGGTTCAGTTCATTTGTGTGCTCTCTTTTTCCTAGAGCAGCTTCTGTTTCTTGGTCACTCTGAGAGTGAAGGAAATAGAAGCACAACAGAAAAGGAAACCTCAAGCTTTTAGGGGTCCCATCCTTCATGTTATACATTACGGATATCATGCAGTCAGTCACAATACTCACAACACAAGCCTAGCAAATGATATCTAATAGGGGCTGGAAAGAAGATAAAGTCCCGACCAGAGAAGAAAGGCAGACTAAGTTGATGGATTATGCCGAAATGGCAAAAATGACCGGAAGAATCAGAAATCAGGAAGACCAAAATGTTAATAAAGAATGGGGGGAATTTATAATTTATCTTAAAAACCATTGTAAGCAGTTAAAATTGTAGTAGGACTGGAAGAACACTTGTAGTTGGTGAATTTTGGATTTAATGGAGATGGATTACTATAAAACAGGGATGACCAACAGGTAGATCCGTGATCTACTGGTAGATCGTGGGGTGCCTGTGGTAGATCGCGGGACCCCTCCAACCCCCTCCAAAAGAAAGCTCAACAACTTTGACTTCCCCCAAAAAGTTCAACAACTTTGGTCAATCCAGTGGGTAGATCACCGCCAGTTTTTTAATAGTGGGAACAGATCACAGTCTCTTGGAAACTGGACAAGCCTGCTATAATAGATGTAGGAAGAAATGGCTAACAATAGGACCCACAAAGAGGAGGAGGGAAGTCCAGGAGATTCTTTGGAATCTTGTTTCTATGTTGCATGTTGGATATGTGATTGTAAAACTGTAATTTGAAAAACCAAATAAATATTTATTTATTTTTAATGACATCTAATAGGGGGCTGCAAGCCAAGGTTAATCTTCTTGTCTCTCCTGCATGACAGACTGTTCTAATGCAGGGGCTGACTTCAGGCTTGGAAAACCTCCCAGTGTTTCCATTCCTCGTTTGTCGCCTGAATAGCAAACAACCTTGTTGACAGTGTGTGAATATGCAGAGCCTCCGTATGTTAGGAATTATTACCGGGACTGTCTGACCTGCCAGAATGCTGAAGTAACCTTCCCCCTATAAAAAGAATGTGCTGCTATGAAGTGTGTAGGGTTGACACTGTCAGTTCAAAAATAAATACAGTTAACATCTGGTGAAATATGCCAAAATAATTTAAGACCAGTTGGGCTGGTTTGAATATGTACAGTGGAACCTCGACTTATGAAGTACTCGACTTACGTATTTTTCGACTTCCGAAAGGGAAAAAGCGGCCGCGCGCCTACGAATTTTTCGACTTCCGAAAGGAAATCCGCTTGGATTTTAGATGCGGTTTACTCGACTTACGAAGTTTTAGATGGGGTTTACTCGACTTACAAAGGTTTACATAGGGTTTTCTTACGAATTTTTCGACTTACGTTTCCAATGCATTCCTATGGGGATGCCGTTTCTCGACTTACGAAATTTTCGACTTACGAGTGTGCTTTCGGAACGCATTAAATTCGTAAGTCGAGGTTCCACTGTATTTCCATTTATTTCAAGGTGAGAATTGGATGCCGTTGTGAGGTGTGAAATGAAAGCAAACAAATCCATAAGCAATCCAGTGTCACATAGAAAGAGACTGCAAACCAACATGCAGCCTTATTTTTTGGAGGTGGGGGGAAAGAAGGAGGAGGAGGAGGAGGAAGAGAGAGAGAGAAGAGATTGTGTGTGTGGTTGTAGCACCTGTGCTTTCTGATTTCACTCATTTGCAAATGTGCCCGCAAGCCCAAAGAAGTTGCCAACCGGTACACAAATTTGATTAACAACAACAAGAACTCCCATACAAAAAGCATGAACCAAAGCCCTGGGGAAATGCCTAGGTGGGCTTCTTCACAGGTATAGCATAGGGCAGCATACCAACTGGTTGGGCAGGCACTCGGGAATGCTGAAACTGGTGCCAGCACCAAGGGATGCAGAATTTAAAATAGGTCGCCCAGGAACTTAGCCAATATTGGTCATCGTGACCCCATATACCCTTTGTCCCCTTTTGACACGCATTAAGAAAATATATGACTGAAGTCAAAAGAAAAGTAATAGATCTGACACACAACTGGGGGAATATGTAAAGGACTGCAGAAGATTAACACTGGGTGCAACAAGCATAATTTACTTTTGTTTCCACAATCTGCATGGCGTCCCATAACAAAAAGTTCTCTGGACAGCGTGCATATACTGTATTTTTCCGTCTATAAGACGCCCATTTTTGGGGATTCAGGTTTAAGAAAATGGGAGGAGACACTATCTGTGTATAAGACGGCCCCTAATTTTTGACATTATTTTAAGGGGGGGAAACCTAGTCTTATACACAGAAAAATACATGATTGATATATGTATATCTTCAGCATCACAAAAAAAAACTTGAGCAGTTAGAATACATCATTTCATGTATTCAAAGTACTGTGTCAAGCTTCCGGCAATGACATTCAAATTGGGTAATGAAAAAAGACTAAAATTGTTTTGATTATAGAGGATATCAGCATGATCTTATCATTTAGCTACACTGTAAATAGCAGTATCAGGGAAAACCTTATTTATTTATTAATGTTTAACCAGATTCAGGTCTTTTACACCAAGCATCCAAATCCCTCTGGTGTTTTGTAAACACTCGTTAACACTGATAACATGGGACAAAGTTAATTTAAATGAAAATGCAGGTCTCTTATGTGAATGTAACCAGGCACCGCCACTGGCAGCTCAGCCCTCATTGCACTTGTATATTTACATTTAGCGTAGTACCAGCCTCATCATTTCAGGTTATTATTAATTACAGTGGTACCTTGGTTGACAAATGCCTTGGTACTCAAACAACTTGGAACCCAAACACTGCAAACCTGGAAGTAAGTGTTCCAGTTTCCATTTTGAATGTTATGCTTCCGATTTAAGTGCCACACTTCCATTTTGAGTGTTATGCTGAGGTCTGTCTGTTTTTACTATTTATTTTGCATTTTTGTTTTTGTGGCTCTTTTGTTTTTGTGACTGTGTGGAACCCAGTTCAGCTACTGATTGATTGATTGATTGTGTGACTGCAGTACATTGTTTATTGCTTTCATTTTATGGATCAATGGTCTCGTTAGATAGTAAAATCCGTGTTAAATTCATGTTTTAGGGGTTGTTTTTAAAAGTCTGGAACAGATTAATCCATTTTGCATTGCTTTCTATGGGAAAGCGCGTCTTGGTTTTGGAATGCTTTGGTTTTGGAACAGACTTCCAGAACGGATTAAGTTTGAGAACCAAGGTATATATCGCTTTATATACCTTTAATGTATATATCGCTTTATGGCAAAACAGTCTTCTATTTTGAAACGTGGGTTCCTCCAGAGGGAAAACCAGGGTGCTTCCTCACACATACACAGGCTATGGGTCCATCACCAGTTGTGTAAAGAGAATCCCAATTAGATTTTGTACAAAATCTATTCCAAGAACAGATGCACACGTACCCTGCATTGTTACTGACAGCGGTTATCCCTTTTACACCAGTCTTCAACAGTGCTCCTATGAGGTTCTCGGGAATGCCACAGAGCCCAAAACCTATGCAACACAAATTATTCAGCAGTGAACATCTCCATTGCAAAAGTGACCCACCATCAACCATTCGTTCACCTCAAGCAGGGACCTTCTTCAGCAGCACATGATGGATGCCACCTTCCAACCCAGAAGAAGGGGTCTCTCCCATATTATGCTGGTCTTCAAAGCCAACACAACCCCCTCTTTTTTGTTTGCATACCCAGAAGATATGGGGAATGGGAAGGGCCAATGGAGACCACAAATTACGGCCCACTAGTAAGCCGATCCAAAGCACACGGATCCTATTAAATATAAGTGTTGTGATCAAATGATGTGGTTTGCCAAGCGGCAAAAAACCCAACTAGCACCTGAAACCATGGGTGGAAACACTCAAACCCTGCAGAAAGCAGCAGTTCAATTCTCCCTCACCTCTGCGGGGTAACTTTGACAGGTGGGCAAGACCAACACAGTTTCCTCCTTAACTGAACTCTGCACTGGTCTCCCCTTTGTGAAATTACTGGCCTATATAAGCCTCTCCCTCCACAACAATAAAACAATGTACACAATGCTTCCTCTACTTATCTTTCTATTGCCCTAGGCTGTTCAACTTCTAGAGCAATTCTCTTGGTGATAAAGGTACAGTTCTGAAGTCAGCAGAGACCAAACCACAGTCCTTTATAGTCTTAAGAGCTCTCAACTTTAAGTATTTTTAATGCCCTGACGTGAGAACTCCGCATCCTGAAGCCCTCACCCTGCCCTAGAAACGTTACTCGTAAAAAAGTGTTTTATGCTTGCTTTCCCATCATTTTAACACCATCCCTGAAAAGCCCATAGATACACAGACCCACTGAAGACAATAAGTCTGAGTAGGCGCAGGTGTTATTGCAGCTCTCAAGCACTTGGTGTGTCTCCTAGGCTGGTTCCTTGATGCCAATGACAGTAGCAGCTCCTGTTCAGAGGCAGAAGCCCAACTTCCTGGTCCAATCAAAGTGGAAGCCCTTTTTCTCACCTTTAAATCACGTGCATTTTGAATGCATGGAGGGGAAGCAGTTCCACACCCACTGTCTCCACCCCATGACAATTGGCAGGAGGTCTGAAAAGGGCCTCTGCTGACATACAGGTGTAGGCATGTAGCCGCTCCACAAGGTCAGAACCCAGTATAATCTGGATTCCAAGTTGTGCAGAGAACCTATGTACGCAGAAGTTCCTTCCAGACCTTTGGCCAAATACATATGGGACACAGAACTCCAAGGCACCCAAAGGTCGGGAATGGGGCTGGTAAGCCCAGCTCTACTCCTCGCTCCCTGCATGCAGAGGAAGTATGAACAAACCTATAGAACAGCCTTGTCCAACCTTGAGTGCCCAGATGGTTGTTGGGACCCCAATCATCCTTGGCCAATCTGGCTAAGGATGATGAGGATTATAGTCCAACAATTTGTGGGAACCCAAGGTTGGAGTTCTTCTATAGAAGAGCTGTTCGACAGTGGAATTTGCTGCCAAGGAGTGTGGTGGAGTCTCCTTCTTTGGAGGTCTTTAAGCAGAGGCTTGACAGCCATCTGTCAAGAATGCTTTGATGGTGTTCCTGCTTGGCAGGGGGTTGGACTGAATGGCCCTTGTGGTCTCTTCCAACTCTATGATTCTATGATTCTAAGAATGCAAGGGAAAAGGAGTCAGGTTAATTCTGAATACACAGGAACATAGGAAGCTGTATGGTATTACCTGCACTGACTGGCAGAGGCTCTCCAGGGTTTGAACCTTGGATTTCTGCATGCAAACCAGCTGTTCTACCACTGACCTACAGCCTTTCCCCCATTTTACCAACTGCCTAGAAATCCTTTACAGTGGTACCTTGTGTCCCGAATGGCTTGACGCCCGAACAAATCGGCTCCTGAACATCGCAAACCCCGAAGTAAGCAATCCGGTCTGCGAACGTTTTTTGGAAGCCGAATGTCTGTTTTGGCTGTCGGCATTGTTCCCGGCGCCAATCAACCAATCAGAAGCCACGCCTTGGTTTGCGAATGTTTTGGTAGTCAAACGGACTTCCAGAACGGATTGAGTTTGGGAACCGAGGTACCGCTGTATTATGTTTTGTCTGAAGTACTGGAAACCTAAAGCCTATCATTTATGTTCATGGAGTGGCAGAAATGTTTCCAATTTATAAAACCGAGCAAGTAATTCATTTGGCGAAGAGCAAGTAGATTCCTAAGTACTTACCACCAACGAGGAGAGTGGCCCCATTGGGTATGTCTTTTACCGCTTCCATCGGATCATTATAAAACTGGGTGTTGTGGTGGTTGCTGGTTGAAAAATAGCAGCCACAGCTCTAGAAAGAGCAGAAGAAACAAAGGGGAGAAAGCGTCAAGGTACAACCTTAGGTGCTCATTCACAGTAACAAAAGATATCCTGCCAGCAGTTTTTAGAAAGAAGAAGAAGAAGAGTTTGGATTTGATATCCCGCTTTATCACTACCCGAAGGAGTCTCAAAGTGGCTAACATTCTCCTTTCCCTTCCTCCCCCACAACAAACACTCTGTGAGGTGAGTGGGGCTGAGAGACTTCAAAGAAGTGTGACTAGCCCAAGGTCACCCAGCAGCTGCATGTGGAGGAGTGGAGACGCGAACCCGGTTCCCCAGATTACGAGTCTACCGCTCTTAGCCACTACACCACACTGACAAGACATGCTCAAGGAATTTGTGCTGATCAAAAAGTGCAAAGAATGCATGCTAGAGGCTCATGGGTAACACTAGATTTGAAACAAAATAAAATAAAAAAATTCCTTCCAGTAGCACCTTAGAGACCAACTAAGTTTGTTCTTGGTATGAGCTTTCGTGTGCATGCACACTTCTTCAGATAGAAGAAGTATCTGAAGAAGTGTGCATGCACACGAAAGCTCATACCAAGAACAAACTTAGTTGGTCTCTAAGGTGCTACTGGAAGGAATTTTTTTATTTTATTTTGTTTTGACTATGACAGACCAACACGGCTATCTACCTTTAACTAGATTTGAAGGGTGTGTGTGACACTATGGTCAAAACGAAATGTATGCCGCCATTTTATACAACCAGACTAATAAAATAAATGTGATGCTGAATTTCCCAATAATCTCTGCTTGCTTGCTTTCCTTCCTTTTTAAAAGAGCAAATTTCTAGCCACTGTGCTTGAAAGTTTTCGGGCAATGCACCCTGAAACATCAGAAGGAACCGCTGTTCCAGCCATGCTCTGCATAATATGAGCTCTGAATCACTTTAGCAAATACTGTATTTAGGCGAAGGATAGTAGGGGAAAGATTTAAATTCTTCGTTTATTCTTTGCAGCTTGGAAGTAAGGGTATTATTACAAATACCAATACTCTTAAGCAATAAACATATTGTAAACTTGAATTTCCAAAACCACATTTATGGGGTCTGTCCTCGATATGTCTGGTCACATTTTTAATTAAAGAAAACAGTATCTGAACAGACTGTACTACCATCTTAAGCAACTCCTAGGAAATATCTTTTCTCTAGACACAAACTAGGGCAAGGGTGAGTATATTTCAAGTTTCAACAAAATGCCTGAGCTTCACAAGCTTGCAGAATCAGAGTTAAGAAACCTTATGCTCCAATCCTAAAAAGACTCACTTAGAAGCAATTGCCACAGATTACAGGCTAAAATCCTGTAGGAAGTAAATTCCATTGAAGCCATTAAATTTCATTCTGATTCTGCAGACATGGATACTTATGGATTGTATTTTATTTTAAAATTTGCATTCATACCCTATATTTCTTCCAAGGAGCTCAAGGTGTCATACATTGTTCTCCCCCTCCCCATTTTATCCTCATAGAATAACAACCCTGGGGGGTAGGTTAGTGACTGGCCCAAGGTGACCCAGTGAACTTCAAGGCTGAGTGTTTTATTTTAAATAGTAAAACTAATGTGGTATATCTTATAAAGAGCAGTATCTAAATATTTTTTAAATAAACAAGGATCTGTCTAGTCATACAAACATATACTGTATTGTAAAGTGGCATACAATCGAGTTATGCTTATTTACAATTCTTTATTATTTTTGAAAATGTATTGCCATCTGAGTAAACAACAGAAAGTCTTAAGTTATCAAAGGTTCTAAGGCTGCAATCATAACCCTACTTACCTGGATGTAAGCCCCATTTAATTCAACAGGACTTACTTCTGAGTAGACATAGCTAGGACAACACAGTAAAATGTTGATTCTATTGCGATTAAACCCTTTCTATTGGAATTTCAACTACGTGTCAGTCACCTTGTGGGTGTTTCTAAATGGAAAAGCCAGGTAAACCTCTTAATAAACCAGATTCCTGGCAGTGCAAATATATTTAGTCAGCAGCAAGTTCTACTGAATTCTATGAAACATACAGTACACCCTAATAAATGATCTTAGGAATGTAGTCTTAGGCTGCATTGTGAAACAGCAAGGTCCAATCCATGGGCCAGTTTAGCACAGCAGGGGTTCCATTTTGGGCTCTGAAGCCATTTTTCAAAAACCATGGTCACTTGTCAATCAAGCGACATCACCCAATGGGCAGGTGACATCAACTGATTGGCAGGACTTCAATCCAGCTTGGTATGGCTCTACGTGTTACTTCCCTGCAAGAAGTGGTTGGCTCAGAGGGTTCAATCCTGCTTTGTAGCATATACAATACAGCAGGCATGTCCAACAGGTAGATTGTGGTAGATCACCGGTAGATCAGTGGCTCCCCCCAAAGAAGCTAAAAAACTTTGGCTCCCCTAAAAAAAAACCTCAACATCTTTGCCCTGCACCCCTAAAATGACCTGAACCACCAAAAACAGGGCTTTCCTTCCTAAAAAAAAAGCTCAACGTCGCTTTCCCCCTCCCTAAAGACTCTCAACCACTTTTACGTGAACCCAAAAAAACAGGGCTTTCCTTCCTAAAAAAAGCTCAACAACTTTGACCTGAAGCCCCCCAAAGGGGGTAGGTCACTGCCAATTTTTAACTCTGTGAGTAGATCACAGTCTCTTGGGAGTTGGCCACCCCTGCAATACAGTATATCCACTTACCTAGGAGTAAGTTTGGTTCACAACAACACATCCTTCATGTAATCCTATGACATCTGCACTACTTTTTACCTATTTACAAAAATCTGAGATGTCTCCTGGCCTGATCAAATATGTAAAATTATGCCATATTTGTAATCAGATTATTAAGCAGATATACAACAGGAAATAGGAGGGGGGAGGAACTCATTTTCCTTACTAATAAACTCCAGAAATAATGAGCAAAGGAGCACTCGGGATTTCTTAACCAGAAGCTCCTGGCAGCCTTCTCCACAAGATACTTTAAGAAGAAAGAACCAGCCAACAATTCTCCCCACCATGGAAAGTCACATGCTATGCTTCATCAACACTGGCACAACAACAGAAACCCCAAGCAACCAGTTCATCCCCTTTCTCCAACAAGGACACATCTCTCAGCCAGTCAAAGTGTGCCGACTAGGTCAAAGTCATTTATCCTTTGACACAGAGCTACAGCTAGTCTTCAATTTATACTGCAGTGCAGCAGTCCCAATTTCTGCATATGGGAACTTTGTGAGCCAATATTATTATGCGCATTGAGAAAAGTTGTGTCCAGCATGTTAAAAACACTGGGTGACACTGAACTGTGGCATCCAATGAAGGACTTCTACTTAACCATCCTCCGGAGCAGAATGAGGAGGGAGGGAGGGGAATTCTGTGGCATCTACTGGTGTGACATTAAATCTGGCCTACAAGGTTTCCATTGCCTTGTCAGGAAATCTAGAACAGGGCAGAACACCTGAAGCAGTGTCCCAATAAACAAGAGATTGCTAGGTACCAGCACAGGATTACATGCTCACTTGCAGAACAGGGATGGCCAACCTCCAGCGCAGACAGCTGAAAGTTGTGGCACTCCTAGACAAGAGCAGAAGAGCCCAGAGGGCCTAAGTCTATGGCACAACAGAGCTAAGCCTATGCTATTGCTCCCCAGTGACACACCTCGTCTTCCTTCCCAAAGCGGGAGACTAGAAGCAGAGCCATGGAACTTGCTCCCATAAGAGGCAATGGCAGCCACCAACTTGGATGGCTTTAGAAGAGGATTAGACCGGGGCAGACTTTGGTAATAAATACGGCGCCCTGAGCAAGGACAAAAATTGCCGCCGTCACCCTCCAAAAAGCATTGCTTATTTTCACAATAATTTCTTCAGTACAGTTGCTTTCTTATGGATCTTCTCAGTAGGTACCTGTATAAATATAGATTTGTTGTTGTTGTTTTGCACCCTCTCGGCTTGGCACCCTGGACAGGGGAACTACCTGCATCCCACTAATTCTGGCACTGATTAGACGAGACACGGCTATCCTTTGTTCTGCCTCTGCTGCGAGAGGAATCGGGCCTCTGAATACCACTTGTTGAGCTCATGTCCCACCGGCATCTGGTCAGCCACCGTGAGAAGAGGATGCTGGACTGAATGGGCCACTGGCCTGATCCAGCAGGCTTGTCTTATGTCCTTATTCAAAAGGTAGCATCTGTTTTGCATGCGAAAAGTACCAGGTAGGGCTGGCACACTCCAGACCAGAAACACGGCCAGTCAGCCTAGACGAGCCTTTGCCAACCAGGCCCCCTCTCCAGATTCCCTTTGGGGGGTTAAATAAGGAGAGAGTACCATATACACCACCTTGAGCTCCTTGCAGAAAAGGCAGGATATAAATGCAACAAATAAACAAATGTTTAGGACTTTGATTCCCATTAGCCTCGGGGAGCAAACATTCTAAAAAAAAAACACCTCTAGAATTTCACTGCTTTCTGCATGCTATTTGGCTCTTTAAAACTTTTTTAATTCAGTTTTTTTCCAGTTTATTTAGGGGGACTTTTCTTGAAGGGCGTGGAGGGGAGAAGCAATCACACAGTGCAGCCGCACTCATGGGCATAGCCAAGGGGGGGAAATAAATAAATAAAAATACTTAACTAAAAGCAGAAATTGTAGAAAGATTTTGACAGGTGTGTGTCTCCCCCCCCCCCAGCACTTGGGATCAAAAGAAAGTATTTTAAAACAACTGTTGTTGAGACATTTCATTCCCAATTGGCTAGGCAGTCAGACAGAGGATGATGACAGGTGGGTGTCCTGCCGCCGCCACCCCGACTCCCACCCCACCCACCCCAACATAAATCCTGGCTGCAACCCTGGCCCCACCTGACTATACCAGTTCTATTTGGAATGTACCTGTTTCTGTGTTTCCACATCTTCCAAGAGGCGTAAGGGAACGCCTTAATGAAAGGTGCAAGAAGACCTCTGGCTAGGCCTGTCTTACCGCCAGTCACTTAGCCAGCCAGGCCCCCGGGGATGGGGACAGAAAAGGACAGAGAGCGGGCCTGCAAGCAAAGCTCGCTCCCTTCCTTCTTCCTCAAGGTCAGCTAAACAAACAGGCGCCTCTGTTCCGCTGAAGGACGCGCGCTCAGCAGGTAGGGATCCCCTTCGGCCTGGTCAGCCGAGTGGCGCAAGGAGAGAGGCGCGCCGCTCCTTCTGCCGCGCGCCGCGGGGTATCTTTCCGCCTCTGCAAGGAAACCTTCGCGCGCAACGAGCCTTGGAGGCAAAGGCGAGCAGGAGGTTCATCCACGGTTCAGAGCCGGCCAGGGGCCAAAGGGAAGGTAGCCAGGAGGCCGGCGAGCGGATTAGAGAGCAAGAGGGCATGGAAATGTCAGTGGGACGCGTTGCTGTTTTGGGGGGAAGGGGGCGAAAGGTTGCCCCGTGGCCAGGAGAAAAAAGAAAAGAAAAGTGGGGCAGGTGGCGGAGAGAAGCAGCTTGGCCTGCTCTTGCGCCTTCGTAGGGGGGGATTTTTGTGGAGGGAAACCTGATCTCCTACTAAGGCTCAAGCTGCGCCGGCGAGCCGGTCCAAGTTGCAGAGGCTGCAAAGATCCAGGCTGCAAGGCTTCCTTGCGAGTAAGCGCGCACCAGAGGACAAAGCCGCCGCAGAAGGGTCCTCTTGCAACCATCGCCGCGCGCTTGCTTACCTTGGCCGGGGCTCGACGGAGGAGCTGCGCCGTGCCGGAGCCGGGGAGGCAGCGAGCAAAGCGGGCCAGGAGGCTCTGAGCCGCCATCTTCGTGCGCTTCGCGGCGTGCAAGGCGAGCAGGAAGGAGCCGGGGCGAGCAGCGGCCTTGGAGAAGGAGAAGGAGAAGAGGAGGAGGCGGCGGCTGATGCCCAACCCCCTCGGCGCGAGGCTGGCGGAAAAAAAAGAGAGCAGGGCGCGCCTGTCAAATGGGATGCGAAAGCCGGGGGAGGGTTAGGGGGCTCGGCGTCTGACGTCGTCTTTAACCCCTTGCAAGCGGGAGCAAGCGGGTGACGGCTGGAGATATGCACCGGCTCCTTGGAGGAGGCGCAGAGGCGACTCTTGGCCTGGGAGTTGGAGATGCAACAGGGCGCGCTCTGCGTTCCATGGCGCTTGCTCCCTTACAGATTCGCAGACTGTGTCCTTTTAAATTTGTTTCTGGGATTGGGGGGGGGGGTATTGGTTTGGTTTTCCCCGTTTTCGTTATGTACTTTGTAGTTTTCTTCTGAGATCTTCGGACGAAGGATGGTATACAAATTTAATAAATATACAATTGTACTAATTATGCCACCGACCGAGCCGAAATGTTTTGGTTGCTTAGTTGATTTGACTTATCTGCCGCTTTTCCACAAGGAGCTGCGCCCAGAGCGGCTCGCAGCAAACTTTAGGAACGGCACAACGGATGCAGATCATGTCAGTAAATTCGAAATAACGAAAATCAGCCATTTAGCAAACACAGAATGAATTCAGTAATACAAAGGAAAAACTTAATATAGGCTTAAATACTACAGAGCCAAAACGAATGGAGCTTTGACTCAATAAAGCAGGCTAAGGACGACTAGGGATGCAAAAGGTTAGACATAGTTTACTTGGGAGTAAGTCATATTGGGCTCAGTAGGACTTCCCAGTTCACACTACAATGACGGGGGGGGTGTAAGATCCAATGAAATCAATGGCGCTGATTTCTGAGTAAATTGGTTGTAAAGTGATAGGACGAACTTCCAAAGACAAAATCAAATTAAGGAATGGATTTTAATGGATCCTTGTGGTTTGTGTTGTGTATTGAAGTGTAGGCACAACACAGGAGCGAGTAGTCAGGAACTGGTTAATGGGAGTGATTGTTTTTAATTAGTTGCACCTGGGTGGGCTGGCTAGCCCAGGTGCTTACCGTATATATAGTAGGAGAGCTGGGGTTTGTTTCTGTTCTGTTACATACCTGCTACTGTACTATGAATAAAGATACTATCATACCATTATTGGCTGGACTCACTATTTAACAGTTTGGTTTTTTGGGTTGCCTGCTTGTGAACTGGGCCCCTGTAGCAGCACTTTTATTTCTGCAGAAATTAGCAGGTTTTCATTTTACCTGCATCCTATGAAAAATTTTACTCCTGATTTCTGCATATCAAACCTCAGCTAAAAGCAGTGAGGGTTTGGGCTTTTCCTGTACAGTTGGCAATGCTGTTCGGCTTTGTCATGCAAACGCAACAAAATCTGCTCTCAGAAATCATAACTTCCATTTGTTCCTGCAGATTGCATTAAAACAACAAAGAAATCAGACCTTTATGTAACTATTCTGCCCTGGAATATGCTTCCTAGTGAGGTTGTGAAATAAGAACATGCCTCCTTTTGCACTAACCTTCGGCTCCCAGATGTTTTGGGACTACAACTCCCATCATCCCTGACCACTGGTCCTGTTAGCTAGGGATCATGGGAGTTGTAGTCCCAAAACATCTGGGAGCCGAAGGTTGCCTACCCCTGCACTATACATTGAAAGCACTGTGGTACCACTTTAAGAGTCTCTGCTCCCCAGAATTCTGGGAAGTGTAGTTTGTTCAGAATGCTGAAGGTTGTAGGGAGACCCTTACAGAGCCCCACAGAGCTACAATTTGCAGAGTAGTGCAACAACCGCTGCCCCTTAGCTTGTTGATGTTTGGGGGGTTTCAAGGGGCTAATCTCCCTTTTGGGGTAGGTGTTTCACCCCTTTCCACCCCTTGATTAAAGTAACCTAGTGACGGCCTGTCCTCTGAGAATCTCCAAAATCTTGAAGTCTGGCCTGCCATAAGTTGTATGTGCAAAACTCTTTTGTGCAGTTTTACATGGGATTTCTCTGTGTTTAATGTCCCTGCTACGTCCAAATAAATGTGTTCAATCACTGTGAAGCACCCCTAGAGCTGGGTAGCACATATTTTATCACAGAGTCTGATCAGCTTTGCAGCACAATACGCTTCTGTCACTCAGAACAGAGCAGAGCCCAAAGATAAAGGATGTGTCCGTCCCCGGCTTAGAGCATTCAGCAACAGACATATGACAGCCTGAAGTTAGCATTTGAACCCTACAGTCATGTGTCATGGTGTCATTTTTCAGGAAAAGCAGGAGTCAGATGAGTATTATGGTTTGGGTTTCAGGGTTTAAATATGCCAGTGCAATGAAGCAATTGAATTAATGCACATTATGCATAGTCATTATATGGCCCCTTCTAATGGTACAGTAGTACCTCGGGTTACGAACTGAATTCGTTCCGGAGGTCCGTTCTTAACCTGAAACTGTTCTTAACCTGAAGCACCACTTTAGCTAATGGGGTCTCCCGCTGCCGCTGTGCCGCCAGAGCACAATTTCTGTTCTTATCCTGAAGCAAAGTTCTTAACCTGAAGCATTATTTCTGGGTTAGCGGAGTTCTTAACCTAAAGTGTATGTAACCTGAAGCATATGTAACCTGAGGTACCACTGAGGTACCACAAATGAAACATGAGAGCAAGCATCTACATTGGCTGATAAAACTCTTTCCCAAACATCAGGCATGCCATAGTTTCAGGTTTTGGTTAGATCAGTGCAGTTTAGCTGCTAAGAGTTATGAATCAGGAGGCCCCTGGTTTGAATTCAGCCTCTGGCATGAATTTCCTTAGCAAGCCCCTTTTTCAGCTTCAGTATGACTATTGGGAAGCATGGGCAGAGGAAGGGAGGCGGGAGGCGATCCGCCCCGGGTGTCACTACTGAGGGGGGTGACAAAAAGCCGGGCGGCACTCATCGCGGGGCCTGCAGTGCGCCCGACCCATGTCTCTCCTGGGAGTGACACGGTGGCTTGGGCACGCACAGGCTCCCTGCTACCCAAACAGTTCACCCACTGCCTCCCCCCCCCAGCTGTAGGGAGGCTGAGTGGGAGGAGGCATGCAGACTCCTTGGAGGCCCCGCGGAGCGTCCTGCCCTGGCTGGCCCCACCCCTGGGTGCAGGGCATGCACGCCGCCCCAGGTGCCTGGGCTTGCTCCGCCACTGATTGGAGGTGGGCAGTATGGATATTGTAACTCTGCAACACGGGGCAAATGAATATTGACTTACCTAAGCTGGGGATGGCTCACTTGGTTATACCGTGGTGCTGGTAACACCAAGGTTGCAGGTTTGATGCCCATAAGGGATAGCTGTATATTCCTGCACTGCAGAGGGTTGGACTGGATGATCTTAGGGTCCCTTCCAGTCCTCTGATTCTATGATTACAACTAGCTAATGTAGGATAAGAACATTGAGCATGTTACAGTGGACCGTGTTATGAATCTTCCTTATAGTTGACTGCATAGTTATCCACTCATACATCTCATTCTGTGCTGGTCAGCAGTCTGACCAGCTTTGTGGACTGATACTGTTTTTAAATTTCATCCTATATTCTAACATTTTTGAACTTCTTCCTAGTTTTTTTTATTATCTGTTGAAATACCCTATCTACCCATCTATGTTCTTAATGTTTGCTGGCAGTAGAGATTAAGTGATGCAATTGGAAGAAAAATAGGAATTAAAGAGATGGAGAGTGAATACATAATGTTGTAAAAAGAATTGGGATATATATATGATGAACTGATTTTTTTAATTTAAACAATCAAATCAATCAATTTTTCTAGTTTTCTTTTTCTACATACAGCTGCAAATTAAATTAGATGTAGATATACTTGCCTTTTAAAAGTTAAGTGCATACTGTACTGAACATACATACTCCCATTCTTGCCATTCCAGAATGTACAGTATGTTTGACGTGGATTTTCCACTGCCATTTTGAGTTTTATTGTAACACTGGCCAGCAAAAACAAACCAAAAATCATACATTTTGCAGGGAACAGTAGCTGGAGTTTGGAACTTCTTATGCTGAACAGGGATAATTTGCCAGTGTTAATGTGATGGAAGGAACTAAGTTAAACCTGTTATAAGTTAATCATTACAGACACTAGTCTTAATTTTCTTAAACCTTAATCAAAACCATTAGAACACTAACTTGGCCAGAGCAGTATTGGAAATGATCCAAGGAAAACATTGTGTTAGAGGAACCATAGTCATGACAACTTTCCTGAATTCATCTTTTCGGATGGAGTACACATTTTATTTTTATTCCTACTTTTCTTTTCCTGCCATGTTGCAAGGATGAATTGCAGTGTATGCTCAATTCATTTTATTTGAACCACCACCACCCAATTTGGTTGCTTAGGCAAAGAAATCATTAGTTACACAAGGTCACCCATGGAGAATCATGGCTCAAAAGGGATTCCAAGTAGAGTAGGAGGAGTAAATTGATTTTGTTTGCATTTTAATAAGAAGCTACCTGATCTGTACTTCTTGAACTGAAACACAGCTATCCGTTGAAACTTCTTATTTATCCCAGTTTTGTGACGCAGCCTTCCAACCAAAAAATATGCATAGAATGGGGAAAATAACAAATTAAATTCATTATATATGCTACCGTACCCTACTAGCTGCACTTTCTGAAAGCAATGGAAGATGTTTTTGTGCCCAGTTGCATGAATGTGTCTCTTGTCATTTTGCATATATTTTGTATTGTATTGTCCAGGACAGCCTTTCATTTGGTTAGTGCTGGGTTACGGGAGATTCACATTCAAATCTCCATTTAGCTGTGATCTTAATTGGGTGATCATGGGTCAGACGCCATCTCTCAGCACAACCTACCTCACAAGGTTGTTGTGAAGATAAAGGAAAGGGGAGATAACCATGTGTACAGCCTTATGCAGCCAGGATATAAATATAACTACAGTGGTACCTTGGTTTACGAACTTAATCCATTCCGGAAGTCCGTTCTTAAACCAAAGCGTTCTTAAACCAAGGCGTGCTTTCCCATAGCAGTGGGGGACTCAATTTACAAATGGAACACACTCAGTAGGAAGCGGAACATGTTCTGCTTCCAAGGCAAAGTTCACAAACCAAAACACCTACTTCCGAGTTTGCAGCGTTCTTAGTCCAAGTTGTTCATAAACTAAGCTGCTCTTAAACCAAGGTACCTCTGTATTCTTGCTTCTTGCAGTGCTAGTCACAGATGATCTGTGACAACAGCCATATCCGATCATCCCTGGTTTCTTTACTATTAACAGGGGAAATCGCTACATGAAGAGTACATAACGAGATGATGAGATTGAAGCTAAGACAGTAGCACTGTTATAACCAGAATCCTCTTAACGGCTGACAACCAACATGCCAATTCATGTCTGACAAAACCTTCAAGAACAGGATTTTCTTGACTGTAATACAATATTCAAAGGATTATTTCTACTCTGTTCATGTAACACACTGTATGTGTTACACTCTATATATAAGCTGCATGGTGATATTGTCCTTAAGGATTCTCAGGGAAAGGCAGGAAAGTGCTTCCGGCAGGAAAATGCCTTGATCCAGTCCTGCCCTGCTCAATACAGCAATCTCTGCAACAAACTCTAGATTTGCTGAACACATTGCAGTACTATAACTGCAGTCACAAAACCTTTCGCCAGTTCTAAAGCCTTCAATAGATATGTTCCCAGCCTTGTTCTCGTGAAATCAATCAAGAGCTCGACTGGCAAAGGAGCTGCTATATGTGAATGATTAAGCTGGTTGGATCGAGGGCTTGTCATAAAGACTAGGGCTAAACACAGACCTCAACTAGACACAGGCAGGAGAGTCCAGAGCTGACTTGTACCTGTAGGTGTCCCTGGAGAAAGCAGATGATCAAGACTCTCTTCAGTCTTGTTTCATTATCAGCTTACTACACTTTTTAGTGATAGCTGATCCATGGCCATCTGATGTACCTTTGGGGACTATTAATTTGGTATGTATTTATTATTGGTTGGTTAACATGCAGGGCTGTCATTTCTTTCACTGGACTGTATTTGAATGTAATGGTTTTCATATTATTGTTAGATGTTATCATTGAATAGAATAGAATAGAATAGAATAGATTTTTATTGTCATTGTCCCCTTTGGGGACAACAAAATTACTTGGCTGCTCCATCCACCCAGATAGGGCACTCCACACAAAGACAAAACAACTACAAAAACACTGATTAAAACCATACACACTGATTAAAACCATACAATGATAAAACATAACAGGTAAGATTAGATGACTTCAAAGTCCAGGCTTCCCATTCAAGGCTGCGATCACTCTGGAGAAGAAGCTGTTTCTAAGACGGCTTGTTCTTGTTGTCATCGTCCTGTATCTCCGTCCCGATGGCAAAAGTTCAAAGAGACGGTGACCAGGATGCGATGGATCTTTCACTATGTCCAGTGCCTTTCTGTGGCACCTCATGGCATAAATCTGCTCCAAGGTGGAGAGCGAGCAGCCAACAATGCTCTCTGCTGCCTTAACAACTCTGCACAACCCCATCCTGTCCTTGGTAGTACAGCTTCCGTACCACACACATAAGTTCATTATCCTGGAAGAACTGTACTGTCTGCTGCTGTGCTCGGAGCACCCCATTGCAATGTTTGGAACACCCATCATCTCACATTTGTAGGATATGGACACTCTGCCTCCATTTCAGTAATCTTTGACAGTGACTTACCACTCCTACCATTCCTGTTCATGGAACATTTACTTGATTCTTATTTGTTTGTGACTCCATGCACATATTGTATGTCTTCTGTTTATTAATTCTGGAACAGCACAGTGTTATAAAAAATATTGTCACTATATTAGCAGTATGTTGATGACACACGGCTCTGTTTTCCCATTCCATCTGAACTGGGTATGCTTTTTCACCTGCAAAGGTGTTGGACCTGGAAGCTATGGTGGACTGTATGGGGGCCAGTAAAGTGAAGTTGAATCCCAATTAGATAGAGTTGTTTTAGTGGGGGATTCTTATGTCTGAGTATTAGGTCTGAGTATTCATTTACCAATACTCCTGCCCACCTAGCAGTTCAAAAGCATGTCAAAGTGCAAGTAGATAAATAGGAACCGCTCTGGCGGGAAGGTAAACGGCGTTTCTGTGTGCTGCTCTGGTTCGCCAGAAGCAGCTTTGTCATGCTGGCCACATGACCTGGAAGCTGTACGCCAGCTCTCGACCAATAAGGCGAGATGAGCGCCGCAACCCCAGAGTCGGACACGACTGAACCTAATGGTCAGGGGTCCCTTTACCTTTACCTTATTCATTTACCAAGTGGTAACTTATCAGAGTAGACAAACATCAGTGGGAAAAACAGTGGACACATGTGTGCCAGGGAGAAATTTATCCACCCATCCATACCCAAGGACATAGTGACATTCTCCTTGCCACAAGTGGGCATGCAGTAGTGTATATGTGACTGAATGTAAACAAGCCTGGTTACTGGGCATTTCTACATTTGGTTTGTTCCAGTAGCCACTGAATTCCATCTACCAGTCCACCCAAAGTGGAAATTTCGATGTCCTGAACCTGTGAAATGCAGGAAAGAAGCAAATGTTAGTATCTTTCACAAAACAAAAGTGCTTGAGGCTTCGGCTTGATAGGCAAAGAGATGAAGGCCTGTTTTCTGCAGGCATTGCCTCTGTGAGTGAATTTCCTGTGGGGTGAACGGGTTCACAGTGCTGATCCAGCAAGCGTTGGAAGCCCGCTTTCTCTTGGCAATGGTGGTGCACCTTACAGCTCCCAATTGCGTAGCTGCGTGCTGGTAGCTGCATCTCTACCTGTTCCTGATGGTGTCAGGTAAGGGCAGGTGAGCTCGGTATAGGGAAAATGGCCTTGTGGGCCAAATCTGGCCTGTGGGCTGCTATAGAATTTTACCAACCCTTAAAAAAGGGGAAAAGCATCAAAGGTATAGGCCAGTTCTGTAACCTACAGTGAAATTCTATGCATGTATACTCAGAAGGCAGTCCCATTGGTTTAACAAGCATTACTACAATATAACTGAGAATAGGATGGCAGCCTCTATTACATGATGTGGAATGGTGCTTCGAGAGCCTGTTGTCAATCAGTTTCATGATCCCAGATACTTAAACAAATGCAAGGGGGGGAAATGCTACCATCCATGGATGCGGGCCAAGCAGGTTCAGCTGCAGCTGATGCGCCATATAAACACAAGGAATCCTTTCGATCTCAGCACAGGCAACGCAGGACAGGACAAGCAGAGGCCTATCTGTAGGGCCAAGGACTGGGTCAAGCATTGCTGCCAGCCAGTCAAGTTCAAGTTGACGGTTGTGTCCTGCAAAAAAAGAGTGAAGGAGATAAAGGTTTTGCCACCCTCTGCCAGCTGTATGCTAAAAGCTATGTTGGCATCATTCAGAAGCCCTTACATTTATTTATTTTAATTTTAAAAAGGTTTTTGTTGGTATAAAGCACATGCACACAGCAAACAACAGAAAATACAACAGATCCCCCATTCTTAGATCCTACTGGGTTGTATGGCCACATAATTATTCATTTTTGACCCATATGGCACAAAGGTCCTTACTTTTATGAGTGTCAGCATATGCAACATAGATGAACCCATCAATTAGTCTGCACACATTTTTTAAATGTTCATTCAGACTGTAATGCATTTTCCCATCAACACTGGACTCCGCAGAGACCTTGTTGACGGGACTGGTGTCCTCTTCCTTTGCTCCGAGACTTTCCTCACTGGAAAGAGAGGAGAGAAACCAGTTGTTTTTCCAGATGTTGTGCAGTAAGGAAGGGGGAAACTATGCAGAACTGAAGGTGTTGAGGACTAGTGCCTTAAGAAAGAACAGTGTGGTCTTTTGTACACATCTAGGCCAAGCTGTAGAAGCAGACGAACAATTCACAGGTCTACTCTGGCTCCTAGTAATCTAAGTCCTGAGTGAACTGAGCAAATGAGGCCATGTCCCAGACTGTGGCCAAAGGTTTCCTTGAAAGAAACGTGCACAGAATGAGCACTTCTTGAAATGGGCTTGCTCTCCTCTTCAGACAATCCTATTACTATTAGAAAATTCCCATATGCATCAGCATGATGATGGAGATCTAGAATTTTCTTATTTGGGGACAATCCTATCACTGTTGGAATACTGTTACTTGAAGGGGTGGGGAAGCAAGCAACCAAAAAACAACAACTCAGATAACACTTACATGGTTTCTATACACAGTCTAATATTGAATTTCTGGCCATTCAAATGATATGTGACTCCTGATTCTATCCCTGTTTGAGACAAAGAAAGAAGAAAAGAAAGGTGAAGAATCTGAGACCTCATAGAATCATAGAGTTGGAAGAGACCACAAGGGCCATCCAGTCCAACCCCCTGCCAAGCAGGAAACACCATCAAAGCATTCCTGACAGGTGGCTGTCAAGCTCCAGTCAGGCCAGCCCAAGGCATGTTGCTCCTCAACACAACAAGACAACCAGACCATCAGCCAAATCTTACTTCAATACTGGTGACAGGACAGCTTCTTTCACTGTACCCCAAAGGGTGGCTTGGGATTAACAGGATCAGGCTGCATCACACACACACACCCCTCCAATCACTACCTGTCCACCAGCACTTGCCACCTAAGGCCACGGCCTCTTTCTGTCTAATGGTAGGGCCAGCCCCACTCTGCCTCCAGTTAAACTACGTTCTGTAGCAGGGTTAGAAAACCTCCCTCTCAGAATAAGGATTCAAATGTTCACCATTGCCCTTTCCGTTTGCTTGCTTAAGATAAAGAAATCATGTTACCAAGCAATTGTCCATAAGGAAAACCAGCCAGCGGCCAGATCTCTGGACACGCCGCCATTCTGTACAGCAAAGCATCGTCCAGGTCTTCCAACACCGGCCCAAACATTGCAAAGCGAGGTGCTGTCTGTGTAATCAGCGACTGTAACATGGAAGCGACAGACCCAGTGGGTTGGCTGGGTTTTGGACATCTTTTAAGCCAGGAGCAACACTTTTTGTACCTGTGTGTATATAGAATGTGTGTGTGTGTGTATATATATATAGATATATATACACAGAAAAACACACACACACCATAATAATGAAAACTGATTGTAAAACCTTAAAAGGTGTAAGACAAGTTTCTCAGCATCAGCTGAAAGATCCCACAAAAATGTTCAGCACTGTTAAGGCAGCTAAAGCTAACCAGGTGGGACAATTCTGCAAGCTCAAAGGAAGCTGCTCAGAATTTTCCAAGGAAGAGTGAGGTGCACATTTGTTAGCTTTGAAAGTACGGTACTCAAACTTACTGTGACACTCACTGTTAACAACTTCATGGTGAGTACCGGCACCTATTTTTCTAGGAAAAAAAAGCAACACTTTGAATATATGCTAATAGCAAACTCAGTTCTCCTGGATCCTTATGCCATCAAAACATCGCCATCTGTGGTCAAGAGGGAAGCAACAAAGAACCCTTAAGCAAAAGCTGTGTTGTAAACAATGGAGGTAATGATTCTATGATGGCATAACTGTCGAAGGCAATCTGCTAACACACAAAGTAAATCTGGGGTGGCATAAAATTTAATGATATATTAGTGGCAAGTGTATTATTGATGCCAAATGTTATATAATGTTTACAAAAAGAGGAGCAATTGTAGAATCAGGTTTTAGTATTACTGAATGTTTATAGCTGATCATCAATTTATGCTATTTTAAATCCTGTTACAGTGGTACCTCGCCTAGCGAAGATAATGCGTTCCGTCGCGATCTCCGCTAGGCGAAAACGTCGTTCGGCGAATCCCCCATAGGGCTGCATCGGGGAAAAACTCGCTAGGCGAAGAAATCCTATTCCCAACTTCGTTCGTCGAAAAAACCCCATTCAAAGCGGCCGCGACGCCTGTTCTTTAGGCGAAGAAATTCGCTAGCGGCGGCCATTTTTTTCCCCCGGAAGTCGTTCGTTCCGCGAAAAAGACGTTGGGCGGGTCATTCGCTGGGCGAGGTACCACTGTATGTTTTTGGTTAAAAAGAAAATTAGGAGACATACAGCACAAAACTTCGTATGTCTATAAAGATGTACGTTACCTATATGGAATTTTAGAAGATACTTACGCAGCCATGTAGTCACATGAGGCACTATTATGAAGCTCAGAAAGGGAATTATTAAATATGTTTGCATCAGGGACTGACTCCCAATCAATAGAATGACAGGAAGGAAGATCGCGAATGAGAAAATAACGCCATAGCAAGGGATCCTGGATTGTTAGCTTCCAGTAGTGGTTGGTGCTTCCCAAATTACTCAGATCTTCCGGTGTGAGGAAGGACATAATATATAACTTCACATCTATCTGGAAAAAAAAGTTTAAATATTTAGGAATGAATCATTTAGGAAGCATAAAAACACAACAACAGCCCCTATCAAAATTTCTCCTTCACATATATAAGAATGACCTTTGGGAGTCCCTTCCAAATTTACCATTCCATGCTTCTATAAGATGCTCCAGCAATGGCCTGGAGCCTTGGAAATGGAAAGGCCATTAAGAGAGCAAAGGAGAGTAGCCTCTGTGTCCCTCCTCTAGCTCTCAGATAGTTAGAAGGACAGAAGCCTGAGTCTTAGAGTAACTTTTGCTGTGATGTGACCTAAAGGAAAAAAGCCATGCCTGATTTCTGCTGGAATCCAAGGCTGCAGCTATGGGAGAAACAAGACCCTTTGGGGATGTTAATGCTGTGAACCCCTCCATCATATGCTCAGGTTGTATATATGAGTCAATAAATTATGTGTCATAAAGACACCACAGTTTCAACTGTTCCTCATTGCCAAAAGGAAACACTAACCCTGGGATAGGGGTGGCGCACAGCAATATACATATTGAAATAAAATAAAATAAAATAAAATAAAGAGTGCAACTGCCTGGCATCAAAGGGGCGGGGCCGTGAAGGGACCAATGGGAAGCCCAGCGAAGTGGAAGTTCCAACGGAGAACTTTTGTCAACACTACTGGAAGCGACGGCCGTTCGCCTCGCTGGGATGCGCCAGGCGGGCTCGGGGGCGACGCGCTTACCGGCAGGGCCTCCAAGGCGCTGGGCGTCGTCGTCTGCTTCTCCTCCTCCTCTTCCCCAGCGCGATCGTCGCTCTCTGGGAGCTTCCCCGGCTGCTGCTGCCCCCACTTGCAGCGCAAGACGCGGAGGCTGCTTCGCAGGAGCGTCTCCAAGCGCTGCCAGTCCCCGCCGCCCTGCGCCATCGCTCCGGGGCGCACCGGCAACCCTCCCCGTCTCTTACTTAGCTGCTTCTTACTTAGCTGCGATTCAGCATCCCCGGCACTACAGCAGCTGGAATCCTGCGCCCCTTGGCGTCGGAGCCCGGATCCCACCAGGAGGTGGGTCTCAGTAGGAGGAAAGCGGCGTCCGCGCAAAGGCAAAGGGCGCGGTGGCTCCCTGCGGCCGCTGCTTGCGCGCAAGTAAGAAGGGGAAGTCTGGAGCAGGAGAGGCCGCGCCCCACACCGGGATTCCGCCTCCGGTTTGTTCCTGAGGCGTGGGAGGCACTCGGGCTACCTCCCCCGCAGTCCTGCTGGCAATTGCGCGCTGCTGCTCCGGATTCGTGGCCAGCGCCACATATTTCTGGGTTAGCGCGCGAGCATCGCAAAAGCCAAACCCCCTCGATTGATTAAGCATTCGCAGCCGCGTGGAAGTTCAAGAAGTCGTGGTGCAATAAAAATATGGCCCCCACCACCTCCCGCTCCAAAATACAGTACACATAAAACCTAGAAGTTTTAATTATTATATTTTTAATTTTTATGATTATTGTCATATCAACTATATTCCTTTGCTTTTCTGTTAGGATCATATAATGTATATGATAAGACAGCTGCTAAACATGCACGTCCTTGTTCCTCTTTGGTTTTTTAATCAGTTGAGAATGCTTCCTTCAGCTACTTAACAACCATCTCTTAAGGTATGCGCCTCTGAAGGTTTATTTTGATGCAAGTCCCCTGTATGTTCAAATGGCCTTACTCTCTAGTAATACGTTTAAAACTTCAGCCTCGATTAAAAAACAAACAAACACCTTAAATACTTCCAGTTAAAGGTAGATAGCCGTGTTGGTCTGTCATAGTCAAAACAAAATAAAATAAAAAAATTCCTTCCAGTAGCACCTTAGAGACCAACTAAGTTTGTTCTTGGTATGAGCTTTCGTGTGCATGCACACTTCTTCAGATACACATGTGTATCTGAAGAAGTGTATCTGAAGAAGTGTGCATGCACACGAAAGCTCATACCAAGAACAAACTTAGTTGGTCTCTAAGGTGCTACTGGAAGGAATTTTTTTATTTTATTTTGTTTTGACCTTAAATACTATTAGTCAATAAATTGTGGCATCAGCTTTCAGTTTGTCAGATTTGTGTTTATTGGCTGAAAATCATTCTCATTCATTTAATTTGCAAGAGCAGATATACCGGAATGTCCCGTTCTGTAATGTGAATGTTACCAACACTAGTTATAAAATGGGGTCTTTGTTGAAATGAAAGAAAGTTTTGAGAAGTTATGTGCTAAATTAAATTTGATTAATTCAAATTAGGCACAGTGAGGAGATTGTACCATTTGTGACACTGGCATCAGGTGGGCAGGGCTTTCGCGTTGTGCTCTGGAATCAGCCCCTCTTTGCGGGTGTTTGGTTAAGTTCAAATGAACAGGCCAACTGTCATTCTTGCCTCATGATGCTGTTTTAGTTTCTCTCAGACAGTATGTTATTATGTTACAATTTTATTATTATTAAAGCTTTGTTTGACATATACAGTACTTGAATCGAACAAATTGCTAAAAGAAAAGAAACTCCACTGAAAGAAAAGAAACTCTGCTGAAGAATGGTGGAATATCCTAAACTGGGTGGGAGGATATTCCCAGTCTCGCCAGCATGCCCCACCCAGAGTGTCACTAAGGCTAGCTGTGGCTGGCTGTCCAGTGACATGGCAGATTGGGTGCCCTGCAGGTCCTGCGCTGCTTGAAAAAGCAGTGCAAGGCTGGCATCCGCCTGCCGCCTCCCCCTCAGCCGCCCTCCGGGTGGAGGGCACCTGGGAGGGATGCCACGGCTAGGGCGCAAGCCCCACGGGAACATGGGAGGGACACAGCTCCAGCAGCACACAATCTTGAGGCCTGTAAACCACGCAGTGTCTCTGAGGAAGGCATCAGGGTGGCACCTTTCTCCATCATAATGGCTGTGCTAAGTAGCATCTGTGCCACTTGCCTTTTGGGTTTTTTGCCCTCCATTACCTGCATGAAATGAAGAACTGGTGCAGCCAGGGGCTGGAAGGTGGAAGCATGAAATTCTTTACAAGGTGAGAACCTACTTATCTTCCTACCTACCCAGGGGCATAGCATTGGGGGGAGGACTGAGGGGGCCGTAGCCCTGGGCAGTTTTTTCGGGGGGGGGGTGCATCAGGGTGCCCTGTCCCATCGTGAGTTGGAGGGCACCTGGGAAGGACACGGTGGCTCGGGCACTGTCCACATGCTGCTTTTCCGGCCAGCGCAAGGCTGGCATCTACCCGCTGCCTCCCCCTCAGCTGCCTCCAGGTGGAGGGTGCCTAGGAGGGACATAGTGGCTCGGTCACTGCCCCCCCCCACTGCTTTTGCAGCCAGCGCGGGGCCTGCAGGGCACCTGAGCCACTGCGGCCCTCCCAGGCACCCTCCACCTGGAGGCCAGCTGAGGGGAAGGTGGCAGGCAGATGCCAGCCACTAGGGCTCTCTATGCCACTGCCTTAGGGGACCAGGGCATCTTCTACTCCAGAAGATCAGCCAATGGGAGTTCTGGAGAACCCTGGGCTGGTGAACTCACAATGGGGGCCATGCATGGACAGGGAAATTCCAGAACACCTTCAGTTGGCTTTGGAGTCAATGGCCACCTAGCTGAGTTCATGGCTGCTCCAAGTGCACTTCGAGACTTAATAGAATATGCTGCTGAGCTGGCTGATCCTGAGGGTCCTGTGAGCTGCCACAACTGTACCCAGAGAGTGTCATTGAGTTCTTTTAAAGGGGAGGGGAATCTACCTGTCTTCCTATCCACCTGCCTACCCATCCACTCCATTTATCTTCATCTCTTCCTCCAAAGCGTTAAGGCGGCAAAGGTACTTCTCCCCATCTTATCCCCACAACAACCCTGTGAGGTAGGTAAGGCTGAGAGGCAGTGACTGGCTCCCAAGTGTTAAAAATGGTGTCCAGGCGGAATTTTAGAATTCGGCAAAGCATCCAGTTGTTTGTTAGGTTTTGTATGGCCGCTGTCGGCAACAAACGGCTTGGGGTGGCGCCATTTCTTCTTCTTTCTCAGCTGCTTTACTCTGGGACTAAGAGGGATCCTAGCAAAAGAGGGATGGGGGTCCCGCAAAAGGCAGGTCAGGTCATCGTGGAGAGTTAGCCATCTGGTTTCCTGGATACAGGCCTCGAAATCCGACACGCGGGTGAAGGCAGTGGGTTTCTTTAGGGTTTTGTAACCCAGGGTGACGACAAAGCTGGCAATGCCGTGGGCCTCCCATCTCCTCCGTCGGCAGCCTTGCAGTTTATGGGGACGCTAGTCACCGGCTCAGATCAGTTCTTCTGGTTGCGGCGACAGCTGCTGTGGCGGCGGCGGAGGCAGCAGCGGAGGCTCCCAGGGCCCCGGGGGGCGGCGACATCCCTTGCCCGCTCGCCCTAGCTTTGCCTCACTCAGCGCCGGGGCTGGCCTGGGACAAGGCCCCGCCGGGCCTCCTTTCCCTCGCCCTGACAGGACGTGGCGAGCGCGGCCGAAAGGGCGACCAGAGTAAACCCCCGCCCGCTAACGACAGAAAAGTGACGGTTGCTGAGCGGAGGGAGGGGCAGCGTTCCGAGCGCGGCTTTGAATTCAAAGTCAATTCAAAGCGGCGCGAGGGTGGGCGGGGCGGGGCGGGGCGGGGCTGCTCGGCCCTTGCCCTGACGGTGGCTCCCTTGGGACATACTGCGCAACGGCGAAGCGCGCCCCGCCTCCCCACGTGACTCCGCCTCTAGATTCGTGGCCAAGCGCCGCGTAGTCTTGGGTTAGCGCGCGCGCGCATTGCAGAAGCCAAATCCCCACGATGGGTGATGCAATTGGGGCTGCGTGGAAGTTCCAGAAGTGGTGTAATAAAAATACGGTCCCCACCCCCTGCTCCAAAATACAAATAAAATCCCCTAGAAATTTTAATGGTTATGTTTTTACTTTTGATGATTATTGCCCTATCAACTGTTGCTTTCCTGTGAGGGTCATTTATTCTAGAAGATGGTAAGACACAGGTAGAAATACACGTCCTTTACTTGTTCCTATTTGGTTTCTAAATCAGTTGAGAATGCTTCCTTCCTACTTAACCACCACCGCATAAGGTTTACTTTGATGCAAGTCCCCTGTATGTTCAAATGGCCTTACTCTCTAGCTCAAAAAACAAACAGGTCCCTGTCCTGGCACCATACCTGATGGGTGCAAATGAGCTGCTGACTTTACAACAACTCCCACCCAAGGCGGTATAGTCCTTTAGACCTACAGTCAGTTACAGGTAGGTAGCCGTGTTGGTCTGCCGTAGTCGAAACAAAAAAAAAAAAATCCTTCCAGTAGCGTCTTCCTTAGAGACCAACTACCGTAAGTTTGTTATTGGTATGAGCTTTTGTGTGCATCTGAAGAAGTGTGCATGCACACGAAAGCTCATACCAATAACAAACTTAGTTGGTCTCTAAGGTGCTACTGGAAGGAATTTTTTTAAATTTTGTTTCGACCTACAGTCAGGTCACCTTTCAACCCGATCTTGTAAAGAAAAAGAGACAAATGCTCCACTGTGAATTAAATCTGGACCAAGATCTGCAGTATCGATGGCTGGGGGTGTGTGCGTGCGCGTCCCAAAACCCGGAAGTGGCCTCAGCCTCTACCGACTCCCTAAGAGGTTTTAAAACCCAGGAATCCAGGCAAGTTGCCCTCCTCTACCCTTTTCCTATCTCTCGTGACTCCAAAGCCTCCGCGGCGGGATCCTCTTCCTCCTCCTCTCCCCTCCTTTGGGCTGGAGCATATCACGTGACGAGGAAAAGAAAGAAAGAGGCGTGGTCTGCGTAGCAGCTGCGAGCCCGGACCTGGGAGGCGAGCTCCGCGCGTTCCATATGGCCGGGGTCGGTTTCGCTGCTGAGCTGCGGCTGCGGCTTGTGGCGCTCAAAGGAAGGCTCCAGCGCTTGAGCCAGAGCGAAGAAGCCTCCGAGGGTAAGAGCGGGTGGTTAAAACTGCGAAACCCGCTGCGGGGAAGAAGCGCTTCCTGTTTGCATTGAACCTCCCACTCTCAGCTTAATTGGGCGGTCCTTGGTTTTAGGGTTTGCTTTTTCTTAATTAAAAACCTCCCATTTATTGGGTTTTTTCGCTGCCGCCGGCGTTTGTGGGGTATGTGCCCAGTGCCGGATTTACGTATAAGCTAAACAAGCTATAGCTTAGGGCTCCACTCTCTTGGGGGCCCGCAAAAAAAATTAAAGGAAAAAACTGGATGTACATTTCCAAAATATAAGATAAAAAAACAAATATAACCTACATACAGCAAGTGTTTTGTGTTGTGTAGGCTCCTATGATGTAAGTAACCTGCTAGCCTACTCCCTAAAATATCACTGGTTTGCCTGTTTCTATATATAGGGTGCCTACATTCTGCATGGATTGGTTGCATGGGAACATGTGCAAATGGCTTTAGATACACCTATTAGATCCATAAATTACCATATAGTATATATTCAACACAAAAAACAGCGACAATTTGTTGTTGGCAAAGGACAGCTGGACATATAAAGGGTCCCGCTACTTTCAGTAGCTTACAGTCTCATCAAACCTAAATCAGGCCCTGTATATGCAACCAGAAGCAAGGCCTCCCCAGCTTAGAGGTCTAGGTCTGCATAGGATCGCAGACCTAAGGACCTAGGAAACTGCCTGATCCACACCATGGGCGCATATGGTTTGTTGTTGCCAACACTGGCTAGCAGCGACTCTCTGATGGATTCAGTCAAAGGCCCTAACTGGATGAACCCGAGGCCTTGGCATGCAAAGGAGGTGCAACTGCCCTTCTCCTGGATTTGTAAAGGGTTTCTCATTCATTATCTATGTTGTGAGGGTTTGGGGTGGGGTTCTGTATCACACTTGTGCCCCTTCTAATTTCTTGGGAGTCATGTATCCATATAGGGTTAAAAAAATCTAACGGATTGTTGTACTAGTCAGGCAAGTTTTTTGTGGCACCTTTGTAGCTCAGTATGAGACGTTGCGTTGCTTCGAGCCCCACATTGGACAAAGAGATTCCTGCATTGCAGGAGGTCGGACTAGATGACCCATGTGGTCCCTTCTCACTGTATGATTTTACCTGAACTCCACACGACTCTGGGTCGCATGAAAACTTTTGCACCCCTGTGGTGCAGGATTGGGTTGTGCAGAAGCTTTTGCATGAGCCGCTAATGTTTTACAGGTTCTGAATACTGTAATATCTCAATGATGTTTGTGGGGAAAATGCTGTCTTATATGGAATGTGTTTTAATGAGGTCTTTTTCTCTTTTCATCAACAGATCCCTTCTTAATGCAAGCTTCTGCTACACTGGAAAACTTGGCGGACCTTTGTAACCAACCTGGAGAAAATGGCACACTTTCCAAACTCTTGCAACTTTATACGCAGGTATTTTGCAGTGATGAATTTTCAAGTTTTTAGGCTTCAATTTTAAGCATGCTTGGACAATAGGATTCATAGTATGTGAACTATAATATGGTTTGTACTGGCGAATAAGAGAATTTCCCAGTGAAAGATTCATTATGAAATAAATGCTTTGTTTGTGGTTAAACAATTGGAATGGGGTTAAGATTAATAGCACTGTGAATACATCTTAGATTTGTATGTTTAAAGGAACAGATAGTGCAGTCCATGAACTAGTTTATGGGCATGGTATAAATATTATTTTTATTTATTTATTTACCCTATTTTGTATATATAAACTGAGGTGCTGTTGTCAAATTTCAGTGACACAAATAAAAAACTAGCTTAATGGTGATTAAGATGAGCTTACGTTTGTGATTCCATTGACTTATTAAATTGGCTTAAATGCAGTTTTCTGCCTTGATCTTTCTGTGGCTTAAACTGTAGAGCAGTTACCGGGTATATATTCTAGTTACTGTTACTGTTTCTGTTTCATTTTTTAATTTTATTTTAGAGAAATTAAGAGGGCTTGATACGGTCAGTGCTTTTTTCCTGGGGGGGGCGAAACACAGGGGGACGCATACCCCTAAACATTTTGTGAATCTTTGTACTTTTGTCCATTTACTGTATTTCCCCCGATTTGAACTATAAAATGGTGATTTTCTTGAGTCAAAAAGAGAGTACCCCTAAACCTTTTTTTTTAAAGAAAAAAAGCACTGGATACGGTTATATAATCTTAATATGATAACTTCTGACTTTCACTGTTCTTAGATTTGCTCAGACTGCTTGCCCCAGATATAAGTGAGATAACTTAAGATAGTGGTTGATAAACACAGCAATACTTGCTAGCACAAATTCTTGCCAGCGTAGAGCAGGCACATAGGAAACTGCCTTATCAAGCTTTGCCCACTCTGATTGGCAGCAACATTACAAGCTCTTTCTTACCACCTAGAACCTAATCCCTTTTTACTGGAAATGCCAAAGATTGAAGCTTGTAAAACATCTTACACCACTGTAGTTGACCCCTTCCAGAACAGCCTTAAAACTGAGGTGCTGAGCAGATTCATTGCATCAGTATATTTGTCCGGGCAGAGAATAGCAGACCTATTATGCTAATATCCACCACAGGGTGCTTAATTTTCAAGTTCTGAGGTTACAGAGAAGGTATTGGTGACCTGGAAGTGTTGAAGGTAAATGTGGTCTTGCAATGATCAATGATGCATGTTGGGTTTTTTTCTTGTTTGTATATTCTAACATGCTATCCTGATCTTGGGAAAGGGATTCCAGGATACAGCAATGAAAATACTTGTACAGGTTGAAAATCCAGCCCAATGCTGGCATTAGCAAATCCATCCTTTGCACTGTGGTTTGTAAACTTCTGGTTTAGAAATCCTTGCAGCCTGGTCAGGGGAGAGGGGGAAGTATAGAAAGGACTTGCTTTAAATCCCCTTCTTAGAAAGTTGCCTTAACATAGTACTTTGTTTAGTCGTGTCCGACTCTTCGTGACCTACCAGTAACATAGTACTACTCAGAGCTTACTTGGGCAAGGTGAACGGTCAACTAGGAAGGACGGAACAGGTTGCAGATTGTGGTGCTGATATTCTTCCACCTTTTTAAAGGCCGTCCTGGATATCACATATTTTGAGGAGAACCAGCTTGTTGATGAAGACTTTCCAGAGGAGTCCTCTTTGCAGAAAGTTGAGGAGCTAATCAACGCACTTTCAGAGCCAGAGATCTTGATCGATGAAAGCGGCACATCTCAAGAAGTGAGTACTGTTAGTCTCTTTCGCCTATATTTCTTTAAATTTCATGTAACACACAGAAACAACCTTTAAGCCCTCCTACCTTCAGTGTAGTGTCTCTGCTCAGATTGTATTCCCATTTTCTTTGTCTTGAATTTTTCAGCCTATAACATATGAGCCATAAGTACTGACTTGACACCCAATGGTTGTGTTGAACTGTGTTAACTTTTATTTAGGGAAATTCACTGTTGTCAGGCCTCAAGCCAGAATTTTTGTGTTAGTGGTGGGGTCCCTAAGATGTGAAAGGATAATGCAGTGCAGTGGCCTGCATCTAAATAAAGGCAACATAACCTAATTTAAAGTTTTTAGGTGCTATTTAGCTAAGTTTTATTCCAAGTAATTTCCTGCTGAAATTAATGGAACTCACCTGGTTATGCTCATGAATTTCAGTGGCTCTACTCTGAGTAAAACTTAGTTAAATACCACCCATTGAGTTGCCTTAAGATTGAATTTTAATAAAAGAAAATGAAATTATGTATTTAAAATAAGCAACTATTGCTTATAATTTTACCTCATTGCATTTCTACTCATTAGCTAGATTACTGGAAGGCAGTGTGAGACAAATCCTATGCATATTTCATGCAGAAGTAAGTTTCAGTGTCGTTAGTAAGATTTGCTCAGGGATACATTGGATTGCACCCATTCTGATAGGACCCTGGCCTGCCTGTTTCATTTCATTTCGCCACAGTGAAAGGCCAGTGACCTTTTCTAAATGAAAACTAAATTCAGGAACAGGGTCTCAAATATCCATGAAGGAGACGGACGTCACTTCACACTGATACGAGTTCTGGCAGAACCTCCCATCTGCTGAAATTGAAGGTATGGGGAACCGGCATTCATCCAGATGTGGTTTGATTCTAATTCCAATCAGCCCCAGCTGGTGTGGCCAATGGGTAGAGATGATGGGAGCTGTAGTTCTGCTACACCTGGACAGGCGCAGATTTCTCATCCTTGACCTAGGGAAACTGATGCAGGAAGGCTGATGCAAAAGTAAAACCTGAATATTCAATAGATGAGATGCGAGTTCCTTCGTTAGTGGAAAGGGTGTAATCTCAAGCAACTGCTCCTCTTTAAATGTTATTTATGAAACTATTATTTGTGGATAAGTCAGGGAATGATGGTTATATTTTGCAAAAAGAACAAAAAAATTTAAAAAATAGTTTGGTGTGTTACCTGCTTCCACTAGCGTGAGTGAAATGTGCACAGCTCCTTTTAAGGCAGTACAGTGGTACTTCTGGTTACAAATTTAATTCATTCCGGAGGTCTGTTCTTAACCTGAAACCGTTCTTAACCTGAGGTACCACTTTAGCTAATGGGGCCTCCCGCTGCCACCATGCTGCTGCCACACGACTTCTGTTCTTATCCTGAGGTAAAAATTTTAACCCGAGGTACTACTTCCAGGTTAGCGGAGTCTGTAACCCGAGGTGTTTGTAACCCGAGATACCACTGTAATTGAATATAATGGAGATAATGCAACGAGGGAAGCACAGGGGGGAAATAAATTGAGACAGGCTTTGCGTGTGGAAAAGTTTTAGTTGTGCACCCAGTCAGCTCCGTTCAATATATGTAGTTCTACAAACAGTTGGGTTTCCTGTGTCTTGTGAATCTGAATCCCTGAGAGTGGATACAGCATACAAATCTGATTTGTTTCATGGCGTTGGGAGACATTTCTATTAAAATATATGAAACACTATTTTTTTAAAAGTCAAACTCATTCCACCAACTCATTTCCAAATATGCTATGTTTGCCCTTTTTATTCAAGGTTTAGGCATCTTAATCAATGTGGATATCTGATTTATTTATTCATTTCCAGCCACTCACAGTGCTTGGTGTAGAACTGCTGGAATGTCTTTACTGGAGGAGAGGAGCCTTACTCTACATGTTTTGCCACACGGTGAAAGGAAGGAAGGAGAGGTTGATGAATAAGACCGATTTGTTTAAAAAGGTAAATCTCTTTCTGCTTAAAAAGTTGTTGCTGGCACCCGTCTGTTTTGAAACAACGGTGGAGAGAGCAGGATTTTGCTTTCAGTCCTGCCCAGCAGAGCGGCAGGACTGTGGATACAGCCATGGCTACAACACTCCATCATGCTTTGTTGCTGCCCAGTCAGGGTTAGGATTGCTCTGTTAGTTGACGTCGTGCAAACTTGGTAAATAAAGCCCAGCATGTTTAGGATTGCATAGATCCTGCCAATCTTCGTCCAGATTTAACTTACAATTTAATGTTTGTCTCTTTCCCTTAGTATACAAGAGAGGTTTGCAAGGTTACCTGACTCTAGGTAAAGGACTGTATCACGGTGGTAGACCCCGTATTTTGCATTCAGAAGGCCCAGGTTCAATCTTTGCCGTTGACAGGAGTCTTGCCCAGACCTGAGACACCAGACAGCTACTGCCAATCAGTGTAGGTAATACTGAGCTGTAAAGTCCAATCGCCTGGCTCAGTATTAAAGCAACAGCTTGTGTTTGCCTTCTTTAGGAGTTGTGTAAATTAAGCGGTTCTTTTGCACCCGATGGCTCTCATGCCATGACTGAGTCCTGTTTGTCATATTTATTACTGTTTTTTTCAGCTTTGTGACTAGAAGAAGGGGTGGGCATTCTTTCAGAATGAGCAAATGAAGTTTGAGACTAAATACATAAAATGCAGTGCTTCTATTTTCTCCTTCAGTTTCTTAATGAAGGAATCCAGTACTTGGTGAAGATGCTTGAGTTCAGATGTTCTGATCACCCCATTGAGGACTTCGTGTTTCGAGACACAGACACGGCTGGATTAATACATGAAGGTAAATATTCCGTATGGTGCATCTCCTTTTCTTTTAGAGGAGTTGTTTAAAAGAGCCACAAATCAAATATAATCTTACACCCACACTTGAGGCCAGTTCAGGCACAATGCTAAACCATGGTTTATTGTTCCATGCATGGGCTGCTGGCTTGCACACTGCCCTTTCCACAAGGACTACATTGGTATCCCAATTGGAATAAGCCACCTGTGACCAGTATCTTGGGAACTTTATGCAGCACACTACAGAACTTGTGAAGAGGGACAGAATACAGTGGTACCTCAGGTTACATACGCTTCAGGTTAAGAACTTTGCTTCAGGATAAGAACAGAAATTGTGCGGGAGGCCCTATTAGCTAAAGTGGTGCTTCAGGTTAAGAACAGTTTCAGGTTAAGAACGGACCTCCGGAACGAATTAAGTACTTAACCAGAGGTACCACTGTAATTCAACTAAATGCTAACTTTTGTTTTATGTGTGTGTGTGTGTATAGTCATACCTCTAGTTATGATAGCTGTGGGTTGCGTTCGTCACGGGATACGAATGCGCCGAACCCAGAAGTACCGGAACGGGTTACTTCCGGGTTTGGCAGTTTGCGCATGTGCAGAAGCGCCAAATCGCGCTTTGCACAGAAGCGCCAAATCGTGCTGCACACATGCGCAGACGCAGCACTTCATGTTGCGTTCTGCTCATGTTGTGAACGGGGCTCCGGAACGGATCCCGTTCGCAACCAGAGGTACCACTGTATATATATTTATTTTTAATTACCTTTGGTGCAATTTTAGGGATTTCTCTTGTATGTTTGCCGCTCACAAATTGCAGCCTTGTCATTTGCGAAATGAGGCTATCAGATGGAAGTTGTACCTATTCAGAAACACAGCTCGCCTTCAGCTGCTTCTCTTCCCTACCATTGGCAGGCATATTCAGCGACACCCACCTGCTGGCTATGATGTACTGCGGAGAAATGTGCTACTGGGGACTGAAGTACTGCAGAGAAGTTAAGGAACGAAGGCGAAGCGTAGAGGCAGGATCGAGCAGGGAGCAACCCGGGAGCTCACGGAGCGAAGTTCTGGACTATCGAGAGGCGGGAGAGAAAGTGCTCCTGAAATACATAACTGTGTGCGAAGGGCCGTTGAGACTGCAGGACTGGGATACCAAAAATGCAAAGCTCATACTGGACTATTTCAAGCAGTTTTCTGCCTAATTGACTTAAGGCCACTGAGAAATGGGGGGGGGGGACATTGTTTTTCCTTTTAGAGGCTACATTCCCTTGCAAATAATCCATTGGGGACCACATGACACGGGTGATTAGAGCACTGCTTTTTTATTCCTCCCCCACAAATTACTTTTTCCCCTTCCCCCAAATCTTCACTTAACCACGGTTGGCCTTGGAAGTTCTGAAGCGACAGGAATGTTTGTTGGGTTAGGCGCCAAGGATGCTCACTCCACCACCTTGGCTTCCCCTACCTGTTCCCAGTGTCTTGTCTGACTCTTGCAGCAGCTTCCACTTTTGCTGGAGAGAACCGAGTGTCAAGAAAACACCAGGGAGCTTGGAGGCCTGACCACAACTAGAGCTTCCCAACTCTCCTTCTCCCAGCAGCCATCGCTTTTGCTGAGCGGAATGAGGGAGGGACTGGGAAGCAGGGGGCTGGCTTGCAGCAGAGGAGATGGGGGAGTTGCAGAGGAGGGGGTTGGGGCCCAGGTGGAGGCACCCAAGGCCAGGTAGAAAGATGCTGTGGGCTGGGGTCGGCAGAGACGCTGGCGGTTCCTTGTCCCTGATTTAAGCGGATGGTGAGCCTTCCCAGAACAAAACTGGGGCAACCTTGTATAGCTCCTTGCGAACCTGAAGGTGTAATTGGTGCCTTTAAACAAATACACATTTCAGAGTATATCTTGACTTAATTTCTGTACAGTTTACGAAACATTCATACAATGGAGTGCGCCAGGGCGGGGAGTGAAGTCAAACTGCTGTGTTAGCAGCAGCAAAGAAAGATGTTCTGCTTAAAATCCTTAAAATCCATATAATTTAGCTTTGCTTGGTACATAAAACACGTGCGGAATTGCGTAGAAATAACTAATAATGATTACCAAGTAGCTGCAGTAACATATATTATTATTGCTGTTAATAATTATTATTTTACCCATTGAAGATACCTAAGACTTTGGAGGAAACCCAGTTTGGCATCAGCCCCATGCACAGAGATAAGCAGCACACAAGGGGGCATAATAAAAATTAGATGTCATTTCCATGTTTGCAGGAGTTCTAGGGTTGCTGCCACGTCTGGAGTTCCTTTGACGTTGCTGAATTTCTGCTCCCCAGCAGAGAAGAAAAGCGAAAACTGCAGCAATGTCTCAGTAAAGTGCTCCGTTTCTGGGTGTCTGCCTTTTCTCCCAGATATTTCATTCTCCCAGCCACTCAGCATCATGTGGCCACTGAATGCGCTCAGTCCTTGCTGGGCTGCTCTGGCAATGTTTTGTGCTTTGACAGCCCTTTTTGCATTTTGCTGCCTGTTCATACTTCCCTCTTCTACATGGATTAGGTGGAAGAGAACAGAATAACCTTCCCATTTAATGCTTATTCATTAACATGGTTTAATTCCCACCTTGGAACTGTTGCATGCTGCAGGGCAGGGCTAACAATAAATATATGCTTGCATCCTACATAAGGTTTTTAAAGGGCCTAATTGGCATGGGAGGGACTATTTGTGATGACAGCAGGGCAGACAGCTCCTCCTTGAAAATCACTGTCCTCTCCTTGCAACATTTAGGCTTTTTTAAAAAAGTTGGTGTGCAATGGAAGCTTCTTTTTATTTATTAAGTTTGTATAAATAAAAATGTATCATCGCAGAAGAAAATCCAACTAATAACATTTCAATAAATTGGAAGCAACATAAGGTTGAACATTGTCATTGTACTTACCGTATTATTCCAGTATATCAGGAACACTCCCTTTCTCCATAAATTTAGTGGGTCAGTTTGCACTTTCCTATAGTAGGTTAATTTAGCCATTGTCACAACAGACAAGACCTTTCTGAGCCATTCAAAAATAATAGGTGGTAAGCTCTTTTTCCAGGTTTTTGGTTTTTTTGCCATTGTAATTTTTGTAGTCATAATTAGGTCAGATACCATTTCTGTGTCGTTTTGAAACAATGTTCAAAGCCAAGTCTGCTGGTTCTTTTTTAAGACTGAGAGCTGCATAGGGTGGTGGGGCTGAGGAACAAGAGCTGATGGGGGGAGGCAAAAAATGGAAGGGGGGAAAGCTGGGAGGATGGGATGGGTTAATCATGTGTTTGAAACAGATTTGAGATAATGAATGGAACGGATGTGTGGAAGTGTTGGTGACTCCTGCCATGTCCTAGAATACTGTAGAGTTTGAAGGGAGGACAAGGGTGATCCAGTCCAATCCCCTTTGGAACAGCAGAAAACAAGCTTGCTCCATGTCCACTGTAGCCAACCAGCGGATGCTACTGACTACAACTCCCATCATCCCTGACCACCATCATCCCTGCGTACTTTGGAGCGTATTTTTATTGCACCACGACTTCTGGAACTTCCACGCGGCCGCGAATGCTTAATCAATCGCGGGGGTTGGGCTTCTGCGATGCTCGCGCGCCAACCAAGAAATATGTGGCGCTGGCCACGAATCCGGAGCAGCAGCGCGCAGTTGCCAGCAGGACTGCGGGGGAGGTAGCCCGAGTGCTTCCCACGCCTCCGGAACAAACCGGAGGCGGAATACCGGTGTGGGGCGCGGCCTCTCCTTCTCCAGACTTCCCCTTACTTGCGCGCAAGCAGCGGCCGCAGGGAGCCACCGCGCGCTTTGCCTTTCGCGGACGCCGCTTTCCTCCTACTGAGACCCACCTCCTGGTGGGATCCGGGCTCCGACGCCAAGGGGCGCAGGATTCCAGCTGCTGTAGTGCCGGGGATGCTGAATCGCAGCCTAGTAAGAAGCAGCTAAGTAAGAGACGGGGAGGATTGCCGGTGCGCCCCGGAGCGATGGCGCAGGGCGGCGGGGACTGGCAGCGCTTGGAGACGCTCCTGCGAAGCAGCCTCCGCTTCCTGCGCGGCAAGTCGGGGCATCAGCAGCCGGGGAGGCTCCCGGAGAGCGACGGTCGCGCTGGGGAAGAGGAGGAGGAGAAGCAGACGACGACGCCCAGCGCCTTGGAGGCCCTGCCGGTAAGCGCGCCGCCCCCGAGCCCGCCTGGCGCATCCCAGCGAGGCGAACGGCCGCCGCTTCCAGCAGTGTTGACAAAAGTTCCCTGTTGGAGCTTCCTGTTCGCTCGGCTTCCCATTGGTCCCTTCATGGCCCCGCCCCTTTGACGCCAGGCAGTTGCACTTTCCAATTTTTATTTTATTTTAATATTATAATATGGTGCTAAATGTTTAGGTTTAGTGAATATTAGGATTTTAGTAAAATTTCTATGTTATAACTGGGATATGGTATAAGACAGTCTCAGTATGTATTAGAAAGGGAGTTATGCAAGGAGGTTAAAGACTGGATCTTGAGAATGTTATCAAGATCCACGTGTATTGAAATCTGTGGTCTTATGAGCATCAGCAATTAGCATGTGAAGAGTAAACCTGGGTAAATGTCCTAATGTGTACCAGTCTTTAATCCCAGTCAATCTACAGGTGCTGATGAAGTCAGGGGAAGCCCTTTGTTACACCCCCAAAGGTTCTTGTTTCCCCCATACCCACAGCCTTGGATTGTAGCAAAAATATTCTGTGGGTTTTCCTCTGCCTTTCCAGACTGCAGCTTTTTCCTCTGGGTCAAATCACAGCAACAGGTGCTCTCAAACTCAGGCTTTTGTCCTTATCTGAGAGCTGGAGGAGGGGCCCCACCCATTTGGTATCCTGCATAGAGACCCCTCTCCTTTGCTCTCTTAATGGCCCATCACCCAGGCGATTACTTGGCTTGATGAGCTTTTCACACTTGCTGGATCCAAGGATTAAATGTCTGGCACCCTGTTTAGCACCCCTAAAGGTAAAGGGACCCCTGACCATTAGGTCCAGTCGTATCCAACTCTAGGGTTGCGGCGCTCATCTCGCTTTATTGGCCGAGAGCCGGCGTACAGCTTCCAGGTCATGTGGCCAGCATGACTAAGCCGCTTCTGGCGAACCAGAGCAGGGCATGGAAACACCGTTTACCTTCCCGCCAGAGCGGTTCCTATTTATCTACTTGCACTTTGACGTGCTTTCAAACTGCTAGGTTGGCAGGAGCAGGGACTGAGCAAAGGGAGCTCACCCCGTCGCAGGGATTCGAACCGCCGACCTTCTGATCAGCAAGCCCTAGGCTCTGTGGTTTAACCCACAGCACCACCTGGGTCCCTCTTAGCACCCCTAGCCTTCATTAAATTCTAATACTTGCTGGATCCATTGATTAAAGAGGTCTGGCTGTTATGAGACATTATTAGGTAGATCAGGGGCTTCTTTGTATAAATTATTATGACATTATTATTTTATTTTGAGGTCCATTGCTGGGCAGATTCACACCATACATTTAAAGCATATTACTTCCCCCAAGGATTCCTGGGAACTCTGGTTTATGCTGGGAGTTATAGCTCTGTAAGGGGAAAACTACCATTCCCAAGCTTCTTTCAGGGAATTATTGGGTTCTATATGCATGGTGTAGATCTGCCTGGTTCTCATACCACTAGCATATATTTTGCAGTAAATCTTGTTTTAAAAATATGCATTCTTATACTGTATATGTGAAGGGGAAATTTTGTTGGGGCTGCTGTTATGTTTTTATGCTTCCTAAATGATTCATGCATAAATACTTCAACTTTTTTTTCCAGATAGATGTGATGTTATACATTATGTCCTTCCTCACACCCAAAGATCTGAGTAATTTGGGAAGCACCAACCGCTACTGGAGGCTAACAATCCAGGATCCCTTGCTATGGCGTTATTTTCTCATTCGCGATCTTCCTTCCTGTCATTCTATTGATTGGGAGTCAGTCCCTGATGCAAACATATTTAATAAATCCATTTTTGAGCTGCATCATAGTGCCTCATGTGACTACATGGCTGCGTAAGTATCCTCTAAAATTCCATATATGTAACGTACATCTTTATAGGCATATGAAGGATTGGGCTGAATCTGACCATTAGGTCCAGTCGTGACCGACTTTGGGGTTGCGGCGCTCATCTCGCATTATTGGCCGAGGGAGCCGGCGTACAGCTTCCAGGTCATGTGGCCAGCATGACTAAGCCGCTTCTGGCGAGCCAGAGCAGCGCATGGAAACGCCGTTTACCTTCCCGCTGCAGCGGTACCTATTTATCTACTTGCACTTTGACGTGCTTTCGAACTGCTAGGTTGGCAGGAGCAGGGACCGAGCAACGGGAGCTCACCCCGTCGCGGGGATTTGAACCGCCGACCTTCTGATCAGCAAGCCCTAGGCTCTGTGGTTTAACCCACAGCGCCACCCGCATCCCTATATATATATAAATATATATATAAACAAAAAAAAAGGGAAAAGGATTTATGATAGCATAAATTAATGGACCACTCTTCAGTAATAAGTAATTAAAAGGTACAATTTCATGCTAATGCCCGATTCTAAAATTACTCCTCTGTTTGTAAACATTATTTAACTCTTGGCATCAATTATATTCTTGCCCATTCATATATCCTTAAATTCTGTTGGGCTCTCTGAGTTCTCAGCACTGAGCATTTTCTTGTGTTCTTTGTGGGGCCCTTCAACTCATGCTGAGACTTGCCTTACTCCTCCTAAGATTTGGCAATCAGTTTTCATTATTATGGGGTGGGTTGTTGCTTTTTCATTATTTTTACACAGGTACAAGAAGTGTTACTCCAGGCGTAAAAGATGTCCGAAACCCAGCCGGCCCTATTACGGACCCGTCACTTCCTTTCTGCAGTCGCTGATCACACAGGCAGAGCCTCGTTTTGCAATGTTTGGGCCAGGCTTGGAAAACCTGGACGACTCCTTGGTGCACAGAATGATGGCAAGCCCACATATTTTGCCGCTGGCCGGTATACCTTCTAGACAAATGCTCGGTAACGTAGTTTTCTTTTAAGCAATCTAACGAAAATGGCCATGGTGAACATTTGAAGCCTTCTTATACTGTGTGGGATGTTTTCTGACCCTGCTACAGAATGTGGTTCAACTGGAGGCAGAGTGGGACCAGCCCTACCATTAGGCAGAGAGAGGCAGAGGCTTCAGGTGGCAAATGCTGGTGGGGAGGTAGTGATTGGAGGTGTGTGTGTGTGTTATGCAGCCTGCCCCTGTAGACCCCAAGCTACCCTTTGAAGATATTTTCCCATCACCAGTATTGAAGTAAGGTTCAGCTGATGGCCCAGTGGATTGTCTTGCTGTCTCAGGGAGCGACATGTCTTGGGCCGGCCTGACAGAAGATGCCAGGCATTGTGTCTCTCCTAAAGCCAGAGGCATAGCAAGCCCAGGTGGTACCCGGGGCGGAATTTTTTTTGTCACCCCCCACCACTTTAATTTTTAAAAAAATTAAAAAAAATAAAAAGTGTCACCCCCTCTGACGGTGCCACTTTGCGAGGTGCAGGGGTTTTGTGTGTGTGTGTCTATTATCTCTTTTTTTTCAATAAAGTTAAAATAAAATAAAAATAATAAAATAATAAAAAAAATGTAAAAAAATAATAAAAATAAAAAGTGTCACCCCCTCTGATGGTGCCACTTTGCGAGGTGTGGGGGTTTTGTGTGTGTGTGTCTATTATCTCTTTTTTTTCAATAAAGTTAAAATAAAAAAATAATAAAAAATAAAAATGTAAAATAAATAAATAAAAAAAAGTGTCACCCCCTCTGATGGTGTCACTTTGCGAGGTGTGGGGGTTTTGTGTGTGTGTGTCTATTATCTCTTTTTTTCAATAAAGTTAAAATAAAATAATAATAATAATAATAATAATAATAATAATGTAAAAAATAAAAATAAAAAGTGTCACCCCCCTCTGATGGTGCCACTTTGTGAGGTGTGGGGGTTTTGTGTGTGTGTGTGTCTATTATCTCTTTTTTCCCCAATGAAGTTAAAATAAAAATAATAATAAAAAAAAAATGATAAAAATTTGTCCAAAGCCAGGGTTGGTCAAGTTATTTCGGCACCTGAATTAGAAAATTCACGTAAGCCCTTCTGTCCCTCCCTGGAGCAGAGCCTAAATAGTTTATTGCACTTTTTAAAACAAAAACAAAAAACCCCACTCTGTTGTCTATGACACTTAAAACAGCAGTTGCTTCAGTTTGCCTAATATCAGTGCCAATCTATTATATCTGGGGAATTTCCAGCTCATGCTTTCAAATGACACACTAGGCTGCCTCTGAGGGAACCAGGCAGAGGGCCTTCTTGGTAGTGGAATGCCCTCCCTTCAGATGTCAAGGAAATAAAAAATTATACAACTTTTGGAATACATCTGAAGGCAGCCCGGTATGGGGCCATTTTTAATGTTTGATGTTTTATTGTGCTTTTATACTTACTGAAAGCTGCCTGCCCAGAGCACCTGGGGCAACCCAGTCAGATGGACAGGATTCAAATAATAAAATTATTATTAATATATGATCTTCTGAAAACCTACCAGATTTAAACAGGTCTCAAATTCTTCACCTTTCATTTCTTCTTTCTTTGTTTCAAACAGGGATAGGCTCAGGAGTCACATTTCGATTGAATGGTCAGAAATTCAGCATTCTGACATTGTATTCAAAAACCAGGTAAGTTGTTATCCGGGGTGCTGTTTTTTGCTTGCTTGCTTTTTTCTTCTTGAGTAACTGTATTCCAACAAGGATAGGATTGTCCCCAAAAAAGAAAATTCTAGATTCCATCACCATGTAGATTCACACAGGAATTTTCAAACACTAATTGGATTGTGTCAAGAGGAGAGCAAGGCCATTTCAATAAGTTCTCATTCTGTGCAGGTTTCTTCCAAGGAAACCTTTGGCCACAATCTGGGACATGGCATCATTTGCTCTGTTGACTCAGCAGGAATGTGAAAACTTGGATCTCCAAGAGCCAGAGTAGACCTCTGAATTGTTCATCCGCTTGTACAGCTTGGACTAAATGTGTACAAAAGACTACACTGTTCTTTCTTAAGGCACTAGTCCTTAACAACTTCAATTCTGCATAGTTTCTCCCTCCTTCCCTCCCTCCCTCCCTCCCTCCCTTCCTTCCTTCCTTCCTTCCTTCTCAGTATCTTCTCTCCTCTCTCTTGAGCCAGTGTGGTGTAGTGGTTAAGAGCAGTAGACTCGTAATCTGGTGAACCGGGTTCACGTCTCAGCTCCTCCACATGCAGCTGCTGGGTGACCTTGGGCTAGTCACACTTCTCTGAAGTCTCTCAGCCCCACTCACCTCACAGAGTGTTTGTTGTGGGGGAGGAAGGGAAAGGAGAATGTTAGCTGCTTTGAGATACCTTTGGGTAGTGATAAAGCGGGATATCAAATCCAGACTCTTCTTCTTCTTCTTCTTCTTCTTCTTCTTCTTCTTCTTCTTCTTCTTCTTCTCTTTCCAGCAAGGAAAGACTCAGAGCGAAGGAAGAGGACACTGATCCTGTCAACAAGATCTTCTCTGTGGAGTCCAGTGTTGATGGGAAAACACATTACAATCTGATCGAGCACGTTAAAAACATGTGCAGACAAATCGATGGGTTCATCTACGCTGCAGATGCTGAGGCTGATAAAAGTAAGGAGCTTTGCTCTGTGCGGGTCAAAAATGAATAATTATGTGGCTATACCACCCAATCTGTTGTATTCTGTATGGTTTGTTGTGTGTATATGCTTATACCAACAAAAACCTTTTTAAAATTAAAATAAATTAATGTAAGGGCTTCTGAATGATGCCAACATAGCTTTTAGCGTACAGCTGGCAGAGGGTGGCAAAGCCTTTATCTCCCTCACTCTCTTTTTGCAGGACACAACCGTCAACTTGAATTCGACTGGCTGGCAGCAATGCTTGACCCAGTCCTTGGCCCTACAGATAGGCCTCTGCTTGTCCTGTCCTGCGTTGCCTGTGCTGGGACTGAAAGGATTCCTTGTGTTTACATGGCACATCAGCTGCAGCTGAACCTGCTTGGCCCGCAGCCATGGATGGTAGCATTTTTTTTTTGCTCTTGTTTGTTTTGTTTAAGGAGCTTCCTGCAGCCAATCAGAAGCTACGCTTTGTTTTCCAAACGTTTTGGAAGTCGAACGGACTTCCGGAACGGATTCCGTTCCACTTCCAAGGTACGACTGTATGTCTATAGCAGCCTGCAGGCCAGACTTAACCCACAAATGAATTTTCCCTGCACTATGCTCACCTGCCCACACCTGATGTCATATGTGATATCAGGTGTGGGACAGGCAGAGGTGCAGCTGCCGATTGGCAGTCTTAAGGTGCATCGCGAGTTGTGCATTGCCAAGGGAAAGCAGGCTTCAGCTGGTGACTGGCGGAGCCAATGCCTGCCAGATAAATGGTGTAAAACAGTTCACCCCACAGGAAATTCGCTCTCAGAGGCAATGCCTGCAGAAAGCAGGCTTTCAGCGATCAAGCTGAAACCCCAAGCCCCTTAGCTTTGTGTAAGATACTGACATTTGCTTCTTTCTTGGGTTTTCCAGGTTCAAGATACTGAAGTTTCCACGATGGATGGACTGGTAGATGGAATTCAGTGGCTACTGGAACAAAACGAATGTAAAAATGCCCAGTAAATCAGGCATGTTTACAAATGCCAGTGCGATTTAAAAGAAAAAAAGAAAACAAATGCCTTATTTACAAGCAAGACTTGAGGCGGGCAGGATTTCTCCCTAATTTGACATGAGCTGAGAAGAGGTTTTTGTGCATAACATGGACCAACATTGCCCTAAACATGTTGCTATTTAAAATGCAGACTGGATAATAAGGAAAAGGAAGGGATTATACCTTAAGGGGGGGCATTGGCATAGTGGGGGCACTCCTCTTTTGCTAGTGCCCCTCTCCATTGACAAGTTTATCTAGTAATAAATGTCTGAGAGGTGCCAGGCAGCTGCCATTTAAATTTCCCACAATGGCTGCAACGTAGCATTGCTCCGGGGCAGCATCAGAGAATTGCGGTGGTAGGCACTCAATTCTGAGCACCAGATTTATTTATTCAAAAAGTAAGACGGGGGGGGGGGGGGACGGGACGGATAGAGAGAGAGACTGGCAGCTGTCCAAAGATGCCATGTGGTGATGACAGGCTTGCTGGATTCGAGTTGTGTTAGGCTGTTTATGGGGAGACCCAGCCAGATGGGCGGGGTACAAATAAAAAATTATTATTATTATTATGACAGTATCCAATGCAGGTTGGAATGTCAAGCTTTTAATCAGGTAATTCTGGATCATAATGCACACGTTCAGTGGAATCTCTGCAATAGTACAATAGACGGGTAACTGATGGACATTTCTTGGAGTGGAGAATATGTTTGACCATTTTATCAAGTGCACATAAGAGAAAGGTTCGCCTTGTGCCCCCACCCAAGTTTGTTGTTAATGCCCAACATGTTTTCGAAAATGATTTTCCTTCTTCAGGGGTCAATCTAAAACCCATACAAAAACTCTTTCTTTCTTTCTTTCTTTCTTTCTTTCTTTCTTTCTTTCTCTCTCTCTCTCTCTCTCTCTCTCTCTCTCACCGTTATATCTCAGAAAACCACTTAAAACATCTTAACAAAGAAACTTGCTCTGGTCAAATTCATTGGGAACAACCAATCAAACCTTACCTCTTGTTCTCTAATTCACACCTGCAAAACAGAAAACCGTTGCTGGAATGAACCAAACGCAATAACTTGAAATGTAATGCAATGTCTTTCTGAACCCAGTTCTACTGGAAACTACAAATATTGCTTTCTCAGAAGGAAAAAAGGAGGGCATTGGTGAAAGTGAACAAATAAAACGATATCACAGCACTTTCTATTTACTCTTTTTGTTGGAACATTGCAGGAAGAAAAAAATACTATGGAGGTTTTTCCTTTGGCCATATGAAGCTATGAGGTTGAATTCCCTACTAAATGTTCGCTTATACAGAGGGGGTATTTTGAAGGTCATTGAGTTTGGCCAACTGTAGAAAAGGTTATCTTTTTAGAAACACATTCAGTCGCATACGCATTACTGCATGCCCACTTGGGGCAAGGAGAATTTCACCATATCTTTGGGTGGATATAAAGTTCTTCATGTGTGTCTACTGTTTCTCACAGTGATGTGTGTTTACTGTGATAAGTTGCCAGTTGGTAAACGAAAACCAGAACAAGGGAGGCATGGCACCGGATACAAGAAAACAAAGGAGAAAAATTCAAAATGCTCCTCCAAAAGTTAGCTGTAGTTAATACATACTGCCTCCAGCGGTGGAGGAAGAGCATCGCCATCATGGCTAGCAGTGATCAATAACCTTATCCTCCATGAATTTGTCTAAACCAGAGTTTCCCAAACTTAGGTCTCCAGCTGTTTTTTTAGACTACAAGTCCCATCATCCCTAGCCAGCAGGACCGGTGGTCGGGGATGATGGGAATTGTAGTCCAAAAACAACGGGAGACTCAAGTTTCGGAAACCTTGGTCTTAACCTTTTTTTAAAGACATGCTAGCCATCACTACCTCTTGTGGAAGCGAATTCCATAGTTTTAACTATGCATTGCATCAATAAGTGCTTTCTTTTGTCCTAAACGTGTATTCAGCTTCATTGGCCATCCCCAAGTTCTAGTATTATGAAAGAGGAAGAACAACCTTTTTTCATCCACTTTCTTCCTCCACACTCTTACTTGCCTTTCCTATTAACTAAAAGGTCCCCAATTCACAATCCGCTTCCTTTTGAGTATGTCCCTACAGTATAATCTATAGCCTAATGCATATATATATATAGCTAAGCTCTACCACCGCCTTGCATTGCTATGCCCATTCCCCTGAAGTAGGAAGTCTTCCTGCAGAAGTTGGAGCCAGTGTGGAATAGTGGTTGGCATGCTGGACTAGGACCTGGGAGATGAGAGTTCGAATCCCGACTCTGCCATGAGGCCCACTTAGGCCAGTGGCTGTCTCTCGCCTTAACCTACCTTGTAAGACTGTAGTGGGATTGTCAGAGGCATGGACACCACCTTGAACATTTTAGCACAAAGGTGGGGTATAAATGTAAAAAAATAAATTTACATAAAACAAAAATGTAGACCAGGCACCCCCAAACTGTGGCCCTCCAGATGTTTTGGCCTACAACTCCCATGATCCCTAGCTAACAGGACCAGTGGTCAGGGATGATGGGAATTGTAATCCAAAATATCTGGAGGGCCGAAGTTTGGGGATGCCTGAGTAGACTTCACTGTCCAACTAGTGGAGGGTAATAGACAAAGCAGGACACAGGGAGGGGGGGGAGTTGTAACAGTTGTAGATACAGACATGTTTTAATTTACTGTTAATTGTCTTTAAATGATTTTAAATTGATTGTTCTAATACTTCTTTTAAACTGCCTGAAGGCTTTGCTACGGTCAAATTATATTATTATGTTTTGTTAAATAAATATATAAAAATGTATGAATCACCTTCCCCTCAAGACTAAGGAGACTTACGTAAAAAACAATGAAACAGTACCAAAAAGATAAATTAAAGCTAGGTTTTTAAACCATACAGAATGAACACCTTTTGGGCCAGCTGGAAAAACCTGTTGAAGCAAATATGTCTTCAGTTGTGTCTCAAAAGTACAAACTCTGGGCAACTCCTGTCTCAGCAAGGATGCTTTCCTCCGGAACCAGCCCTGCCACACGGAAAGCTCTGCTCTTAAGTTGTTGTGGAGTTGGCTCCTGATATTTTAGGGGATTCCAAAATAATCTATGTCAGGGGTCAGCAACCTTTTTCAGCCGTGGGCCACCATCCCTCAGACCTTGTGGGGGGGCCGGACTATATTTGGGGGGGGGGGAAATAATGAATTCCTAGGCCCCACAAATAACCCAGAGATGCATTTTAAATAAAAGGACACATTCTACTCATGTAAAAACATGCTGATTCCCGGACCGTCCACAGGCCGGATTGAGAAGGCAATTGGGCAGCATCCGGCCCACGGGCCTTAGGTTGCCTACCCCTGATCTATGTTTACTCAGAAGTATGTTTACTATGCAGGTCAGGCTTTACGTGCAAGCAAGTGTTCAAACTATTGCATCTCCCTCCCAGCCACCAGATGTCACCTATGTTACACAGGAGTGAAGAACAGAATTTAGAAGGGGTGGGAAATCTAGTTCCTTTTTATCTATCTGCATTTTGCATTCAGGTGTGAGTAATTATGTTTGTGTGAAAGAGTTGTTGAGCTTTTTTTGGGGGGGCAAACTTTTGAAGTTTTAAAGCACCTTTTCTGCAAAAAAACAACAATTTCGGAATGAGTTGCCATTCGTCTGGGTTTTCCCAGGTGTTTTGCCGATTCCTGAGAATTCGAGGGCCGAATCCTGTATCCGTCCAGGACGTTTGGCAGCCCTAGTGTAGCTCAGCTGTTTTTGTGTGTGTACATATGGGGATACTATAGACTCATTGCATAACTATGAGTTCGACTTCTAAAGCATTTGGAAACCAAAGTGCGGCTTCTGGTTGGCTGCAGGAAGCTTCTGTAGCCAATCGGAAGCCGCGGAAGTAGAAGCCCCATCGGACATTCGGCTTCCAAAAATAGTTCGCAAACGGGAACAGTCACTTCCAGGTTTGCAGCGTTTCTGAGCCAAAACGTTCGCGAACTAAGCTGTTCAAAAACCAAGATACGACTGTACTGCTCAGCTGTGTACATAGGTACACAGATTGTTCCCTCACTGAATGTAAGGTGGAGTTCCCTACAAAGAAGAAAGATTGAGGAAAGGGCAACCAAGAAGAAACAGAAAGTGCACTCGGAATAGGGGCAGAGTAGAGAAAGCTGAGCAGGCTTGTTTAGTATAAAGCAAAAGTCTGATTTTAGATCCCTTTTGACTGGCTTTTTGTACAATAGACTCATCCTCTGGACCAACCAAAAAATGTCAGGTCCTGACTCTGCCTCCAGTCTAAGGGAGCTTCATATTGTAAGGTGTCGTTCAGATCTCAAAATGGGGCATTGGCAACTGTCTATTTTTTTACGAAAAATTTACAGGATTCCTCCCACCACCACCACCCTACCCCAGAAGGATAAAACTGCATTAACTTGTGTGAATGCTCCAAAAAAATGATGAAATGCTTGTCTGAGCACCTCACAATAAACCCTTCTCTGAAAGCATTGCAAGATCTGTTCAGGGTTGACTTTGCCCCATGACCCACAGGCATCCCATCCAAGGCTCTGCCCAGGGACCAGAATCTGTTATTTCCAGATTTGGCACCCCTGGGAATGACTATCCCTCTCATAGACCAAACCTACCAGAGAGGCTGTAATAATAGTAGACGTTCCAATGTGCTGTTTTGCTAGCAGATGATTCCCTCTGCTTGCAATTTAGTCTCCCAAAGGATCAGCATACCAAACAAATGTAACAACGATATTCTAAATAAGCACCATTAGCAAGTCTGTGAAGCAGCATCAAACTGCCAATGTTTATTCCTGTGGGCTTTTTTGCTGAAAGTTGAATTAGCATATTCACTGAGATCCAGCGCCGAGGGCCTTCTGGCAGTTCCCTTGCTGCGAGAAGCGAAGCTACAGGGAACCAGGCAGAGGGCCTTCTCAGTGGTGGCACCCGCCCTGTGGAACGCCCTCCCATCAGAGGTTAAAGCAATAAACAACCACATGACCTTTAGAAAACACCTGAAGGTGAGGTTTTTAATCTGTGATATTTTAATGTATCTTTATATTTGTTGGAAGCCGCCCAGAGTGGCTGGGGAGACCCGGCCAGATGGGCGGGGTACAAATAATAAATTATTATTATTATTATTATTATTATTATTATTATATGAGGTAACTGAACCAAAACAAGTGCTTTTAGCTTTGGAAACTGTGGAAGGTAGGGTTTGCATATTACTTGACAACATCAAACTAAATTGAAGCCGTTTAAAGCAGGGGTCAGCAAACTTTTTCAGCAGGGGGCCAGTCCACTGTCCCTCAGACCTTGTGGGGGCCCGGACTATATTTTTTGGGGGGTGGGGAATGAATGAATTCCTATGCCCCACAACCCAGAGATGCATTTTAAATAAACACACACATTCTACTCATGTAAAAACACCAGGCAGGCCCCACAAATAACCCAGAGATGCACTTTAAATAAAAGGACACATTCTACTCATGTAAAAACACGCTGATTTCCGGACCGTCCGCGGGCCGGATTGAGAAGCCAATTGGGTCGCATCCGGCCCCCGGGCCTTAGGTTACCAAAAGGAATTATTGTGCCATTAAGAAATATTTGTTGGGAGGGCAGCAGATTTTGTGCCATATTACCACCCTTGCCCTTGAGTTCTTCTGGTTAAACATCGCATTGCCTATATGAGATAGCAGAGGAAAGATGAAATTAAATTAAAAATAATAAAAAAAAAACTATTCCTGAGCGAGCTACTGGGTAATTGTGTTCATGGAAATCATTACCCAGGTGCATAATGACAGTAAGAGCACTCACATAACGTACCTGGCATGCACCAGCCTCTACACAAAGTCATGCCAAATGCAAAAGGCAAATTGCATTGGAAACAAATTACTTGGTTTCCGTGATTATGGTTGATGTGATTCTCTCATCTCATTTCAGGAAGTGATAATTTCCAGGGAATGTATGTGTGCGTGCATGTGCACAGACATATATAGAAACCTAATATATAGCAGGGACTAGTATGAAGTAAACAAGCTGATATTTCTCCGAAGTTTGCACAGAACCAGGAATTAAGCAGATTTACACACAGTGCTATAGGTATGTGGGTGCTCATAACCACAGCTATGCACAAGCTGTTGGGGCTTTTAGCACTTTACTTGTGCGTCGCTGGGTCCCCTACATACAGCATGGCTCCTTCCTGCTTCACAGAAGTAAAATCAAAAGTTCTGGAAAATTTGATTCAGAGACTTGGGGGAGGGAAATGGAGTCACTGGAGAGGAGGAAAGGGAGAAGCTCAGAGTGGAGGGTGTGTGTGTGTGTGTGTGTGTGTGTGTGTGTGTACTGTACACCTACACACCCACATACCGTAACCCCATCCCTCTGAATGGGTTGTAAAGGTAAAGGTACCCCTGACCATTAGGTCCAGTCGCGGACGACTCTGGGGTTGCGGCGCTCATCTCGCTTTACTGGCCGAGGGAGCCGGCATACAGCTTCTGGGTCATGTAGCCAGCATGACTAAGCTGCTTCTGGCGAACCAGAGCAGCGCACGGAAACGCCGTTTACCTTCCCGCCAGAGTGGTACCTATTTATCTACTTGCACTTTGACGTGCTTTCGAACTGCTAGGTTGGCAGGAGCAGGGACCGAGCAACGGGAGCTCACCCCATCGCGGGGATTCAAACTGCCAACCTTCTGATCGGCAAGCCCAAGAGGCTCAGTGGTTTAGACCACAGCACCACCCGCGTCCCTGAATGGGTTGTACATTCATGAAAAATGCTTGTCAGTAGAAGTGAAACTCTGTTATTCTTATTTGATCTCTTCTGAGCCAAATTAGTGGGATGGTTTAACATACAGAATAAGAGAACAAGAAGAACATATGTTTAGAGAAGATTGGAAAACGTTTATTGGATATAAGGGAAATAACTGCGTACAGCTGAAAATGCTGGTAGCATTAAGATAAATTCAACAGTGTAAATAAGTTATGATGGATGGAATAATGGAATTCTGAATGGTATAGTTTCTGTAAAGTATGCAGGGATTTATGATATGTAAAATGAACCATGGAAAGAGAAGGGAAGTCATTGATATCTGAAGGATGTATAAATGAGTACTTTAAACTGTAAAACAGAAAATGTAATTATATACTGTATACAGTATAAAAACAAATTAGTGGGATGGTGAAATATACTCGGAGTCGAGTGTGGATTTCATGCTCTTTATTCAGCTCATAGTAGCGAGGAATGAAAGTTCCCCCAGAACGTCTGCTTTATATACATTATTTACACAATGGGCCCCACGTGATTGGCTAATTCCAGGATACTCCTGTAGGCCAATCAGGTTGTGGATTCACTTCCACCTGGAGCTGGATTGGGTGGCTCCTGCGGACCAATCAGACTGCTGCATTCTGGATCCTATTGTTCTAGGGCCAATCAGACTGCTGCATTCTGGATCCTATTGTTCTAGGACCAATCAGACTGCTGCATTCTGGATCCTATTGTTCTAGGACCAATCAGACTGCTGCATTTTGGATCCTATTCAACTCAGTACATAACAGATGGTTTATTGGAGGTACTGTTCTACAGTTCCTCTAAGCCTGTCTCCCAGGTTGGTTTCAGAGAATAGCATTGGGCTCTTATCTTTCAGCCCTCTGGCTGTGCTATCCTGTGAGGTGCCTCAGGGTTCCACCTTGTCCCCAATACTGTTTAACAGCTATCTGAAGTTTTTGGGAGCAGTCATTAGGAGATGTGGTGAGGTTTCATCAGTGCACTAATGATATCCAGCTCTGTTTCTCTGTAACGTCTGAACCAGGAGAGGTTGCGCAAGCCCTGGGCTAGTGCCTGGACTCTGTGGTGGGCTGGATGAGAGTAAACAAACTCAGTCCCGGCAAGATGGGGCACTGTGGGTGGATGGTTCCCAAGTCTGCACCCATGCACCCATCCAAAGGTTTGTAGCTGCAGAGGGTGATCTGGGATCCATCTTTGTTGATAGATGCCCAGGCAACCTCAGGAACTAGGAGTGGAGTGTCTTCTACCAGCATCAGCTGGTTCAACAGCTACAGCTGTTTCTGAACCAGGACATCCTGACCACTGCTGTGCTGGTAACTTCCAGGCCAGATTGCTGCAATGCAGTCTGCCATAGAGATTGGTCTGGAAGCTGCAACTTGTGCAAAATGTGGTGGCACACTGGGGTAGGATAGTACCAACATGATATCCAGCTGTTGAAAAAACTGCACTGACTACCATTTAGGTACCAGGTGCTAGCTTGGGTGTATAAAGCCCGATACATCTTTGGAACGGGATACCTGAAAGATCACCTGTCCTGCAGGTGAGGACCTCCTGCAGAAACCATCTTACCAAGAGGTCTATTCCACACAGTATAGGAATTGGATATTTAGTCTTGTGGCACCTATCCTTTGGAACTCCCTACCCATAAATACTTGATAGACACTGTCTCTTTTGTCTTTTCAGCACCTATTGAAATCCTTCTTTAGGGTAATCTATTGTGGGGACAGGCTCTTTACCAAGAAGAAGAAGAAGAGTTTGGATTTGATATCCCGTTTTATCACTACCCGAAGGAGTCTCAAAGCGGCTCACATTCTCCTTTCCCTTCCTCCCCCACAGCAAACACTCTGTGAGGTGAGTGGGGCTGAGAGACTTTAGAGAAGTGTGACTAGCCCAAGGTCACCCAGCAGCTGCATGTGGAGGAGCGGAGACACGAACCCAGTTCCCCAGATTACGAGTCTACCGCTCTTAACCACTACACCACTCAATGGTGGGTGGGGCTATTGTCAAAAGTAGGTGAGGTTGAAACACTAACATGGGGTTATGATCTATTCAGAGTCTGGGAAACCCAAATTCCCAATGCGACAGCAGGATCTGGTGTGAGGAGCTGGGGAAGATGTACAGATCTAGCAGTAAAAATCTGTGCTGTGCAATTATCTCTAGAGCAAGGTCAATATATGTACTTTTGAATGGAAAGACAAAGATGAAGAATCAGTGAGGCATTCAAACAAAGCACAATCCAAGTGAATAGAAGCCAGTATTATTATAAAAAAATAAAATGTAAATGGATAGGAGCACCTTAAAAAAAAGCAATCTCACTATAATTTAATTATAATGGAAATCATCGACATGCAGGCATTTGGGGATCAGCAGTTGTGTAAAATGCTTCAGGAACTGTACTGATTACATATTAGACTAGTCAAGACCTTGAGGAGTTTCTCTGTTACTAACAAACAGTGTTCTTGAACCTCTCATACAAAATTAAGCCGCACCCTTGTCTAAATGAATAAGCTCAATGTACAATAATAGAACATATGCTTCTTTCCTCTGCCTCTTCCCCATATTCCTGGGCTGATTGATAGCCTCCTGGCTGGAGGGAAGGGCAATAGAGCCATCACCCTAATCAATAACAGCAAGGAAAGCATACTGGTTTAAACCTCCCTTCCCGAACTGCAAATGTGGTAACTACCACCACCACCCCAACGTGGCAATTACCATCAGGTAAAAATCCTCCAATACTTTGGCCACCTCATGAGAAGAGAAGACTCCCTGGAAAAGACCCTGATGTTGGGAAAGATGGAGGGCACAAGGAGAAGGGGACGACAGAAGATGAGATGGTTGGACAGTGTTCTCGAAGCTACCAACATGAGTTTGAACAAACTGCGGGAGGCAGTGGAAGACAGGAATGCCTGGTGTGCTCTGGTTCATGGGGTCATGAAGAATCGGACACGACTAAACGACTAAACAACAACAACAAATCCTCCCTTTAGCAACAATGGGAGTTTGTTTCCCTAATGTTAAGGGGGGGTTGTTTCTTACCAAGATTGTGGTTGCTGAGAGAAGGCTAAAACCATCCCTCTGTGCTGCAGTGCCCCCTCGCCCCCTGCACACCTGGCATTTTGTGGTTAGCAACTCATGTGGTTGCTAATCTTGCCATTAACATAACTTGTAGTTAGCTTCTTTTCAGAGCTTCTGAAAACATGGAGATTCAGGGTCTATTCTGTCCCCAGTCTTGAGAGGTCCACACACACCATCTGCCCCCCGTTTCTGAAATTGAGGGGAACGTAAGCAGCAGCTTGAGATTTTTCTTGGGCACAGCTCCTGTGCCTCCAACGGCACAAATTCAGCAGGCAAAGTATTTCCTCAGCACAGAGAGACCTACATAAAATGGTTGGCAGGGACATAGCTCAGCAGTAGAGCATCTGCCTTGCAAGCAGACCAGGGTGCCAACTTAAATAAATCGTTAGGGAGGGCCTAGGTAAGTCCTGCCCCGCATAATCAATCACATGATGCACTGCACATACAACATTTGAATGGCAATGCCCATCAACTTTGGGGGGGGCAACCCCCTCAAATACTTTATTGTGGGGGGTGAAGCTCCCACGGCCTCTAGGAGGTGGCACACACACAGAGAGAATCATGCTAAATCATGCTTTCATTTAGATTTGCTGCTGCTGCTGCTGCTGCGTTTTTCATCCTTTTTCAATTGTGGTGGAGTGGGCCTTGGGGCATGATAACCTTCTGTGCATTCCTCTTGTTTAAACTTTCTTGTAAACTAGTGCTGCGTTAATTCCCTTTTGTTTAATTCTTTCGAGGCTTGCTATGACCTTTGGTCCTCCACAGTGAAATAATCCTGAACTTTAACTGTGCGGAATTTGTCTTTGATATGTAAGAAAGTGTATTTGTTCACCTCTTGGAGGAAGGAGAGAGAGAGAGAGAGAGAGAGAGAGAGAGAGAGAGATGCTGGGATTGGACTAGTCTATATATATGATTTATTTACTCAGTGGTGTGTGGGTGGGTTTTTTTTTGGGGGGGGGGAGAATTTCTAGAGTGCTGAGACTGCTTGACACCATCACACTCGGAATAAAATGTTCCGGAGTCACAAATTACTTAAATTCAGCCTTTTGGAAGTAAACACATTTCCATTTAACTGGGAAGAACAAAATAAAATGAAGTGGTTTGTTTACCTTTGCTCAGCACGAGAAAGAGAAGATTGATGTTCAATAAAAGCAGAGATGTAATTGCTCGGGAGTATTGATGGGGGGGGGGAATCCACTTCCTTTTGTTATTAGTGTGCTTAATCCAAATTGAACGGAAATGTTTAAAAGTAATATTTTTGTATTGCTATAGCGACAACTGACTAGATAAATGTTTTACTAGTTGCCTACCAAATGCCACTAATCATTGCATGGAATTACAAGTACCTATTCTTGCCCTCTCCAAAACTGTGGTGATGTCTGTTACTTGGAGTTAGATGGCCTTTCAAGGGTCTTCAGATGTCTTCTAGTGGTTGTATAGTTACTTATCTCCTTGGTTTGGGGGGGAGGTCGCAATAACTCCACACACCCCAACATTTCTCTGATGAAAATAGGGATGTCCTAAGGAAAAGTGGGACATTCCAGGATCATATCAGAAACCAGGACAGCTTCTGTGAATCCAGGCTTGTCCCTGGAAAATAGGGACACTTGGAAGGTCTGGGGTTGGAATCCCATGCATTTCTACCCACTGAAAACAACGGGACTGACTTTTAAGTAGACATGTATTGGATTTCATTCTATGTTGCCTGGAATTTGCTGTGATTAGCTTTCAAGTAAACATGCGTACATTGTACAGCAGACTACGGTAGGACCATGCAGAACTTAAAGGGCTGAATTTGGTTCAGAGGAAAGTGTTAAACATCCTAAACATATTCACTGATGTGTAATGACCACTCCCCACATCAAATGGGGGGCTTATTTTGTGTGGTCGTGTACAGCCCCTCCCCCCGATCCTAAGCGGCTCCCTAAAAATGCAGCCTGGCTTTGCCCCCTCTCATGCTGGATACCTGGAGGTTCCTGCCTAACCTCAGACAGTTAACCAATCCTAGCGGGGGGGGGGTTGCATTGCCAGGGGAGTTGACCAGGTAGGGTGGGACCGCCCTGCCCACACAATAGAGGGTGGAACTTACCTGGGAGTCCTTAGTCGGCTCCAGAGCTTCTCCCTCCCTGCCCTTCCTCAGTTATGCCTTCTTTTGCAGGTTAACCTCTTCTCCACAGGTATGCGGGCGCTGCTACGTCATTGGTTGCTGTTAAAGAACCGGGAAGGAATTTCCCTGCATGGGCAGGTTTTGCCTTCCCCGTAGCAAAACGTCACAACTTTGGCGGTTTCATGCCTTGGGCGGAATCCTTTAGTCTATCTTGGATTTGGATTTAATATCCCACTTTATCACTACCCGAAGGAGTCTCAAAGCGGCTAACATTCTCCTTTCCCTTCCTCCCCCACAACAAACACTGTGAGGTGAGTGGGGCTGAGAGACTTCAGAGAAGTGTGACTAGCCCAAAGTCACCCAGCAGCTGCATGTGGAGGAGCGGAGACGCGAACCCGGTTCACCAGATTACGAGTCTACCGCTCTCAACCACTACACCACACTGGCTAGATGGGGGGGCATGAAGCGGCGACCCTAGGGTTCCCCGTTAAAGGGGTTGTTTTGAGGGGAGTCATTGGGCATTCACCGATAGGTTGTCAGTAGTCTCCCCTGCGTTGCGGCGAAATGGGGGGTGGGCTCTCTGCTTAAACATATGTTTTCCAGAGTCAGCCCAATCCCCACACATTTTGGATAACCCTGATGTTCCCCAGATCCCCTGCTGGGGACTGGGAGGGATAAACACCCAATGCCTAAGCCAAGCTCTCCCTACATCTGAATCTTTAATAAAGTTGTGGCCAATTTTAATCCCATAACACGTTGTTATGAGTCATTATTCCACTAGTGAGTCGCCTGGGGTTGGGGGGGATCTGGTGTTGATTTTAGTTCCTATGCATTTCAAATGCTTGAGTCTGAAGTCTAAGCCCTGCTGCCTATCCAACATACTATAGTGGGGCGGGAGAGCTGGAAATAATGCCAAAATATTTCACATCTGACACGCAATGCACAACTTTGGTTTCAGATAGTACATTTGTAAACAAATCTAAAAATTTCATGGCCTTCTAGCAGCTATGGTGGCTCATTTAACAAAAGTAATGTACTGTATTTTGCATTAACTCTGGAGGTTTATACTCGATTCTGACCAAACTAAGCTCCCAGGAGCAAAATAAACACCAGCATTACCTCCCCTCCCCGAAATATCATAGAACCATAGAATTGTAGAGTTGGAAGGGACCCCCAAAGGTCATCTAGTTCAACCCCCTGCAAATATGACCATAAAACCTTCAATCTCCCCTTATTCGATTTAACAGCATCAAATATGAAAGAAAAGAAAATACTCGCCAAGTGTACTTCATGTTTCAGAGAAACACCCATCTCACTGTATATAGCTCTCGCGATTCACACTGTCTCTGAAAAGAAATCGGTGAACAATACAGGGGAAATGGTGTGTGCCCACCCAATCTGTGTCCTAACAACAACAACAACAACAGCAGCAGCAGCAGCAACAACAACAACAATTTTATTATTTTTGCCCCAGCCACCCAGGTAGCAAGAGGTCAGGGGAAATATTAGAAAAGAAATGTGTGGGACAGAAAACACATTAACATCCCAGAAGCAAATCAGCACAAATATCCATGGTCGTATGACCTCCGCACAAACGAATGGGAACAAATGATTAGTAAAACTCACAGTGTAACGTCTGCATAGCCTTGGGCCAGCAAATTTGGATGAATGCTCAATAAACGTCTCATCTAGAGGAGGCCTTTGTTGCCTTTTCATTCTGCATTGGATTACTTGCACATGAATGCATGGATGGAGCACATGAAATGCAGCATGAAAGTAACTGCCAAATAAGGTGTTCTGTATACCTGAATGGATACTCAAAGTTATCACCATAAGAAACCTAGATGAATGCTATCTTGTGGCACATGTGCAATTTTGATATAATGAAGTGTTTCAGAAGTGAGTTTTACGTAGCAGATTTGCAGCAGGTTGGATAGCATCTGCTAAGCAGAAAAAGATCAACACAGAGATGCAGTGAACATGAATAAATGTAATCAGTCTCCATCACAGAGTTGATTAAAATGTTGACATTTGCTGTACCAAAAGATTATATTACTTGCAATATCAATCACATTCCTGATTCCGCTGAACTGAAGGCTCATTAGGGAGGTTTTTAACGACTGATGTTTTAATGTATTTTTAATATTTTGTTGGAAGCTGCTCAGAGTGGGCGGGGTATAACAAATTTATTATTATTATTATTATTATTATTATTATTATTATTATTTCCAGTGGGATTAATCCTACGTTTAAGTTAATGTTTTTTAAGAATAGAATCCTCCTTTTATACACACTCAAACACTCAGAGTGGAGCAAAGCATCTATTTCTGAAATAGGAAACATTTTCTAAAAGATCCCATGTCCCACAATATGCCTACAAAGACAAGCTTTTTATTCCAGATTTACTATATGCACGATGTTGGTCCACAGTGTAATCAGTGGTGGAGCTTCATGCTCCGGCACCCGGGGGGCGGAGAGCAGGCGTGCGCGTGGCTGGCGTGCGTCCTGGGGCAGGGTGCGCCACCTGAGGGGGCGATGGCACCCTACTGGGATCGCGCTGCCGGGGGCGGCACTCCACTTCCTCCGCCAGTGAGTGTAATCCAATTCTTTAAAAAGCACACAGGAAGGTGCCTTATAAAAAGCACAGGCTATTTGTCTATCCAGCCCAGTGTTGTCTGCTTAGCCTTCCCCAGTCTAGGTTCCTCCAGATGTTATGCACACAGATGTGCTGTCTGAGGCTGATGGGAGTTGTAGTCCCACGTTGGCCTTCACTTGGTCCGTAAGAAGTTTCACTTTACAGCCCCCTTTCAAAAGGCACACTGTTTGTTCGCTTTTGGGATTAGAGGTGGACATGCTATTAATTTGACCTGACCCCATTTTATCACCAGTGCTAGTACATTCGCATTGCAGAACGGGACATTCCGGTATATCTGCTCTTGCAAATTAAATTGGTGAGAATGAATTTCAGCCAACAAACACAAATCTGACAAACTGTGAAAGCCGATGCCACAATTCATTGACTGATAGCCTTTAATGTGGTTGGTTGTTTTTATTAAGGCTGAAGTTCTAAAAGTATTTCCTAGAGAGTAAGGCCCATTGAACATACAGCGGGCTTGCATCAAAGTAAACAGGCAAAGGCTTGCACTGTTATGAACACTTTCAGTTTTTATTCATTTGTGTAAGCAAATGGGGAACCCATGTGTAAGTTGTGTGGGGAACCCTTTTTTAGCCTAAGGAACAGAACATCAGCACAGGAGGTGGTGCCTTCTAGCTATGGGTGAACATGTGCACTATTTAAACATAGGAGAGCCTTGAGCAGGAAAAGAGAAACATGTCTGCCCTCTCAAAACTGAAGCAACGTGAATTCTTCACATCACCATATGCAGCTCTGTAGTGGAGGCTTAGTGAAATGTCAAAATTCCATTTGAAAGCGTAGCTGTAATTGCACATCACAGCCAGCTAATGTTTCGCCTGCGCTCAAAGCTGGCAGTTGTTAATGTCGACCTTACAGCTGCTCAAACCAAACGGCATCCAAGCTCACTATTATAATGGAGATTGGCTCTGGTGATAATGATTACCCACATGGAATTAAGCCAGGACTAATTAATTGTCTACATATGTGCTAACTGGAAGATTATTGTTTCTGTTTTGCAAAGGATTGACCATAAGCTTGGCATAAACAATACTGCCACCATTAAACAGAAACTTTCCATCAGTGGCTTCGTTAGCTGTGTGTGGCAAGCTCATGTTATAAATTGGTAAATTCTACCTGATCAAGTGAAGCATAAATCAATGTATTTGGATTTAGCGTGATCATTTGACATCCAGCGTGCTTCCTCAGTGCATGCAGCTGATTCTCTCCTGCTTGAAATCAGTGCTCTATCAGGATGCTTCCATATCCTTAAGGTGCACAGGAACGTTATGGACCACCGTCAAAGAAAGACAGGACGCAAAGGTAATAAATGAATGCATTACATTGATTTAGAAGACATCTGAAGGCAGGCCCGTTTAGGGAAGCTTTTAATGTTTGGTGGATAATTGTATTTTAATATTTTGTTGGAAGCCGCCCAGAGTGGCTGGGGAAGCCCAGCCAGATGGGCAGCGTATAAATAATAAATTATTATTATTATTATTATTATTATTATTATTATTATTATTATTAAAAACAAAGTAAAAAATAAAAATAAAAATCCTTCCAGTAGCACCTTAGAGACCAACTAAGTTTGTTCTTGGTATGAGTTTTCGTGTGCATGCACACTTCTTCAGATACACTGAAACAGAAGTCACCAGACCCTTATATATAGTGGAGAGGGTGCAATTAGACTAATTGCAGTCGTTAACAGTCGTCAACAGGTTTTCCACAGCTATCAGCCTATCACCCATTCCCACCACCCCTCTGAGTAATACCCCTCCCCACCCTCTCACTATATATAAGGGTCTGGTGACTTCTGTTTCAGTGTATCTGAAGAAGTGTGCATGCACACGAAAGCTCATACCAAGAACAAACTTAGTTGGTCTTTAAGGTGCTACTGGAATGCATATTATTATTATTATTATTATTATTATTATTATTATTTATGATGCTTTATGCAAACAAGTGTTTGCAAGCACACCTATCATATGGGTAAGGCGGTGGGAGATAAATTGCATGCCCCATCTCTTCCATGTTAAGCAGTTCCTTAGAGGATGCCTTGTCTGAGAGCCTCCAAAGTCTTAAATAGAGGACCATCCAACCTCTATTTAAAAACCTCCAATGAAGGAGTCCACCACCTTCCAAGGCAGTCCACTTCATTTTGAGACTGGTGTTTGCTACACCAAATGGCCCAGAAAAAAAACGGGTGACACCTGGTCCACCATATACATATGAAATACTCTCTAACGCTGTAGATATTCTTGCATGCTAATCTTTGTGCTACATGTTTTTTGTGTGTGATGCCCCTTCTAAACTTCCCAGCATCTTCCAGCTGAGGTGGCTGCCCCAATCTACCCAATGGCAGGGCCAGACCTGTGATTCTGGACTGGCCCCAGAGAAATGATGGTTAGGCACAAGAAAACACACGTTGACTAGAATGTTACATTTTAGTGTGCTAAGCAAAAATCTTCCTTTAGACAAACCCTGAGCACTTTTACGCGGCAGAAGCAGCCTAGACTTTTAATTCTTTCCATCCTATTCCATACCAGCCTTTGCGATCCTTTAAATGTCAGCTTAACTTATGATGAGTTAGCTAGGGAGAAAAAAGAGCTAGCTGGTTCACGTCTGGTCACATTTACCTTTGGATGAGTCATCACTGTTCTATTCCCAGACAGTTTTCTTTGGTTTTTGTCTGATCCAATTGGTTTAATAAATCACTCACTTAAAAAAAAGAAAAGAAAAGAGCAAACAGAACCTTTGGCCGTGCTTGTCCAAGTCACTGGCAATCAAGACTGTGTCTCTGCCAAAGGAAAACACGTGGTTTCAAAAAGTTCTTGTTGGTGTTCCAGAAAAATATCAGGATCTTTAATCCTGTGATACATGCACGTATTGCAGTAACCTGCTTCGACTTATCACTGCCAATATGTTCCCCTTCCATGTGGAAGAATTGCACAGAATGCCAATTAGCTTGTGGGCTAAGTTCAAGGTGCTGGATTTGGTGTCTAAAGCCCTATGTAGCTTGGGAGCAGGGTACCTGAAAGATCATCTCACCCGTTATATATACAGCCATTCACTGTGCTCTGCAGATGTGGGCCTCCGTCAGAAACCATCTTGCCATTGGCCTTGCAATAAAAGTTGCCTAGATTTTGCAGTATGTGTATGCTTATTCTATTCCTCTGGCCTTCAGAAGCAGCCATAACTGTATGATAATGGTTGGGGTGGACTGGCCCTCTTCTTAATACCGGCTGGCTCACTTTTTATATAACTAGTCAATCACTGCCCTCTGCAGATGAGGTCCTCCTGCAGATACCCTTATTATAGGGTTAAAAAGGTAAAGGCAAAGGACCCCGACAGTTAAGTCCAGTCACAGACAACTCTGGGATTGCGGCTCTCATCTCGCTTTACAGGCCGAGGGAGCTGGCGTTTGTCTGCAGACAGTTTTTCTGGGTCATGTGGCCAGCATGACTAAGCCGCTTCTGGCGCAACAGAACACCGAAACCAGAGCAGCGCATGGAAACGCCGTTTACGTTCCCGCCGGAGCAGTACCTATTTATCTACTTACACTTTGATGTGCTTTCGAACTGCTAGGTTGGCAGGAGCTGGGACCGAGCAAAGGGAGCTCACCCTGCTGCGGGGATTCGAACTACCGACCTTCTGATTGGCAAGCCCAAGAAGCTCAGTGGTTTAGACCACAGCGCCACCCGCGTCCCTTATCATAGGGTTGCCATATTTCAAAAAGTGAAAACCCAGACACAAAAGTTGTTGAGCTTTTTTCTGGACATTACAGCAATTTCTGCCAGGACACTGCTTCCGACTGCACTATTCCGGCTATGTCTGGGAAATTCCGGATGTATGGCAACCCTATCTTATGAGGAGGAATTGGATCTTTAGTGTGGTGGCCCTTGTTGGTGGGCAAGGGGGGGAGGTATATAAATGAGAATTCTTAGAGGCCAAGATCCAAGTTGGGGGTGAGTACTTGTCAGGTTTAGCACTTCTCCCACACAAGACACGACACGCTGGCAATTCAACTAGTTGAGGTTCATTTATCAACAACAGACTTTCAGCAGCCCGAGCTTCCCACAACTCATACCTCACTGTCAGAGTCAGTTGACCCAACTGGCTTCCGGCCCCTTCCAAGGCCAGATATACGCCAAGCCCGCCCCCGCTTCCTGCTGGTCTTCCTTTGTTCTAATTGCTTGCTCCGCCTCCTACTTCTTGGAGACTCAGGTGCAGCCAATTCCTCCTCCTCTGGAGTTGAATCCAACCCCCTCCTACCACCTGCATCCTGCTCCTCCATCTCTGTGCTGCTGCGAAAACTTACAGGCAGCCATCCAGAGCGAGAAGGGCTTATCTCACTTTCGTGGTGTGAATGAACCAAGTTCTTGTTTTCCTCTGCCTCTTCCTCCCCCTCTGCAGAGTCCTCTCTGCTGGCCATGTCTCTGACAGTACTCTTTGATGAGAGAACCCCAGCAGAGATTTAACAAAACATGCAGCAAGGTAAAGTGTGAATATATAGGCTGTTAGACCTTTAAAACACACCATTGTGAGTTCCTTCCAAAGTTTCCCTCTCCCACTAGCATATAAAAAGACCATACATTTGTAAAGTTAAAATGGTTTACTTACAAACTCTCCAAAGGACAGATTCATGTGCTTTGCCATACAACGTCCGGGAAACATTATGCACAGGCAGTAAAACTTGGCTTACCGGTAGTTACAGTGGTGGAAGTTTCTAAATTATAGTATAGAACTCAAGAAATGTGGTCTGAATGCCATGTGGTCTGAATGCATAGGTGAAAACAACAATGGCTTGTGTAATACAGGAAATTGCTTTGAGAAATCATGTATATTAGGCAAAATCGCATGCATACATGTGTATAATACAAGACATTGGCACCAAAATGGTGATGAATTTTCATGAGGATTTTTTTTTTTTTTTTTAGCAAACTGCTATGGAAATGTGAACAACTGAATTTAAGGTTGGGGAAAGGAGAAACTGAGTCAAAGTCAAAACAGAAGATTAGCCCATTCGTACCTACGTGTCTCCACAGACAAAACCAAGAAAACATTGTGACCAGGTATAAGACATCAAAAGAGGGGGAATTAGAGCTAAAGCAACTGTTTCATAGAAACCTAGAATTGCAGAGATGGCAAAGTTGTCTGCCAAGTTGTCAGATTGTATATCAAAACTGAGCGTTTCAGCCTAGTTAAGTGTTTATGTATGAACAATTTGACGATGTCCGTCCCTGAAGAAACAATAATAGTGAAACGGGGATAATACAAGCTAACCGCCCGTCGGGAGAAGCAGACGTGGACTCCTGAAAGACTTTATGCACTTTATGACATTGAACTTGTTGCACATCGGACATTGCACTTTTGAATCTCTTGCACTTTTTGAGACACTTCGTTGTATGGAGTAGATGTCCTCCGGTTGCATATGAATATATATATGATTGAATATTTTTCACGGTTTGTGTCATTTTGATATATTATTCTACTGTACCGTGTTGTCTATTTTGTATAAGTTGTCAGATTGTGGCAGAACTGTCTGTACCAGACGATGCTGAGCAGGTTTGCTCATACCGCTCACATGATGCTGTACTGCAGTTGAAGACAGAAGGGATCAAAGGGCAGGAAACTCAAGGAAAGGAAAGGCATGGATTTTATGCTGAAGCTATGTCAGGACTGGGGAATCTGCATCCCTCCAGTTGTTCAGGGACTGTAAGCCCTACCTCCCTGTCCACTGCCATGGTGTCTGAGGCTGATGGGAGGCTACAGATTCCCCATCGCTGAGCCAACTGGACTTGTGGGGTGTCTGGATGAGTGACCACCTGAGAGCCATATTTAATTATTAGATTTTACCCTACCTGGACTCCCTACAAACTCTGGGTGGCATATGTTGATATCCTGTTATTATTAAAATGCCCTTCACACGTGCACTCCCAGGTTAACTGCACTGTGGTGTAGCGATTAGAATGTCAGGCTGCAGTCATCCGGCAGTTTATTCAATTTCCCCAAAACTTTTAATTTCTGCATTATATTTCAGCTTTCATGTGATTTAAAAGCCTCTTCTGGAAAATGAATGCAACATAGTGCATGTCTAGTGCTTAGTTCTGTGTTATTTTATTCCAGAGTGGTTTAACAATCCATTCTTCTTCTCAGGAGCACTGTGAGGAGACTAGGGGTCTCCTGGCAACTCTCCACACCATTAACAAACTACAGTTCCCAGGATTCTCCAGTGGAAGCCATGACAGTTTGAAGTGGTATGATACTGCTTTAAATGTTTAGTGCCGGTGGATCCAAGGTTAGGACTTCAGTTTGTGTTGAAATTTACATTTAGGGCTACAATCCTTTGCACATTCACTTGAGGAATAATCTCTATTGAACACAGTGGGACTTATTTCAACATTTTAGATGAATGGGCATCCCTTCATCTTCTCCATCTTCTCAAATCTGCAGCTCAGGAAGAAGCAACCCCTAGCAAATTGGCCAGTGTTTAAAACGATCACCCCAGCATCTTCACGGGACGTGATAGCATTTGTATGCCTGCCAGTTCTCTTATTTTTCTCCAAAAGTGTTTTAAGGTTATGGAAGCTTGTTTATGTTTTTACACCTCGAGCTTGCAAGGTCTAAGATTTACTTGCCTGCTAATTGATAAAATGTTTTCGGTTCAGGGTGCTGGTCTGTGGGAGAAGAGATAAGAACGAAAACCACATCTGCCTTCAGACTGTGACAAAGGTTTGGGTGGAATTCTGTTGTCGCACTCCTGGCATAAACCAGTAGAATAACCACCAGTATTCACATAATACATAATCAAAGAAGAGTTTCTAACGCTGGAGATAGCTGCATCTGTTGTTGCTGCTGCTTCTGCAATACCGGTACTTGTTGCTAATAAGCCAAATGTGCCGTTGGGAGACGACAGTGTTGCTCTGCATTAAATACTCCTTATGCATTTTTAAAGGATTTAAAGTTCTCGAAGCTACCAACATGAGTCTGACCAAACTGTGGGAGGCAGTGGAAGACAGGAGTGCCTGGCGTGCTCTGGTCCATGGGGTCACGAAGAGTCAGACACGACTAAACGACACTCAACAACAACAAAGGATCCAAACTGGCAGAGCAATCCAGAACCCCCTTTTCTCTGGGGCTGAGGTGGACGGGGGGGATTTAGTGGAGGTATCCATCCACCCAACTCTCCCTCCACCCAGCTTCGCAGCTGGTATCGAAGTGATGCTTCTCTCTGCCTCAGGGCAGTATTCAACCTTTCACCCACTGAATGGGTGGGTGGGATAGCAGCCAGGCTGCCTACCGATAGCAGCTAGCAGAAGGCTCTAAATGCAGTGGCATAGCATGCATTTGCATCGCCCGGGGCAAGGCAAGGATTGCGCCCCCTAACCTCTTTGCGGGCATCGTGCGGGAGGTAACAGGCAGACTTTGCTGTGCCCCTGCTGCTGGTCTCTACTCACAGAGGTTGCTTGCTGGTCGCTGCATTCGTCCTCTCAGCTCTACGGGCTCCCAGAGGAGAAACTGTGTGGTTATGGGAGATGCATTGGGCTGTCAGTGGGAAGAGGGCATAGGGACAGAGAAGCTAAGGCCCAGGTAAGGATGGTTGGGGGCCCTGGTGAAGTTTCCAAAACCTGCCCCCTTCTCCTGGGCAGCAGGGCTTTTTTCCAGTCAGAACTCACCAGAACTCAGTTCTGGCACCTCTCAGGAGGGTGCAATTGCCATTTTAAGAGAACAAGGGACAAGTTCATGGTGAGTTCTGTCACCACTTTTTCTAGAAAAATAGCACTGGGTAACCCAAAACAAGCCTTGTGCTATCTTCAATCAAGACTAACAAATTTATTATGGCATGTGTTTTTGTGGGCTACAGAAAAATATCAGCAGCATGTGTGCTTCAGAATAATTTCCTCAGAGAGGAATTCCTAGAGCCTGGTGCCCAAACAACTCGTACTCATCAATCACAGCTTTGACTTCACGCGCTAGCTTTTTGGCAGCCAAGTTGGCTCTTCTCACAATAATGACTTAAAATGATGGTTGCCAACTTTTTTGGGCCCAGGAGCACATTTAGATTTGTGAAAGAGTGCCACAGACACCATTCACACAACTGCCGCCACAGGGTGTGGCCTAACACAAAATGGCTGCTGCAAGATCTCTCTTTTTCTGTCTCTTTCTCTATTACACACACACACACACACACACACACACACACTCCCACTTGACTGCCTAGAAATGATGTGGTTTTAGTAAAAACCAAACAGGATTTGGATGCAGCAGAGAGGATGCAAGAGGCAAAATCTGGCATGTTTAAATTTTACACATAGGACAACACTGCAAACCTCATTGATGCAGAGATCTTAAAAGTCAACCGCTTACAGTGCAGTCCTAACCATGTCTACTCTGAAAATCTTTTTGCATGTTTGTGTTTTCCATTTCACTCTCATGGTGACTTGTTGCCTCTATTCTACAGGAAGACAAATCACTAAAACTTTCCCCAAACTACTTCCAAAAAAGGATTAGTATTTGGCATCCTTTAATTTCCATCCACCAAAAAAATGTGTGATCAATAAAAGAAATGTTGCAACAAATATGACTTTGTAATATTAAGCTGGTTAAAATGTACTAATTTTGTACCCTCAAAGAGCACACTCACCCAACATGCACATTAAAACCCAGCGGAAAAAAGAATGCTAACTTTAAAAACTTTTTAAAAATAAATTAACATTCCTAACACTTGATGGATGTGAAACATATGCTTTTGTTCCAGGTGTCATACTTAAGAGAAATTAATTTCTGGAAATACTTTAAATTTAGTTGTGAAGGCTAGATCCATCGACCCTCAAAGCGTGTGAGCTGTCTGGTCTGAATAGCTGTGATTATAATTAGGTAATTGCTACAGCAACGTTGTTCCTCTTGTGCAAAATGAAGAGATGAAGAGATGACCCTCTTGCTTGCTAGCTGGTTGCACAGCCTGGTGTTTGGTAGCGCTGTCTCAAAAGTTGTCCATCAGTTTTTTTTTCTTGAAAGTTTTATTTCCCTGCGAACAAGGCTTCCATCATTCACAGAGCGCTTTTGAACTGCTTCAGAATTTCAGTGGTCGCAGGGCTAAGCTTACTTACTCTCGCGAGGCGGCTAGGAATGGGCAAATCCGTCGATTTCATTTTCTCTGTGTGTCTCATTTTTCGGATCTTAAATGCAGTTCTCCACTTTTTTGTAAGGAAAATAAAATATTCATGAAAATTCATCAGCATCTTGGTGTGAATTTCTCCTAATGAGAACGCTTTATTGTAACACAGTTTTGATTAATATATATGTTTTTGCAATAAGTTTTCCCAAATACAAGGCATTTTTGCACATCCTTTTCTTGTGTAGCTAGGTGGGTGAGGTGTCCCCATTGTGCAGGCCCTGAGGTCCTTTGACATAGCCCCCTCCTTGGACCTCCTCCTCCTCCTCTTCTTTGTCCCAGAGATCAAGCACTTAAGCAGCAGACAGAGAACTTCAGAGATGATGCATTCCACAAACAAAGTCTTGTTTAATAAGAATAAAGTTCTCAACTACAATGACATTTAAAAGGTCAAGCAGGAGGAGCTCGAAGACAGACGATAGGCATCTGAAAATGGAGATGTATGTACTTTGGGAACCCAATAAAATCTTTAATAAAATGTTTTTTTTAAAAGAAAAGAAAAGAAAAAATGATTATAGCCTCAATGCATGACTCACTATTTTTCCCGATACAATGCAAGCATCTTCATTGGGGTGGGAGGAGAGACACTGTTCCTTATGATATCAAATCCTTGCCATTGAATGCTACGTTGAGATGAAAGATACAGGTAGATGATTTGTCTCACGGTAGTTTCCAGAACATGGAACTCCTGCACTCCCTTCCGTTAACTCTGGATGCATTTTGAAGTGAACCGTATTACGCCTTCTGCATAGCTGTATAATTAATGGTAATAATAAACTGGTTGCTTTCAGTCAAGTTTTGATGCCCCAATCTAACTGCACAGGCGCTCTCCAATGTGCTCACAGAGGGTTGCAGCCAATTAAAGTCCAGCTCAGAGCAGAGCCATCTAAATTAATGAACCTAAGATAGCCATGCCCATTAACTTTAATGGGTCTCCTCTAAATACATCCCAGAGCGTCTTTCACACCATAAATTGAAAGAACAACGACACCACTTTAAACAGTCATAGCTTCCCCCAAAGAATTCTGGGAGCAGTAGTTCGTTAAGGGTGCTGAGAGTTGTTGGTCCCATCACAAAGCTACAATTCCCAGAACAGTTTAATCATCAATCATTTTACCAAGGGAGCTCCAAGAATTATAGCTTTGTGAGGGGGAATAGGCATCTCCTAACAACTCTCAGCAGCTGTGACTACTGTAACTACAGTTCCCATAATTAATTGGGGAAAGCCATGACTCTTTAAAGTGTTCTCATGGTGCTTTAAATGCCTGGTATGTGAGTAATTTATTTCATGGTTGGTACTGAACCTTGATTAGTCACTCAGGTCCTAAATGCATGTTGGCAATGTAACAAGTTCATTTGCTTGCTTAAAACATTATTGGGGTGGATGAAATTATCTTATTGTTGTAACTGAATCACCCTTCCTCCTGTGAGCGTAGGCACACAAGAGAAATGAACCAAATACATCACTGAATAAAACATAAAAACTAAAATATTTATAAAGTAATGATAATTAAAAACACAAATCCTCACACTGCTTTTAGGGATGACATCGCAATATCAAACTGGAAAGACCTCAGGGAACAGAAAACATCTTCAATGGACATCTAGCAACAAAGCAATAGCTGTAACCCCAGTGGGAGGTCAAAGGTGAGGACTCACAATGAAAAAACACACTTTTACATGTCCCTTACACAAAACAAACCCCCAGACTTCTTGAGTAGACCACAAGCAGAGCACACACATTCAGAAACACACTCACACACCTGATCTTAGGGCTTGAGTCAGATGGTACTGCAGGAGGCACTGGAGCAATTTAGGGCTTTATAAAGTAAACCACAGATCCTAGGGCTTGCTGATCAGAAGGTCGGCGGTTCAAATCCCTGCGATGGGGTGAGCTCCCGTTGCTCGGTCCCAGCTCCTGCCCACCTAGCAGTTCGAAAGCACGTCAAAGTGCAAGTAGATAAATAGGAACCACTCCGGCGGGAAGGTAAACGGCGTTTCCGTGTGCTGCTCTGGTTCGCCAGAAGCGGCTTTGTCATGCTGGCCACATGACCCGGAAGCTGTACGCCGGCTCTCGGTCTATAGAGCGAGATGAGCGCCGCAACCCCAGAGTCGGACACGACTGGACCTAATGGTCAGGGGTCCCTTTACCTTTACTTTAAAGTATCACCAACACTTTGAATCAGGCCCAGTAGTTCGCAGACAGAAAATACAGCTCTTTTGGGATTGGTGTTACATTCTCCCATCTCTGCCTCTGCTAATAACCTGGCAGCCACATTCTTCACTAACTGTCACTTCTGGACCATTCTTCAAGGGCAGCCCCACATCTTGGGCTTTGCAATAATCCAAATGTGAGCTTGCCAGAGCAAGAATTACTGATGCCAGATCGTCTTGGTCCAGGAATGGTTGTAGCTGGTGAACCAGCCATAGCTGGAAATTGGCACTGAATTTTGCAGCAGCAACAACAAAAAAAAACATCTTTCCCAAGAAATTTTGACTCACAGTGCAATCCCATGTCTCCTCAGAACCAAGTTCAGGGACACTTATTCCCAGGAAAGTGGGAATTATAATTATAGCCAGTGCTGAGTGAAACTAGTGGTTGAAGAGAGCAATGAACTAAGAGTGGGGGACACAAAGGATTAGGGCCCAAGCCCATTGCTTCCTTCAGCAGTGTTAAAATAATACTAAGCAACCTTCAAACCGGATCCAAAGTTGCACCCCAATCTAGAACGTCCCAGAAGGACAGAAATTCTTGATCAGTTCAGCAGGTGTTTGAAAAAGATTTTAAAAACCCAACAAACTGGGGAATTGTTTCTTTGAGAAATTTTGGCTCCGCTCAACTTGCCTCCTCACACATCAGAATGCAGTGCGTTTCATAATCTGCCTCAAGTTGTTTTCTTCAAGTTATGCCCGGAATGCTGCTACTATTTCAAGAGCTGTGTCTGTTTTCATTTCTTCCAGAACTCTTTAATTGAGACAATCCTTCTGCTTGATGCTTTTAAGCCAGAACCCCTGTTGGGACATTTGTTATGCACTTGTCAGCTGGTTTTGAGATGCCCTGGGAGAAGATGGCCTCAGAAGGCCCCCTCCCTGAGTGGGCCCATATCCTTCTTCCCGGGGTTGCCACTGCCCATTCATAGTTTCCTCACTTGGGCCCAATCCATGCAGCTACCCAGTGGGGGTAGAGGAGGCTGTTCTTCCTCCTCCTCCTTCCTCTCCTTGCTGCTTGTTATGTATTCAGTGGTCTGTGTTTGCTTGAGCTTGAGTCTGGACTAAGGATTCTGAGCCCCTGTGTTCTGATTCCATACATGATATCCAATCACAGAACATATCAGGATATGGGCCTCTGCCATTGGCCCTTAAACTCTTGAGTCATGATTCGCAGCTTGGAAGTTTAGACAGCCAATCACGTTGGGGGTGGGAGTTGCCCAGGCCTTCAGAAATGTATATAAGCAGTTGCTTTGCCCCTGTTGCCCTGTTCTGCTAGTTCAATAAAGGTTCTTGCTGTTATCACTGTGTCTTGCTTTGTGGGAACCCACCTACATTTCACTGCTCACTTGTTTAGAGCAAGTATGTGAATAGGCAAGGACAGTAAGGAGGAGGAGGAGGAGCAGAATCACTGATTCCCCACTCCACCTTATAGATCTCCCCTCTTTTCTGGAGTTGTCTGCTTCCAAAATAGATTGAGGGTGTGTTCAAGGAGCTTCCATGTGTTTGTGGAAGGGTTATAGCTCAGTGGTAGAGCACCTTCCTGGAGAAATGAAATTGCAAGCTGGCCTATCCCTCTTTCCCAATGGCTGCACCCAGATTATGAAACACTTTGTGGGTGCTCCCCTCACTCACTCCCCCCACCCTTAAAAAAAATCTCAACAGGCTTCAATTTTAGAAGTCAGATGATGTTTGCATGGTTTTGAAACTGCTGGCTCCGTCGGTCTCTTTTTGCAATTGTTTTATATTGTTTCATGGAATTGTAATGTTCTGCCTTCTAAGCTGCCCCAAGTAGTGATTTTGCACTACAGTGCTGGGATATATATGTTTTAATAAATTAAAAGGTAAACAGCAACATTCAGACCCTGGAAACAATGATCAATTGGACAGGCTGCGTGTTCTTTCCCATAAAGCAATATTGTCCAACTGAGCAAATTTCCAGCCTAACTGAATTATGTCAGGCAAGTTGCAACAAGACTGATTTAATAGCTTCATTTTTATCTCAAGCACAAGCCTATTAAGTGCCGCCAAACCCCCAGGACAGTGTTTAGCATTTTCACCACACGGCATTACTGCATTCCAATTAGCAGCATGAGATTCAGATGGCCTTCTTAACTTGTTTTGCAAAAATTCTCAAAGGGGCATTTCATCAAACCTGTTCTTTTGAAATGGGTTTGACAAAAAATTAATCTCGTGTGGGATAGATGTGAAGAAAGCAAAGCAAGCAAGCAAGCAAACAAAATGTGGAGACCAAATTGGAATGGAAATGTTTCACATTTTTTCTGAGCTTCAATGTGCAGGATACTCCTTACTCATCCAAAACATAGCATTCTCGTACCTGGTGCTACTTGGGAATTTCAAGGAAACCCCGGAAATCAGTGCTGTTGTGAAAGGTTCAGTGCACCATCTCGCTGCAAGACTACATTTAAGTAAAGGTAAAGGGACCCCTGACCATTAGGTCCAGTCATGTCCAACTCTGGGGTTGCGGCGCTCATCTCGCATTACTGACCGAGGGAGCCGGCGTACAGCTTCCAGGTCATGTGGCCAACATGACAAAGCCGCTCTGGCGAACCAGAGCAGCGCACGGAAACGCCGTTTACCTTCCCGCCAGAGCGGTTCCTATTTATCTACTTGCACTTTGACGTGCTTTCAAACTGCTAGGTGGGCAGGAGCTGGGACTGAGCAATGGAAGCTCACCCCGTCGCGGGGATTCAAACCGCCAACCTTCTGATCAGCAAGCCCTAGGCTCTGTGGTTTAACCCACAGCACCACCCACGACTACATTTAGTTGTATCCAAATATAAATAAAAATCTGCTCCTTGATTTCAGGAACCACCATGTAAAATTTGGTTTTGCTGTGGAGTGTGGGGTGGGTAAAGGTAAAGGGACCCCTGACCATTAGGTCCAGTCGTGACCGACTCTGGGGTTGCGTGCTCATCTCACATTACTGGCCGAGGGAGCCGGTGTACAGCTTCCAGGTCATGTGGCCAGCATGACTAAGCCGCTTCTGGCGAACCAGAGCAGCGCACCGAAACGCTGTTTACCTTCCTGCTGCAGCGGTACCTATTTATCTACTTGCACTTTGACGTGCTTTCAAACTGCTAGGTTGTGAGGAGCAGGGACCGAGCAACGGGAGCTCACCCCATCGCGGGGATTCGAACCACCGACCTTCTGATCGGCAAGCCCTAGGCTCTGTGGTTTAACCCACAGCGCCACCCGCGTCCCTGTGGGGTGGGAGACAGTCTCTATACCAAGTTCCCCACTTCTGTCATGTGTGGTAAAACACCAGGACTCTGTGTTCTGCTGGTGCATTTGCTGCCCCCGCAAAATATGATAAGGCAAAGTTAGGCATCAGGAAAAGTTTGTCCTCCTTTATCAGGACCTTTGACTGTTAATTTAATTCACTGATGTCTGGCTTTTGTTTCATTAGCCTTGCCTGCCCAAATTGCCTTATGGATATACAGTAGTTTATTGACTGTGGACCTAGAGCATTTTACCATTCGGTTTTTTATGAGGTCAGTTCTTGCTATTCTGCTTTGTGCTTTTATGATTTTTCTGAAATTTTGTGAAGCTTCCTTGAATGCCATTTACAGTAAGAGAAAGGTGGGGTGTGCTTTTTAAAATAAATAAACAAAGCAGGTTTGCTACACATCAGGAAGCGGGCACAGAGAAATACACCCACAGGTGTCCTTTTTAGAAATATATTTTCAATATTTTATTACCCTTCGTATATTTAAACATACAATCATAAAATGAAGTAATAGTAAACAATAGCAACATATAAAACATTGGCTTTTTTAGCTGCTGCATCACACTGTTGACCACAAACTTGACATGAGTCAACAGTGTGATGCAGCAGCTAAAAAAGCCAATGCAATTCTGGGCTGCATCAATAGGAGTATAGCATCTAGATCAAGGGAAGTAATAGTACCACTGTATTCCACTCTGGTCAGACCTCACCTGGAATACTGTGTCCAGTTCTGGGCACCACAGTTCAAGAAGGATACTGACAAGCTGGAACGTGTCCAGAGGAGGGCAACCAAAATGGTCAAAGGCCTGGAAACGATGCCTTATGAGGAATGGCTTAGGGAGCTGGTTATGTTTAGCCTGGAGAAGAGAAGGTTAAGGGGTGATATGATAGCCATGTTCAAATATATAAAAGGATGTCATAGAGAGGAGGGAGAAAAGTTGTTTTCTGCTGCTCCAGAGAAGCGGACACGGAGCAATGGATTCAAACTACAAGAAAGAAGATTCCACCTAAACATTAGAAAGAACTTCCTGACAGTAAGAGTTGTTCGACAGTGGAATTTGCTACCAAGGAGTGTGGTGGAGTCTCCTTCTTTGGAGGTCTTTAAGCAGAGGTTTGACAGCCACCTGTCAGGAATGCTTTGATGGTGTTTCCTGCTTGGCAGGGGGTTGGACTGGATGGCCCTTGTGGTCTCTTCCAACTCTATGAGTCTATGATTCTAAAAAGGGGGTCACTTAGAACATGCAGCTGTGTCTCTGCACCATTAATTCTCAAACAACAGGTGTGCTCTCCCAAGCCCATATTCCTGGCTTGTTCACAATCCTGTCTCAGCGACATCTACGCTGGCTTAGTCATGTCCCCAGGATGGAAGATGGCAGGATCCCCAAGGATGTGCTCTACAGGGAGCTGGCTTCAGTCATTCCACCCAATAGCAGACCAGCTCTGCATAACAAATATGGCTGCAAACATGACATGAAGGCTGTCGGCATTAACCCCATCCTTGGAGGCTACAGTGCCTGAAGACAAGCAGTCAGGTGATGCATCCATAGCAGTGACCAGAGGAGGAATGGCCATTGGGAGGAGCGCAGTGAGAAGAAATGTCATGGTGCATCTGCAGCAGCGCAACCGGATGCCTTCATCTGCCCCAGCTGCAACAAAACATGTCTCTCCCACAACAGTCTCTACAGCCACAGCTGGCATGGTAACCTTCCAACCGTTTGACTTCACCCGCATTGTCTCCTGAGACAGACTGATGCCAACAAGAACTAATTTTGCCTTTAGGGGTTACTTACTGCTTGAACCAGCCACAAGTCTATGGGTAACATAGCTTTCTTGGTAGAACACTAGCAACAATACAATTCCATTGTGATTCTTTGTGTATTTGATAAACACCTTGTTTCTTTCTGCCTACATCCCCAGGGATTTATTTTTAAAGGAAAAGTTCACATGCTGTCAAAATACTCAAAATACCTAGAGTCAGAGCTCAAACATTTGTGTGCCAGCTTGACGGCATAAAAAGATTTAGGGGGGAAATAATAATAATAATAATAATAATAATAATAATAATAATAATAATAATAATAATAATAATTTATTTATACCCCGCCCATCTGGCCGGGTCTCCCCAGCCACTCTAGTCGGCTTCCAGCAAATACTAAAATACATACACATTTCACAGAATAAAAACTTCCCTGAACAGGGCTGTCTTCAGGCATTTTCTAAATGTCAGATAGTTGTTAGCACCTATGACTTCTGATGGGAGGGCGTTCCACAGGGCGGGCGCCACTACCGAGAAGGCCCTCTGCCTGGTTCCCTGTAGCTTTGCTTCTCGTAATGAGGAAATCGCCAGAAGGCCCTCGGCGCTGGATCTCAGTGTCCGGGCTGAACGGTGGGGGTGGAGACGCTCCTTCAGGTATACTGGACCGAGGCCGTTTCTAATCTATTCTAATCTATTAGAAATGTTCTAATCTATTTTTCACACCACTGACAGGGACTGGCCAATGACATCTAGAAAACAAGCCAGAAGAAATGGAACATAAAGTCTGTATTTCACGAACCATCCTCCTTGGTAGTTTGACTGCCGTGCCACTAATGTCTGTGGGAGTACATTTGCTCTGCTTAAATTGAGAGCAGTTTGTGGTTTGAAGGCTACCAAGAGAACAAAATCTCTTGGAGGGCCGGACCAATTCTGAAGTTCTGGTGGTAGTGGTGAACTCTGAAGAGTTCAAGGTACATGCTTTAAAGCATGGTTGGGGAGATCAATGCAAACATTGACACAAGCATATACATTTCAACAAGTTTTTTTTTAAATGCATCTGGTCCAACGGTACCACCACAGCAGGACTCAATGGGCTAATGCCCAGGACCCCATTCAGCAGAATGAGCAGGAGATTCTCTCTCCCCCTTCCCCACCAAATATGCAGCAGGCTGCCTTACCACACTATGAAGTAATATAATTACCATCTAAAGAGCAGGCTACCCTAAACCATTTAGCCCAGAGACTAAAATTACCTACATCCACCATTACTGATAGATCCATCTTGTCCAGAATTTTGTTTCATACAACAGCCAATCTCCGCCAAATGCCTTTTCAGAAGCTCACCTGCAGGGTTTGAAGATGATGACCAACCCCATCATTGGGTACCCAAGCTCTGAATATTGGGGTTCAATTTAACTATAAAAGCAAATAACAAGGTCCATTTCTGCACATTGTGGCATTTCACCAGGTGCTAGAGCCTACAGACTGCCTTAGCTGATTTAATGAAAGATAATGATTTTTAAAAGTCAGTGTAGAGGTTAATTTCATTCACAGTGATGCAAAGATGAAGGTCGCACCAGCCTCCAATTACTTCAGAGATGCATTATTTAATATTTGCTAAAGAAGGGGTGTGGGTGGCGCTGTGGGTTAAACCACAGAGCCTAGGGGTTGCCGATCAGAAGGTCGGCGGTTCGAATCCCGGTGACGGGGTGAGCTCCCGTTGCTCACTCCCAACTCCTGCCCACCTAGCAGTTCAAAAGCACGCCAGTGCAAGTAGATAAATAGGTACCGCTCTGGCGGGAAGGTAAACGGCGTTTCTGTGCACTGCTCTGGTTTGCCAGAAGCGGCTTAGTCATGCTGGCCACATGACCTGGAAGCTGTACGCCGGCTCTCTCGGCCAGTAAAGCGAGATGAGCGCCGCAACCCCAGAGTCGTCCGTGACTGGACCTAATGGTCAGGGGTCCCTTTACCTTTAAAGAAATACAGATAAATGCTAAAAAACTTCCCTTTGCCCCTCAAAAACTCCCCCCCCCATTTATGTTCAAATATATCAACCACATAACAGGAAAAAGGGAGAGAGAGAGGCCTTCCATATTATATATTAAAGTATAGGTGAGGGAGTTGCTTGTGTTAGTTTTCCTGATTAGAATGCTAGCACTTCTGCCTGTTTTCTAATATTCCTTTCACACCGCAATACTTGTTGTTCTGGGGAACTGTGGCTTTTTGACCGACGTGCCGCCATGCAGTGCTGAATTTCATTCACACCAATTTCATTCACACCAGTGGGCATGGTAATCCACAACAACAAACATCTTTGGACAGCTATTCCCTGACTGTTTCCACACATGTGTGCTTCTGTTCCTCCAGGATTCGACAACGGAAGCTGCAGGAAAGAACCCCAAATTCCATCATTTTACTCCAATAGTTTTTCCAAGTTAAGGGAGCTTCAAGTGGATTTTTTTCTGGAACGAAATAGCACGGAAATGAGCACTGAACATGTGCTATATTCCATTAGTTTTCCATGAACGGCTTTTAAGTAATGAGAAAGCTCAAATATAATATGGAAATTAACAGCTAGACAAATGTTGGGGAAATGGAATGAACCGATGCATGTAAGCAGACTCGATAATTTACCGTTCAAACCCTTCAGCGTTTCTTTACAAAATAAATTCAGCAAAACGCTCACAATAGTCTTTATTTTACTTCTTCCCCAGACACTGAGTGAAATACGCTGCTGGAGATCATTCGCTGAGCAGAGTTCTTTGTGCTTGCCTTCTTGCTGAGATTAATCAGCCATATTCCCACTTGCTGCGTTGTAGCGGAGATTGCATCTTCCGAGGCATAAATACACAATAGATGATATGCACAAGATAAAATCTTCTATAATTTAATGATGACTCAGTGATGCCAAAAGATTGATTTTCCAGTCTGAAAGAAATCCACGCTGCGAGTGAAGAGCTGCATGGTAGCAGCTGTATTTCTGTTGGATAAATAATAATTTTGCTTGCTGCTTGATAGTGCAATAGTACCTAGGGTCAGCGGATTTCTAGCTATCAGCTTTCTCATTGGCTTTCTCATAAGAACATAAGATGAGCCTGCTGGATCAGGCCAATGGCCCATCTTGTCCAGCACCCTGTGGCCTTTGGGAAACCAGCAAGCAGGATTCGAGCATAAAAAGGCCAGCAAGTGTTGGACAGAAGGACTACCCAACACAATCTCTTTACCACTTCTTTTTCAGGGCATGAGGGGGTTCAAGTGAAATCCCGTTTATAATAATAATAAAAATAAAAATAATAATAATTTATTATTTGTACCCCGCCCATCTGACCGGGTCCCCCCAGCCACTCTGGGCGGCTTCCAGCAGACATTAAAATACATTAACACATCACAGATTAAAAACTTCCCTAAACAGGGCTGCCTTCAGGTATTTTCTAAATGTCATGTAGTTGTCGATCCCTTTAACCTCTGATGGGAGGGCGTTCCACAGGGTGGGCGCCACTACCGAGAAGGCCCTCTGCCTGGTTCCCTGTAGCTTTGCTTCTCGCAGTGAGGGAACCGCCAGAAGGCCCTCGGCGCTGGATCTCAGTGTCCGGGCTGAACGGTGGGGGTGGAGACGCTCCTTCAGGTATACAGGACCGAGGCCGTTTAGGGCTTTAAAGGTCAGCACCAACACTTTGAATTGTACTGGGAGCCAATGTAGATCTCTCAGGACTGGTGTTATGTGGTCTCGGTAGCCACTCCCAGTCACCAGTCTAGCTGCCGCATTCTGGATTAATTGCAGTTTCCGGGTCACCTTCAAAGGTAGCCCCACGTAGAGAGCATTGCAGTAGTCCAAGCGGGAGATAACTAGGGTTAACTGTTTGATGTTGCTGTGGTCATGCATGTAACAAAACCAGGGATGGAGAAACTGTGGCTCTGCAGGTGCTATCAGACTACAATTCCCATCATGCCTGACCACCGATGAGGAGTTAGAATCCAACAACATCTGGCAGGTCTCATCCTTGTCTAAATGCTAGTTTTAGAATTTGCTCTTGAGAATGGCGACAACAACTACTGACCTACAAGTCACCAGCTTTTCTGTGGTCTTTTTAAAGGCGACTTCCCAGCTATGTTCAGGGTAGAATCAGATACTTATTTATTATACTTTATACATCACTTTTTCACTCCACAGCTGCTTAACTTCAGCTACCGTACACCATCGTGTGTTCCTGTGCCATTTGCTGGACTCCCATGGATAGCCTGCAACTGAAGTACAGCTACCCAGGGCTCATTCCATTTGAATTGGCTAAATCATAGGTTACCTCTCTCCATTGCTTACAGGTATGAATGGAACCAGGTATAAGGGCAGAGGGAGCCAAATGAGATCTGGAGACTCAGGGGGATCAGTAGCTGAGAGGCCTGCCCTGAGGATAAAAGGCAATAAAGACAAGCTGCATGGAAGTTAAGGAATGAATTTGCACCTGTAGAGACTCAGAGAGAATTCTTGCTGCAAAAACGGTTAACCAAATGTATGACGTAATTAAGGCATTTTCTCATTTTCTTTCCAGAGTTCAGTGCTCATTTTCAGTGCTGACACCCACATGTAATAGGTTCCTGCTGAGCCATTTGAAAACCCATTAGCCAGCTTCGTATAAATGAACACCGCGTGGGACCCACCAAAAATGATAAATCTGCATGGGAGCTTCCAAACAGACTGAGAAATTTTTGAATATTCTGTCATGTGGGCAGTAATGAAAGATTGACATGGCCGACATACATAGACTGAAAGGTGAGATTAATCCAGGCCATTATGCAATCTGTGTGTGGGTATGCGTTTGGAGAGTAACCCCCAATTGCTCTGAAAGAATATGATTCAAAGGAACACAAACAACCTACCGGTAATTAATTAATTGAACAGCACTGTTGGAGAATTGCAAATGTATAGCAATTAAAGGCTTTGCAGTAAAGTCAGGTTGGCTGCACATACTCTCTCAATAGTGCAGGATATTGTCCTTTTAAGTGAGATAGGGGGAAAGTATCTAGCCCTCGGGGTATTATTAACAGCAATGTAAAATGTATCTCATCTTTGGAATAAAAACTATTTCTGGCTGGTGATGAAGGGAGAAATTTGATTCATATCCTTTTGAAATTTGCACTTCTCCAGATTTTGCCGTGTACCTCTCCAGCCAAGTGATGAGCACAAAAAATGGCGTATGTTTGTGAAGATAACATGAAATGCATTGTACATGGGGAAATGGCTTTGCCTAAATGTGTAGAATTAGGCAAAACTGCATACATAAATATGCGTACAGTGGTACCCCGGGTTGCGCACTCAATTCGTTCCGGGGTGCCGTTCGCACCCTGAACAGTGCGCAACCCAGGCAGCACAATATCGTGCTACTGCGCATGCGCGAACTGCGCAGAACGCTTCTGCACATGCACGGAGCACGCGGACATGCGCAGAAGCGTCCGCGCTCCGTGTTGCACGTACTCAACATGGAGCGTTCGCAACCTGAGGTATGACTGTATTGGAGGAAATTGGCAATCGAATGCTTGTGAATATTCATGAAGGCTTGAAAAAGAACAGCAACAACATCTGGAAACTGATGTGGAAATCAGAGAGCAGATCTTAAGGTTGGAAAAATGAGATACTAAAAGTAACTGAAATTGACAGATCCATCCATTTCTAGTTCCATCACCGTCTTTATTGATGGTGTTGCTCTCCCCTCTAATCCTGGTCGACAACTTCCACCCCATATGAATTCCAGTCACATTTAAACAGAAAACTTTCTTCAAAGTTTTCGGGAGAAGAGAGAGAGACCATCTGATGCCTGTCTTAATGCTTGCCCCCTTTGCAGAGTCTCAATCATCAAGACTTTCATTGTGAACATGTATGGTTCAGTGTGGGCATGTCAACAAGCCAGCATGCTGAAAAATCAGACCTTGGACACGTTGCACCTCAAATCTTGGACTGTTGTGCGTAAGTCATTAGAGTTTCATTAGTTCAACATGACCGAATCTAATTTCCGTCTGCGACCCGTCTCTTCAAGTGACTCAGTACTATCTATCAGGAGAAGAAAAGCTTCAATGTATGTCTCCTCAGCCCACGGTTAATAGGAAAATGCTCTCAGATGGCCTAACAATTTAGCCTGAGGCAAAAACTGATCAAGTTGGAGAATGCAAAGAAGAAGAAGAAAGGCCCCTCTGAAAGCCAAGATGAAAAGGCCTTTCTATCCCTTGTAGGAAGGGAAAGAGGCTAGCTAGTTGCCTATTTTGTCTGGCTGTAGATTGGTTGCCATGCCAACCAGTGGCAAGGTACATGAACAGCTAACGAACATCCAGAAGCATGTAGAAAGGTAGCATCCTTCCAACTCTACAATTCTACAATTCGATGATCCACTGGCTGTAGAACAGATGCTTGCAACTGGTCAGAGATGCTTGGGAAATTGGGGGGTGGGCAACATGAGTCCGTCCCCAAAGTTCCCAAAGATCATACCTGCATATAGCCATGGGGTAGAAGTTCAACTGTGTGGCGAAAATATATAAGGTTGATAATAAGTGTTGGAAATGCAAAGAGAAAGAAGGTACCTTTTATCATATGTGATGGGAATGCAAAAGGGTGAAAGGCTTCTGGGACACGATATATGGTGAAATTAAGAAAATGTTGAAATATGCATTTGTTAAAAAACCAGAAGCATTTTTACTGGGAATTACAGGTACAGACATTAAAAAGCTTTTCCAATATGGTGTGACTGCGGCAAAAATGTTAATAGCACAAAAATGGAAACAAGAACAAACACCGACAAAGGAAGAATGGATAGTGAAACTAACAGAGTATGCAGAATTGGACAAGATGACGGGGAGAATCCGAGAACAGCGGGACTAGAAGTTCATCAAAGACTGGACTAAATTTGCAGACTATTTAAAGGAAAATTGTATTCAATTAAATACGTTGGTAGGACTGCAAGAAGCTTTGTAGAGTAAGGAAGAAAAATTGTTGTTAATACGAAGATATAGTGATTAATTTTTAGAAAGTAATAATATAAAACAATGATTGACCTAGGAAATATAGATATAAGGAATAGATATTAGAATATCATATGGAAGGTTTGACGGAAGTCACGGCCATAAAAAGCCAAAACGGTATAATGTGAAGATAAATGTGTGAATATTATTATTGTATTTTCATAAAACTAATAAAAATGATTTAAAAAAGAAGAAGTTCAATTGTGTTTGCAATTTAATGAGAAATGACCTAATTTGCACTTCTTGAACCAAAGCACAGCGAGAACCGAAAGGCAGCCTACTCATCAGAATTGTGATATCATTCTCCAGTCAAAAAATATGTACAAAAACCCCCACGTACCTATTAGGGGAAAGTGCATAGGATGCCTATATTAATGAAAATAGGTTACAAAACAGATAATATTGTGTGAGATTGCTTGCAAAATGTGTATACTAGTCCAAACTACATACAAAACTGTGTGTATTAGATGAGATCCGCACTCAAGCACTGACAAATTTTAATAAGGATTTCTTTTGTTTAAAAAATCACAGATTGTTGAGGAAATGTGGAGAACTGAATTTAAGATTACACAAAATTACACGAAAGTAGTTCTTCCAACTGACAGGTTTCAAATTATAGTCTTAAATGAGGAAGTAAATAAATAAATAAAAATAAAATTTCCATGGGAATGATGAAGAGATGACCTGCTTAGCCCAGAACTTTTACCGTTCCTGCTAAATTTCTCTAATGAAGCTTGCATTTAAAAACAAAACAATCGTTCTGGTATTTTTTTATCAGGTCCTTAGGAAGTAACATTGTTTTCAGAGCCACAGTTTGGCCAAGCCAAGTTAATTTCAAGGTTTCCCACTCTGCTGTTTCTTTTCTAATAGATTTTACCAGGAGGGCATGGCTTCTTCTGTGCAGCCGACGCAAGATAGCGACACCCAAGTAGCAAAAGCTACCAGATAGTAATGAAAGGTCCAACACAGATTGTAACTGAGCTTGTTCAGGCAGTGGAATATTGAAGCAAGGAATCTCCAACTTCCAAGACCAGTTTTTTATGTGTGTTGCTGTGATAGACCACATTCAAGATACAGTACATCAAATTGCATCTGGAAGTTGCTGCTACGGCAGTCTAATCATCCAATCTGATAAAATATCAATTGTATTGCAGCAGATCAAATATGAGGAGCCAAGTCTGGAGAAGATGTTGCACAAATAATTTTTACATAATTTCCAATGTACACCATTATCTGGGTCAAGTTCAAGATGTACAGGAGAAGAGTATGGCATCATTGGAGCCTTCTGCAAGCCTTCTGAGCTGGTGTTTGGGTAATATTCCAAACATTTGTTTCATATTACCACATTCAGTACATTCCTTTAGAGCTGCAAACCTATTAATTCTGCTGAACTATGGAAGTAATAAAGCAACAAAATTGATTGCAGCATGCCTCTCCATGTCTGGAGCACACCCCTTAAACATAATACAGATGCGCACATAGTCTATTTTGCATCGTGAAAGTGAGGTCTGATCTAGAGATCAGTGTTGGGCAAACACTTAGGTAAGACAGCAAGAGATCTCAAGAATAGGAAGTGTCTACTCAGGGGCGTAGCAACGTGGGGGCGGGGGGCGGTGCGCTCCCAGTGCCACGTCTCTGGGGGTGACAAGGCATGCAGTTTGCTGGCGGCACCGCCCCAGCGCCGTACGGACGGTGCTGGGATCCTCTGCTCACGGTTGCACCCACATATAGAGGATCCTCCGTTCACCATCTGTACAGTGCTGGAGCAGCACCGCCAGGACCGGTGCTGGCAATTTTGGCGCCCTAGGCGATTGACGTCATTGGGTATGACACACGTTGTGGAGCGGTGCCCCGCCCCCTGCCCAGCCAGGCGCCCCCCGCCGCCGCGGTTTGCTTGCTCCGCAGCTGGTTGGGGCGGCGGGGGGCAGGCTGGCCAGCGCCCCCTCCATTTTAGCAATTGCCTAGTTCGCCTAAATGGACGCGCCGGACCTGAGCACCGCTGGCAACCCGCTACGTAGCGCACATGTGCAGTGTTGCTACGTATGATGCATGCGCCGTACGTAGCGATGCTGCACATGCGCGCTACATAGCGACACCCTGCCCGCAGGTGCACATCATGTTTGCCACTCCGGGTGCCCGAGCGGCTTCCTACACCTCTGTGTCTACTCCAAGTACCGTGATTGTTGCTTTGAGGGAGTGGAGAAGGTGGAAGAGAGACAGTATACAACCTCTAGCTGTGCTCAGGCTCGGTTCATTGCTGTAAAACCAAACCATGGCTTAGCATTAAGTCTGAACGCATCCAGCAAGTGTGGGACTAAATAATTCTGTGCAAGGTTCACATTCAGAACGATAGCGCCTGCAACAGCAGAAGGGGGGGGGGGTTACATGTACACACAGCTGCTCACACACCAATGCACTGGTTTGAAGTGAGGGAAAAGGCAAAAAACATCCTTTCCTAGAACACCATGAACTCAGGATATTTTGCTTTGTATTAACAGCACCCAGCTTTTCAAAGTGGCAGTAAGTTCCAAGATGGACTCTTTACAGGGCCTGTTTTCTTGCAATGAAGGAGCACCAAAGACTTACATTGTCTTTGTAACACCTGTTTACAGTGGTACCTTGGTTCTCAAACACCGAAAACCCGGAAGTAAGTGTTCAGGTTTTTGAATGTTTTTTGGAAGCCGAACATCCAATGCGGCTGTTGGCTGTTGTTTCTGGGGCATCTGCACCAATCAGAAGCTGCGCCTTGGTTTCCGAACATTTCGGAAGTCAAATGGACTTCCGGAACGGATTAAGTTTGGCGCTTTTGTTTTTGCTATTTATTTTGCGTTTTTGAGGCTTTTTTTGGTTAATTTGTTTTTGTGACTGTGTGAAATCCAGTTCAGCTACTGATTGATTGATTGATTGATTGTGACTGCGGAAATGGATAAAAGGCCCCCCCCACCCAAACAATGACTATCATCAGTGCAGGTAAGGGGGAAAATAATTTTTATTTTTATCATCTACAATATTGTCTTATTTATTTTATAGTACAGTACATTGATTATTGCTTTAATTTAATGGATCGATGGTCTCGTTAGATAGTAAAATTCATGTTTAATTGCTGTTTTAGGGGTTGTTTTTAAAAGTCTGGAACGGATTAATCTGTTTTGCATTACTTTCGGACCTTCCGGTCGGCGCGCCGGAGGGGAAGGTCGGGGGACATGCCGCTGCTGGCATTCCCCGACCCGACCGGCTTTAAAGGGGTGCTTGCGACGGCGACGCAGCCCCCAAAACTCCCGGGAGTCTTGATCCCGGGACCTTAGGTCCGGCAGTAGCTCTTAACGACGCCCCAACTCCCGCGGCGGCCACAGTAGAGGCTGTCGTGTGAGACGCGGGGCGACGGAGCTCCACGGACCGCCATTGCCCGTCGGGCTGAAGCTGCGAGCCCTTCCCAGCTGAGCGCGCTGATTTCTCCGCAAAAGGACAAGATTGGCTATTTTAACCATGAGTACTAAAAAAAGTACCGAAGAATTTGGACTAATTTGACGAAGTACAGGGATGTAATTTACGGAGGTCCGTCCCTTGCTATTGTGGCACTAAATCAGGAACTTTATTACCGATGCGATTGAAACTGTAACGGAATTTGGCTTGGCAACAGAGATTCGATCCTTCTGACACCCCTGATCGGGGGGGCAACTAACTAACAACTTGGATATGTAGTGGATTGAATCGGACCTGTTGGACTTTATTGTGGAACTTGGAATTTGAATCTGGACTTGGTTCGGTGTGGAACTTTGCATAACTATGTCTTTGAAAATGGAGGATGATTTGGACAAAGGAGGCTGGAAGAGGGTCCTTGAAAAAATCTGGGAACTGAGAAAGGAGTTCCAAGCGGAAACCGCAAGAATGAGAGGAGTTGTAAACAACAGTGATGCCATCCCAGCTGCACAAAGGATGGAAGGGGGAGAAATCCCCCCCAAGGTTAAAGAGAAGCCTTGCTGCAGGAAAATTTCTTCTCGGCACAAGATAACTGGACCCAAGAAAAGAATCAAGAAAACAACATCTGCGAAAGTTAACGCTTTTCAGCGCAAGAGGACAACAATGAAGGAGGAGAAGTTTTTTTTTAAAGACTGGGAGCTGGAACAGCGGAGAAGACACAGAGATGATGAAGCCCAACTGCAAGCAAGCACTTGGGCTTGGACTGGGGAACGGCGAGGGGAGGGTTGAGCAGGGTAGGTGGGCAACCAGGGACTGATTATATATGCGGACTTTGAATATCTATGCCGGACATGGTTTTGAGCTAGGATTATGTTAGGATCTTTCGAAGTTAGGAGCCTGAAGATTAAGGGGAGTCAGAAGGAACCTTATAGAAGATTTGGGAGGAGGACGCGGAGGTTGGAACTAGAAGATGAGGTGAAATAAGAATTAAGGATATTGTATTTGATTTAGAATTATGTTTTGAAATGATGTTAAAGATATGTTTAGTACACCTATGTACCTGAACCAGAATTATGTTTTGTTTAATGCAGCCACTGGGGAGGTGCGGAGGAAGTCACTATGGATATGTTTTGTAACCAAGAATGGTCTACCTGAGAATAGGGTTAGGCCGAAGTTAGATAATGATTGGTTTAAGGTCAGGGAAAATAATGAATGGGTTTACCTCTGTGAGAGGGAGGGTAAGATTAAATAACTCCTCATGGTGAGAGGTGGGGAGTGATGAATCCTGACTGAAATGTAAGGTCTTATGTGTATAAAATTTTAAAATTAATAAAAATTATTTAAAAAAAAAAATCTGTTTTGCATTACTTTCTATGGGAAAGCACGCCTTGGTTTTGGAACGCTTTGGTTTTGGAACGGACTTCTGGAATGGATTAAGTTTGAGAACCAAGGTACCACTGTATTTATAAATATTCAGGCAGAGCATATTGGAAGCAAAAGGTCTCCTGAACCAGGCAGTACAACTATGAAGCCTGTGTTAAATTCCCAGATCAAACAGAGTGCCCTTGAAGGTCCCGGATACTGTTGTATCTTCTTGCAAGCCAGCTGTAAATAAATAAATAGATAAAAAAATCACAGGAAGCTGCCAGATGCCAAGTCAGACCACTGGCCTATTGAGCTCAGTATTGTCGACACTTATCAACACTTCCTACCCGTACCAGAGATGCCAGAGTTTGAACTTGGACCTTTTGCACACAACACATGTGCTCGCTACGAAGCTGGAGCCCGTTCCCAATCAGACCCAGCACCCCTACTGGCTCAATTCCACCTCTAGAAATCTTTTAGTGTCTCAGGAGGACCATAGCACACTGATAAGCAATCAAACTCCCAAGGTCCAAACGCTCAGCTAAAATCGAAGCAGGAGCCTAAGAGATGCCAAGACAAACAGGATGCCAAGACAAAATCAATCCTGGCCGTGTTGCTTGATTGCTTTGCCAGCTGTAGGGTTTTGAAAAGAGGCATCATGTTTGAAATGGGCAGTATTCACACTCTCCTTGAGAAGTTCAAATGGCCAGGCTAATAGGTGAAAGGGACCCAGGTGGCGCTGTGGGTTAAACCACAGAGCCATGGGCTTGCTGATCAGAAGGTCGGCGGTTCGATTCCCCGTGACGGGGTGAGCTCCCGTTGCTCGGTCCCTGCTCCTGCCAACCTAGCAGTTCGAAAGCACGTCAAAGTGCAAGTAGATAAATAGGAACTGCTCTGGCGGGAAGGTAAATGGCGTTTCCGTGTGCTGCTCTGGTTCGCCATAAGCGGCTTAGTCATGCTGGCCACATGACCCGGAAGCTGTACGCCAGCTCCCTTGGCCAATAAAGTGAGATGAGCGCCACAACCCCAGAGTCGGACACGACTGGAGCTAATGGTCAGGGGTCCCTTTACCTTTAATAGGTGAAACAGAACTCTTAAACCAATTACCCTGGGCTGCGACAACTGGAGCTTGCCTGAATCGTGAATTTCTGCCTACTTTTATCCCAAGTGCTAATATATATATATATCTGTCTGTTGCCTTCAAATCAATAAAGAAAATGGTCAAATTCTGAAATGGTCCCTCCCCGAAAGAGTTTTTGTACTATCTAAGCCCTGTGGCGCTGTGGGTTAAACCACAGAGCCATGGGCTTGCTGATCAGAAGGTCGGCGGTTCAAATCCCTGCGACGGGGTGAGCTCCTGTTGCTCGGTCCCAGCTCCTGCCCACCTAGCAGTTCGAAAGCACGTCAAAGTGCAAGCAGATAAATAGGTACCGCTCCGGCGGGGAGGTAAACGGCGTTTCCATGCGCTGCTCTGGTTCGCCAGAAGCGGCTTAGTCATGCTAGCCACATGACCCGGAAATTGTACACCGGCTCCCTCGGCCAATAAAGCGAGATGAGCGCCGCAACCCCAGAGTTGGACATGACTGGACCTAATGGTCAGGGGTCCCTTTACCTTTACCTTAAGCCCTTTTAGTAACTTGCACTTCGATTATATGCATTAAAGTTGTCGTGGTCATGCAGTGATAATGCCTAAACATTTCTTGGTATGGATCTACTCTCACATCTACTCCTATTTTAAACTAAACGAGTTTTAATTTTGCACCTTTGGTTTATAAATATTCTCTCAAGTGAATGTTCCCAGTGGAAGGTCCTGAAGGAATTAGAACCACCATAATTTAATGGATATGCATAAACAATAAACACAGAACAAGATGTGTTTTATGTTCCCATTCTTCACATGATAGGAATATGATAAATGCAAGAGCGTGTCTATGGAAAATGATTTTTTAATCATCACTGAGCTAATATTATTATTTAAAATTTATTAACATCAAGCATTCATACCTGAAAAACAAACTTGCAAATTTATTGGTCATGGCTCAGGGCTGTAATACCTCAAGGACTGCTTCCATATTAACCTACCTGGACCCTGAGATTATCCTCTGAGGCCCATCTTCTTGAGCCTCCTCTATAAGTGGCAACACGAGAATGAGCTATTCCTGCAGTAGCTCCCATTTTGTGGAATGTCCTCCCTGGAGAGACTCACCAGTTGCTTTCATTATACACCTTTAGGCGCCAGGTGAAAATGTTCCTCATCAACCAATCCTTTAGCTGCTTGACATCTGATTCACTTTTAAATGTGTCTGTGGGGGTTACTGTTTTGTTTTCATTCCTGTCTTCACTATGCATTTTGTTTTTTTATCTTGTGAACCACCCTGAGATCTACAGACAGAGGGTGGTATTCAAATTTAATAAATTATTATGATTAATGATACTATATTATGGGATATAAATATAATTATGGTTATTATGTCCCATGTTTCTGCTATCTGGCTATAACCACATGGTTATGGTCACCTGCTGTACTAATTCTATAGATCAACTGGAAAGCTAGGAACTTGGTTCTGCTTACAGCATATGTCCGTTCTGATGAGCTTTGCCTTCCCTGGCAGATTGCACACATTGTGTGCTGTTTGAGAGCTACCTGCATTGGAGAAATATTCCCAAGGGATTGTGCCTTGCTTCATTAACTTTGCACAGTACATTTCCAAGCACAATTCAAAGTGTTGGTGCTGACCTTTAAATCCCTAAACAGCCTCGGCCCAGTATACTAGAAGGAGCATCTCCACCTCCATCGTTCAGTCTGGACACTGAGGTCCAGCAGAAAGAGGGGGGAGGAAGTCAAATTTTGAAATGTTAAATGGATTGTAAAATTAATAAAATGTATAAATTTGAAAAGTATAAATAATAAAAAACTAAAAGAGAGGGAGAGAGGAACAGCTTAGGGAGCTGGGTATGTTTCTTATGAGGAACGGCTTAGGGAGCTGGGTATGTTTAGCCTGGAGAAGAGAAGGTTAAGGGGTGATATGATAGCCATGTTCAAATATATAAAAGGATGTCATATAGAGGAGGGAGAAAGGTTGTTTTCTGCTGCTCCAGAGAAGCGGACACGGAGCAATGGATTCAAACTGCAAGAAAGAAGATTCCACCTAAACATTAGGAAGAACTTCCTGACAGTAAGAGCTGTTCGACAGTGGAATTTGCTGCCAAGGAGTGTGGTGGAGTCTCCTTCTTTGGAGGTCTTTAAGCAGAGGCTTGATAGCCATCTGTCAAGAATGCTTTGATGGTGTTCCTGCTTGGCAGGGGGTTGGACTGGATGGCCCTTGTGGTCTCTTTCAACTCTATGAGAGAGAGAGAGAGAGAGAGAGAGAGAGAGAGAGAGAGAGAGAGAGAGAGAGAGAGAGAGATCTGGCTACGATCCTTTGCTGGCTCTGCATCTATAGAAATCTCCAAGCCAGTTTACATAAAATCAGCCCAATGGAAAATAAGATTCATTAAACAACGACAAAAGTCTGAACAAAAAAAGAAAACACAACCTGAAAACAAAGCTGTCCAAAGCTTTTTGAAATATTGTTTGTCACAATAGCTGCTGGCAGCTCTTGACTGAATAGCATTTCTTCCTCGATCTCTTCTTCCCACATAAATACTTCACATATTCAAGAAGAACGGCACACTTTGAGACGTCTGTTGACTCATCTAATTGTACTGCAAAATGCTTGTTTTTGTTTTCTGTAGCAAACTACTGGTATTCTTAAATACCAGTATATTAAGATGCCTTTCGTCAAAGCTATCAAGGTGACAAATGATAATTATAACCAAAAGCGGTCATGCCACCTTAAAACATTAAAATGCAATCATAAAGTAGGACCCAAAGGCAGAATAAAAAGACAATAGGACAAACTGAACAGCTTAAAAGACTCCGGCAACAAAAAAAGCTTTAACCTGCTACTGAAAGCATTTCAGGGTCGGTGCTAATCAGGCTAATCAGATGGGAGCATGTTCTAGAGCCAGCAAAACAACCAGGAGTGACACCAGTTATTTCACTAATATCTGAATTCAGACATAAGGCTTATTTACTGACAGGCATGCCAACTCTAGGGAGGCAAAGGCCCGTTGGCCCTCTCAATATTTGTTTTAAGGGAGGTAGGCCCCCTCAGTCGTGTGGGGACCCTCATTCCTCACCCCCTGAGGTAAGCCCTTGTTTGCTTCTGGGCCATTTCCCCACCACGTATGGGCATATTATTTATCTTCCATTGCTGCCCTATTTTAACATCAAAGCAAGAGTGCGTGCACACAGCTGTTGCCCTTACAGAAAAGAAACGAAGAGTGCAGATGGCCCTGCTATGCGATCTCCTTGCAGAGTTGCCGACCAGCCAGATTTTTACGGGCCAGAATTTTATCCTTTGGGCTGATCGCCAAGATGAGAGCATGGAAAGCCAGAAATAAAGGTCAAGAGAGGGGGTTTTCTTGATGCACGGTGCCTGAGCAACCAACATATGCCGACATAGTACGCGTGGTGTGACGCTTCCTTTTGCAGCACACTTTGAACACTGTATATGCTGTGCATACATTGCATGTTGCACACTTTCCCCCCATATGCACACTTCCAGAAACAACGCTCGTGCCAGAACGCAGATCTGCATGGAATTTTCTCTGAATTTTGCAATGCAGTTCTCTAATGAGAAAACGTGTACCAGAAATGTGCATATTTTAAGGAAAAGTGAGCACAAAAATGCACCCATTAGTGAAAATAGCATATGCTCTTCATCTGTTTTTAGTCTCTGGTTATTTTAACTTTTTGAAAGTTTTAAATTGTAGTTGTTAATTTTTCACAGTGATAATTTTATAATTTTATCTTTTTTGTAAACCACTCAGGGTTTGTTTTTTGGTTGTTGTTTTTTTACAACCAAGTGGTGTATAAATTTTGTGAAAGACATACATACTTTCATACATACATACATACATACATACATATATACACACATACTGCATTATATAGCTTGGGCAAAACTGCAATCAGGCATATGTCTATTAGGAGAAATGGACACTAAAATGCTGGTGAATTTTCAAGCTCACATGACAAATTTCACCTTCAGCCTGCAGGTTCCCTACCCTTGTCTAAGCTTGCAGTGCAATGGAGTAAATTTCAATAGGACTCTTTAAAAATTACCTCATTCCCAAGCATCTCCTTATCAGCTCATCTTATATTTCTTGAAAGAGGTTCTTTGATCAACCAACTACATATTCGTGCAAGGAAGCAGAAACATGGCATCCATGTGATTCCTTGCTGTGCTCCAAATATGAATAAAAGGGGAATATATTTGTTGCGCAACAGCCTGGAGCAATATTCAAACATTATTTTTATTATTATTTTGAATGTGAAAAAATGTAACCCAGCAATTGCAACACCTCAGCTTACTAGGCAATGAATTATACATGCAGCTTATGAGCCAAACTGAATCCAATTCAGAAACGAAAGCAGAGAAATAAAAGGGGACAAGCCAACCCTCACCCTGCTAACCTGGGAATAAGCCCCATTGAATACTTCAGGGCTTGCAACTAAGTAAACATGGTGTGCCGTAAATATAAAACCAGCACTTTACAGTCTGATCCTATGTGTGTTCGCCTAGAAGTCTCTCTGAATTAAATGAGACTTACCTCCAAGTAATGGGGCATAGGGTTACTGCTTTAATGCCCCACTGATTTCAGTGGGATCAATTTAGCTTGCAATTCTATGCACATTTACCCAGGAGTAAGTGCCTCTGATCTTAAGTTTCATGCTTTCAAGGAAACATATAACTCCCAAACAGTGAGAATGTAAGAAAATGTATTTTGTGTGTTATACACCATTAACCATAAGATGGTGTCTTAGTTTGGTGATCTAAACTGCATTTGAATCTGCACTTTAGTGATGCAGTAGGTCACGGAGTAAAAGTAAAGCATAACAACTGCTAAAGATTGCAGACTCAAGAAGCATTGCGTATCAGTAAACAAAGCACTCCTGAGTATGTGGTCTTTCCCACTAGTTATGCTTCTCTTCAGCCTTTGTCAACCAACTGCCCTCCAGATGTGCTGTCTGTGACCAATGAGAAGCTGACATCTGGAGGGCACCAGCTTGGGGAAGGCTTCTTTACACCTTGATCCATGGGACTTCTGAATTTGAACCCAAGTTAGACCACCGGATTAACATCGTGATAAATCTTACACAGTAAATGCAGGACAGGTAGGCAGCCATGTTGGTCTGACGCAGTCAAAATATATTTTAAAAATTGTCCAGTAGCACCTTAAAGACCAACTAAGTTTGTTCTTGGTATAAGCTTTCATGTGCATTTTGTGAGCCAGTGTGGTGTAGTGGTTAAGAGCGGTAGACTCGTAATCTGGTGAACCGGGTTCGCGTCTCTGCTCCTCCACATGCAGCTGCTGGGTGACCTTGGGCTAGTCACCCTTCTTTGAAGTCTCTCAGCCCCACTCACCTCACAGAGTGTTTGTTGTGGGGGAGGAAGGGAAAAGAGAATGTTAGCCGCTTTGAGACTCCTTCGGGTAGTGATAAAGCGGGATATCAAATCCAAACTCTTCTTCTTCTTCTGATATCTGAAGATATACATTTATATATTTCACAGGACGGGTCTGTGTACTACAGATGTTCAACTCTACCACTCAGAACAATATGACAGCATCGTCCACATGGGCTAGCTCCTACAGGCTCTTTGTTAAGTGCTACTAGAAGCAGTTGGCTTTTCCGGTTTACGATTTATAAGCGTGTTTTCTGTGTGCGGAATTGTGCACCAGCAATTACTGTCCTCGTCCTTCCGTTGCAAGTTCTCAGAGAAAAGAATAATACTTGAGTCCATCAAGTTCCTTCTTACACTCACCCAAGATTGCTTCGTGTAAGACTTTTGTTTCTTCCATTTCCACTCGAGCTTCAAATGCTTTCGTGAACGAAGAATCTTAACACAAAACATGAACCTTCCAGCTCTCCCACAATTTATTCACAGAATCATAGAATTGTGGAGTTGGAAGGGACCCGACGGTTATCTAGCCCAACCGCCTTGCAGTGTAGGAATCACAGCTAGGAATCTCTCCTTAGAATAGCAGCTCTGCAGCCAGGTTCCTTATCCCTGAGCCTTAGCCATGTGCGTCTTAATTCACAAAGGCCTGATGGTACATCAAGGACCACCTGATTTGTCATGTTCATCCTCATCAACTATCACTGTTGTGAACGGACACATTGCTTATCTTGTGCTTTATGTAAAATTATCACAGACTGTATTGTTTTTCATATCATGGCTATATAAACCTCACAGTTTGCATTTCCCCCTCTACACCCATGCACCCGAGGGCCCGTGAAGCAGTCACGTTGCTGTAGGGAAGAATTTGGCCTGTGCCTGGATGGGGTCAGGGGCACTTAGGAACCCCATTTGAGTTCTACAATGGAGGAAAGGAGGAGGGACCTCTATTTAATAAGCCAACAAACAAGCCAGTTGGCAGGCAAATCTAATGAAGAACACCAGGCAAATCTAATGAAGTGGATTCTAGGTTACAATAGCATGCATGCCGTAATAAAACTGCTGGTCACAAGCCTCTTGCCTTGTCGTTGCTACATGCCACATCTCTGCAAACGTGGTGTCTGCCAGATGTTGTCGGACTCCACGCCAGAAGCCCCAGACAGCATGGCTATTGGCCAAGGATGATGGGAGTTGTAGTCCCAACATCTAGGGGGGGGCACCAGGTTGGGGGAAGCTGCTGCAGAGCAATGTTGAGCAGTCCTGCTTTTGCTTTGATTTTTTTTCATTAGGAAATTCCATTATTAATACAATGCTGTGGGCAAAGCACAAGATGGGGAGCGCAGAGGTTATTTCCTTTTAAGAAAATAGATTATGGAAGCATAAAATAAAATCCCAAGCGGCTCTTGGAAGCTCTTTGTGTTGGGGGGGAGGGGGGAATGGCAGGGGGAAAAACCTCAAGAAAGCAAGGCAGGCTGTGAAAGCCAAAGGGACTAGGCATGATATTGAGTTTCCCAACAGCAGTGATTTGGGCTAGCTGTGTCTGTGTGGCTCTTCCAAAATGTATATAAGCACAACAGCATGGGAAGTGTTTTTCTCTGTGATCTGATGCTGTTCCATAATTGCACGCCTATCTTACATTATCAGCATGACTTCATTCTCAGCCGATATGGAAATTCTGAACTGCTAACAATTTTTGAAAGAAGATGCACTGCTGGTATTTATAACATGCAGTGGAGAGAGAAAGAGAGAGAGAGAGAGAGAGAGAGAGAGAGAGAGAGAGAGAGATGGAGGGTCTTTGCACCAGTTTATAAAACTGTGAAATGTGAACAATTTGGACAGAGAGGAAGCACGGATTCTCCAGCCTTCTAAACTGTGTGGGGATCCTCTGTAACTATAGGAGACTCCCCACTTCACAGTTGCTCAATGGCGGGCAACAGGAAAGTTGCAGAATCATAGAATTGTAGTAGAGCTGGAAGGGGCTGAGGGTCATCTAGTCCAACCCCCTGCAATGCAGAAAACTCAACTAAGGCATCCAGAAAAGTCAACAGGGAACAGCTTGCATACTCATCTTAACGTCTTCATATTTGCTTATTGAACAGTGGGTATGAATGTCTCAAGATAGGTCATATAAATGCAGGAAGCTGGTAATACTATTTGTTCAGCATTTTATTGTCTACTCTGAGCCCCTCCATTCATGGTGATTTGTGCTCATGATGGCTACATCTTGCCTTGGGAAGGGGTGGAGAGGGTGCTGTTAGCTGCTCTGCCAAACTGGGTCTTTGACTGGGGCATAGCTGTCAACTTTCGAATTTGAAAATAAGGGATTTTTTCAAATTTTCGGATTTGAAAATAAGGGATGCCGCGAGGGCGGTGCAATGGCACCAAGTAGCCTTGCCACCCTGCTGCACTCCAGAGGCTGTGCACGAATGGGTGAGTGAAAGAGCGAGTGCGTAGACGGCAGGCAGGCAGGCTGTCTGGTTGGGCATGAGGGTCTGGATGCACAAGGCATGCAAGCTCCGCCCCCAGTCATCTCAGACTCCTTATTGGCAGCCGAGCAACGCAGCTGAGGAGCCTCCCTGGCCGGCAGGGAGGGAGAGGAGCTGCTTCCTTTGAAATCCGGGAAATTTAAAGGATATCAACAATCCGGGATAGCAGCGGGAAACGGCATTGGAATAAGGGAGTTTCCCCCCCCCCAAAAAGAGAGGGTTGACAACTATGGACTGGGGTGAAATAAAGCCTAGTTTCGCCCCCTGGGCCATAGAAAGGATTGTGAGTGTGTAGCAGCAGCAGCAGCAGCAGCAGCAGCAGCAGCAGCAGCAGGCAGTGGGTCTTCCCCAAACAGTTAATATTCAACTCAATTCCTAGCCAGAGTGCAAAAGAAGATCTTCTGTCCGATATATTCCCCAAGTGTTCATTTCAAATGCATAAAAGAGAATTCAGGGTTATGAGGTTGGCAAAACACTAGAAGATCTGGATTGTTGTTTTCAAGTCTCTTTATCCACGGCCTCCTAAATCTGTAAAGGCTTGAAAGGCCTTTTGACCCAGTAGAGCAGGGGTCAGCAGGGGGCTGGCCCACTGTCCCTCAGACCTTGTGGGGGGCCAGGCTATATTTTGAGGGGTGGAAATGAACAAATTCCTATGCCCCACAAATAACCCAGAGATGCATTTTAAATAAAAGGACACATTCTACTCATGTAAAAACACGCTGATTCCCAGACCATCCGCGGGCTGGATTTAGAAGGCGATTGGACCGGATCCGGCCTCCGGACCTTAGTTTGCCTACCCATGCAGTGGAGGGACTCTCCAGCAGACCATTCTATACAGTGCGCCACAAGCAGAGGAGAACAGCGGCACTGCAAAGGCTGCCTCTACAGAGCAGTGGCTCAAGGCGACTCAGACACAGGCTCAACAAATCAGGAAGAGCTTCTGCATATAAAAACAACAAATCTAACTCCCAACACCTTAACTTTTAAAATACATTTTAAAATGTATAATTTTAGGAGGTTTGCATGCCTGCAAGGGGAAATGTGTTTTTTATTGCTGCAGCTATGGTAGGGAAGGGGGTCTGGATCCAAGCCAGCTAAGTGCACAAACTTTGTTGTTTGGATAAACGCTTCCTTTCCAAGCTGGCTGGCTGGCTGGCTTTTCCTGAATCCGCTCGCAGGGTCAGCCAGCTGCAAGATCTGAGCTTAACTCAGTCAGTCCTGGGCTACACCATACATTTAAAGCACCATGACACCACTTTAAACAGTTAAGGCTCCCCCCCAAAAAATAAATAAATCCTGGGAGCTGTGGTGTTAAGAGTTCTTAGGAGACCCCCATTCATTCCCCCCATGGTATGACTATTTTCCACCTTCCCATTTCGACTCTCTGGCACCCTATCTGCATAACCTAGCAATTCCAAAATACAGATGTGCCTTTACTCTCGCAAGATTGAATGTGCTGCCCTTGGCTGTACTTGAGGGACGATTCCAATGGATTCCACACGAAAAACGCTTATGTCCCTGTGGAGATGGCAGCACCGAATCGGTGGCGCATGCCCTTCTGGCTTGCACTCTTTATAAAGACATGAGGAATGAGGTTATCACCCCTCTTTTATTGTCCATTCCAGGTCGCCCAGCCGCTGCCACAGTGTCCTTTCTCTTGGCAGATCAAGATGAGCAGGTGACAGCAAAGCTTGCAAGTTTTTTAGCTGGGGCAATTAGAATAAGACCCACTATTTGACTACTGATTCAAAACCCTAAAATGTATTTTATATAATTGACTTTTTACTTCTATTCTTTGTATATCACCCCAAATCTTCCCCCTCTTCTCCCTCCAACCAAATCATAAGATGTTTCAGTTGGTAAGCTTCATAATATAAAACCAAATTAGGAATCCCCCATCCTCTATCTTGGATCCTATGATATCTATATCTGCCGGCCGTCATTGGTTTCTTGGATGCAAAAACAAACCTATCAATTGTCCCTTGCCATCCCTTCCTTGAGACGCAAGGAAGGCAGACTTCCAGGGACCTTTGGGTCATCTGACTGATAGATGGGGTTGGAGTGTCCCGTCCCCGTCTCCCCCCCCCCCCCGCTTCTGCTCTCCAGTCTCAGGGCAACTGGCAGATTGCACCCAGTTCTGCACTTCATTCACTTCTGGCTTGACTTAAAGGAGGCTTTAAATCAATGAATGTAACCCACTGGAGTCAAAACCTTTTGGGGGCAATGGCGGATTTGGAATTTCAAAAAAGTGTTGTGGGCACTAGTCAGAAAATGGCTGTCACAGGTGTGTGGCATAACACAAAATGGCGTCATATCTAAAAGAGCAAAAAAAGGGGGGGGAAGGATACAGGATTTTGTGAAATGGTGCAGGCATTCCCTCTATCTATGGGGGAAAGCGCTTGTATCAGCCATTGTCACACTCGTTCACAGAGAGAAGCTCTTTGCACTTTTCCTCTCTTCAGAAATGAGGGCAGGTGTCCAGTGCTGTTATCCAGCGAAATCTGGGCATATTTAAGGGGGTATGTTCAATGCAGAAGATTGCAATAAGTGCAAACACAAAGTGATCAGGAAGAGCAAGCATTTTCTCATGCACTGTGTATTTTTGAGGGGGCCTTTCATGGGCACCATAGAGGTAGCGGGTATACTGGTGCCCAAAGGCACCACATTGCCAACACCTGATCTAACCGATAAATCCAACAAATATTGCAGATTTATTAATAACATATCCATAACCACATAGAAATAACCTCTGAAGAGCAGGTTTCACATTAAGCATTTCCATGATGTGACTTTAAGCCCAGGTTATACAGGTGGCATGGAGGAAGAATGGACATGTGCCACTAGCCTTTGATTTAATGTTGGGTAGGCTTGATTTGTATATTACAAATTTACTGCTGATCCCAGATTTCCCACCAAAAAAGTGTCATTTTTGTTTGTATAACCTGGCCCCTAAATGAAGCAATATTTGACTTTTCTTGGAAAGGCCAGAGTCTAGCCTCACCATCCAACCCTTTTATTTACCATTATGATAATTCTTCAATTCTTTATATTTGCCAAGGTGTCAAATCAATGCCACACACCTTTGGCCCAAAAACCAAAGTGCACAAAGAACTGGTTGTTCCTTAAGCAGCAAGCATCACAGGCAAGCTATTAATATAATGTCATAAAAGCAGCATGTGAGTCTTGAACTCTACATCACAAAGTCCCTAGGGGACAATTCCTTACCCCATATCTTGTACACAGAACTGGAATATTTTTTTAACTGTTTTCCTGAGACATTGAAGACTGCAAATATAAGATGAAGAGAAAGAATAGCTAGCCAGTAGCATTGCATCATAGCTAAGTGTATTCTTATAAATTTGTAGGTGCCAGACTCCCGTAAATTCCTGGGTCCAGTAGGTGTGTGCATTTAACCAAGTCTTTGAGAGTTAAACTGGATGCCAAATTCCTAATTCCCGGATCCAACTTCCTGTCTTCAGGAAATCACCTGGGGTGATGGGCCATTAGGAGAACACAAGGAAGGTGATGAGCCATTAGGAAAGTCAAAGAGAGGGGGCTGTGTGCCAGACAGCAAACTCAGAGTTCATTAGAAGAAAAAGGCAGAGTATGAAGTAGTCTGAGAGTTGGCTGGGATGGGACTTGGAAGGATAAGGTTGCAGGCTGGTAAAGGTGGCAAGCTGGAAAGAAGGTGAGGACATGATGGTTGATTTCTTGTGGGATCTAAGGCTGCAGCTATGGGAGAAACTATACCCTTTTGAGCTGTTAATGCTGTGAACCCCTCCACCGAAGACTCAAGTTGTATATATGTGTAAATAAAGCATATATCGCAAAGACACCACAGTCTCCACTGTGGCTCATTTCCAAAAGGAAACGCGGACCCTGGGCGAGTGCCTGGAACCCCTGGAATCTCATACAGCTTTGAAATTGGGGTGGTGTGCAACATTGATCAAATATACACTTGTACTGAAGTATCTATGGAGTCTCTGTGAATACTGGAATCAACGTTGTTCCAGACATTGTCCTATGTTTCAAGTTCAAAGCAGAAAGTAGAATGGAATGCTCGGTTCACTTCCAGTATATTTGGCCTACAGACCATAAACAAGTGATGATACGGAAGCCTCTTGAAAGGAGACATTGCTGCCTGGCTGGAGCCCTGAACTGGAACATTCCATGCTGCAAGATTTGTTGCAAGTCTCTCTTGTCGTGGCTAATAGCTATTGACGGAAGTGCCCTCCATGGATTTGCCTAATCCTTTATTTTTTTTTTTAAAAAAAAAAAGCTCCAAATAAGGGGTTAGGGGTTTTTTTGCAAGAGATAAATTGCTATGTTGTGGCTATGCAGAGTTATTCCAAAATACGCATTACACATCAGGACAAAACAAAGCATTTGGTAAGAGAAAGGATTACCCCTGTGGTTCTGTACTCTGCTCGATAAAGGAACAAGGCCAGCCAAGGAGACTGGAAGATCCATCCAATAAACAGGTATGTGATCTTCTGGATGAGTTTGTGGAGAAAAAAGAGGGAATGGACATCTTTAGCATGTCTGCTTCTGATGTTCCAGGGACCTGTTCGGACTTTGGAGTTAACAGTTTTACAGGGTATGGGGTGGACTTTTTAGGTGGGAATGTGTATTAATTCACATATTTCAAAATGGGGTAACCAACCTGTATTTGCTTCCTCTTATTCCTCCGAATGAGACTCTGGGCATCTTCCTTCCCTGATGGTACCACTGCCAGAGTTACCAGTATCTTTTGTTTCAGGCAGCAGGCACCTGCCTGCCTGCTGGTGGGTACAAAATCCCATGATTTGATAGGCCTTGGTCTGATTCAACAAGGCCATTCTTTTGTTACTATGCCATTTTTATACTTGGCCCTGGGAACGTGAAATTATTGCTTTTTTCGCTCCTGGAAGTGAATGCAGTCCTTCAGTAGCTTGGGCTGAACGGGGGGGGGGGGTGCACACAAAGATTGCACATAATGGAGATGAAATAGCCCCCATTGATTGGTTCTCTCTGGGACCAAGATATTGAGAACAACTGGAATAAAGAGTGCTAGCTAGCATTAAACCTTTTGTAGAGTAATTGCTGCAATTTGAAACAAAATGGGAGATAGGAATGAAGGGCGGTGGCGGGGGGAAGCTGGCATAAATGCTGGAAATATAATTGGCTTTGTGGTATTAGTGCATCCTAGCAACTGCTGTCATTCTGGGGAGCCAAAAGGGGGACAAAGGGGTCTGATGTTCCGTGTTGTCGTTCAATCGAGCATTTGCTTCTGCCTTGCAAATACTCTCAGATACTGTAATTGAAAAGGCTTTTTTAAAAAACCGCACACGACCTAGTTAGACTTTAACTGATGAAGAATTCAGAAGAGCGTTTGGTGATGGAAAATTCATCTACTAGGGACCCACCATTCAGCTTGAGGATTTTAGCTGTGGGGGGCCGGATGCCTTTGGGGTAACCAAGTTGTGCAGTGGCAGAAGACCCAAGTGTTAGGTTGCCTCCATATGGCCTAATTTGTATGCATGTGTCCTGATTTGTATGTAAAAGGTAAAGGTAAAGGACCCCCTTTTACCTTACCTTTGATTTGTATGTACAACGTGCACAGGGATGTTAGAACACACTGGCTCTTTCCTGAGCATGCATTCCGATTTGTTTACTGGGAGACGAGTGGTGCATTCAGATGTGGGGAGCACTGCATTAGTTTTCTAGACTATAATGCTAGTGCTTCTGTTTTCCAATGTTCCTTTCACACCTGCTGTGTTATAGAACTGGGGCTTTCTAACTGATATACCAGCATGTCACACTAAATTTCATTCACTCCAGTGAATGACGCAACAAGGAACATCATCGGACAAGTTCATTACTCCCCCACCCTTTCTGCGCATGTGTGGTTCTCTTCCTCCATGAATCATCCAGGACAACAGCAGGAAAGGACTGTATGCTGGTATACTGCCCCAGATTTTGTCTTTTTCTGGGTTCCTGGGGGCTGCAAACGGATATTTTCTGGAATCAAATAACACAGGGGCATAGGAAGTGGGAGCGGGGGAGGCGGGTCGCCCCAGGTTCCATCATGGAGGAGGTGACAAATTATCAAGGAACAATTACTGCCCTACTAGGGTGGTTCATAAAAAGCTTTTTTTAAAAAAAATGCCTGCTCCAAAGGTCTTATCTTACTACACTAGGGATTATATAGCTATATATGAAATTTCATGCATATCAGTTAATATTTTGACCCTCCTCCACGAAAATAGCTGTTTACTTGGCCGTTTTCCTATGTCGTGAAGGCTGAAATTTCAATTCAGTGGAACACTTACTGTTCCCAACCCTAACCTTGTGGAAAGCCATCTAATTAGACTTTAATTTGATTTTGACATGTTTTTAGGAGGTAATTTAATTATTGTTTGATTTTATATCAATGTTATGTATCTGATGTTAGCCGCCCTGAGCCAGACTTCGGCCAGGGAGGGCGGGATATAAATAAAAGTTTGTTTTTACTTATTATTATTCCATTGTAAGAAAATATGAAATAACGTAAAACCATTTTTGCAGGCAAAAAACAACAACAACACAATGTGGGGGGGGGGAGAAATTTTCCACACCGGGTACCACCTGGCCTCTGAAATAACATAGTGGGGATTTTGGTGTACATACTTTGTTTGCAGGTGTTGTGAGAACCTGGCACTCAATATCATAAAACAAATATTGTCCTCCTACTTAGTTTTATTTCAGCAGCAGGCTTTTCTTTCACTACTAAAACATATATCTGAGTTCATGCAACACTAGCTGTGTGATTCTTTTCGTTTCTCAAAAAGCATGGGAGCCATTTATTAATTTGCATAAAAACTAGGACGCTTTGAAACAGCGAGACCCAGCAGGCGGTAATTTCTGCCCATTAGACACTGGTGTAGATGTGAGCTTTCTGCATCTATGTTAGTATAAGGACTATTCAGTTCCTAACTACGAAGTGCAATACTGCAGTGGAAAAATCTTTTCAGAACTGGGAGGAAAATGCTGGGCATTTCATTGAAAAATACAAATATATTGGCATTTGGGTCTTTAGCTACATGATCACTAAGGAACTCTAAAAGACGGTATATCCACAAGGATTGCAGTGACAGAAAAACAGATCTCTTCTGTCTTCCTCAACCTGGTGCCCTCCATATGTTTTGGACTTCAACTCTCAATATACCATTGGCCATGTTGTGTGGGGCTGATATGAGTGGTAGTCCAAAGTTTCAGGAAGGAACCAGTTTGGGGAAGGCTGCACAAGTAACAGAGTAACACAAAAGAGATCTGCTGGATCAAAGGGCTGTGTACACACCACCATCATTCTTTATTACGGTCAGCGACCAGCACAACAAATAAAAACATAACATCATTGGAATAAAAAATTTAAATATAAACTGAATTAAATGATCTAAAAACGATTGGCCATTGTTAGACCATTAGATGCAATATAACAAATTATTTACTATGCTACTTTAATTAAAAACATTCGATATCTCAGGATCTTTTCTAGCTCAAATCAAGAGTTGATTTGGGTGCCTCCAATATGTACTGACCGGATTTTAATAGCATTGGCACAGAATTTTGCCACTATAGTGGTGACATTTGGGTTGGAATCTGAGAGGAGCCATTTTGTATAAAATTCTTCGGAGCATCCAGGGAACTTGTTAAATATCGTAGAAATAAGTTCATTTTGTAGGTCCCCATAAAAGCAGCAACAGAAGAGTACATAATCAATAGTCTCTACTTCTCCGGAGTTGCACGGACAGAGTCTGTCACCAAAAGGGACCCGTCTAGTGTACACACTATAGCTTTAGAACACATTCAAAGCACATTCCTCAAAGAATTCTGGGCACTGGAGTTTAACCCTCACAGAGTTACAATTACTAGCATTCCTAAAAATACTACAGTGCTCAGAATTCTTTGAGGGGGAAATTCGCCTCAAATGTGCTTTAAAGGTATAGCGTATGTGCAGCCCCAATAACCATCGAGTCTAGCATCCTGCTTCCCACAGTGGTCAACCAGGAGATGGGGAACCTGTGACCCTCCAGATGTTGTTGGGCTCCAACTTCCATCAGCCACAGCTAATAATCTGGGATGATGGGCTACACATACCATCAGGAGCTGGAGCCAGGCGTAGGTCAGCAATAAAAAAAACACAGTGTCTGTGAAGTCAGCTCTTTATTCAAAGAAACCAAAAACAGTGCAGGCCTAGTGATCTCAGCAACTCTCCCCAGTAGGTCTTGCTCCAATGAGGCAGTTGCAAGGACTGACTTAACTGGCTTCGTCTGATGGCAAGTGAAATCCAAGAATAGCTGGAAGGCGAAAGATTCCCCGACCCTGTTGTATAGAGAGCCAATGCTACAAATGTTGCGCTGAATGTGAATATGGCCATAAAGCTAACAGCCCATTTAGATAAGCTAAGATAAGATAAGATAAGATAAGATAAGATAAGATAAGTTAAGTTAAGTTAAGTTAAGTTAAGTTAAGATAAGATAAGATAAGATAAGATAAGATAAGATAAGATAAGATAAGATAAGATAAGATAAGATAATTTATTGTCATTGCACAAGTACAAGCACAACACTATACAAGTGCAACGAAATTGCATGCCATCCTGTTAAAAAAACAGAAAGAAACAAAAAACAGCACAAAACACATACACACCAAAAAAAAGCCACACATACACCCATCACAGCTCTCCAAGGTCATATTATCTGGTTACAGCATTTAAGATGGTTATAGCTCTTGGGTAGAAACTGTTCTTCAATCTATTTGTTCTTGATCTAATTGTACTATATCTTCTACCCGAAGGCAGTGGTGCAAAGAGACTATATCCTGGATGAGATGGATCCTTTAACATATTGTTAACCTGTTTTAAGGCAACAGGAATTCCAGAGATGGGATTTATATGGTATATTGGTTAGAGTGCTAAACCAGGGAGAGCATCTATTCAAATCCCCACTCAGAGCTCATTGGCAGGTCGTCATCTTTCAGCCTAACCATCTTGTCCTTTCCCTTTGGGTATCAAAATGTCTTCAGCCAGCCCTGAACCAATCTCATCCGCACCATACATTAAAAACACTATTATACTACTTTGCTAGTCATGGAGAATCCCAGGAACTGTAGTTTTCTAATGGCACTGGCAGTCGCAGCTCTATGGGGCAAGTGCCCTTAACAAACTACAGTTCCCTGGGTTCTCCATGACTGTTAAAGTGGCATCACAGTGCTTTAAATGTATCATGTGTTGGGACTTCACTTCTTTCCCTGGTGCAATGGGTGAAATTTGAAGCCCCACCCCTGTGTTGAGAAGTGAGGTGGCTTCACAGCCCGTGAATGAGGAGCTAAGGTTGGTGTTTTGATTAAGGCCACATTAAAACCATACCTTTAAACCACTGTGATGCCACTTTAAACAGCCGTGGCTTTCCCAAAAGAATTCTGGGAATTGCAGGTTGCTGAGAGTTGTTAGGAGGCCTTCTTTATAAGATACTCTGGCAAACTGTAGCTCTGTGAGAGGAACAGGACCCTCCTAACAACTGTCATTGCTTTAGATGTAGCCTTGATTATCCATTAAGTAACTCCTGCAATGTACCTTGTTACAAGTGAGAGCCAGTATGGTGTAGTGGTTAAGAGCGGTGGCCTCATAATCTGGGGAACCTGGTTCGCGTCTCTGCTCCTCCACATGCAGCTGCTGGGTGACCATGGGCTAGTCACACTTCTCTGATGTCTCTCAGCCCCACTCACTTCACAGAGTGTTTGTTGTGGGGGAGGAAGGGAAAGGAGAATGTTAGCCGCTTTGAGACTCCTTCGGGTAGTGATAAAGCAGGATATCAAATCCAAACTCTTCTTCTTCTTCTTCTTCTTCTTCTTCTTCTTCTTCTTCTTCTTCTTCTTCTACACTGCCAAATACATAGACTTCCCTCTTCCATCTCCACTGAATATTGAAATCTAAGATGGCACCCATATTGGTAAAAAGCGGGTGAGATAGGAAAGATATATTCAAGAGCGCCCTCTGAACTGATCTCAAAGACTGCAGTAAACATTTGTTGGTTGCTAAAGCCCAAACTCTGGAAGTAATTCATTGGCCAGCAGCGGGGTGGGGTGACGACTTCCAATCTCGGGTTTTGCCCTAGCGGAACTTAAACCCTTGCCGAAAGCTTTTGCTGAGTTAGCGCTTTCATTTGTCGTTGAAACAACTGGTTTTCTATGGTAGCTCCAAGATAATAATTCACCCTCATGGTCACTTGGCACAACTGTGGATGGTAAATAGTAGAGAATGGTCAAGGAGACCATGCTCAGAGTGGCTCCTGATTAGAATTCGGTTCAAAGCCAAGAAAGAATTGGGCTCACAGTAGAAATCTTAGATTACATTTTTACTAGAGAAGGCCAGATTGTAGGCTGGGGGTGGGGATGGAGGTCACTCGATTTTCCACCAGGTAGCTCAAGTCCCTTAGGCCATCTGGCACTATGTGCAAGTCCATAGCACAGTGCATTTCTCTCTGTTTGTTCTGGGCAGTGTTCTGGATTGTTAGGAACATTGTACCCCTAATCAGGCATTTACCATGAAAGCACGAGGACACAGTAAGTTGCTATTATCTTATTAAGAACGTCATAAAATCAGAAGAGCCAAAGGCCCATCTAGTGCAGCTTCCTGGTCTCATATTGGTCAACTTCCTATAGTAAACCTGCAAGATGGACCTCAGCTGCCATATTTGCAAAATATGAAAGTTGCTGATACCTTTTAGAGTTGCTACTGAATTTCCCCAAGTAAGAACTTTGGAGCAAAACTGCAGGCTCCTCCTCTTGATGAAACACCTGTTAGGGATTTGGATAGAAGACAAAACAGTATGAGGATTTCTACTTCAATTAGCTGTTTCAAGTGCAGAAGTGGAATGTCAATCTGGGATAGCTCTTGGGTCAGAACAAAGTGCACTAACTGTCTTCTGTGTTTGAAACATACATATGGAAAAGCAGTAGGTGCTGGCTCAGCCTAAGATAGTTACTCTTCCTGTTAGATCAGGCATCCCCAAACTCGGCCCTCCAGATGCTTTGGGACTATAATTCCCATCATCGCTAGCTAACAGGACCAGTGCTCAGGGATGATGGGAATTGTAGTCCCAAAACATATGGAGGGCTGAGTTTGGGGATCCCTGTAAGTTAGATTGTCACATTTGGTCCTTCTTTATGTTTTTTCCCTTGGTCTCTAACAGAAATGTAGGAGGAGGTTTTGACTTTATGGGGTGTACCTAGATTTGGAATTAAAATCTTCTCCCCTAAAGTGCTTGCAGTCCCATTCAGTTTTGTGTCGCTTTGCATTTGCATCATCCATTTTTGATGCTTTTCCTCACCCATCATAAAATGGCCTCTAGGCTCTACTGTTCCAAGAGAACAGCAGTATAATGTCATCCTGGCAGTATATGTGGTCCGAGAATAAATCAATACTTTAGCTTGGAGGCAGGGAAATAAAATAAACACATAAAAATCATTTCCAGAAACCTTCCTATGGGAAGACTTACAGCAAACAAAGACCTGAACTTCATTGACTCCAGGATAGCTGCAACATATAGATTAGAAATAGCTCCCTGTGTAACAACAAGAAAATCAGAATCTTCCCCAGCATCTAAGCACTGATTTTCCTGATTTTGATGCTAGTACTTCTGTCCCATTTTTGAACATTTCTTTCACACTGCAGTACCTGTTGCACCGTGAAACTGTAGCTTTATGACCAATTTACCAGCAGGTCACGCTTAATTTCATTCACACTAGTGTGACACAACGGACATCATTGGACACATCATTACCTCCCACTGTTTACATGCATACATGCTTCTGTTCCCCCATGATTCATCCATGAAAACAACAGGAAAAAATTGTATGCTGCCCCCCAAATGGTATGCTGTCATTTTAAATGGGTGAAACTTAATTTTTGCAAATTTCTTCATTGAGGGGTCTTAAAAATACGTTTTGGGGTGTGAGGAATTCAAATCTGTTATTATTTTTTGTGGTTGTACAACATTTAGCTTGGAAGTTTACGTTTGATGAAGAAGCACATAAACTGCTTTCAGTAAATGAAATAATTTTAATTTTACCCTCTGAAAATGTCAGGTAATGCTTAATAATAATAATAATAATAATAATAATAATAACCGCAAGTACTTGGCAATAATTTTTAACGATTTCTATTCAATTTTACACACAGTTTACTTATCAAGCAAAACTAAATCAAATTAATTTAACAAAAACATCTTTTGAATTCCCAAGTCATGTTACAACTTTTGAGCACCCCTCACTTTGGGAATTTGAAAGTTGAAAAACTCAACATGCCCTTGACACATGGTATACCACACCGAATTTTGTCACTTTATTCCTGCAATTTTCTGGATTAATGGGGTTGCAAATGAATTATTCCTGGAACCAATTTCATGGAAATGAGTGCTAGATGCCCACTAGATTCTGCTAGGTTTCCACGACTGGCTTTCACCTTATGTGAAAACTCAGATATAATACAGAAATTAACAGTTAGGGAAACAGAATAAACCGCTGTATGAATGCAGCATATAGCTATGCTGTCTTCTATAACCAAGCACTCTAACTCACCCATCTTGGCTCAGAGGCTTCTAGCCTAAAGACCTATACATGCTTTCCTAGAGCACAGAAAACCTTTCAGAGAGAAAACTCAGCTAAAGCTCTCACTGATGAATCAAAGCCCTTTTTTTGCCAACCACAGTATGCAGCCACCATGACAACAGATGCTACTCAATAATTGCTTGCAGTTTTTGTAGTTCATAGGCCAGGATCCAAAGAAACAGGAAACTGATTCCATGAATCTTAAGGGTCTACTTTTATGAAACAGTGGCTTCCCACAACATGGGGCAAATTGGTTTTGAAACAAAAGGGGAAAACGTCAAACAAATTCCACACAGGGTAATTCAGGATCTTATACAAGTCCAAATTATGGTTGAAACATTTGCTCCCAAAATGTTTCCTAAGATCTCTCTTGCTGTTGTGTCTGGCTAGGAGAAAATTCACTGAACTTTCTCTGAATATTTGTTGCCTGTGTCTGAAACCCAACTACCATCCCCTCCAGATGACCTGTTTACTGTTCTTTCATCCTGATATGTTTGCACAAAATTTGCAGGTGGGGCAGGGGGAGTTATGCCTTTGCCACTGTTTATTCACCATTCATTCCGATGTTTGCTGGGCGACTATATGACATCACATCCAGCAACTGTTATCCTTTTCCTGCTCATTTCCCCACCACTTTCCTTCCTGCAAAAAGCACAGGGTTTTTAAAAAGTGTGCCTGATGTGCAGGAGCAACAAATCTACTTTAATTGCACATCCCAAATTTGCAGTGTTTGCTTGAATCCCACCTGCAAAATAGCAGCAGTTTGTTTGATATCTATTTGTTGACTTCGCAAACTTTTGCCAGTCTTTAAAATTAGTTTTGCAAACAGGTCATTCTGCTCCGAGGCAACCTCTCCATTTAAGGCTGCTTATTCCACACAAAGGCAAGTGTGGCAGCGTGGCACGATTTTGCTCCAAAAGTGCTTTTTCAATATTTACTTGAGTTCTTTAACTTCTATAGTATAAATAGAAGAGCTACCAGTTGTACGTGACCTTGAAATGGATTAGCAGTTTTGTCTCTGAAAGTCGGGCTTCGAGCAGCAACAATATGAAAAGAAGCAGACAGCAGTGTGGGTGGGTTACACAACATAGATTACAATGTCGCCTTGTCATGATGAAGCTTTCAGTGTCCGGGAGAAGAGTTTTAGCCCAGTTCTCTCTCTGACAGGTTCTCTATTCTCTTAGGAATGTATCTATGTAGCACTTGTGGGTAAGGAGCGGCATCACACCCTCTATAGCAGGCGTCAGCAAACATTTTAAGCAGGGGGCCGGGTCCACTGTCCCTCAGACCTTGTGGGGGGCCGGACTATATTTGGGGGGGGATGAACAAATTCCTATGCCCCACAAATAACCCAGAGATGCATCTTAAATAATACCACACATTCTACTCATGTAAAAACACCAGGCAGGCCCCACAAATAACCCAGAGATGCATTTTAAATAAAAGGACACATTCTACTCATGTAAAAACACACTGATTCCCAGACCGTCCGCGGGCCGGATTTAGAAGGTGATTGAGCCAGATCCGGCCCCCGGGCCTTAGTTTGCCCACCCATGCTCTATAGTCTTAAGTGGTACAGTCTAGTCACAGGCAACCTCACCTACTGATACCACATTTGGGTATCATTTTGATTCCCCTAATTGAGGCTATGAAAGTAGTACAGTATTGTCCTCACACTTACTCTGTTTTAGCTAAAGAATCCTTGTTTGTTTTTATGCTCATTTTATGCCCTGCTCCTCAATACAAATACATTATCAACTATCAATAAAGATACTCTAGAGTACAACGCAGCAGCTACTAATCCAGATCTTTAAAAAAGGCCGTTTAAAATTTGCAGTGACAATTTATTTATTTCAGTGGTTCCCAACCTTTTTTTGGCCATGCCCCACCTAAGCATCTCTAAAATCCTGGTGCTCCCCCCCCCCCCGTGACATATAATTCTTATTACAGTGGTACCTCTGGTTACGAACGGAATCCATTCCGGAGGTCCCTTCGTAACCGGAAACCGCTCGTAAACTGAGGCGAAAGTGCACCTCTGGTGTGCAATTTCCGCTCACATCCCAGGGCAAAGTTTGCAACCGGAAGTGGCTACTTCCAGGTTACCAGAGCTCGTAACCCACAGCGTGTGCAACCAGAGGCGTTTACAACCAGAGGTACCACTGTATTCAAAAAGTGAACTCCTATTCACGTGGAGGAAGCCTGAAAGGCCATTCACTGTTAATAACTCATTCTCGAATTTCCCCCCTTAAAAATCAAATTGCCCCCCTATGGGGCTTATGCCCCAAGCTGGGAACCACAGATTTATTTGCTTAAGGATTTATAAACCACTTTGCAAAAATAAACACATCTATTGCCCCCTCATGTTGGAAAGGCTGTAGAGAGATGGACTCCTTTTTTCAAGCTTGGTAGGGCTGTAAGATAGTCTATTCAGTCTGGGATAAGATCTTCCATTCGATCATCAATATTATGGAATATTAAAGCACGAAGTGCAAGTAGATAAATAGGTACCGCTCTGGCGGGAAGATAAACGGCGTTTCCGTGCGCTGCTCTGGTTCGCCAGAAGCGGCTTAGTCATGCTGGCCACATGACCCGGAAGCTGTATGCCGGCTCCCTCGGCCAGTAAAGCAAGATGAGCGCCGCAACCCCAGAGTCGTCTGCGACTGGACCTAATGGTCAGGGGTCCCTTTACCTTTACCTTTACTGTTATCACTAGACCTGAACATAAATGTTAATCTTAAATCTAAGGACCTAGTTTGTTTTCTGCTAATGGTGGCTTGCTCAGCAATTGCCCAGCAATGGGGAAATACTACTGAAGTCCCAGTTGAAATCTGGACAAACAATATTTGAGGGATACTGCGCTTTCAGAACACCTCACCTGCCATAAGAAGGTAGCCAAAGGTACCTCAGAGAAGGCTAATTTTGGTGGAATGGATTCCCTTTCTTTCTCTTTGATAAATGAAAAGGAAAATACACTTCATCCACCCTCCACGCAGGAATGTTTATACAGAAGATATAATAGTTTACAATGGAGTCTAACAATATTATCAGATAAGTATTGTCTGAATGCTTTATGAGATTGTCCCACTGGACATATTTTTTGCTACCGATGCTTCTTTATTGTAATTGTTAAAATGACAATAAAATTTTATTCGGGAGGGAGGGAAATATCTTGCCTTGGGCGTCTCCTGCTGGGTCCCTGACAGTGGGGGGGGGGGGAGACTCCTAGCAGCCACTGACTGTTGCTAGGGTATTAAATAGGGCCTTCCAGTAATAAATTAGAAAGATAAGACTTGCCCAGCAGGAAGAAAGCCACCTTTATTGACTGAGAGAGCCACAGCACACAGGAGAGGAGATTGGTGAAGCCTGTGTAACAAAGAGCGATTCTTTTCACTCAGATAACAGCTTCCTACTTGGATGTGTTCATGGTGTTCCCTCCACAACCACCCAATTTGCTTGCGATTTCACCTGCCCCCGCTTATGTCTGTCAGGTACTGCTATGCCGCCTGGGAGGCTGGCATTTGCAGAAGGAGCACTGAGAGCAGGATGTGCAGCAGCCCACGAGTGAATTGTTGACATTCCGCTGCAAATGTCCCTTTGCCCCCCCCCTCCCCGACACACGCATCCTGCACATAATCAAGCTAGTCGCAGGCTGGGAGCCAACTCCTGCAGACTGTTTGAGCGCTCTTGCTACAGCTGCCACGTCCTCAGCGATCATGTGAGAAGACCTTCTATATTCATTTCGGTCCCACTGTCACTTGCTTTCACAGTTGCGTGTCGAGGTCCCCCAACCACCCCTCAAATAACTCACGCCACAGACATAAATGTAGGTTTGGTTTTCGGCATAATTTTTGGCCACAACTTTATTAAAATACAACATATGTGAGTGGTTGCTTAGACATTGGTTCAGACTATCTGCCCACCAGAGGACAGAACTGACGACCGTCAGTATTGGGGAAAACACCCTGGGGAGAGAATAGGAGCCGGGGGTCAGTGCTCAGCGACTCTCCCCAAGTGTGCTCCCAGGAGCTCATGTATGGCCCTGACCCCCGACCGGGGGATTCGGACAAGCATGTTTAGCCCCCGGATTCCTTTAACGGAATTCCCCATGCAGCAGCAGCACTGGAGGGGCAGACACAGCCACACTTTTGCCCCTCCATTAACGAACACACACGAACCAATGCCTAACCGCCAACCTTACAAGTTGTGACTAATTGCTACACAGTAGGCGAAAACCAGAAGGCACCAGCCAATCAGCCAACTGGAAAAATTCCTACCAGGCCCCTGCCCCAACAGCAGACGACACCATGACAGGCATAGCAAGGTCAACACAGAGGCCTAAATAAAAGGGAGAGGACGGGAGGGAGATCCGTTGCACGCAGCAAAGAGGCTTAGCTCAGGACGTGCCAAAGGTTTTATACCCCCATGGCTGTCCATCATAAATTGCAACAGTCACTTCTCCCCAACAAAAACCCTGGACCCAATCATGGCTGTGGACATCTATACGAACCCGCCCAGCAACAGAGGGGTGAATTAGTTGGCCCCCACCGCAACACATGCTCTCCATGAAGGAGAACATGCTTCAGCATTTAAAATGGAAAGGCCACACTGCATATGCCCAGATACACTCTCCTCAGGCCATAGTCCCTCATTAGCCACGATCCCAGGGCACATCCCACACCAGCAATCCTTCATATGCTCCTTGAGCGCTGTTGCCTGGGTAGAATGTGTCCCTGAACTCTCTTAATATTGTTGTTGTTTAGTCGTTTAGTCGTGTCCGACTCTTCGTGACCCCATGGACCAGAGCACGCCAGGCACTCCTGTCTTCCACTGCCTCCCGCAGTTTGGCCAGACTCATGTTGGTAGCTTCGAGAACACTGTCCAACCATCTCGTCCTCTGTCGTCCCCTTCTCCTTGTGCCTTCCATCTTTCCCAACATCAGGGCCTTTTCCAGGGAGCCTTCTCCTCTCATGAGGTGGCCAAAGTATTGGAGCCTCAGCTTCAGGATCTTTCCTTCCAGTGAGCACTCCGGGCTGATTTCCTTAAGAATTGATAGGTTTGATCTTCTTGCAGTCCATGGGACTCTCAAGAGTCTCCTCCAGCACCATAATTCAAAAGCATCAATTCTTCAGCGATCAGCCTTCTTTATGGTCCAGTTCTCACTTCCGTACATTACTACTGCGAAAACCATAGCTTTAACTATACGGACCTTTGTCGGCAAGGTGATGTCTCTGCTTTTTAAGATGCTGTCTTAAAAAAAAAAAAAGCAGAGACATCACCTTGCCGACAAAAGTCCGTATAGTTAAATATTACAAAGACAATATTTAATATTACAAAGACAATATTTACATTAGTTGATACGCCCACTTTTGTCTCTGGCCTCAACCACCACTGGCATTGGTCCCCCAAATGTTTCCCAGATGGGAATGGAATGGGCTCCCCATCTGTGCTGTAAGCCACTTCAGAACCTTTATAATATAGTTAAATTGACACTGACATGCAACAATACATTATTAGATTAAACGTCCTGCCAGCTAGCTAGCTGGCTTTACATATTCTCGGTAGTATTGCTCGATTCCCAAGCTTGCAAGAAAGACAATATTCCATTGGGTCTGCTATGGGAATGTTGAGGGTGGCAGGAGAGGATATATTGTTTATTAAAATCCTTCCTAACTTGCGCTAGCAAGTTTCTTCACTTAGCAGAGTGCATTCCCCTTCTTACGCAAGCAGAAAGCTGGTTGCAAACTCGTGTGAGTTTCTTAAGACAATAAGCAATTCAATCTGGCTTGTCCAGATTGAGATATGTTCTAATACTGTGGTACCTCTAGTTACGAACTTAATTCGTTCCGGACGTCCATTCTTAACCTGAAACTGTTCTTAACTAGAGCCGTGCTTTCATTAATGGGGCCTCTTGCTGCCGCTGCGCCGCCAGCACACGATTTTCATTCTCATCCTGGGACAAAGTTCTCAACTCGAGGTAACACTTCCAGGTTAGCAGAGTTTGTAACCTGAAGTGTTTGTAACCCGAGGCATTTGCAATTCACTGTATTCCTGGTAAGACCCCTTTTGAATCAATCCTAAAAGAATAAAGACACCACAGTCTTATTCATAAGTAACAAAAAGTAGTTTTACTCACGATCAGGCAGAGCACAGTGTGATCCCTGAAGGCAGGCTTTAGGCTTAAAGTTACATACATGTACAAACAGGTTTACCCCATATGGGAGATAACCTGTTGAACTGCTGTGACAGCCAGCAGTACACTCCAGGTCATACAGGAAGAAGGCAGGACGAACAGGAAGGTAGAAAAGAGAGAAAGCTAGCAGCGTGATTTGGCCTTTTTCCAGGTCTGGAAAGGTCACGCCCACCTGCTAGTCACATGCAAGGAAGGATGCTCCAGGCCAGGAGGAACAGGAAGTTTCGACTGGCTGGACCAAACATTCCCTTGCATGTCACATGAGAGCATGTCACATTGCATGAGAGCATGTCACATTGCATCCCCTACCTATATTGAGCCCTCATGCAATATTTTGAATGCTGGAAGAGAGCTTTAGTGGGTGTCAGAGAGCCAGGGGTGCTCTCATTATCTGGTCGCACGAAAAGAAAGACCAATCCATGGGTCTTTTCAAAGCTTTAATCTAAACTAATTGCTTTACAAGCGGAGCGGGTCGTAAACTCACTCATCCATCATCGTCATCAGATTCCCAGACTGCCCCCTTTCTATTTGCGCGCCAGGAAAGACAGCGGGGGAGCCGGAAGCACTTTGTTCTCCTTATCTTTTCTTCCCCCTCTGTGTAACGAGATCTCTGATACCTTGGCTGAAGCCTCTGCCCCAACCCCCTCTCCTCGCTGCTTGAGCTCGAAGAGGAACTAGATGGATCTGTCGTCAGGAGGGGGGGCTGCTCACGGTAGCTGCTTAAAGCCGGACTGGAGGATGGAAGCAGCTCCCTGACAGTGGGACTTACTGCTAAGTTAACCAATGTAGAATTGGGTGGCTAGTCAATTTATTTTCTCTCGTGTTTCATAGTAATGATTGAAGAAATGTATTATTTATACCCTGCCCATCTGGTTGGATTTCCCCAGTCAAACATTAAAAACTTTCCCAATACTTCTCATTCTTCCAGTGCTAGAATCAGCTCTCCACATTTCTGCAGCCATTTGCATTAAAAAATAAATTAAAAAGCCTCATCAATATTATTCAGCATTTTAGTGTGAATTTTTCCTGATAAACACATTATTAGATAAAAAAATTCCTTCCAGTAGCACCTTTTCTTGGTATGAACTTTCGTGTGCATGCACACTTCTTCAGATATCTTCAGATATTCTTCAGGTATCTGAAGAAGTGTGCATGCACACAAAAGCTCATACCAAGAAAAAACTTAGTTGGTCTCTAAGGTGCTACTGGAAGGAATTTTTTTTTATTTTGTTTCGACTACGGCAAACCAACACGGCTACCTACCTGTAACATTATTAGATGCAGTTTTGATTAATGTACACATTTTTGTAACCAATTTTTCATGTTATAACTCATTTTAGTATCCTACATTCATTTTAGGCACATTTTCTAAAATATATGCATTTTTGTAAACATTGTTGGTTGGAGAACGACATTGGGTGGTCAGGCGGAGTCCCCCAAACCCCAGGCGACCCCCGAGCGGAATAATGACTCAAGACAACTTGCTATGGGATTAAAATTGGCCACAACTTTATTAAGATTCAGATGTAGGGAGACCTTGGCTCAGGCATTGGGCGTTTATCCTTCCCAGTCCCCAGCCGGGGATCTGGGAGACTTCAGGGTTATCCAGAATGTGTGGGGATTGGGCTGGCTCTGGAGAACATATGTTGAAGCAGAGAGCCCGGCCCCCATTCGCTGCCGCTGGAGGGGAGAGCAATGACAACCTCTTGGTGTATGGCCAATGCCTCCCCCCAAGACCCCTTTAATGGGGAACCCTGGTATCGCCACCGCAAAGGGGGCAAGGGTCACCGCCTCACGCCCCCCATTTAGGAAGATAGACTAAAGGATTCCGCCCAAGGCCTGAAATCGCCAAAGTTGTGACGTTTTGCTACGGGAAAGGCAAAACCTGCCAATGTAGGAAAATTACTTTCCGGCCCTTCAACAGCAACCTTGATGTAGCAGTGCCTGCGTACCTGTGGAGAAGAGGTTAACCTGCAAAAGAAGACTTAATTGAGGGAGTGGAGGGTGGGAGAAGCTCTGGAGCCGACTGCCGCTTTACAGGTAAGCTACACCTTCTATTGTGTGGGCAGGGCAGTCCCTCCCCTTACCTGGCCAATCCCCTGGCAACGCCTCCCCAGGCGGGATTGGGCGGTTGGCTGAGGTAGGCGGAGATCCCAGGTATCCAGCCTGGGGAGGATGAAGCCAGTCCGAACTACCAGGAGCCACACTGGGACCCAGGGGGCTGCGTGCGACCATGCAAAAGTCACCCCCCCCCATTTGATGGGAGTGGTCATTGTAAGTGTGAATTTTGAAGGATGGGTTTGGTTTGGTTCTCTTTCAGAAAGTGCAAGTTTGATAGATTCCGTTTCAAATGCAAACTGAATTGGATCTCTTCCCCTACCCTTAGTGATCAATAATCTAAAGCAGGCATGTCCAACAGGTAGATCGTGATCTACCGGTAGATCACTGGGCGGCTGTGGTAGATCACCGGTAGATCAGTGGCTCCCCCCCAAAGAAGCTAAAAAACTGCACCCCTAGAATGACCTGAACCACCAAAAATAGGGCTTTCCTTCCTAAAAAAAAGCTCAATGTCGCTTTCCTCTTCCCTAAAGAAGCTCAACAACCTCAACCTGAACCCCCCAAAAGGGGGTAGATCATTGCCAGTTTTTAACTCTGTGAGTAGATCGCAGTCTCTTGGAAGTTGGCCACCCCTGATCTAAAGCATGGATGTTCCAATCCTTTCCAATTCTGTGCCTCTAGTAGGAGTGCTACTACTAAAAGGAAAGCAATTACTAAAATATAAAAGTTAAAAAAAGGAAATAACATCTGTGTATCTCTCATTGGACACAGAATGTATGGCCTATTCCTGTATCAGAAAAATTAACAGAGATTACATGCATTGAATAAAAGAAATGATGTAGACAATTTTGTTGAAATTTGGCATCCTTTTATAAAATAGTTTACTGATAATCCTGAAGAATGGCAACTACTGAAATTACAGACTAGACTTCAGCAAACTTAACTAGATTGATCTGTCCTGGAGTGGAAAGTGGGGGGCGAATTGGGATTTTCTCTCTTTTTTTGTGTGAATGAAAATCAATAAAACTATATATTAGAGAGAGAGAGAGAGAGTGTATTCGAAAACATGCCCCTCTAAATGATTATTTTAATCCATGCAGGTTTAATCCATGCAAAGCTGGGGCTGGTATTCCTTCTGTATTAATGACACGGAAGGAAAATTACATCCTTGCAAACATTGCTTTTTCTTCTCTGTCCCTGAACATTGCAAAATAATGTGGTGGCTCTCAGGAATACGCTTTTTTTAAAAAGTACTTGCTTTGTCTGTGTCTTTTCTTTCTTTCTTTTTAATCTACAGTGTTCCAGTTTTGAAGGACACTTTTTTCAGACACCTCATACCTCTTAACAGTTTCTGTACATTCCCACAATAATCATGTTTTTCTTCCTTCCTTTAAAAACAAAACACAGTTTTACATGCGTAGTGTACATCCTCCAGCACGTACTACTAGTCAAAATGTGGTCAGGATGTGCATCTTATACGTGAATCTAGAGAGTGCCAAAGCAAGATAATTCCAAGGGCATTTCGGTTCCTAATCAATGTGCGGCAGAACTGAGACAAAGGAATGTTTCTGTTTTTCTTCTTCACCTTGCAATGGATAATAGAATTTTACTGCAAAGCTTTATTGGGTCAATTAACCCTTTGGAAACCACACAGCAGATTACTTTTTTTCTAACACTGTTTTTAAAAGGGTTGCTCATCTGCAGTACAGTTACACAAGGGATGGAGAATCTGCGGCCCTGCAGATGTTGTTGGGACTACAGCTTCCATTATCCCTAACCATTGACTATGCTGGCTGAGGCTGCTAAGAGTCCCAACAACTTTTACAGGCCGCAGGTTGCTTGCTCTGGGATGCAACATATTTTATTTAGCTGCATTATTAAATGCATTGTGAGAGGAGTGGAAGAGCAAACATCTGGGTTTCCCCAAGCCAGCTGTTGTGCCTGGATGGTTGCATAGAGTCAGTTTGCTATCTTGACTTAGTCCCAAAGCAGAACCTGAGTGCAAGAGCACTCTCCCTGGTACATAACCCTATGTCCATTTGTATAATTTAATAACCTTGTTTACGGCTACTTGTGGTGGTGCCTGGTGTCCTTTGGGATGGAAGGCAGGGAGGCCAACAGTAGGTGGAGCCAGAGCTAATGACAGACTGCGCCAGCTAACCCCACACTGCTTCTCTGTTTATTCCTGCCTCTCCTTCCCCTGTTATTTTCCCCGTGCCTTTGTCTAGACTGCAAGCCGCTCTATGGTGCAGAGATCTCTCCTCTTTTGTATAGCTGTTGGTGCAAAAGTAATACAACAAAAGGACTGCATTTCTTACAACTCTTGGCACTGAGGATGTGGTATCAGTGAAGCTGGTCACAGGTAAAGGTGCTTCTGAGGAATAACTGGTTCCTGCAATATTGAAATCAGACTAGACACCTGTGTTTTCCAAAATTAACAAAAGCCAAGAATGGCATGAGTACAGAAATGTCCTGGAGGGCCACAGGTTTTCCCCTCCCTGATCTTTATACCTAGCAATCAGAGCAATGGTGTAATGGTTATGGTGCAGGACCCGGGGGACCCGGGTTCAAATCCTCACTTGGCCATGAAGCTCACTCGGTGACTCTGGGCTGGTTGCTACCTCTTAGCCTAATCTGCACAGTTTCTGCATTGTAGTGGTTTCTCATGCTTGCGTCACATGCAAAGGTCACTGGTTCATAAATGGGGAGAAACAGCTCAAGTGACAGAGCATTTTCTGTGCATGCAGAAGGCACCAGGTTTGATCCTGGGAACCCTCAGGTAGGGCTGGGAGAGAGTTCCTGCCTGAAATCCTGGGCAGCCGCTGCCAGTCAGTGTGGTCAAGTCTGCGCTAGATGGTTCAACAGCCTGACTCTGTACGAGGCAGCTTCGTATGTATGTGCCCTACCTCACAGGGTTGCTGTGGGGATTCAATGCAGAGGGGGGAAACTATGTATACCACCTCGAGCTCCTTGAGGGATAAAACGCAATAAATAAATAGTACTATATCGGTGGCCGAAACGGAGATGGGCAGGTCCTGCTTTCATTCTGCCCCACATTGGGCGGAAGATTCCTGCATTGCAGGGGGTCGGACTAGTTGACTCTCGGCATCCCTTCCAACAATGCAATTCTACGGCATCGAGTATATATCCCTTTTCTCCACCCCTCTTAAAAAACAAAACTGTAAAACAAACTTGAATGTTCACCGTGGAGACCCTTCCTCGATTCGGAATGGGAAAATACAAGCCCTGCAGTCGCGAGGTTCTCTCTCTAGGTGGAGCCCCGAAAAAAGAAAAGGGTGGTGGTGGGGAAGAAATTATTTTGGACGGGGTGGGGGGGGATCCAGGCGAAAAAGAGACGCGCGTTAAGGCGCACCTCCTCCCGGGCTGGGCAGCAACCCGAGCTTGCCAGAACGCAGCGCCCTCCTCCTCCTCCCCGCCTCGCAGCCAGCCCCCCCCCCTCCGCCCGCGGCAGAAAGTGCCGAGCAGATCCCTTCTTAAAAGAAGCCGCTCCCCTCGGCGGACATAGAGCCCGCCTCTCCCTCCAGGCGCAACTCTCTCCAGGAGAGCGACGCTTTCCAACTCTCCAACAGCAGCGGCGGCTACGGCCATGGGAAGAAGGCGAGGCGGCGGCGGCGGCGGAAGAAGAGGAGGGTGCCTTGGGGGTGACAACAAGTGAGATCCCGGCAGCCTGGGTCTGGGTACGCGCAGCCAGGGGCGTAGCTGTTTGTCTGCCCTGGCGAGAGCGCAGCGTCCACGAAGACAAGGGAGCGCGCTGGACTTCTGCGCCTCGCTGGCAAGGCAGGTAAAGGAGGGCGCATTCTTATTCCGGGGTTTCCTTCGCGTCTTCGGGTCGACTTTCCCCGTCCTCCCTCGGCCCCCACGGGAGGCAAGTGGTAATCTGATCTCCGTCGTGGAAGCCTGGCCGAGGCTTGGAGGTTGGAGAGACTCTTTCCCCCTGCGCTCTCTCCGCCTCCGACGATCCCTGCCTTTCCAATCGCGCTCGCTCGCTGGAAGGCAAAGTTTCTTGAGCGCGCAGCGACTTCGCCTTGTCCCAGGTGAACGTGCAAACGAGCGCCTGTTGCTTGCAAACTTCGAGGAAGTTGGGGAGAGCGAAGGAACTGGCGGGCAGGATTCGCTTCCTCGGGCAATGGGAAGTTGGGAGTGTGTGTGTGTGTGTGTGTGTGTGCGTGTGCGTGCAAAGCCAGCTTCTGTAGGGAGAGGCACGGGTTGTTGTTTTTTGAGGGGGGCGGTTGTTCTCAGTAGTTGAGAATTGTAACAAGCGCCCTCTCCTTCTGAAACAAAGAGGCGCTCTTTTCCTCCCAGCTTTGACAACTTGAAGCGAGGTCGATGCCGCTTGTTAGGTGGAAATAGAGAGGTTTTTCTGGTGGAAACCCCCCCGTCCGAGAGAAAGCCGTGTCACGTCTGTTGCAACGGGAACAACAAAGGTCTCGTGGCACCTCTTAAGACGTAACACATTTCTGACGGCGGAATCTTTTGTGGACTACAGCGTGTCTCGGGACTCTTTTGATAGTCCACGGAAGTTTATACCGTCATAAATGTGGTAGTAGTCCTTAAAGTGCCACAAGTCTCTTCGTGGTGGTTGTTTGTTTGTTTGGTTTTTCTCCTGACTTCTACTTTTGTTTGCTTGCTTGTTTAGGGTTCGGGGTGTTGCTTGCTGTTGTAAGCCGGAAGAGCTATTGCAACAAAGGTGGATTTCGATGGGGAGGCTTAGTTGCATGGCTAACGAGGGCTTTTTCACTGGGCTTAAACTTTTAGACCAGTTTTTGACAAACTTCACCTGTTGTTCTGGATGGGGTGAGATTTGTTGCACCTGATATGAAACTGGCATCCCTCCACCAACTTTATATGAATTCTTGTCCACTCTCATCTCCCCCAAATTCAATAGACTCTTGTCCCAGCTCTCCATAAGAACACAGAATGCCCAGCCTAGCAGAACAGCACCCTTGCAGAATGGCAGAATAGCACCCAAGGAGCAAATGTCCTTGCAGCTCAACCCAATCCATGTTTCCTTGGATATCATAGAATCATAGAGTTGGGAGGGACACAGAAGGCCATCTAGTCCAAGCCCCTGCAATGCAGGACTCTTTTGCCCAACATGGGACTCAAACCCTCGACCTTGAGATGAAGAGTCTCATGCTCTAAGCGGCTGAGCTATCTGCTCCACTGTGTTCAGTGAGGCAAAGTAAAAGTGCATAGAATCACAGCTTTAATGGCCTCTGTAGGCACCAATAAAATGTTGAATACTGATGTTAGCTAGTATGGTATAGCTGCCTGCTTAATTAGAGTCTTTCTATCCAGGTATTGTGTCGTTAAGGGTATTCATTTACTCAGCGCTATTAAAGATTCCCCAGGTAAAGTCAAATTAAGTTTCATTGACGGGCTTACAGATTGCATTGATAGGTAATTGATATGCAGTTGCACTTTACCCATAATTACAATAATTACTCTTGTCTGCTTTCGTACAACTAAAGCTGTTAGGTCACAATCCGGCTAAAGTTCAGTACCGCTGAGGCTGCAAGCCTGTGCACACTTACCTAGGAGTTAATGCCACTGAACACAAGTGGGATTTGTTTTCTGAAGAAATGTGAAAGGGATTGTGCTGTTGTCCAAAAGATTTCGATGGGATAGAGAGAACTAAGCATATAATTAAGGACACAATTACCAGTATGCACATTGAACACAGTTCGACTGAATGCGGTGGTAGCTACTTCCACACAAATACACACAGGTTTGTGGTCCATCAACAACAGTGGGGTTTTTTGACGTGCCTACCTTTGGTAGAATCATGCCCATGAAGTCTTTTTAGACCACTGAGAAGGTGGGTCTACTTGAGATGGTTTATATATATCTGAAGAAGTGTGCATGCACACGAAAGCTCATACCAATAACAAACTTAGTTGGTCTCTAAGGTGCTACTGGAATGAATTTTTTAATTTTTTATTTTATATAGTGGAAGATCAAACCTCTTAATTACACAAGTCAGCCTTTTCAGCACCCGCTCCTGCCCTCTGCAGTCATTCTGTCCCCAGCACAGGGGGCTGTGCGAATAACAAGAGGGGAAACAAAATAAAAAATAAAAAAAATCCTTCCAGTAGCACCTTAGAGACCAACTAAGTTTGCATGCACACAAAGCTCATACCAAGAACAAACTTAGTTGGTCTCTAAGGTGCTACTGGAAGAATTTTTTTTATTTTTTATTTTGTTTTGACTATGACAGACCAACACGGCTACCTACCTGTAACTGTAACAAAAGGGGTTTCAGGATGGGGGGGCAGGCTCTTCCACTTGTGCAGTGTGTAATTGTGTAGTGAATAATCAGGATAATCAGGAAGGGAACCTTGGCACAGAGCTATGGTCAGATAAGGAATGGAAGGTTAAGTTACACAGATTTCTGAACCTGGATTCAATTTTTTTTTCTGTGAGTGCACTAGCATTCTAATCTGTGTACACACATTCCTGTTTACTCTGTCTCCAGTACACTCCCACTGCTGGTGTTCGAAGCAGAGCACATGTTTTAGGGCGTGTTGAATTTTCCAGCTCTCAACCTCCCAAAATGAGGGGGTGGGTGGGCTCAAAAGTTGTAACATTAGTTGGGAATTCAAAAGATGTTTTGGTTAAATTAAAAAATAATTTAGTTTTACTTGGTAGGTAAAACCTGTGTACAGTTTCATAGAAATCATTAAAAATGATTGTTGAAGTACTTGCAGTTCTATATTTATATTATTTATTTGCCTGTTTATTATTTAGCATTACCTGACATTTTCAGACGGTAAAATTAAAATGTGTTGGTTTTTCCGAAAGCATCTTGCGTGCTTGTTCATCAGGTGTAGGACTTAGCAAGCTAAACATTGTCCAGTCACAAAAATAGAAGCAGATTTGAATTCCTCACACCCAAAAACATATTTTAAAGACCCCCCCCTCACTGAAGAATTTTGCAGACATTAACTTTCACCCCCTAAAATGGCATGCGCAGTCCATATGTATCCTGTTGTTCCTTGAGAAATACTGCTGTCCAATGAGTTTTCCTGCAAACCAGCTTCTATCTGATTTGAAAATGTAAGTGGAGGTGTATACATTTGAGATACCTGCTGCACATGCACATAGGACAGCGCATTGGAGAAGCACCTGTATTAATCTACCAAATACCTTGCTTTGTTTAGAATTATACATGTATTTCTAGACGGCTTCCCTCCCACCAGAAAGGACTTGCATGTTGCAAACGTCCCGTTGAATATTAAAAAATCCAGAAGTAGAACAATATACGTATACAAGCAGTTAAATGTTACCTGTTCATTAATTAATCAAGGAAGAAAGATGTGTATAAAAAGTAAATGACTGAGCAGGAAAACAAAAGCAGAGCAAGAAAAAATTTAACTGCACACCAGGGGTAACAGAACAGCACTCTATGTAGCTGTGTAGACACTATGCCTTTTAAGCACATTTGAAACACATTTCGCCCTCAAAGAATTCTGGGCACTGTAGTTTACTAAAGGTTGCTGGGAATTCTGACTCCGCGAGGGTTAAACTGCACTGCCCAGAATTCTTTGAGGGAAGTAATGTGCTTTGAATGCACTTTAAAATTATGGCGTGGGCACAGCCTTTGGCCCAAGGCTGGCTTTTAATAAGTGGTGAAGTGGAGGTTTTGAATTATGGTGCTGGAGGAGACTCTTGAGAGTCCCATGGACTGCAAGAAGATCAAACATATCCATTCTTAAAGAAATCAGCCTTGTGTGCTCACTAGAAGGACAGATCCTGAAGTTGAGGCTCCAGTACTTTGGCCACCTCATGAGAAGAGAAGACTCCCTAGAAAAGACCCTGATGTTGGGAAAGATTGAGGGCACAAGGAGAAGGGGATGGCAGAGGATGAGATGGTTGGACAGTGTTCTCGAAGCTACTAACATGAGTTTGGCCAAACTGCGAGAGGCAGTGAAGGATAGGCATGCCTGGCGTGCTCTGGTCCATGGGGTCACGAAGAGTCGGACACGACTGAACGACTGAACAAGAAGTGGAGGTTTCTTTAGGAGAAGCTCCTTTTAAAACGGCGAATATTTATTTATTTACTAAATTTATATCCCACAGGAACCCAGGGAGGCAAACAAGCACTGAAACAACAAAAATTTCTCTAAAACAATTCCGATGACTGGGGGGAAATCTTGGGTTAAAAGGCTTGTTGACAGAAGGCCTTCTTCAGTAGGTTCTGAAAAGATGGCACCCATCTAGTATTCAAGGGGAGAGAAATCTCAAGGATAGGTGCCACCACAGTAAAGGGGCAATTCCTACATTATGCACAAGAAACCACCTGATAAGATGGTGTCAGCAAGAGGTCCTCGCCTGCAGAGCACAGGCATCGATTTGGAACATAAGGCATGATGGGAATTGTAGGCGACAACATCAAGATGGCCACAGGTTCCCTGTCACATGTAACAAGCTCCCCCCCAAAGATCCCAGTTTGTGTTCAGAACGCCAGGTTTCATAATCTTCTGTTTACAGAGGTCGGGTAAATTAGTACATGAAAGAAGAGAGAAGAAGGCATCTTCTGTTGAAACTTAAAAATTTAAAAGCTGCCCCGCTGCCAAGTTGTGTTGAAAATGTGATGTGTGCCAACTCCGGGCTTGCTTAGCTCTGGAGCACCCTTGTCTCTTCTAAATGTGAGGCTCTCTGAAATGAGGAAAACAACACATCCCTTGTAACTGCAACTAGGCTTCATTTTGCTCCAGGAGATCTACACAAAGCACATCTTCAACCTGGGAGGGAGTATGAAACACCCACAGTTGTGAGCAGCAATGTAGCCAAAGAGCTCCTGACCACCTGGTGCTCACTGTCATAAAGAAATGTGGAGAAAGGGATTTCTTTAAACCTCATTATTAAAGAAACAAACGCCACAAAATCTATTCATTTATTCATTTTCTGCATTTATATCCCATGTGCAGAAACCGCCTTCTTGACCGTTGGGCCCACTGTTGGTCGCATCACCTCTTTCTTTCTTTTTTAGATACAATCAAGAATTTAAATCATACATCTTAATTGACTTCCCTCCACTCCCCCTCCTGGTTCCATTATTTTATACTTATTCATGCACCTCCATAAAGTCTTATATTCTTAACAGTCCATTTTTAAAAACCTTATTCATGTTGTTACAAGTGCCCGTTAAAAGTTCAGATAATGTAAAACCTATACACAAAGCTTGCAAGGTACGCAATTAGACCAGGCTTCCTCAACCTCAGCCCTCCAGATGTTTTGAGACTACAATTCCCATCATCCCTGACCATTGGTCCTGCTAGTTAAGGATCGTGGGAGTTGTAGGCCAAAAACATCTGGAGGGTCAAGGTTGAGGAAGCCTGCATTAAACATTTCCCCTTTTTAAAAAAGAAAAAACAAAAAGGGGGGGGGAATCATTGTCCTTCCTTTCTTGGGTTTCAAATTATCCAGTATGTCCTGCATAGTTCATTAGTTTGTTTTGCCAATCTTCTTTATCGACTTTGGCGGTGGCTTCTTCCTTCTATGGGGATGGGCTGGTCTTGGCCTGGCATCCACTCTCAGATGCAGGAACAAAGTCCTTTGCACAGTAAATCCACTAAGTCCTGTACCTTTCAAAACCATAGCTTTTATTTTTTTTAAACAAAAGTCATTTTCAACATTCTCTTCAAATCTTTATATATCACTGCCCAGGCCTGGTCGCATCAGCTCAATCCTCCAGGTCCTATCTTCACATGCAGGGAAAGTCCCTGACTCACCAAGGGTTTGAGACCCATCGACTACCCAGAGCCAGTGTGTTGTAGTGGTTAAGAGCGGTAGACTTGTAATCTGGGGAACCGGGTTCGCGTCTCCGCTCCTCCACATGCAGCTGCTGGGTGACCTTGGGCTAGTCACACTTCTTTGAAGTCTCTCAGCCCCACTCACCTCACAGTGTGTTTGTTGTGGGGGAGGAAGGGAAAGGAGAATGTGAGCCGCTTTGAGACTCCTTCGGGTAGTGATAAAGTGGGATATCAAATCCAAACTCTTCTTCTTCTTCTACCCTCACCTGGTTTAGCCAGCCGTTCCCAGAATGTGGCTGCTGTCTAGGGGCCACAGGTGAGAGCTGAGTGCAGGGTGGGGACCAAAGGTGGACAAACTACCCCAGAAGGAGCACAACATGCCCCCACCAAAGGTTTTACCCCTCCCCCAACTAGTGGCTAATAATAATAATAATAATAATAATAATAATAATGACGCAACATGTGTTGTTTTCTTTGTATGACTCGCTGCGCTGTTAGCTGCACCTTGCTACTGTCAGGAAGTGCCGGAAAATAATTGCAATCCTGCTCCAAAGAACTGGCAGGCTATTCAGGCATGTTACAAGGATATGTTATGTTTACTATACAATATAAACATACTTGTGCTTGCCTGCCTTCTTCCTCCTCTTGTCATTCCTTCCAGTAAATATTTCTTCGATGAAAAACAATGCCTTCTGAAATGGCACACATTAGGACCCCATCCGCACTACACATTTAAAGCAGTATCATACCACTTTAAACAGCCATGGCTTCCCCCAGAGAATCCTGGGAACTGTAGTTTGCTAAGGGTGCTGAGAGTTGTTAGGAAACCCCTATTCCCCATTGTTTTAGATCATTTTAGGGTGCTTTGTTTTACTGAGTTAATGCATTTTGTGTTGTTTTAAGTTGCCTTGGGCTGCAATAACAAAAACTGTAAGTGGCTGTTGTTGTTGGTTTTTAAATAGTAATTTGTGTTTGGGTGCTGGCTGGATTGCTTCATCGCAGCCACTTTTGATACTTTTGATAAACAGTCATCCTGCCTGAATGGCAAGCCCCCAAAGGGGTAATTTGAACATGATCTTGTTTAGGCCTCAATTTTCTCATGCTTTCTGGCAAATAACTGTGTTTAGAATTGTAGGCTATGCCTGTTTACTGCTTTAAATGCAGCAAAATAAAATATTTTTGTGGAATCTAGCACTGCTATTTTGTAGGAAACCTGCTGGGATAAATACATGGGTGAGCAGTTTGTTCCGAAATTTAAATTTATTTTGATAATGGTTATTGAGAATTTTAAATTCCTTGTTAGGCTTCCCACCGCAACACTCAACATTGCAGAGGATGCAAGTCTCGTCCAGCCCACAGCTAAGTGATGGTGCTGAATTAACTGTTGTGCAAAGTGGAGGACAATGCACAACCCCACCAAACAGCCCCCATGATTATCTAATTACCTGTGGGGGGTGGTTTATTTATAGCAAAGAAACTCAGGTTGCAATACTGGAAGTAAGCCCCATTAAACACAGTGGGACTTGTTTCTAAGTAAAACATGCGTCGGAATATTATGGTACTCAACATTCCTTCTTTGGTCACTGCCATGGGCTCCTTTAAATTTAATTTGGATTTACTTTTGTCATGATTGGTAGATTTTAGATTGGTAGACTTACTAGATTTCTGCAGAAATGGTAAATCTGGGTTCGATGGAAAAAGGATACGTGGCATTTTGACGAGTACAAAGTTGTGTGCAAACTACAGATGATGGACACACAAAAAGTTTAAATCGGTGTTTGAAATTCCCAAGGAACAAGGCACATTCAGTTGTGACCACATGGAGATTTCTAGATGCCAGGTTGGTGATTGACATCTCCATCTGGCTGGTCCCTTCAGCTTTCTTCAGCAGGTAAGCAGAAGAGCTTATTTATTGCATGTATATCCCACTTTTTCCTCCAAGGAGTACATGGTTCACCCCTGTCCTCAATTAATCTCTCCAACAACCCCACGAAGTAGGATAAGAGGCTGTGACTGGCCCAAGGTTACCTAGTGAGTGGGGATTTGAACCCTGATCTCCCAGGTCCTAGTCCAACGCTCTAACCACTACACCACACTGGCTTCCTGGAGAACTTCTGCTGTAGGACAGCTATATAAATTAAGTAGGTAAACAAATATGGGGGAAACAAAATGTCAATAAGAGAAGGATCCGAACTACTTTCCTTGAAGCTTGAATGTGTTTTATTATGGATTGTATAGTTGATGTTTCAATGTGTTGTAAACCACTTTGAGATTTTTTTCTTTAAAATATAAATAGTTAAGAAATAGTAATAAATAATAACAATAGTAATAATAATAATAGTTTTTAAAAAATGGAAAAAGGTGCCTAGACATTCTGTTGTGGCAACTGTAACCTAGGTTTAAGGTGCCATTGGTCGATTAGCTTTATATATGAATTTCTAACACTGGTTCATATTCACGAAAAGAAAAGAACCGCTCCGTTTATATATCCAAAGTATTTATCAATATGGAAGAAAAGAAGAAACAATAGTACTCTATCAGCAGAGCTTTTTTTCCTTTAAAGAACCTCTCCACATGATGCTGACACAGAACTCCACATATGCACTCTGCAAAAGAAGGAAAGAAGGCTATCCCCTTCTCCTCTCCACCTCTCTCCCCCCAACTCGCAACGCCTACGATAGCAATATCTCACACCAAATGTAACTGACCTGCAGAAAAGACAATGTGAACTGAAAACAGAGCTGCCATATGTATCTTTGTTGTCCGTGAAAATCTTTCAATACAAAACTATTTTTTGTAAAAAGAAGTCCAAAATATGTCAGGAAAAAGCTTTCTGCTAATCAAGTAGAGTCCAAAGTATGCAGGCAAGATTAGCTTCCACCCAGTAATTGCATCATGCGGCTGCCAGGCCATCCTGCTTAGGCACTGGAAAGCTGCACAGTAAGAGGTTACTGGTACCAAACGTAGGCTTCCCTCTGCCTGCCTGCCTCCCTCTGCCTAGTGTCAGCTGTTTCCACCCTCTTAAGCTTTGCACAGTGCACGGGGTGTGTGTGTGTGTGTGTGTGTGTGTGTGTGTATCTATCTCTCTATCTCTATCTATCTATCTATCTATCTATCATCTATCCTATCTATCTCTGACCCAGTAATAAGCTTGGCGTTCTTTGCATGAAAGATAAAATAGCAAAGATTTAAAGATGAACTGGGAATGTGATTGGCTTGATGATCTGGAAAGTGTGGAGAGAGAAGGAAGGGAGCCTCACCTTCTTTGCTGTATTCAACAGGAGCCTGAGCTCTAGGAGGTTTTAGTGCAGCTGACTAGTTCCAACTAAGTTAGCTTACTTCAGGCTGCAGGACACTAGAGTCAGCTACGGATGCTCACTACTTTGGGATTCATCGCAGAAAGTATCAGAAAGAAGCTTCTTAACATAGACTATGAAGCTTCCCCCAGGCAGGGGGACCTTGTTAGGGTGCAAGGGGTAGAGCATCTGAAGGTTCTGGGTTCAATCCCTAGCATGTCCAGGTAAGACCCTGGAGAGCCACTGCCAGATAGTCTGCATGGAATCTGTTGTTGTTGTTTAGTCGTTTAGTCGTGTCCGACTCTTCGTGACCTGATGGACCAGAGCACGCCAGGCACTGGTCTTCTACTGCCTCCCGCAGTTTGGTCAGACTCATGTTGGTAGCTTCGAGAACACTGTCCAACCATCTTGTCCTCTGTCATCTCCTTCTCCTTGTGCCCTCCATCTTTCCCAACATCAGGGTCTTTTCCAGGGAGTCTTCTCTTCTCATGAGGTGGCCAAAGTATTGGAGCCTCAGCTTCAGGATCTGTCCTTCCAATGAGCACTCTGGGCTGATTTCCTTAAGAATGGATAGGTTTGATCTTCTTGCAGTCCATGGGACTCTCAAGAGTCTCCTCCAGCACCATAATTCAAAAGCATCAATTCTTTGGTGATCAGCCTTCTTTATGGTCCAGCTCTCACTTCCGTACATTACTACTGGGAAAACCATAGCTTTAACTATACGAACCTTTGTCGGCAAGGTGATGTCTCTGCTTTTTAAGATACTGTCTAGGTTTGTCATTGCTTTTCTCCCAAGAAGCAGGCGTCTTCTAATTTCGTGACTGCTGTCACCATCTGCAGTGATCATGGAACCCAAGAAAGTGAAATCTCTCACTGCCTCCATTTCTTCCCCTTCTATTCTTCTATTAGACAGAAGCTAATACTGAGCTAGACGTGCCGGGGTTTTTAATGAGTGGTTTGTAAGGAGTTATCCCAAGAGGCAGCTTTAATAAAACAATGCTTTGATTCGGCATAGGATACCAGCCTGAGCCTGCCTCTGGCTGGAATGGATTGTAAAATCTGTATGCAGAAACTTGTGCAATTGTGCCATGACTGAAACTGCAGGTAGCACTAGCTGCATGATTAGCAAGCACACCGTATTCTTTTAACAAAATGAAATACCAGTTGCATGGAGGGGGTAGTCGTCTGCACTGCAGCGCTCAGGAAGGTGAAGTTTAAGCTTTGTCTTGCCGACTGTGATTTCAGTAAGAATTATCCTTCCATGGTTACCATTTAGATAAGGGGGGAAGCACTCTCTGTCTCCAGTTGTGTGTGGTTAGGTCTGCAGATACAGCAGAGGAGGTCTAAGGATGAGGAATGTTGCCTGCTTGGCCAGAACAGAAGCATCTCACTGCCCACGATTGCTACACCAGAGCCAGTGTTTATATCTGGTATGCAGGAGTACCGCATTCATTTTTTAGCCTGCGATGCAGGGACTGTAAGCAGGATGCACAATGTGTATCTGCAGCATAGCAAAATGTAGTTGTGCCTGTCCTTCAAGAGATCTTTCATTTGTGTGTGTGTGTGTGTGTGCTTTTTTAATCATCCCAGAGCAAACATAGTGTTACGAAGTTTTTTTGTCGAAACAAAATTAAAAAATTCCTTCCAGTAGCACCTTAGAGACCAACTAAGTTTGTTCTTGGTATGAGCTTTCATGTGCATGCACACTTCTGGTATGAGCTTTCGTGTGCATGCATACTTCTTCAGGTATGCACACGAAAGCTCATACCAAGAACAAACTTAGTTGGTCTCTAAGGTGCTCTAAGGGATGTGGGTGGTGCTGTGGGTTAAACCACAGAGCCTAGGGTTTGCCGATAAGAAGGTCCGCGGTTCGAATCCCTGCAATGGGGTGAGCTCCCGTTGCTTGGTCCCTGCTCCTGCCAACCTAGCAGTTCGAAAGCACGTCAAAGTGCAAGTAGATAAATAGGTACCGCTCCGGCAGGAAGGTAAATGGCGTTTCCGTGTGCTGCTCTGGTTCGCCAGAAGCGGCTTAGTCATGCTGGCCACATGACCCGGAAGCTGTATGCCGGCTCCCTCGGCCAATAATGTGAGATGAGCGCCGCAACCCCAGAGTCGGTCACGATTGGACCTAATGGTCAGGGGCCCCTTTACCTTTATCTAAGGTGCTACTGGAAGGAAGGGTTTTTTTTTTATTTTGTTTCGACTACGGCAGACCAACACGGCTACCTACCTGTAACCGGAAGTTTTTTTGTGTGTGGTGTGGGTAAGTAGGCTGTATGCAGAGACCGTCCTAAACTCTGGATCCATCAAGTCTTAAAAAATAAGCCAGGCCAGCTTCCTGATAAGATGATCGCCTGAGTAATGGGCCATTAAGGGAAACAAAGGAAAGGTGCTCTGTGTGAGATGGCAAATGGGTAGGGTTTGGTAGAAGAAAAGGCCAGAGTTCAGCTTAGAAGCTGGATGCCAAAGCTGAAGGGTGGACTGGAAGAGAGGGCGAGCCGTTCCTGATTTCTCCTGGAATACTAGGCTGTGGCTATGGGAGAAGCAGGGCTTTATTGGGGTGTTGATGCTGTGAGTCCCGTCCCCCCATCATAGGCTCAGGTTGTATATATGTGTAAATAAACCATATATCATACCACAATCACTGCTGTGCCTCATTCCTGAAAGGAAACATGAACGCTGGGCAAGCATCTGGAACCCTGGAATCTCACACCGCTCAGAGATTGGGGTGGTGTGCAGCAATGTTTTAGGAAATTCACGAAAGCCAGAGAGACAGAAATCTGACTTTTATCTCCAGGCAAGTGGCAAAACACTCAATATTTCAGAGGATTCTGGGCAGGTTCCAGCAGCGAGATTAGAATGGCACTGCAGAGTTGCCTGTGGCAATCCATCTTGCTGATTCACATCAAGACTGCAAACTAAGGCTTTGCTTGGCTCTCAGTCAGTAAAGAATCCCCATAGTGCTTACCAGGGGATTAGGGTAATAACTGTGAGGTCTGGGCTAAGCTGTTCACTGCACCCCACCTCCAGTCCTAACTGTTGTTTATAAGACTTAGCAAAGATAAATATGATCCGGTCCAGAGCTCTGATTGGGCAACTGCGGGGATGGTCCCTGCGGTCTGTTGCAAAACGAGAATGTTCTTTCTGACATTGTCAAATTAGCAAACCCTGCCAATACGAGCAATAATGAATCCAGTTTCTGAAATACTTGGAAAAGGATATTGACATTTGGGTACATGGGGTCATTGTTCTCATTAAGTGCAATCAAGTTGCAGAGCTGCCCAGCTGCCTCTGTGCTTCACATTGGCCATTTGTTCTCTTTTCTGTCAGAGGGATGTTGTTGGGTTTGCCTTGCTTCCCACCCCCCTGGGGAAATGGTTCTAATCTAAATGGTGCAAAAGGGTGAGCAGCCTCTTTGGGTGGAAGGCAATGGACGCATAAGGAAGGATGGGTGGCCTAGGGCTTTTAAAAGCATGCCAAGTGGTTTCTAGAACAGGTTGGGAGCTGTGGCCAGATCTGGGCCTGGACATTGTACTGTATTGTACCAGGTTAGACCATGGGCCAGTATTGTCTGCTGTGAGGCCCCACCTTTACATTTAAAGCAGCATCACATCACGTCAAACAATCATGGCTTCCCCCAGAGAACCCTGGTTTGTTAAGAGTACTGAGAGTTGTTAGGAGACCCTTATTCCCCTCACAAAGCTACAGTTTTCAAGAGTTCCCTGGGAAAGGGATCAATTGTTAATCCACTCTGCTAATTGTATCTCTGTGAGGGGAATAGGGGTCTTCTAACATCTCTCAGCACTCTTAACAAACTACAGTTCCCAGCATTCTTTGGGAGTGACACCATGACTGTTCAAAGTGATTTGACAGTGTGGCCTGAATGACAGAGCTGCTTTCCAGAGTCTCAGGTAGAGATATTTCCCATCACCTTCCATCTGGTCTTTCTGGATATGCCAGTGATTGAACCAAGGGCCTTCTGTTTACAGGACATGTACTATACCATTGGCCCTATGGTCGTTCTCAAGCATTTTGACTCCAACCCCAGGTTTCTCCTATTAGATGCTAGGGCTGGAGGAGCTGAAACTGCTGCCAGGAAAATAATAATAATAATAATAATAATAATAATAATAATAATAATAATTTGTTATTTGTACTCCGCCCATCTGGCCGGGTCCCCCCAAGACAGAAGTCCAGTCATAGACAGTGATGTGGATTTTCCAGGAAAATTTGGGATTGGTTTGATTTGTATCTGAATCAAGTTTGTATCTGAAAATGTCTTGGTGCCCTTATTTAGCATGTTTGCTTGACTTATTTTTAGTAAACAAAGCTAAAAGCTTTGGAGCTGTCAAGCTTAACTAATATGTTCAATTGGCATCCATTTATCACTACTAATGAAGGTTGGTGACTGAATTTCCCCCCACAAAAAAACTCCCCAGCACTGCAGCCATTTCCATCCCATATCACTCTTTGTGATCAGTCATCATGGTTAACCTGTTTACACATTGGGGGCATTTTACACCAATACATTTGTGCTCAAAGTGGTATGCAGAATATAGTCTAAAGAGAATAATATCACAATGACCATAACATAACAATTAAAGTTGCAATATTGACTGCCAGACCCAACAATTAACATTTCATTTAACATTGGGTTTTGTTGCATTTCGATTTCCTCGCTAGAATGGGCAGTGGTGCATGGCCCCTGGAGAAACTAAGGGCCAAAATGGACATCTCTGGGTTTCCGAATGTGTAAGGCTGCAGCCTACTCATTATCACAGGTTACTGTCAACATTTAATAGCTGTATTCGGTTTGTAGTCATGTAGAGGCTGAAGTTTATTTTCGTGAGCGCTGCTATTTCCCAGTGTGGAGGAGATGAAAGGAAAAAAACATTGCTGTAGCCCTCCCTTAGCAGGATTCTGTTTTCGATGATCAATCGCCTCTTCCAATGCCTGTGGTAGACATAAAGGTCATTTCTTAATGGAATTTTACCAGACAAACCTTACAGGAAGTGTGTGTGTGTGTGTGTGTGTGTGTGTGTGTGTGTGTGAGAGAGAGAGAGAGAGAGAGAGAGAGAGAGACTGTTTATGAACCTATAAACAAATTGGCCAAATTAAATATCAGGCTGAAGTGGTCAGAAAGCAAAACCAGCAGGTCCAATGAGAACAGAACGTCAAAGAAGTGCTTGAGCGTGTTTCAAAAGCACTAAGAGGGTACCTGAAGGTTCTGAGGAGGTACAGCTGGTACACCTGTTTGAAATGCACTTGCATGAAAAGCCACTCAGATCTGGCTGGAAGATGAAAGGTACCAAAAATCATATCCCTCTAATAGCAAACTCAAGTAGTGAGTGGTGACGGTATTGGAGCCAAGATGGGGCTACTGAGGGTGGCATCAGGCATGTGAGCTGGCAGCATGTTCTGGATCAGGGCCCCACAGCTGTCTTCAAAGTAAAAGTGGCCATTTTTAAGTCCACTTAAAAACAAAAGTGTGTTTATTGTGAAATGTAATCTGGCCCTTTGTTGCAGGTACTACTTGTACCATAAATAAGAAATAAACAGTGCTGTGGCGTTGGGGGGGGGGCAAAGGCGGCAGCTCTACTTTATATCCTAAAGCATCTTGGGTAAAATCCTAACCAGAATCAACAAAGTCCTGACTTTTGACTTGAAGTGAGACATCGTTTCTCTCCTAATGCACAGGAAAAAAAGCCAAAAATCAATTGAGACAGATAATATTTGCCCAAATCTGCAATCTAGCAACTATCCATTATTCATAGCAGGCAAATTTTTAAAAATGCCTTCCCATGAAGTAATTGGTTTTGTTCCCACAAATATCCCACTCCTTAATACAGTACATGGGAATCTTCTTTACACTAAGTCAGACCGTTCCTTTATCTAGCTCAGGATTGCCTACAGTGATGGACAGCTCTTGCCCAGGTTCTCAGCCTGGGGAAAGCTGGGGATTGAATCTGGGACCTTCTGCACTCACAGGGGCCAACCAGCTGCCCATGGGAAGCCCAGAAGCAGGACCTGGGTGCCCAGCACTCCTTGTGATTCCCGACACCTGGCATTCAGAGGCATACTGCCTTCTATGGTGGCAGTAGAACCTAGCCATTGTGCCCAGCAACCGTGTCACTCTCTGCTCCCGAATATCTTCGATGTTCTAAGGCAGGGGTGTCAAACTCTGGCCCTCCAGATGTTTTGAGACTACAATTCCCATCATCCCTGACCACTGGTCCTGTTAGCTAGGGCTGATGGGAATTGTAGTTCCAAAACATCTGGAGGGCCGGAGTTTGGGATTTGCCAGGGATGTGATAAGCACACTTCTTAACACCACATCTGTTACGTTAGCAACACACCCTACACCTGTATATGTTTTTAGGCATGGGGTGGTGCTTGGAGCAGACCTGTTGAAATTAATGGACCTAATGCAGTCGTGCCCATTAATTTCAATGGGTCTAGTCTGAGTAAGACTTACTGGTAGCTGACTACCACCCGTAACCAACCCAGTGCAAGGATTTTCACTTGTGCAATTGGGACTTTCCTCCCTCTCCTCCCCTTGCGTGGTCCCAAAATTGACTTGGTGGGGGGGACTGTTGGGATGAGTTTCACCCCACCCTACCTAGAACAGTATGCAGAAGGGGCATTGTTCTATCTGGCAAACAAAAATGCTTGTGGAGACAACTGGAAGTTGCGGATGCAATGTTGGATTCCACCCTTTGTATCTTTTATCTTACTTAATGCACATCCTGGCTGATCTGATTTTAGTGACTAGCAGTGTCATCATTTTACTAAGATCTTTTTATTTTGTTTTTCTTCATTCATATAGCTTACATCTTCCTTCCTTCCTTCCTTCCTTCCTTCCTTCCTTCCTTCCTTCCTTCCTTCCTTCTTTCTTTCTTTCTTTCTTTCTTTCTTTCTTTCTTTCTTTCTTTCCCTCAAAATATTACTAGCCATTTCTGGCCTGAGACAGCCATTGCATTCATCCACTATCTGTTTTGCAGAAATGCCTGTCTTCTTTTTCAAACAGAAAATAAATAAATAAGATGAGAGCCCAATCATGAGCTGTTCGACAGTGGAATTTGCTGCCAAGGAGTGTGGTGGAGTCTCCTTCTTTGGAGGTCTTTAAGCAGAGGCTTGACAGCCATCTGTCAAGAATGCTTTGATGGTGTTTCCTGCTTGGCAGGGGGTTGGACTGGATGGCCCTTGTGGTCTCTTCCAACACTATGATTCTATGATTCATGGATAGCCTTTTCGCTTTCTAAAGTTCAACCTAGGAAAGTTCATCTCAAAAATGTCATGAACACGGAATATGTCTTCCCCCGCTCTTACACTTGGTTTCTCTTTTTAAAAAGAGATGCTGTGATGGAGGACGAGATGAAAAAACACTATTTCAAGAGCTGGAGCAGAAGTATTATCAGTGATGGCAACAGGAAGAGGGCACCTCAAGGCATAAAGGGCAGGGAGATGGTAACCTGCTTTGAATCCACTTAGCTGAGAAGCAGAGTTGAGCTTTGCGTAGGAAGGAAGGGGCATAAATGATCTTGTTCATCTCATCTCAAAGCTGCATATTGAGGCAATGAGTGTTGTTCTTTCTTGAGGATTAGGCGAAAGAGCTCATTTTCATGAGCAAGCAAACACTTGCATTTACATGGGCAATTGTGTTGCTAGAACCATAATGCGTTTTGGCTCCTTAATGACTAGCAGATTTGTTGTGGTATATCACACAGTAAGTCTGCCTGTCCTTAAGATACTGCAAGGTTGCGTGCATTTTAACATGTGCACATCTATGCTTAGTGGCAGAGCTCAGCTCAAGTTGCATCTCCCTATAGGGCTGGGGAAGCCTGAACACCTCAGAAATTTGCTGCCAGTCATGGAAAGACAGTATTGAGCTAGATAGGCCAAATGTATGGCTCTGTAGAAGGCCTCACCCTTTTTGCCTTTGTGCTGTCAGCTGTCTCTCTGGAGGATTTTTCAGCCTACAACATGGGCTCCAATGAATCCTGCTTAATAATTTTTCCGATGGGTAACTATACTATACCTTCTGGCAGTTCCCTCACTGCGTGAAGCCAAGTTACAGGGAACCAGGCAGAGGGCCTTCTCGGTAGTGGCACCCGCCCTGTGGAACGCCCTCCCACCAGATGTCAAAGAGAAAAGCAACTACCAGACTTTTAGAAGACATCTGAAGGCAGCCCTGTTTAGGGAAGTTTTTAATGTTTGGCGGACTATTGTATTTTAATATTTTGTTGGAAGCCGCCCAGAGTGGCTGGGGAAACCCAGCCAGATGGGTGGGGTATAAATAATAAATTATTATTATTATTATTATTATTATTATTATTATTATTATTATTATTAGTCTCCTGCAGCAAAAAACAGGGTTGTTGGGTTACCTTAAAGACTTAACGCATTCCTCGTGTTTTAAGCTTCCATTTCATTGCAATACATCAAAAGTTTTGATGCTATCCCTTGCAGACAGAGCAGAGAGAATTTTTTTTTAGTGTATTATATATAGTGTTAACTGGCTTACCACTGCCTGGAGGTCTTGAGTTAACAACAACTGTTTTTGTGAATAACCATGGTTCATGGCATAATTATCAAGGCATGTACAGCAGTGTTAGAAACACGTGTATATATAAGCTAGGAGCCAAATGGCTCCTTAAACCAGGGTTACAGTGCCAAAACAGAATCCTTGGTTGTCATTTTTGGGCCAGACAAGCTCGAAAGTCGTATTTTTCAGTAGGACTTCCTGGTTCCTGAAATTCATTCTGATTGTGCAGATAAATGATAATGGATGGAATTCTACAAGATGTGTTGCGAGTGTGTGAAATCAGTTGAGATCCAAGAATCCCCAGGCTTGTACGTCCAGAAAAGGGCTGGGATCCAGAAAAGAGGACACCGTGTAAGGTGAAGGCCAAGCTAATGTTTGTTTATGCTAAACTGACTGCGGCGATCAATAACCATGTTTTCAAAGGAACTTTAAAAAGAGGTCTAGTCAATAGGCATTGTGTTAAGTTGGGACGCGGGTGGCGCTGTGGTCTAACCACTGCGGTTCGAATCCCCGCGATGGGGTGAGCTCCTGTTGCTCCTGCCCACCTAGCAGTTCGAAAGCACGTCAAAGTGCAAGTAGATAAATAGGTACCGCTCTGGTGGGAAGGTAAACGGTGTTTCCGTGCGCTGCTCTGGTTTGCCAGAAGTGGCTTAGTCATGCTGGCCACATGACTTGGAAGCTGTACGCCGGCTCCCTTGGCCAATAAAGGGAGATGAGCACCCCAACCCCAGAGTCGTCCGCAACTGGACCTAACAGTCAGGGGTCCTTTACCTTTTTTAAAGTCACCCTTATTCATCAGAAACAAGAAGGAACATAAGAACTTAAGAGGCCAGTGGCCCACCCAGCTCAGCACCCTGTTTTCCCAGTGGCCCTGTGGGAAATCCATGAGCAGGAGGCAAGCAGAAGAGTACTTCCCCTCCTACGGGTTCCAGTATTCAGAAATGTTACTGCCTCCAACCCTGGAGGCAGAGCATCATCTCCATCATGGATGGCTATTAGCCATCAATAGACTTGTCTTCTGTGAATTTGTCTAATCCTCTTCTAAAGCCATGTAGGTTGGTGGACATTGCTGTCTCTCTCTCCGCAGTTTAACTATGGGTTGCAGTTGAATCTTGTGTCACCTTAAAGCAGGGGTAGTCAAACTAAGGCCCGTGAGCTGGATGCGGCTCAATCGCCTACTCAATCCGGCCCGCAGACAGTCCTGGAATCAGCATGTTTTTACATGAGTAGAATGCATCTTTGGTTATTTGTGGGGCCTGCTTGGTGTTTTTACATGAGTAGAATGTGTCCTTTTATTTAAAATGCATCTCTGGGATATTTGTGGGGCATAGGAATTTGTTCATTCCCCCGCAAAAAATATAGTCCTGCCCCCCACAAGGTCTGAGGGACAGTGGACCCGGCCCCCTGCTGAAAAAGCTTGCTGACCCCTGCCTTAAAGATTCATCATCAAATCTTTATTACGGTCATAGACCAGCACAAGTAGGCTGGGGTACAATCATTTAGAATCTGTAAAACGTTTTGGAAAGCTAAAAAGTATTAAAACAGAAGGTATATCTAAAGAACTAAAAGAATATAAAAGAATCTAAAGGGTAAGGAGCATTAAATGGATGTGGAAGAGCGTAAAAGAGTATATAAAAGAATATTAAGTATCAATTTAGAGAGCACTGTAATGTGAGTGTTCATTAAATCTAGTTTGCGGCACAGGTCATCATCTGATGAATTTTGAACGCTGCTGTGCAGAATCTGGCAACTGTGTTTGTGTGTGTTTCTGGTGTGGGGGCAATTCTAAGCAGTGAGGTCAGGGGGAAATTAAACAGCAAATAAAACAGAAATTCATAGGAATAAAACAGGGTCCAATCCTACAGATCAAAGAAAGCCTGAGGGAAAAGAGATGCCTTTGCCAAGCAGATGCCCTCAAGATGTTGTGTGGCAGCAGTTTCCATCAGCCGCCCACAACTGTTCTAGCTGGGGCTGGTGGGGGCTGTAAGTCCAACAACATCTTGAGGGCACCTGTTTGGCAAAGGCTGCCTTAAAGGATCAGGTTTGCTCTTCAAGCCTGGCATCCTGGCTCTGGCACGATTGATACATGGTGGCTGAGGAGAAAAACCCCAGACTCGTTCGCGACTGGACCTAACCGTCAGGGGTCCCTTTACCTTTAAAGATCAGATCCATATAAGTGTGGGAGATTTTAGCACAACACCGTGGCAGGCAGTTTACATTCTGGCACGTTAATGGTTTTTCTCATTTTTCAGGGGTGTGGGCATGGTTTTTAAATAAATAAATAACTAGAGTATATTATATTTCTGCTGATGTCTTGTAGGTATTAAACCATTCTGAAATGCTTAAATGGAGCGTGTAATTAATCCCTCCTGTTGAAATCAAGCATAGCCATGCATCTCCTCTGCCTTAACAGCACGGGATTTGGGGCCATGCACAGTACATGAATCCCCTCATGCTTTGAATTCCAAGGCGTTTGCAGGCAGGAAAAGCTACCCCAAAGCACATTGCTGCTGTTATTATGGTTTTGGTGGCTGACATGATTTGCACATGAACAAGGATATATATTCTTCCTAATCTCCTTATAAAATCAGCCTGCCTCATAAATAAGCCCATAACATTTACTAGCCTACAATGTTGGAGCAGCATGCTAAGAAGTCTGGGCAGTGCTCGACAAACTCATTCCGTCAGCTCAAGCATTTCGGCTTGTGCAATGGAACTTTTTTCTCACGACCCTGCTAAAGGAGGCTGAAGACATCCTACGCTTGTAGAGATTGTGCTACCCTTCCGTTCTTCTGAAGAAAGTAATGTTTTCACAGAAGCATTTGAGAAAAGATGGAGGTATCACAGGAAACAATGCGGAAGGGTAACGGTTGGAAGTCGAGTCGCTTGCGGACTGAACTCGCAGTGTGCCCAACCTGAACTGGGTAAGCCATTCACAACATGAAAAGAATGCAACCTGAAGTGCCGAATCTGCGCATGTGCGCTGCACGATTTGGTGCTTCTCCGCATGCGCGAAGCGCCAAACCCGGAAGTAACCTGTTCCGGTACTTCCAGGTTCAGCGCGTTCGTATCCCGTGACGAATGCAACCCGCAGCAAACGCAACCAGAGGTATGACTGTATTGGCTTTAGGCATTGGACCAGAACCAACTATATCTGACTCCTGCCCGCCGTGCAGGAAGTCGCACAAGGGTTAGCCACCAGTAGGGGGAGCCCTGTTGATGTACAATTGTACATCAACTTGGAGCTCCCCCCCCCCCGGGTCACCGGAAGGTCGTGCCACAGCTCTAGCCTCCACCAGGGCTTCGGACAGGAACCACGACCCCCGGATTCCTTTAACGGAATACCCTTAAAGGGGAGGAGTAGGTGATGGCCACAACCTCCCCTCCCATAAACCAAGCTTTTCCAATGCCCAACCGCCAAACCTTACAAAGTTGTGACGATTTGCTACGAGGTGGGCAAAAACCAAGTGGCTGGTGCCAATCTGCCAAGTGGGAAAATTCCTACCGGGCCCCTTCAACAGGCGACCAACCGAGGTCCATAGCAAGGTGTCGAACACAAGAAGAAAGGGCGGGAGGATGGGAGATCCGTGAAGCGGGAAGCAGAAGGGAGAGTTCCCAGCCGTGCGGCCACGTAAATGCGCCAAACCACACCGCCAGCCAGTCTTGACGCTGACCGGGACTCCCCAATGACACGGGGGTCTTGACACGCCCCAGCCGAGATCGGGAAAGTGTGAGGCCTATCAGCAACCCCGCCCTTCTGTGAAGAGGAGCAGCTTTGTGCATGCCCTGTAAAAAGTAAGCATGGCAATTGCACACTAAATGCCTAGTCTAGAAGCACCCTTGAAGCATAGCTGTCAACTTTTGGATTTGAAAATAAGGGATTTTTTCAAACTTTTGGATTTGAAAATAAGGAATGCCGCGAGGGCGGTGCAATGGCACCAAGTAGTCTCGCCACCCTGCACTCCAGAGGCTGCGCGCGAATGGGTGAGCGAAAGAGTGAGCGCATAGATGGCAGGCAGGCAGGCTGTCTGTCTGGTTGGGCATGAGGGTCTGGATGCACAAGGCATGCAAGCTCCGCCCCCAGTCGGTCTCAGACTCCTTATTGGCAGCCGAGCAACGCAGCTGAGGAGCCTCCCTGGCCGGCAGGGAGGGAGAGGAGCTGCTTCCTTTGGAATCCGGGAAATTTAAGGGATATCAACAATCCGGGATAGCAGCGGGAAATGGCATTGGAATAAGGGAGTTTCCATCAAAAAAATGGAGGGTTGACAGCTATGCCTTGAAGTGAATGTGGAAGAAAAAAAGAGTATTGAAGAAGTGGGACCTGCAACGAAGTGTTGCAGTGGGGAGTGCTCTCTGGTCAGGATCCTGGCTCCTCTATTCCTTCCACCTTTCTCTCAGTTTTCCTCTTCCCCTTGCCTTCCAGCAAGCAGTTAGCATTCCACAGATACTGAACATGCTCAGTCACCATTGGGCTATTTTTGGGTTCTCACCCACCCAGCCGTTTTAAGCTTCCCGCGCCCCAGATTTTTTACACTTTAGCGAAACCTCGAGGGTTCGTTGATGGGAAAGAAAGCAGTACTTTTTTGTGGGAGTGCTGTCAGGTAGGCTCAATAAGCAACGGCGCTTGCAACCCGGGCATCGCATATAAAGGGAACGATAGCAGCAGAGAAGGCCAGCATTGTTAGTCTTTCATCATCTTCTCCTGTTCCCTGTCAGATCATCGCACTGGTACACAGGATGCAGTTTCCAATTAAGAAACATTGAGTGGCTGATAGGTCTCCCAAATTGTCTCGGGTGCCTTGATTGACAGGCTATTAGACAAGTTGGTGTTAGAGACGAGAGTGCATCAGACTTCGACTAATGAACAGACCGCTGCAAATCAGTGTGACAGTGTTCTGCTAAGAGACACTTCAGATGTTGTTTTTTGACCTCATGGGTTCTGAGATCTGTGTCAATGGCGCTTTGGAGTTATTAGATGCATGTCTCTTGTGTCAATCTCCCCGATGGAGGCGCAGGTGGGCTGGCCTCCATGTGGTTTTTGTTTTGTTCCGGGGATTGAGCTGCAGAGTGAAACTGCATGGTGGACCTAAACATCTTTTCATGTCATTGTGGGTTTAAGGCCACATCCGTTTAAAGTACTATAAAGCCACTTTTAACAGACATGTTTCTCCCCCAAAAAAGAATATTGGGGAGTGAATTTAAGGGTTCTGAGAGTTGCTAAGAGACCCCTACTCCCCTCACAAAGTTACAGTTCCCAGTGTGGTTTCACAGCCAGACCCTTTCCCCAGAGAATTCTGGGAATTGTCGCTCTGTGAGAGAAATAAGGGTCTCTTGACAACTTTGCTGAGCAAGTGGAAGTCCATGCACAGAACTTCCCACTAGTGGGACTCATTGAATGATCCTACCTTTTGTCTAGGGATGCGGGTGGCGCTGTGGTCTAAACCACTGAGCCTCTTGGCTTGCTGATCAGAAGGTTGGCGGTTCAAATCCGCACAACGGGGTGAGCTCCTGTTGCTCTGTCCCAGCTCCTGCCTACCTAGCAGTTCGAAAGCATGCCAGTGCAAGTAGATAAATAGGTACCGCTGTGGAGGGAAGGTAAACGGCGTTTGCGTGTGCTCTGGTTTCTGTCACGGTGTTCCATTGCGCCAGAAGCGGTTTAGTCATGCTGGCCACATGACCCAGAAAGCTGTCTGTGGACAAATGCCGGCTCCCTTGGCCTGGAAGCGAGATGAGCGCTGCAACCCCATAGTCGCCTTTGACTGGACTTAGCCGCCCAGGGGACCTTTACCTTTACCTACCTTTTGTCTCTACCCACCCCCCACCCCCAAAAAAAGTTTGCATCAGATTGCTTTGGCTCAAAAAGAAAGTGCTTGCTGTTGATGAATCCTGTGTCCTGCTAAGGATCCCTCTGGATCATGGCTAAGATACGTCCGTTCATAAATATGCTGCCACGTTGCTTCCATAGCAGCAAGCAAATCCAGCCTACCCAGGAAGCAGGATCCACAGGGGCAGTAGATCTGGCTTCCAATGAATGCATCGCCTGCTGCCGCTGCTACCACTAAAACAGGGGCAGCGGCAGTGGCAGCTGCGGTGCACTCCTTGGAAGCTGGATTTGCTGCCTCCTTGGCAGCCACCCCCTCTCCCAAGCTGCCTCTACAATGTCATCGTGGCAAGTAGAGGGCGCTACTTGTCTCCTCCCACCCTTGTTTCCCCCCCCCCCCTCCCTGGAGAGACTGGAGATGCCATTTTGTGTTTGCCTCAGGTGTCAAAATGTCTGGGGCCGGCCCTGGTAGTAAACGTGTCAATGTTTATATTGTGCTCTCATCAGCTTTCTGCCAGGCAGAACACCAATGTCCTTTCCAGAAGGATGGCATTATTGCGTTAGTATGGTGGTTTGACGTCACCTTGTTCCTGTGCGTACACCGTTTTAAGGGAATTCTTAAGAGCTGGAGGTGGGGGCCCATTCGATGGGGGAGGGGGGTTGTTGGTCTGTGTGGCAGAAGGGAACATACCATACAGAAATAGCAAGGTTGTTGATGCTCTGCAAGTAATGGCCTGTCCACACTATAAATACAAGGATACCAGAGAATCCAGTTACACGCTGTCGCCATAACTAGTCACAATATACTACTAAACGGTATGCAAGAAGGATGACATTCGGTAACATAAAGTGCCAAGTGCAATAGATAAGGTTTGCAATGAGCTGGGACCTGGGGAGTCATTTGTGTGAAACCAACCATTGCTCCGTGCAAATTTGCTTTAAAAAAAAGGGTGGAATTGGAGCACAAGAAGAGGCCTGCTATGTTCCCCAAACTTGGGCCTTCAGCTGTTGTAGGACTACAACTCCCATCATCCCTAGCTAGCAGGACCTGTGGTCAGGGATGATGGGAGTTGTAGTCCAAAAACAACTGGAGACCCAAGTTTGGGAAACGCCGATCTTGTTCTCTTGCCTCTGGGAATCCCACAAGCAGGACCCAGTGTTAGAAACTGAGATATGGAAGCTAGGAGCTAAATGGCACCTTAAACTTAGATTATGGGCGCAACAACGGAATGTCTAGGCACACTTTTTTATAACAAGAATACAAAGTTGAAAATGAGTGAACTGGGACGGCTTCTGTGAATCTGAGACTGTCCCTGGAAAACAGGGACACTGGGAGGGTCTGCAAGGCTTGCTTAGCTTCAACAAGGTGGTGATCTCCTGTATCTTTGCACCATGCCCTGGGACATGACCGGCACAGATTAGCAGGGTATGCTTTTCACGGCATTATTGCCTGCTAATATGGTGTTCCGTGCTGCTGTTAGATATGTAGTCACAGGGGCAGGCTGAAATGCTGGCAGCTCTCAGCCCTTATTGTTAAACCACTGAGCCTAGGGCTTGCTGATCAGAAGGTTGGCGGTTCGAATCCCCGCGACGGGGTGAGCTCCCGTTGCTCGGTCCCAGCTCCTGCCAACCTAGCAGTTCGAAAGCACGTCAAAATGCAAGTAGATAAATAGGAACCGCTCTGGCGGGAAGGTAAACGGCGTTTCCGTGCGCTGCTCTGGTTCGCCAGAAGCGGCTTAGTCATGCTGGCCACATGACCTGGAAGCTGTACGCCGGCTTTCGGCCAATAAAGCGAGATGAGCGCCGCAACCCCAGAGTCGGACATGACTGGACCTAATGGTCAGGGGTCCCTTTACCTTTACCATGCTTATCCTCCTACTCTTTCTCCACAGAGTTCAGAGCAGTTTAACATATAGTTCACAAGCAGTCTCTCATTGAGGTAACTCTCAGGGGCAGACCTGCTTAGCTTTGGAAGCAGATTTTGCACTGTTGGCGTTACTCTTCTGGGCATATAGCAAAAGCAGCTACTTGGTGGGTACGTTGAGGCCCATTCAAAAATGGCACTAACTCTGCCCCCCTCGTTGGCATTCTCAAATAGCACAAGCCGCTCTTGTCACCTCATTTTCCTGCCTGGGTGAGCCAGGCCTGTGACCTTGATGGGGTTCCAGGGGAACGTTATTGCACAATCCAGTATTGCATATTGGATTACTGCTGTGCACTTTATGTGGGGCCTGCCCTTATAGCGGGTCCAAAAGCTGCAACTGGCACAGAATGCAACAGCTCATTAATGGAGTGGAGTTCGTTTCTACCAGCCTGCAACACCTCTGCTGCATTTATGAATTATCAAATGGTATCCAAATTTTCAAGGTGAGTAAAACAAAAAAGGGGGGATTCTGAGGAGCTTGGAAAGGATCTTTGCAAACTAAGGGAATGGGCAGTAAAATGGCAAATTAAGTTAGGATGCAGATATATCCTGCACATTCAACCCCTAAAAAAAAAAAAGGAACTGTAGTTTATACCTCCCAGAACTACAATTCCCAGCACCCTTAAACTTCAGTTCCCATGATTCTTTGGGGAGGAGGGAATATGCTTTAAATCAGGCATCCCCACACTCGGCCCTCCAGCTGTTTTGGGACTACAATTCCCATCATCCCTGACCACTGGTCCTGTTAGCTAGGGATGATGGGAGTTGTAGTCCCAAAACAGCTGGAGGGCCGAGTTTGGGGGTGCCTGCTTTAAATGTATGGTGTGTGTAAAGTGTTCCGAACACCCTCACCCCTTATTTTTACTTATATGATAATAGGATCCGAACTGGCAGTATTGACCAAGGAATGAGACCTTGGCATTGTAGCAGGTTAGTTCTATCATAGAGATCATTAGGTGAGGGGTTGAAAATGAAACTGCCAGTATCCTAATGCCCTTTTACAAATCCATGGTGCTACTGCACTTTGGGTACTGTGCACAGTTCTGGTTTACTGTAGACCTGGAAACGCTTCTGAGAAAGATACGGTCAAAGCACCAAGCTCAGTCGATGCTAGGAGAGAGAAAGCGGGATGGAGGCAAGGAGAAGAAATATCTTTTGTGTTTTCAAGTGACCAATTGGCTTAATTGATCATCAGGACTTGGGAGGACAAGTACAGTACTGGCTTACACTACCCCTACGTGACAAATTGCAGCACAAAATCGCAGTAATGAGACTTCTGTTGGAAGAGGGGCTTAAACAGCCACAGAGCCTATTAATTACCAGGCATTATTGTGTTTTTTTGTAGGCAAGCCTCTTCCTGCCCAGTTTCCAGAATCAGATTAAGCACCTTCCTGGGCTATAATCAGTGAAACATCTCAACTTCCTATAATCCTGGGATCTGTTGGAAGAGGGCTAAGCGACTGAATTTGATGTCAGTCCCTGGGCTGTTAAGGAACCAGGGTGGACAATGAAGGCCAAAGTCTCCAGGGAGAGCCTCTATCTGTAGTCAGATACAGTACACTTAGCGGTGTACTAGCTGTTTGTGCAAGAGGAAGCGCAGGAAACCAGCATGGCTCTCATGGCTGGTTGCGCATCAGATTGCTGTAGCTCTGATACTTCCAGTTACACAACCGGCAGCACTGGGTTTCATATTGCGCGACTATTATTTTCGCCCGTACACTGGTGCAATAACCCATGCACTGGCGGTCAGAGAACGCTGGATCCGGACCTGTGGTACAATCGGCGGAATAAGCAGGATGCAGCAGTGCTGGCATATACCTGAAGGAGCGTCTCCACCCCCATAATTCAGCCCGGACACTGAGATCCAGCGCCGAGGGCCTTCTGGCGGTTCCCTCACTACAAGAAGCCAAGTTACAGGGAACCAGGCAGAGGGCCTTCTCGGTAGTGGCACCCGCCCTGTGGAACGCCCTCCCTTCAGATGTCAAAGAGAACAACAACTACCAGACCTTTAGAAGACATCTGAAGGCAGCCCTGTTTAGGGAGGCTTTTAATGTTTAATAGATTACTGTATTTTAATGTTCTGTTGAAAGCCGCCCAGAGTGGCTGGGGAAACCCAGCCAGATGGGCGGGGTATAAATAATAAATTATTATTATTCTCATTATTCCATTTTGCACACATTGCCATCTAAAGAGGGGGCTCCCAAACTCTGCAACTGGTCAGGTGAGGTTGAGTCTGCGCTCAAATAGTACCGCAGTTCCACAGACATACGGGACGTGTGATCCAGTAGCTGTTGCGGATACCGTGTCATCTTACGCAAGATGAATCGGCCACTGTGCTACGCTCTCTACCAGTGGCAATCCGATTATGTGTTTACTCACTTGAAGCATTCAAACCAGCTGCCATCCCTAAAGGCTTGGGATGGTTCACAAGGCTCGAGGTCCTTCCAGTCAGCCTTCTTACATCACAACAGATGCAACGTTGGTGCTCGTGGGTTATGCAGGAAGCATTCAAGGAAAAGTTTCTTTATGGGAGATTTCAGATTTGCCTCCGGTTCAATGCCCTTTTGTTCATTGGGCAAATCCAGGTACAGTGGTCCCTCGATTTATGAGTGACCCGACTTACGTATTTTTCAAGTTACGAGGGATCAAAGCGGCCACCACTTCCAAATTTTTTCGACTTCCAAAAGGAAGTCGCAGCCGTTTTAGATGCGGTTTCCTCGACTTACGAAGGTTTTTTCGACCTATGAATGCGATCTCCCAATGCATTCCTATGGGGACTCGAGTTACGATGTTTTCGACCTACGAAGATTCCGTCGGAACGGATTATCTTCGTAAGTCGAGGGTCCACTGTATTAGGCCAAGTAGCGGGCCCTTGGAATCTGGAGTGCTATCTAGAATGCAGTTGCTTCAGTGTCACAGATATCTATTGGGTAGCACCTGTGCTTTGTCACTGATGGAGTGCCACACGACTCCTGCCCCATCCATTTCCCAGATTGTTGTGGTCCTAAGAGCAGATCTTAGTCTACAGTTGCTTGAAATCAGGGCGGTATTTGCTCCCCGACTTGGATTTTCAATTATCTCTGTTTATTTTATTTTAAATTTTTTTTATATACTGCTATTTCATAGAAAAAAATTCTGTGTGGTTTACAATAACACATAAAACCGTGCAGTAAAAGCAGTTTTAAAAACTAAAATCAGACATTAGTTAACAATTAATTAACTGCATAGGCCTGGCAGAATGGAATAGTTTTCAACAGGTGTTTAGAAGCTAAAACAAATGTGCCTGCTGAATCTCCATTGGCAGAGTATTCCACAATAGGGGGCCAGTTACACTAAGGTTCTGTTTTGTCATGTTGTCAGATGAGCCTCGCAAGCCCGGGGAACAACCAGTGATCCTCCTGCAGATATTTATGTAAGAAGTGAAACTTCCAGCCCTATGAAACAATTTCTAGGTTACAAGGTGTGTTAAAATTAGTTCCAGTGATGCGTTCATTGCGTGTGTGTTCGTTGTTATGTTATTGTTAATAGATTTCCTAAACCTGATGTGCAAAGCTTATCTGTCCTCCTCCCACCCGAGAGGTGGGTTTTCCAGAAAGTGGTGAATTGGAAATTCCATTTCCCTATGCAAATTACACTATACAAACTAGCCTTGGGAAATTGACACTTTGCACTGGAAAACTGTTGCCCTAGAGAATTACCAAATTTAGCATGCATATTTTACTTGAATTTTGGGAGGTTCCAGATGATTTGCTTATTGAGATAGATTTGCTTGCACAAAGCTTATCCAAAGGCTAGATTTTATCAAGTCCTTATTGAGCATTCATTCTGATTTGTTTGTGGGAAGGTTATGTAACGACGAACATTCATCCGGATTCGCTTGTGGGTAGTTTGCACGTCTTTCTGTTAGTAATTGGTTCACCTCACACTTCTCAGTGTGTTTCCCCATCACTTTCCTAACTGCAAAAAGTCCATTTCTTTCTTTAAAGTGGGTTTGATGGTGTGCTAAGGTGTGCTTTAACCCACTTTAATTGTGCAAACCTAAATATCCCGGTACGGACATTCATCCCTTCTGCAAAACACAGAGAGTTTGGAGGTGACCTTGGTAAACACAGCTCAGAACTTTGAAACTGCTAGGCCTGCCTCATATTTTATCTGCAATTGGTATCTATTCATCGTCAACAATGCATTTATGAAATAGACACTTTCCTACAGAAAACAAAAGCATTGGAAAAGTTTAAGTTGGGAAAAGCATCTTGGAAAAATTCTCCACTGCACAGCATATCCTCCCACGCTGCTTTCTGCTGTTCCTGCGGATATGAAGTTTTATATTGCAAATCCTTTAGCAGGGGGCTTTTATCAGTGGTGTCCAGTTCAATTTTTATATATATATTGGCTTCTTTTTTATTGTTGCTTTCTTGTGGGAATGCTGTCTTTTAATTGTGGTAGCCTACTCTGAGTAGTGTTAAAGCACTTGTAGTGGAGGCGATAAATTTCTTCAATAAGTCCCTGACTTTGCTACAAAAGCCCTTTCAGTGCAAAAAAAAAAATCAAAATGAATAACTCTTGTGTGGGTAGACACTCAAGCTGCCTTTCTCATACTATGGTGCCAATCAGAGCAGAGCCAATCTCTAGGCTCATTCACCAGTCAGAACAATACATACCTGGCTTGCACATCTTCTTCCTTAAAGATGCACTTTAGTTGTTTGATCTTGAAGACGGTGATTGGGATTCTTAATGACGCTTTCCATTGACTCCTACACTTTCTCTTGAATCAATGGTGTTTTTGCTCCGTCTAACAGCTTTATAATGTGTTTCAAGCTATTGCCTGTGGGAGTTAATTGGATTTGTCAGCAATATAGTAGGGAAAGAAATGAGATGTTGCTGCAGCTTATTTTCTACAAGGGGGGAAAAACATGGCTTTCAGTCATTTATGATTGAGCTTTTAAAGGTCAGCTTTTAACTCTCTCCGTAGGAGGCCAGGTCATCTCACTGCACTGTTTTCCGTTTGTTGTTGCTTTGGCTGTGTACCTTCAACCAGTTCTGTGTTTTGAACATTTACAACACAGCCCTGTTCACGCTTACCGAGAAGAAAGACCCACTGTGTGTGTGTGTGTTTAAGTTATGATATTCACCTTATAGGGCTGTTGTAAGAATTACTGATAAGAAGTTGTTTCAGCACTTGAAAGCACTATATATAGAAACATAAGAAGAAGCTGTCTTTTACCAAGTCAGACCAATAGTCCATCTAGCTCAGTATGGTCTACAGCAGTGTTAGAAATTTGCCAGGCGCATTTTGCGACTGGTAAGGGTCCAATTTTGACCACGTTGAGATCTCTGGATGCCAGGTTGGTGACAGACATCGCCATCTGGCTGGCCCCTCCAGCTTTCTTAAGCAGGTCAGCAGAAGAGCTTATTTATTGCATTTATATCCCACCCTCTTCCTGCAAGGAATACATGGTTCACTCCCCTCCTCAGTTAATCCTGACAATGACCATATGAGGTGGGTTAAGAGGCTGTGACTGGCCCAAGGTCACCCAGTGAGCTTCATGACTGAGTGCGGATTTAAATCCTGATCTCCCAGGTCCTGGCTGACATTCTTAACCACACTGGCTTCCTTAATTTGAGAGCCAGTGTGGTGTAGTGGTTAAGAGCAGTAGACTCGTAATCTGGGGAACCGGGTTCGCGTCCCCGCTCCTCCACATGCAGCTGCTGGGTGACCTTGGGCTAGTCACACTTCTCTGAAGTCTCTCAGCCCCACTCACCTCACAGGGTGTTTGTTGTGGGAAAGGAGGGGAAAGGAGAATGTCAGCCGCTTTGAGACTCCTTCGGGTAGTGATAAAGCGGGATATCAAATCCAAACTCCTCCTCTTCTTCTTCTTCTTCTTCTTCTTCTTCTTCTTCTTCTTCTTCTTCCTAGAGTACTTCTGCTATGGGGCAGCTCTATAAATTAAGTAGGTAGATAAATATGGGGAAAGCAAAATGTCACTTAGAGGAGGATCTGAACTGTTTTCCTTGAAGCTTGAATTTGTTTTATTCTGGATTGTTGTATTTGATGTTTTCATGTGTTGTAAACTGCTGAGTTTTCCCCCCCTTTAAAATATAAAACGGTATAGAAATGAATAACGACAACTGCTACTACAGCGGTACCTCGGTTTAAGAACAGCCCTGTTTATGAACAATTCAGTTTACGAACTCCGCAAAACCGGAAGTAGTGTCCCGGTTTGCGAACTTTACCTCGGTCTAAGTACGGAATCCGAACGGTGGAAGGGCACCGTCAGCCGGGAGGCCTCATTAGTGAAAGCGCGCCTCGGTTTAAGAACGGTTTCGGTTTAAGAACGGACTTCCGGAACAGATAAAGTTCGTAAACCGAGGTACCACTGTACTACTACAAATTTCATTGGGGGAAAATGGCAGCTTGACATTCTGTTGTGGCAACCATAACCTATGGTAGGTTTAAGGGGCCCTGATTGGCTCGTATGTCTGAGTTCCTAACACTGGTCTACACTGACTGCTAGTAGCTCTCTGGGTTTTCAGGTTGGGTTTTCTCCCAAGCCTCCTTGGAGATGCTGAAGATGGAACCTGGGACCTTCTACTATGGCCCTTCCTTTAAAATACAAACATAAATGCTAAGTATTATTTATGCATGGTCTTGTAAAACCCTTTTCTGCATGGTTACCTATTACACAAGCTATTGCCATGCAATCTTATACCTGCAGGAATTCTCTCCTCTGCACTATCAATGGTGAAGAAGCCCTGCCCTCTTTTTACACCTGTCCACTCTACTGTGTTGTCTGCTAAAACTTTGCTGCTGGTTAACAATGCTGTCCAATGCTTGTCTGCTCAGAAGTAATCCTGGCTGAAGTCAGTGTGACTTACACCCAGGTAAATGTGCATAGGATTGCAGCTGTAATTGCTGCACATGTGTTAGCTAACGGTACAGATTTTCCTTTTTGGTGCTTGTTATAAATTCCCATTTTGTCTTGCATATAGTTTGATGTTTGTGCTCGAGTAACAAGGAGAATTTGAAGTCATAAACACAACATTATTCTTTAGAAAAGAAAATGGTTAGCAATTATCTTATTTGGCATATTGTGTAATGGCAGATCTTGGAACTATTAAATGCTAAATGGTCTATGTAAAGGGGGGGTTATTGTTGTTTTGGTCCCTTCCCCCCATAACTGGTGCTTGATTTGTCAGTGACCCCCCTACTGAAACACTCACTCAACTTGATAATATTTTGCTTGTTTGCAACGTCACGATTCAAGCTGAGCATTTTGTTCTGAGTTCTTTTATATATGCCAAATTTTGGATTGATTTAATTACAGCTTTCTATTTTGAAATCCATGTATATATTGAAAAAGCGTACTGGTTGCTATTAGTTTGCAACCAAATAAAGAATTTATAACAAACTAGGAAAAATAACTCAAAACCTCTGGTCCTCTGGCCTAAATGCAAGGATACTGAGCAATATCATTTACTTGGCTTAGCGTCCAAACTTTTGCATAAACGAGGCTACTTTAAGTGTTAAATCTCTTTGGTATTACTTATTGAATATTTTGCATACCACCATAAATCATCTGCAGCACTGTAAAACTGTTATTACTGTAAAAATGAAAAAAGGAATGAAGTGTGTATGTATAATGTTCTTTAAACTTTCAAAATCTGGTTGTAAAAAAGATATAGCAGATTAGCCCACCCTGCCTGAGAAAGGTGCTTTCTTGAGTTCATTTAGAATGCCGTTACTTTAATTTCATAATTTAAACAGATGAGGAGAGCAAATAAGTCTACATTGGCAGAGATGTAATAGGCTGTAGATGAGCATCGCTCAGCCTTTAAATTAATGCTTCTTCTGTGTTTACCTTGTAAGATACAAAAAAAAGTGTATGCTTAAGAAATACTGAGACCCAGTATTTAAAGTCAGCACTAGGAGGGAGAGAAGCGGGGGGGGGGGGGGAGAGACTCGCTCAAAAGCACTGACTGTCTTGCATGCCAGCGTAATGAAAAGCTGCATTTTCCGTGGCCCAACCATGTTGCCCTAAAACAGATGGTGATGTTTATGGAGACTGAAGCAGGCTCTGGAAGAATTATTCAGAAAAAAATGCTTAGCGCTTCATCCTCAAACCGCTCTCTGAGGTTAATGAGACAACTCAGGTGGCCTCGGTGGCACAGAGTGCCTTCCATCAGCTTCGGCTGGTGCCCCAGCTGCGCCCTTATCTGGACAGAGACTGCCTAACTACTGTTGTCTATGCTCTGGTAACCTCTAGGTTAGATTACTGCAACATGTTATACGTAGGGCTGCCTCTGAAGATGGTTTGGAAACCCCAGCTAGTGCATTATACCGATCCTAGGCTGGCTGCTTTGGCTGCCAATTAGTTTCCAGGCCCAATTCAAAGTGCTGGTTTTGACCTATAAAGCCTTAAACAGCTCAAGACCACAATGCAGCAGCTAGACTGGTGACTGGGAGTGGCCGCCGGGACCACATAACACCGGTCCTGAGAGATCTACATTGGCTCCTAGTATGTTTCCGAGCACAATTCAAAGTGTTGGTGCTGACCTTTAAAGCCCTAAACGGCCTCGGTCCTGTATACCTGAAGGATATACCACCCCCGCCGTTCAGCCCGGACACTGAGATCCAGCGCCGAGGGCCTTCTGGCGGTTCCCTCACTGCGAGAAGCAAAGCTACAGGGAACCAGGCAGAGGGTCTTCTTGGTGGTGGCGCTCGCCCTGTGGAACGCCCTCCCATCAGAGGTTAAAGGGATCAACAACTACATAACATTTAGGAAATACCTGAAGGCAGCCCTGTTTAGGGAAGTTTTTAATCTGTAACATGTTAATGTATTTTAATATTTGCTGGAAGCCGCCCAGAGTGGCTGGGGAGACCCAGCCAGATGGGCGGGTACAAATAATAAATTATTATTATTATTATTATTATTATTATTATTACCTCAAGGACCGCCTCTCCCCATATGAACCTACTCAGACCCTGGGATCATCTTCTGAGGCCCTTCTTCGTGTGCCTCCTCCATGTGAGGTCCACTAAAGCACTATTGTCGAGTCAAGAACATCTTACAGAATGCACCCACAATAATACTGGTCTAGAGAGGCCCCTGATACACAAAAGATCATTCCAAATGCCTTACTCAAAGCCGTGGGTTGTCCTAGTATGAAGCGATACTAGACATAGCAACTAACTGTCTTGTGCATTCAACGGCATTAAGCATACCAAAGTGATTATATAACCATCTGTGTGTATTTCATGTAGCAGGGAGCGGGGAGAAAAAGCAGAGCCAATTTAATAAAGTTTCTGCGGCGGGAAGCAAATTGAATATTTGCCCTATCAACCCAATCAGCAACGATAGCCTCTGCCAGGCTCGCTTGTCTTTTTCTGCAGTACAAATGAACCCTAAGCTCAGTGAGTGTAAACCATCTGTGACCATTCAAAGCCTTCTTTCTATAAATAAGATTTTCATGGGACAGCATGAAACCATAACCCTGAAGGCACAAAGCAGATTTGCCTGATTGGCAAGGAATCAACTGCATTTCCTTTTCCTGAAAGGGTAATATGAGAAGCACAGTGATGGACTCTGGTTTCTTTGATGTGCCATTAGCCCCAAGCAGGAGTTCCTAGACTGGTGGTTTTGGTTTTTGGTTTTGTTTTGTTTTACCAGGCATTCCTTTCTCTCCAATAAACGAAACCCATAAAATCTGGATATTCTTCTAGAGATATGAAGGCTTTTTTTTTTTGGAGGGGGGAACCGAAAACTGGAGGGCAAACAGACCCCCCCCCCCGCCCAGGCCTTCACATCTCCATTTTGAAAACCCAAATAGGCCAGTTTTGGACCACTTCATATGTTAGAGAAAGATCCCAGTAGTAGACTATTCCAGGCTCAGTGTCCCTTGTTATAAATCCTTAGCATCTTCAGGCTGGACCAAGAATGATCCCTGCCTGAAACCTTTGAGAACCATTGATAGTCAGTGGGGTTAGTACTGAGCTAGATGAGCCAAATGAGAATAAGGCAGCAGGTTGAGGCTGATGGGAATTGTAGTCCAAAACCTCTGGAGGGCACCAGGTTGTGAAGTCAAGTCTAGATGGGCCGATGGGTGAACTCAAGGAAAGCTCTGTATGTCCTTCCCTTTGGCCAGTGCAGCAGGGTGGCAGACCACTTGACTGTCCACCTGACATCCCTCAGAACCTGACATGGGCTTGAGCCAATGTAAGACTTGAGTTTTTCAAGGAGCAGAGGTTCCTGCCAAGTGCTTGTTAAAAGCAGAGTGGGATCTAAAATAGAATTTGTGAATAAATCTCTTGAAGCCCTCTCTTAAGGGTGTCTCCAGATTACCAGCATTTTGCTGCAGGGATTGAAGCTCATACCAGATGTTTAAGTTTGTGCATTTCAAGTGGATTAAAGCAGTTGCCTTGCTCCAGCACAACAAAAACGCAGACTTTTGCAGTGATGGGGAAACACATCGAAAAGTGTGAGATGAACAAATGGTTAGAGTGAAGACCTGTAAACAATTAAGGGTGAATGGTTGTTGTGAACGAACCTTCCTCTAAGCAAATCAGGAGAATGCCCAGTAAAGTCCATATATAATCTAACCTCTGCATAAGCTTTGTGCAAACAAACCAGAATAAATGCTGAATAAAAGTTTGCCTGTCAGCATTTAAGCTTACCATCCCATCATAAAACCAAAGTAACAGGGTTTTAAAAGAAAGAGAGGGGGATGTGTTTGTATTTTACTGGTTGGTTAGTGCTCTCCAAGGTTCATGCTGCTGTTGAATTTATTAAGAAAATCAATTGTGCCAAGACACCTCACCATCCCTAATCGGTTTACGGTTGCAGAAATTAACTCCTCGGGCAATAAATGAGATCATCACACTCCTGCAAGTTTCCTGGCTGTGGAACATTTAGAAATAATCAATTGACCGCTGTAGAATGAAATGAACTCTTTTTGTTCTTGGTTTTTTTAAAAGTATAAGATGCAAAGTAGTTTTACTATGTCACCTGCAACCTTTCCTTTATTTGACTTAGTGTATCTTAATCATGTTTACTCCAAGGTACGATTCCCTGAGTCCCCACCCACCCACCCACCAAAAGGAACATAGGAAGCTGTCTTATACTGAGTAATTAAGCACATTGGTCCATCTCACTCAGTATTGCCAACAGTGATGGGATTGGGAGTCTGTGCTTTCAGACAATGGTTTCTCCTAGTCTATCTGGAGACACAGGAGATGGAACATGGACCTTCTGAATGCAAAGCATATTCCTCAAAAATCAATCTGCAAATCTGCTAAGTTTGTAACTGCCACTTCCCATCATTCAGCCCAGGAGCAGCCTTAAGGCGGGTGCTCTCTACATGTTGTTGGACTCACATTGCCCCTGACAGTGTGGCAGATGGTCAGGAATGCGGGGAGTTGTAATCCAGCAGCAGCTAGAGAGAGCACCAAGTTGTCTACCCAGCTTCAGGCTCTACTGCTGCACACTTTAGATGAGGGCAGAAGACACCAAGCACTGAGCTCTGACTCTTGATCAGATCCTGAGAGTAACTGGTCATGCCAGATCGTCGTCTGTCTTCTAGCTTAAGATACACATGGCTGGTTGTGTGTTACAGAATCACAGAATTGGAAGGGACCACAAAGAACATCTAGTCCAGGGGTAGGCAACCTAAGACCCGGGGGCCAGATCCGGCCCAATCGCCTTCTAAATCCAGCCAACGGAGGGTCTGGGAATCAGCGTGTTTTTACATGAGTAGAATATGTCCTTTTATTTAAAATGTATCTCTGGGTTTTTTGTGGGGCATAGGAATTCATTCATCCCCCCCCAAAAAAATATAGTCCGGCCCCCCACAAGGTCTGAGGGTCAGTGGACCGACCCCCTGCTGAAAAAGTTTGCTGACCCCTTAGTCCAACCCCCTGCAATACAGGAATCTTTTTGCCCAGCGTGAGGCTCAAACCCACAACCCTGAGATTAAGCATATCATGCTCTACCAACTGAGCTGTTGGCCCACTATTTTGGCAGAGTTTCCCCGCCCCCCTGCCTTTTGCAGTGACATTTGACTGTTGCTGAATGTTTGAAGATTCAGGACAGATTAAAATAAAGTACTTCTTCACGCAGCTCATAGTTAAACTATGGAACTCCTTCCTGCAGGAGGCAGTGATGGGGCCACCAACTCAAATGGCCTTAAAAGAGGATTGGACAAATTCATGGAGGATAAGGCTACCTATGGCTACTAGCCATGATTGCTATGCTCTGTCTTCATGATCGGAGGCAGTTAAATGCTTCTGAATACCAGTTGCTCGGAAGCACAAGAGGGGAGAGGGCTCTTGCACTCTGGTCCTGCCTCAGTGTTTCCCATCTGGGTGGTCACTGTGAGAACAAGATGCTGGTCCAGCAGGCTCTGCTTATGTTTTTTTTAATGACTGCAAGTGGCATGCAGGTTCCACAGTGTGCAAAACTGATGGTGGCAAAATGAGTCAGAAATCCTTACTCCGCGATCTGATCCAGCGTGGTAGTTCTCATGCTCTTACGGCCTCAGTCTGCAGCTGAGCCAGGATTTGCTCAACGCAATCTATTCACCAGGCACTGCTGGCTCGCTGGTTTGCAGACATCCAGGGGCCTGTTAATCAGTGCATTCATTAAGCTGCATTTAATTGCCCGACAAAGATGCATCCTGTTCTACACAGAACATAGTAGCTCTTTCTGTTTACATGGAAATCAAAAGGATGCATTAATTTGGGGTTTATGAAATATTCTAAGACCATTCTTTAAAACAAAATAAGAAATGTAAGAGTATAAGAAGAGCCTGCTTAATCAGGCCAGCGGCCCATCTACTGTGGCAGCGAGTTCCATAGTTGAATTACGTGCTGTGTGAAGAAGTACATTTTTTTATTCGTCCCGAATCTTCCAACATTCAGATTCCATTGGATGTACACAAGTTCTAGCATTATAAGTGAGGGAGAAGAAGTTTTCTTCATGCCGTGCATGTTACTCACCTTTTCTCTAAACTAATAAGTCCCAAGTAGTGCAATATTTTCCTCCAAGCTCCTTCCTGTTGATCATTTTCACTGCTCTTTTCTGCAGCAATGTGTATTTATTTAGTAAAGCAAAACACAGGAACTGGGAAGCTCTTGAAACGGAATTGTTATAAATCTGGTGTCGGCGGTTCTGCTGAAAAAGCTGGTCTGTTTTTTTGGCAGAGTTTTTATTAAACCACAGAGCCTGGGGCAGTGATGGCTAACCGTGACACTCCAGATGTTTTGGAACTACAACTCCCATCATCCCTAGCTAACAGGACCAGTGGTCAGGGATGATGGGAGTTGTAGTCCCAAAACAACTGGAGTGTCAAGGTTAGCCATCACTGGCCTAGGGCTTGCTGATCAGAAGGTCGGCGGTTCGAATCCCTGCGACGGGGTGAGCTCCCGTTGCTCGGTCCCAGCTCCGGCCCACCTAGCAGTTCGAAAGCACGTCAAAGTGCAAGTAGATAAATAGGAACCGCTCTGGCGGGAAGGTAAACGGCGTTTCCGTGTGCTGCTCTGGTTCGCCAGAAGTGGCTTAGTCATGCTGGCCACATGACCTGGAAGCTGTACGCCGGCTCCCTCGGCCAATAAAGCGAGATGAGCGCCGCAACCCCAGAGTCGGACACGACCGGACCTAATGGTCAGGGGTTCCTTTACCTTTAACAGTATTTCTATGCTATCCTCATAGTTTTCCCAGACCCTGGTAAGCAAGCCCTCCGCCTCGCGGGAAGGCAATTCAGGGGGCTCCTGACTTTGCGCAATTTTCACCTTTGTGCGTGGACCCCCGGAACCGAACCCTTGCAAAAGTGGTGGGTCTACTGTATGCTTTTAATTGTTCAGTTCATGCAAGGCCTGGCTTGGCTCTTCGACGGCTTGTAAGGCATTCCAACTAAACGGGTCTGGGCGCCTTTAGCACTTTCGGCTACTTGAGATCATGCTCTGCACCTCTTCTTCACCCACTCAAATTGTGATTCCCTAGAGTGGTTGCTGACAACACACACCCAATATGTAAAGCAGGAGGTCCCTCTGAGTCTGAGGAGGAGGCCACTGAGGAGTTTAATAGTATATGGGGACGGAACAGCTATAGAAAAGCAATCCATACATGAAGAAATACGGCTTTTCACTTGAGGCCTTTTTGTGTGTGGCTCAGCTGAAAGGAGGAATGGTCCCCTTGTTGCCCGTATCATCTCATCCTCTGAAGAAGTATTTGATAGCTCCTCCGTGGTGTGTTTCCTTATCGGGTTTCGCAAAAGCTACCTAGCTCCATCGCAGCAGCTTCTGGTAGTGACAGAATGTTATCAGATCATGTGAGGTTCAGCTGGGGCTGTTATTGAAGCTGACATCTGCAGTGCCCGGTTCTTCCTGGAAAGCGAGGCTCTGATTGCAGGCTGTGTTCAATAAACTACGTATTTGAAAGGTCATTCAAGTAGCACGGTGAGAATTTCTTGCTTCACAGAAACTGTAGCTGTTGCGTGCGCCCATTTCAGTGGCCCTCCCGTAGGCGGCAAGGATTCTTTATGGTCCTTATTTGTATTGGAGGCGGCTCCCTGTCCCACATGAGACTCACTGGAGAACGACAGACAGGGCAAAAGAAAACAAGAATTCCCTTGCTGGCTTGGAGCAAAGTTCCGTCACATCCAGAATTCCAGGCTTGGGTTTTGTTTTGTTTTTGTTTTTTTAAAGTAGCCCAACTGATGCTTCTGGACACATTTGCAAGCTGGACATTAAGGTGAGAGCTGCCTGGTGTTTGTCTCCAGTACTGTATCTAGTGGGACGCGGGTGGCGCTGTGGGTTAAACCACAGAGCCTAGGGCTTGCCGATCAGAAGGTCGGTGGTTCGAATCCCTGCGACGGGGTGAGCTCCCATTGCTCGGTCCCTGCTCCTGCCAACCTAGCAGTTCAAAAGCACATCAAAGTGCAAGTAGATAAATAGGTACTGCTCCAGCGGGAAGGTAAACGGCGTTTCCGTGAGCTGCTCTGGTTCGCCAGAAGCGGCTTTGTCATGCTGGCCACATGACCTGGAAGCTGTATGCCAGCTCCCTCGGCCAGTAAAGCGAGATGAGCACCACAACCCCAGAGTCGGACACGACTGGACCTAATGGTCAGGGGTCCCTTTACCTTTTACTGTATCTAGTACTCAAGAGATAAACTGCTTCTGACTATGGAGGTTCATTTATCTATCATACCAAATAGCCTGTAAGAGATCTATCCCCCCTTTGAATTTGTTGAATCCTTTTTTTTTAAGCCATCATAGAATAGAAACATAGAATTGTAGAATTAGAAGGGACCCCCAAGGGTCATTTAGTGCGGCTTCCAAAATGGGGCTCGAACCCACAGCCCTGAGATTAAGAGTCTCGTGCTCTACTGACCGAGCTATTCCAACAACCCATCAAAGGACTTTAAAAAGCCCTTTGGGGATTCCTTAAGATACTTGTGTGCAGAAATAAGACACAGAAGTGTCATAGAGTTGGAAGGGATCCCAAGGGTCATCTAGTCCAACCCCCTGCAATGCAGGAATCGCCTACCCAATGTGGGCAAATGCTTCCAGATTGGTTAAACACCACCTGACTTGCTTGGTCATCAGCTGTAGTGCACAAGATCACTTGTGTAAAGAGAGAGAGAGAGAAATGGGACTGCAGTTGAATATCAAGGGTAATTAGTAAGTAATCCAGTGATTAAGAATGATATAGATGGGACCAGAGTTGTCATATATCTCAGTATCAACACTAGGCGTGTGGGGTTTGGCCAGCTCCCAAAATCTATGAATAGAATCTATAAATAGAAGGATAAAGCAACAGAACACTTAGCTCTCATCCAGAACTAATGAAAGTCTTCTCTTCTCCATGCCCAGTCTTTCATCTGAAATTGCATTGTGTGAACGACTGAATGCTTTGTCAAAGAAAAAAATCGATGTGAACCACTTACTAGTAGGAGCAATTCTGGCATGTGGAATAGAAGTGTCACTGGGCATGAGAAGACCCTGTTCCCACCTAAACTGGTGTTTGGGCAAACCTCGAGTCTGATGATGCCCCCTTCTTGTATCCTGTTTTGTTTCCAGTCCTGTCAGCACTCACCAATGGAGTTTGCTGTTGTAGAGTTTAAGATACCCTGTGAGGAAAGACTCTGTTCTGCTTGAGCAACCCTATGTAGAAGACACATGCAATGTCCGCTACATACAGAAGCAAGAAATCAATTTATAAAACCTCTATTCGTGAAGGAAATCAATTTAACCAGAGCTGGGAGAGGTTGAAATGGCTGCTGAGCGATGCTGATGACTTTGTAACTTAGAAAATAGCTCTCCATGCCTTGGCAGCTAGGAAAATTAGGGCGAAAGAACTAGCGGTAAATTGCAAAGGGGATTCGCGGATTTAATTTGTACATTTTATATGAAATCTGCCTTTTATTCTATGCAACAAATAATATTAGTAGATCTGGATGTGGTTTTACGGTACTGTATATTTAGTGACTGTTGAATGTATTGGGTGTTTTCGGCTACTGCAGTAAAAGTTTATGATGATGTACAGGTTGTTGTTCAGTCGTTCAGTCGTGTCCGACTCTTCGTGACCCCATGGACCAGAGCACGCCAGGCACGCCTATCCTTCACTGCCTCTCGCAGTTTGGCCAAACTCATGTTAGTAGCTTCGAGAACACTGTCCAACCATCTCATCTTCTGTCGTCCCCTTCTCCTTGTGCCCTCCATCTTTCTACTGTACAGGTAGAGTTATTTAATTGTAAGGGACCAAAGGCATGCCTCATCCTTATCTCTGCCTAAAGACAGAACTACTCATCAGCCTTCACTAGGGATGGGCAGTTGGTCACCATAGCATCTGATGTGAAGGACCCATGCGCTCTCACAAGAGGCAAAGAGGTTCTTTAGAAACACCTCAGTAGGAACAGCCATTGATGTTCCCTGCCAGAGTTCTCCCCTCCTCCTGCATCTCTGCTGCTCTGCCTCCTGTGTGAGAGCCAAGAGACAGGCAAAAAGCAGGCAAGGAAGGAAGGAATTCTGGTGGACCTCTTGCTATGGTTCATGTTGCAGGAGGAAAGGTCTTGAAGAGGGCTAACCCTGGGCTTTAACTGGTGCGGGAGTGAGTCAGTGCGCAAAACCACTGAGCCTTCAGCCTTTGCTCAAGGCCAAACAGGACCCCTGCCAAAAGATGGGGGGGGAGTACTGGCTGGTTGATTGGCAAGCAATGGCAGCAGCTAGGAGGAGCCTGGCAGGATCATTCTTTGGTTGTCAGCTCTCTCTCCCAAGATGGTGGCAAGGGAGGTGGTCCTAGTGCTGTTTTGGGTGAGAAGGAAAAGCGGGCCTTCAGCAAAGAGGAACCAGGAGCCAAACCTATTAGCTGGCTTTGGTCAGCTGTGGCACCAACTCTGTACCCTCGTGGTGGTGGTGGTGGGGCTTTTGCCTGGCTGGAATGCGTCCTTGAAGATACGAGTCTCATCCATTGCTCCACCCACTTTCGTCTCTGGTCGTGTCCACCACAAATGGCACCTGGAAGCCTTCTCCATAAAGGAAGGTGGCTCTCTGGGATGATGATGATGATGATGATGATGATGATGATGATGATGTTCTTCATCCTTGCCTCATATGGACAAAGCATTTCCAGTAGGCTCCACTCCAGCTTTTGCCTGGGCACTGGCATTTTCACTTCTTTATTTCGTGGGTTGGCAGCACTGCACTGAGACTGTGCGTCTTAAGTGAGACTTCAAGCTTTGCTTCTTCGGGTTTTAGCTGTGCCCCTGGCTGGAATCCAGCCCAGGCACGGCGCCAGTCCCAGGCACAGCTGAGCTGCTTTGGCCCAGCCAGTACTCAGACACGCCTAGGGTGTAAATAAACCCTTTCCCTGACAGGCCCAAGGATCTCTGCAGCCTCTCCCGGAGAAAAATAATAATATTCTGGAGCCCGTTCCTTGTTTTATTATGTAAATCCTTTTAACACGCTAGCCAATTTCCCCTTTTAAAAATGAGCCTTTCCTAAAACCGAGGTAGCATAAAATACAGTGCTCTGGCCAAATACAAAAGAGGGCCAGGGTTGCTACACCTTTAAACAGAATTGCAAACCAGAAAAGTATGAGGTGGGCCAGGCAGAGAAAATAAAATGGGATGTTTTAAAATCAAAACAATGGCCTGTGTGGCTTATTCCAAGGTTTCTACCACTTCCCTAGTGAGGTACAATAAATTGTTAAGCTTTCAAGAAGTGTAGTACAGTGCCTAAAGTTGCTGCCAGACAACCTGTTTATTGAGCATTTATCCTGATTTGTTTGCAGAGAGGTCAATCAATTAATCACATGCCTTGAGACACACATGTCTCAAGGCGATGTACGTAATGCAATAAAAACAGCACAGAAAATAGCAACAGATACATTTTAAAACAGTACGAAGTAGACACCCCTGGCAGAGACCCCTGCATCCAGCTGGGAAGTCAGGTCAGAAAAAAATGCCCTCAATTGTTTGTTTGAGAGCCTGTTGTATCTCGACAGGAATGCTGTTCCACAGTACAGGGAAAGCCACACTTTAAAAGCCCAGCTCCAAGTTACTGGTGGTTAGACAATGTTGTACCAAGCAAATGTTATCCCACACTTTCCAGTGCATTTCTTCCTCACTTTTCTTAGTGCAGAAAGTTCAATTTTGAGAGTGGGAGGAGAGAGTGGGTTTGTTGCACAAGATTATTCCACTCTGGTCAGACCCCACCTGGAATACTCTGTCCAATTCTGGGCACCACAGTTCAAGAAGGATACTGACAAGCTGGAACGTGTCCAGAAGAGGGCAACCAAAATGGTCAAAGGCTTGGAAACGATGCCTTATGAGGAACGGCTTAGGGAGCTGGGTATGTTTAGCCTGGAGAAGAGAAGGTTAAGGGGTGATACGATAGCCATGTTCAAATATATAAAAGGATGTCATATAGAGGAGGGAGAAAGGTTGTTTTCTGCTGCTCCAGAGAAGCGGACACGGAGCAATGGATTCAAACTACAAGAAAGAAGATTCCACCTAAACATTAGGAAGAACTTCCTGACAGTAAGAGCTGTTCGACAGTGGAATTTGTTGCCAAGGAGTGTGGTGCAGTCTCCTTCTTTGGAGGTCTTTAAGCAGAGGCTTGACAGCCATCTGTCAAGAATGCTTTGATGGTGTTCTTGCTTGGCAGGGGGTTGGACTGGATGGCCCTTGTGGTCTCTTCCAACTCTATGATTCTATGAACACTAAATCAGCTGTAATTGCACCACTCGAATTTGCTGGTAGGCGACTTGAGTCCCGTCCGAAAATGGCAACGGTCTAGAAGCACCCTAGAATGGAACTTCATGTTGCCTTGGCAGACCCAATGTCTGCAGCGAATGTGCGGCTGTCGGGAGGGGGCCATTGAAGAAGAAAGTTTGTGAGCAGGGAGGAATGAGTGCTTAACGCCTGCTGATTCTAAAAATTCCTCCAAAGGCTGTTCATCGCCCTGGCCAGACTTACCTCTGGAATTAGAGTCCAGCTTGGTGGTGCTGTGCTGTGAGCTTTCAGCAGATGGGAGGGGGGTCATGATGTTAGGTGACCTAAGCATCTGGCTGGCCGTCTTTCAGTCTGCTCAAAAAAGGGGTCGTCCTATTTATAATGCAACGAGGTTGGTGCCACTGTTCTTTGAAACGGTATCATGAGAGGCATCCCATAGATTCTCTAAAAATAACAGTGTGATTGGCTTGCTAATGCACTGATCTTTGCCACTCTAGTCATCTCAAATTTGCCCCCTTTTTACGTCTGCACCAGGTTCACCGAATAAAAAGAGCACTTTGGCTGCAATTGCAGCCTCTGAAACTCAGGAGATATCTTGCACTACATTCCTGAGCGCGTGGACTGACTCAGAAGCAAGTTCTACTGAGTTCTGTTGGGATTACTCCCCATAGAATTGCAGCCTTAACTTATTTTTATTTTTCCTAAAGTTATGTTCAGCAGAACCCATTTGATAATTCAGAAGCTATTATGGATTGTTTGTAGGGAACGCCATAAAAGTCACCCATTGCATCAAGACTCCCATCTCCTCCAAACAACCCTGCTTATTGCGCATTCCTCTGCTTGCACAGAACTTATGCGGAGGTTGGATTATATTTGGTCTTCGTCGATTATTTGTTCCAGTTTGTTTGCAGGGAGGTCATACCACAATGAACACTCCTCTTGATTTGCTTGTGAAGTGTTTATACACCTTGCCATTGTTCATTGGCTCATCCCACACTTTCAGTGCATTTCCCCATCGCTCTCCTAACTGGAAAAAGTCAATTTATTTTCTTTTTAAGTGGATTTGTTGCATTAGGGCGACAGAGCCCTTTAATCTGCTTCAACTGTGCAAACTTAACTTTCCTGGCATGTGCTTGAATCTCCCCCACTAAATACTGACGATCTGGAAGTACCCTTAAAGTCCAGTGTTCCAGCACTGCAAACTATACCTGTTGAAATTGACTTTTTTTTTTTTTTACAAAGCTTTTAAAGATGCACGAGCCTTGACCTCTTTCATGTGATCAACCTAGGGAGAGCCTGGATCAGAATTGGAGGGGGGGAGTTTTATTTAACCATTTGTCCTCATGCTGCAACAGGGGTGGCCAGAGGCAAAATAGGACTGGGCACCTTAATAAAAACATAGAATTGTAGAGTTGGAAGGGACCCTGAGGGTCATCTAGTCCAACCCCCCTGCAATGTAGGAACCTGCCCACAGCCATCCCTGGATGGGCTCGAACCACCAACCTTCTGGTTAACAGCCAGATGCACTGACCCTTTGTGCCACTGGGGGAAACTACACCTTGGATAGTTGTGCAGAATAGGTAATTTCAGCAGGTGTAGCTTGTGTGGCAAGTGTACCACCCTACAAAGGCATAGGATAAAAGAGGTGGAGGGGCACAGAAATTTCCACCCAGAAATGTCCTGTTTCATCACATGATCTTCTGTCTTTCCTATAAAAAAAGTTCATTCATATAGTTTATGCCAGTTCTTTCATTATTACAGTGGTACCTTGGTTCTCAAACTTAATCCGTTCTGGAAGTCCGTTCCAAAACCTGAGCGTTCCAAAACCAAGGCGTACTTTCCCATAGAAAGTAATGCAAAATGGATTAATCTGTTCCAGACTTTTAAAAACAACCCCTAAAACAGAAATTTAACATGAATTTTTCTACCTCTATTGTTGTTCTTTTAATGGTTCTCTTGGCTTTGCAGCTTTTATCCATTTCCGCAGTCACACAATCAATCAATCAATCAATCAATCAATAGCTGAACTGGGTTCTACACATTCACAAAAACAAATTAAACCGAAAAAGCCACACAAACAAAAACGTAAAAGCACCAAATATGAGCTCCAAATATCTAATCAGAAGTGGGGGACTCAAATCAGAAATGGAACACTCAAACAGGAAGAGGAACACTCTAATCAGAAGCGGAGGACTAAAAACGGAGCACATTCGGCTTCCCCAAAAAAGTTTGCAAACCAGAACAGTCACTTCTGGGTTTACAGCGTTCAGGTTCCAAGTTGTTCGAGAACTAAGCTGTTCGAAAACCAAGGTACCACTGTATTATTTTTTGCATGTCTTGAATCTGATGAGTAAGTAGCATTTCTGCAGCATTGTGTAGCTACAACAGGCCCGATCCGATCACTATCTGCATTCTTCCTACCCCTTCTTACTTGCTTTGCTCAGTTTTCTACTGCCAAGACCCTTTCTTGTTGAAGAGTTGTGTGTCTCTAAACGTGCACATGAGACTCCAGCTCAACACTGAGGCTCCTCAGGGCACCGTTTATACAGTATTGTGCATGCATTATGGTATTGGGGCAGTTATACACAATCCCACTTTCAATACTGCTTGTGCCTGCAAAGGTTTGGGGGCAGGCATGCTGCTTTGTTGCTCATCCTGGAACTTTGCATATCACAAATATTTGAGGGTGTGGGTTTTTGGTCCTGTTTTAGTTGCACTATAAAGCAAGAACGCCGCCTCCAGGTGGCAATAATGCTTAAAGTTGGGGAAAGCATTGCAAAACAACTCATAGATGTGCGGATGATGTGCGGATGGTCTGGTATCAATCCACTACTACTGCACTATTACTGTGTCAAATACATCTTGCAGAACACACCACAAACCCCCACTGCCACCGGTTTGGAGGGGTCCATTTATCTGTTTTAATGCACCATGAATCAGGTTCCTTAGTCCATCGGTAACTATAAACCTCCCTTCATGTTCCTTTGTCTCATCCTTGCTTTGCTCTCAAAACATGTGCATGTATAAAGGCTATGTAGAAATGTGTCCCTATGATGAGATTCTTGACAAACTGCATTTGCTTTTTAAAAAGGAATCTTTGTATGTTTGAAGAGGAAAGAGAGATGACTTCCAGCACGTTCCTAATGGCCAAGCCATGCTTTGGCTATGCTGTTGAAATGGACCGGCCTTTCCTAACCTGGTGCCCTCCAGAGATTATGGACTACAACTTCCCATCAGCTGCAGCCAGCATAGTCAATGCTCAATGGATGATGGGACTAGTAGTTCAGCCACATCTGGAAGCCACCAGGGTAGGGAAGGCTAAATTGGGTCAGTATGTACTCGTTTTAGAAGTTGTCCATTATGTGACCATAATCGCCGTCTAAAGGCTAGCCAGGAATTCAGTATATGCAGTGAGGTCCAGAACACTTTGATTTTGAATGCAAAAAAAAGAACAGGAAAAAAGTTTTCTGCATCTGTTTTAAGCATAGTGGAGCTTGATCTAATGAGGAGAATTCTGACATTGCTGGCATTTAGCCACTTTGCCATTGGCCTCTGCTGTCAGCTGTGGGAGAGGAATAGCTGTGAGGCCTGAGGGCTTTTGCAACTGTGGAAGTTTGTGGAGGGATTTAATTCCTTCCAGCTGGCGAAGAGTTCTGTCTCGTTTCCATTGGGCAAGGAAAGCCTTCAAAATTGGTCCCATTATGTGGAAATCTGTGTGCATTTCATTTTTCAAGGGCAAGAACTGAGACGCGCTTTCTTCTATTTTCTTTTTTGCTGTTGCAAGTCTTGCCATGAGTTGTTTGGGGAGAATGCATAAATATATTTGCAAAGGACAGCACAAAAGTCTTTTTCCCTAGGGGAAAAAGTGCAAAATGGAATAAGTTCTTAGCCCTTCTTTTACACTATATAATAGTGGGTACCCACAAACATTGTTCATGACTTTATTTGGAATGGCTTATGACCTTACGCTCATTCTCATACAAATTGTCAATTTCACTGTACCTACAGTTGTACACTCTGGAAACTTTCTGGATCGACGGTTGCCATGCATTGTCCCTTGAAGGCAATTTGGAAGCTTCAGCTAATGCAGACCATAGTCGCCAGAGCAGTAAAGCCAGATGGGATCACATAATACCGATTCTGAAAGATCTAGCTTGACTGCCCATTCAGCTCCCAATCCCAATTCAAAGTGGTGGAACTTAAATGGGTTGGGACCAAAATACCTGAAGGACTGCCTCTCCCTATCCTAATCTGCCTGTGTCTTAAGAGCTTCAGGGAAGGTTTTTCTCCAAGTCTCATTGCCATGAGGAGTTTCTTACATGGCAAATAGGGACAGAGCCTTCTCTGCAGTGTCACCCCATCTGTGGAACGCTCTACAAAGGGACTGTAACGGTTGCATTCACCTTGTTTTAATATGGTCCTTTGCTGACCTTTATTCACAGGCATAATATTCCGTTTTAATGTTGTTGTTTATTATTACTATGCTGTACGCTAAGTGATTTTTTAAAAATTAAAGTATTACGTGGTTTATAAATGCTTATAAATAAATAAATTGTAAGAAGAATTAAAACATTGCTAAAGTCCATTGATTTCACCGGGAAAGATTTAGGCACATGCTGGGTGTTCTCTCTGAAATCAACAGGACATAAAAGTGCTTAGTTTTTGCTGGGTCATATCCACTCTATTCTTATTCTCTGAAATCAGCTAGACTGACGCCATATATCTGTACTGGTTTAATAGTCCCCTCCCACCCCTTGCCAGGAAACGATAGTTATATGGGTAGGGCAGATGGATTGCTAATGGAATCTGGTCCATCTCCACCCAGCTACAAACCCTGGGCTTCTTTGTTGACAGTTATACCATTATTAAACCGATACAGCTCATGGAAATCGTTCCTTGCCTGCAGTACCGTAATTCCTGGCCCAGCAGCCTCCCACCAAGAGTGGGATTTACTGTCTTGTACAGTATATAATAGGCAGTAAAATTTTACAAGGCAATAACGTTTATTATAATCTCCATCCAGCCACCCAATAAACTAGGAGACAGGTGAAACAGAATTTTACATCTTACAAGTGGTTAATGTAATGAGCTTAACATTATTGTCTCCTTTCACAGTTGTGGAATCCAGAGGCATGGATCTTCGTCTCTTGCTGTTTATTCTGGCACTGGTGTCTGCGAGCGATTCCTTCTCCAGGAGGAAGGGTGAGTGTTGGTGAAGAAAAGCTTTTGAGGCACTGTTGCTAAGCTCCGTGTGATGTACTTGACAGAAGATATTTGCTCACCATAGTTTTCATGCTAGGGCTGCTGTTTCTACCTTGCTTGGTTCAATGATTTAGCATTGAACCTGCCTTTTTGGTTGAGGTCATCATCAAGGGACACGGCCAGTGTACCCTAGAGCAGTGTTCCCCAACCTTGGGCCTCCAGCTGTTTTTGAACTACAGCACCCATCATCCCTCGCTAGCAAGACCAGTGGTCAGGGATGATGGGAATTGTAGTCCGAAAACAGCTGGAGGCCCAAGGTTGGGGAACACTGCCCTAGAGAGCAGGAATTGGAAACCATCTGCAACCGAGGATGGGGCCTTTTAACTCCAGGGTTATGGACTGACCTTAAAGATTGTGTACTTCCCTGCCTGTCTTTTAAGTGATTTTGTAAAAGCTCACTTATCGGTAAAGCCTGGTGGCATTAAGACCTACTAGTTGTTTTTGTTTTCCTTTTTGTGCTTTTCATTTTGAGAGCTAAGGTTGAGGTATCTGGAAATGATAACATTGTTGCTTGTATATATAAAGTTCTGATATATTGTGAGGTGACTGCCTTATCCTCTAATCCTCTCAGACTTTTCCTTAATCAAAAGCTTCTTTTCAGCACAGGAATTCTTCCTTCTTTTAATGGGCAGCCAGACCGCAAAAGGGGGAGTTATAAGGGGGAAATGGGCAGTTCAAAAATTCAAGTCATGGTGATGTAATAAGTGATAACATTGTGAAAAGTGCTTCCTAGCAGACTCCGTTGCTACCCTCCAAGGAGTAGTACAATTTGAGTAGTGTATACGTTTTACAAACAGTAGCTGTGGAGATGAGTTAAATACATCTATCTGTGTGTAAGGATAGACATTTAGTTGGGACTTTGGTTGACTAAAATGGAATATATTTGTGGAATAGGTAGCTTCTGTCTTCCTTACAGTTCTTAGATTCAGGGTTTGGGGGCAAAATTGGGGCCGTGATCTCCTGAGGGCTATTTCCAGAGGGGTAGCCATATTGTAGTGCTATCATAAGTAAGTTCCACTGTTTCGAGCGGAATTTACTTTTGAGTAAACATGTTGAGGATTACCTGGGAGTGAGCCCCATAGTGGGACATACTTTTGAGCAAGACTTCTACTCTTTGTGCTTCTTTCGTAAAGCACGTTGCTCCTCCCAAATAATCCTGGGAAACGTATTTTACCTGTTCTAGAGCTACAATTCCCAGCAACCTTCACAAACTGTAGTGTCCAGAAATACTTTGGGAGAGGTCATTCGTTTTATATCTGGTTCAAATGCTTGGCGTTTGTGCAACCTCATTCTCTAGGAGCTTCTTTTGAAATAAAGTGGATCTGGCCACTCTGAATTGGGCCTTGAACGCCTGCGATCTTAACGGGGTTCCCTGATGTCATGATGTACTGCGATTACAGCTCCTATTTTTTAAAAAAAATTAAAAAGCCCAGGAAGATCAATGGACGCTGGGTGAATACCTCATTAATTCAAGTAACGTTCAAGAGCCTCCGAGAGCCTAAGAGGCTTGGGGGATTAGGAAAAACAGATAAATAATTTCTCTCCAAGGGAGGTACAATCCTGAAAGCGCTCGATGCTGAGAGGTCTGGAGAGAGGAGTATTAGGTGGAGTTTATTTGCGTACAACTAACTAGAATGGGTTTCCGCATATCGAGTTGCCCGAAAGAGTACTTGTGTCTTGTCTGATTTATAAAGCTGCATGCTAATTTTTGTTTTTTAACGTGGGGGCTGTGTTTGCCAGGCAGCTGGAATGCCTCTCGACTGCCAAAACTGTGGAGAGGCCTCTTAGATGTGGAACCAAGCAAAGGAGCGCAGTCTATTTGTTCCAGTACGCTGCACTGAAAGGAATATATTTTGCGGCCTGTCTTGCGTGGGACGTTTTTTTAACATTGTTCACATGTGTTTTAAGAATGGATGAACAGTACTCTTCAGATCGCTTAATGCTCCTTGGGGGCTAAAAAGGCTGGGGTGGGTGGGAGCCCCTTTATCAACCTTCACATGAATTTGCCCAAGCCAAGGAGCTGTAGGGAATCTTTTGCTACTGCTGTTAGCTTAGCTGCGGTTTTTAATGGGCACTAAAAAGAAATAGGCGTTCAGAAACTCATTGCACCTTTTCGTTTCCCTCCTTCTTTTGCAAATAGTAAAATTTGAGTTGTTCGCAGGGAAAGAATGGGCTGGAATGCTCCACACGTTTGCTCCAGATTCAGAGCCATATTTTGTGGCCTCGGGGAGGTGGGGGTGGGAACAAACCTGAACCTCAGATATTTATCTGAACAGCTCTCAACTCTGTGTCACATTTATGCAGTAGATAAGAGGCCAGCCTGAGGCCAAAGTGCTGCAAGAAGCACAGGCAATGGGGCGCCCAGACAAAAGCAAAACCTGGGATACTGTGTCCAGTTCTGGGTGCCACAATTTAAGAAGGATATTGACAAGCTGGAGGACAAAGGAGGGCAACCAAGATGATAAAGGGTCTGGAAACTAAGCCTTATGAGGAACAATTGAAGAGCTGGGTTATGTTTCGTCTGGAAAAGAGGAGACTGAGAAGAGATCTGATAGCCATCTTCAAAACTTAAGGGCTGTCACGTGGAGGATGGAATAAGGTTGTTTTCTTCTGCTTTGGAGGGTAGGACTTGAACCAATGGCTTCAAGTTACAAGAAAAGAGATTCCGACTAAACATCAGGAGGAACTTTCATAGAATCATAGAGTTGGAAGAGACCACAAGGGCCATCCAGTCCAACCCCCTGCCAAGCAGGAACACCATCAAAGCATTCTTGACAGATGACTGTCAAGCCTCTGCTTAAAGACCTCCAAAGAAGGAGACTCCACCACACTCCTTGGCAGCAAATTCCACTGTCAACAGCTCTTACTGTCAGGAAGTTCTTTCTAATGTTTAGGTGGAATCTTCTTTCTTGTAGTTTGAATCCATTGCTCCATGTCCGCTTCTCTGGAGCAGCAGAAAACAACCTTTCTCCCTCCTCTATATGACATCCTTTTATATATTTGAACATGGCTTAACCTTCTCTTCTCCAGGCTAAACATAGTGGTACTATTACTTCCCTTGATCTAGATGCTATACTCCTATTGATGCAGCCCAGAATTGCATTGGCTTTTTTAGCTGCTGCATCACACTGTTGACTCATGTCAAGTTTGTGGTCTACCAAGACTCCTAGATCCTTTTCACTTGTACTGCTCTCAAGCCATGTATCACCCATCCTGTATTTGTGCCTTTCATTTTTTTTTGCCCAAGTGTAGTACTTTACATTTCTCCCTGTTAAAATTCATCCTGTTTGCCTTGGCCCAGTTCTCTAATCTGTTAAGGTCATTTTGATGTGTGATCCATTTTGAAGTGTGAACTTTCTGGTAATAAGAGCTGATCGACAGTGGAACGGACTCCTTTGGGAGGTTGTGCTCTCCTTCCTGGGAGGTTTTTAAGCAGATGTTGGGTGGCCATCTGTCATGGATGCTTTAGCTGGGATTCCTGCATTGCAGGACACTTGGATCAGATGACCTCAGGGTCTCTTCCAATTTAGCAATTCTATTATTCTAAGAGAGCCAATGGGAAAGCCCATAGTACAGAGGTAGAGGGGCCACTTTGCACGCCAGAGGTCTCAAGTTCGTTCCCCAGCATCTTCCCATTTTGCCGCTTGAGGTGAAATGGGATGTGGCACCGTGCCCTCCCCCTGCTGAAGCATCATGTACGTAGGTTGCGTGGTGGTAACTTCTGGCAAGATCTCGCTGAAATCTCATGAGCCCTGTTTTCCTCCTTCACATGATGGTAAGACTCGGAACATCTGAAAAGGGATTTTGCCTGAACTTAATCAGTTTATCCGGTTTGTATAAGAAACCAGCATGGTGTCAGCTCATGGTTAGAAGCCTACAGGGTAATTTCGAGAGGGGGAATCCTAGAGGGAAAGTGGGGCGGGGGGGGGGGGAGGCAAAATGGAAAGAGTCAGAGAAAGGCTTCCATAAGGGAGCAGGTCAAACATCTATCAAGAGTGAACTGTCAAGGCCACCAGCAGGGCAGGGGTGAAGAGATAGATTGAAAGGAAAAGGGATACCAAAAATAGAGAGAAAATGAGAGGCAGTAACCCTGTTACCAACAAAATAAGGTTTTCTCTTTCTGCATTTAAGGCAGGGGAAATAAGAGCTTGGGAATGAGTCCCAGCTCATGGAACTATATGCAAGCAAGGATAGGCCCTTTTGAAACATGATCTCTTGCCAGTGGAAGAAGCTGGACATATCCTCTTTTGTTTTGCTTCTGTAATAAACTTTGGTCCATTTAAAACCTTTGTTGCGCTGCCCTTAGGAGAGTAATAATTCATCACTCTGGAGGAGAAATGTTTTGTAAGAGCGCATGATAAAGGGAAGGGCACATGATAAAGGAAAACAAAGCAGCATTTGGACAAGATAATCCTTGCAAAAAAATAGCTTTTGGTGTGCTACATCTCCACAAATCATTATCTGCTGTAGGTTTCCTCCCCTCCTACTGCAAACCTGACTTTGCTGCCATAACAATCTGTCTCTTAGATTTGTGATGAAACTATGCAGCTGCCTTAAAGGCTCAGTGGTAGAGCACATGATTTGCAGGCTATAGACTCCCCAAGTTCAATCCTTGGCATCTCCAGGTAGCACTGGGGAAAAAGCCTTGTCTGAAAGTCTGGAGAGCTGCTGTCTAGTCAGTGGAAACAATACTGAGCTTGGTAGGCCAGTGGTCTGACTTGGTCCAAGACAGCTTCTCTTTGCCGTTGTGTTTCTCAGCGCTATCTGTTCAAAGACAAGTCAGGACTTGACCACTAGCCATGCTGTGCCTCCACAATTGGAGGCAGTAGTGTTTCTGAATACCACTTGTTGGAAACCACAGGAGGGGGTATGTGTTCTTCTGATCGAGTCCTGCTTGCAGGCTTCCCACGGGTTTCTAGTTGGGCATAGTAAGCACAGAATGCTGGACTAGAGGGGCCACTGTCTTGATCCATCAGGCTCTTAGGTTCTTGTGTCTTTGTTATCTGCTCCTCCTTGTGCTCCTTTATGACTGTTTCTTCAAGGTCCAATAGAGATTACTTGCTTCGAATTCCACGCATGAGGCTGGGCTGCTGGGGCTCACATTAGGACCTTCCTTGCTGTAGCCCAAATCTCCTAGAAGTGCTTATCCATCAGCATCTATCTTATCTTGTTCCTTCGGGAGAGAAGCCAGTGGAATGTTCAGTACTGTATTCAATAGCATCTCTTCTGTTTTCTGTTCCGTTTAGTTTTGTTAGCCTTATTGGCCGACATCTTCTAAGTTTTATGTGGAACTTACTGGAAGGCGGCTAGGATTCTTGTAATTTATGTAGGGTAGATGTTACTGGTGTCGGCTGAAGAAAAAGGAAAGAGAAATAATTTTCCTCCGCTAAGTTGGTTGCTGCTGTTCCTTCCCCTGCAAGATGGAAGATGTATCCTGAGGGTCACTCGGAATTTCTCATTAGAACTTGTTAACAAAAACTTTTCCCTGAGACTTCTTATTTCCTCTTCCCTCCCAATCCATTTTTCTTTCGTATCATGTCTTTCTTTCTTTTTAAAGCCTTTTAAATTATCTGTAAGCTTCTCTAGGAGGAGTTTTTGACCGTATATTAGGATTAAAAAAAATATGTAGAGAAACAAGAAAATAAAAATGTAACAGTACTTACACTTTGATCCTGGTTCTTGACTTATTCCTTGATTTGTCGTGCTGGTTAGCTCTTCAATCCTGACTTACCGTATATACTTGAGTATAAGCCGACCCGAATATAAACCGAGGCACCCAATTTTACCACAAAAAACCTGGGAAAGCTTCATAGGAGCCACTGCCTGCCTCACTCGAGTATAAGCTGAGGGCGGCTTTTTCAGCACAAAAAATGTGCTGAAAAACTAGGCTTATACTCGAGTATATAGGGTACCCTTTTGTTCCGAGTTCTGGCTTTCTCCTCTGTCCTATGTCCTGGTTACTTTTCAGTCCTGGCTACTGCATTCATCCAATGCATTCCCAATTCCCAGCTCAGCTCAGACCACTGCCTATAGCCCACACTCATCAGCAACCACTTCTTGTGAGTCCTCTGAGAGAATGTCCCTTTGGTAAAGGCTGTTCTCCAATTGGAGCGCTTGCAGGCAAGTGTTTCCCAATTGTTGGTATTTACAGGTATACTACATTTTTGAGACAGTCTTTAAACCTCTTTTGTTGACCACTTTTGACCACTTAACTGCTCTTTTGACAAGAAATCTTGGTCAATTGAGAAGGTTCACACTTGGCAGAGCTGATGGGAAGGAACAGGAGCTTGTGAAAAGGGTTCCAAGCCAATGCTCACCCCAGTACCTCAGCAGTCTGGGTAGAGAGATCATAGTCCCCGATGAGATGGTTGAAGACAATAAGAAATTCTTGTGTAAGATGTGCATACACTGTTTATTACACAGGGTGCCCTTGGAGTCTTACATTTGAAGAGTGGCAGATATACTTATTAGGTGGATAATTAATAGATAAGCAGTCTTGTCGTCCAGGTTTTTTCCTCCAGTATTTAAAAAATAATAATCCTGCTAGACTTTCTTGATCGCAGACAATAGCTGGAGAAAAGAACTGACCATACGCTCATTGGAAAAGATGCCACTGTTATGCCAACCTTCCAATTGCTTCTGCTGTGGTTAACATGCTGTTACATGTCACGGCTGTTACATGTCACTGACGCTGCCAGCCCCTCCACGCAACAGTACTCAAGACTCGAAGTCTGTCAGTCTTGACCAACAAACTTCCTCCACTCAGGTTAGCCTTGGGCTCTCCTGGTGTAACAAGTCTTCATAGAGGTCAGCTTTCCAACTAACTATGCCAATGCCATGGCCATTTCCCACAGCGTCATATTTTAAATAGTAGAAGTAGTAGTTTGGATTTGATATCCCGCTTTATCACTACCCGAAGGAGTCTCAAAGCGGCTAACATTCTCCTTTCCCTTCCTCCCCCCACAACAAACACTCTGTGAGATGAGTGAGGCTGAGAGACTTCAAAGAAGTGTGACTAGCCCAAGGTCACCCAGCAGCTGCATGTGGAGGAGCGGAGACGCGAATCTGGTTCACCAGATTACGAGTCTACCACTCTTAACCACTACAGCACACTGGCTAAATAGCAATCAGATTTTTATGTTTCTCTCCTTTTTTTAGCAAAATGAAGCAAAAGTCGCTAGCAATTGCCAGGCATTTAATAAATATGGCTGTGGTGATGAAGTAAAAAAGACAGCAGAAGAGCATTTATGAAACCATCTAATCTCTTGTGCAGAGATGGATCCATTATATCCAAATGTACCCAGTAAATGTGCTCCCACTTGGGCTGGCACTCCTTCTATTTGCAAGGTTACGCTTGCTCGGAGCCAACTGCTGTACCACCCATGGCAACCAATGACATTTGACTTTACTCCCCATGCTAGAGCTGCAGAATAGTTTGTGGCACATAAGCTATTATACAACTCTCTGATAGGGAGATGGGCTGTTGCCAGGGCTCGTTCCTAGGTCTCGATCCTAGCAGACTTTGCAATAGCTGTGTTTTGAAATGCTTGTAAGCTGATTGAGCCTGCGGCTTGACCTTATAATGGCTTATGTCCAAGCTATCTGAAAGGCCGTATTTCCTCATACAAACCTGCCTGGGTTTTGATATCTTTGGGGATGCCCTTCTATCAGTCCCACCACCCTCACAGGAACGCTTGGTGGAGACGCAGGAGAAGGCCTCTCGGTGGCTTCTCCCAGACTTGGGAACTCCATCCGTAGAGAATTTAGACTGGCTCCTTCCTTGCTATCCTTCCACTGGCAGGTGAAGACTTTTTTGTTGCAACAGGCTTTTTAGGAACTGATTGCTTTTAATGAGAGGGCTGGTGCTGTGCTGTTTTTATTGTAATTCATAGAATTGTAGAGTTGTAAGCGACTCTGAGGATAATCTAAGTCCAGCCCCCCAGCAATGCACAAATATGCAACTGTCCCGTATGGCGATTAAACCTGCAACCTTCGCATTGTCAGCACCATGCTCTAACCATATTGTTTTAATATATTTATATAGGTATATGGTTTTACTTCTAGCAATCTTTAATTGTTTTTTAATGTTTTTTTTCTGTTCTTTTTTTGCGGCACTCATTTTTAACTGTAAACTGCCTTGAGTTCCATCAGGGTAAAAGTGGGGGATGAATGAATGAATGAATGAATGAATGATAATGCTTATCATCATCATCATCATCATCATCATCATGTATTAGATTACTTACCCATTAATCACCATAAAGTCCAGGGCAGGTTACAACAATATTTTAAAAATGCAACATTAAAATCAGTTAAAACAATTTGCAATCAGAAGAGTAGGGTGGGTCCTATATGTGTGTCTGTGTGTATACAGGTGTCACAAGCCAAGGTAAACAGTAATAATAATACAGTAGTAATAATAATAATAATGATGATGATTATTTATTTATACCCCGCCCATCTGGCTAGGTTTCCCCAGCTACTCTGGGCAGCTCCCAACAGTTACATGTTGAGCATACGATGCTTTGAGAGATGTGCCTGGCACATGTTGAGAGACGTGCCTGGCACCACCTTTTAGTTTTTTATTGCCAGGCCATGGCTTTTATGTTTAACCAGGCCTTTGTTTAATTCACATTGCCTCCTGGTGGTGCTCAGCTTTTAGTGGGGGGTAGGTAGGACTTGTGCAACACAGTGAAAGCCATGCAGCACATTGTGAAACTCTGTGGCAGAAGCTGAGTATTATTTATTGAGCTTCACAAACAGAATGATGGAACAGACATTGCAACAGTGGTTTCTAGAATAGTTTATGGTGGGGGTTTCTTGTGTGTGTTTTTAAAGGTCAAGATAGCTATCAAGATTTAAAGCAACATGAAATCTAAAAAAAAAGGAAAGCCTTTGTTTGTTTTTCGTTTTCATTCTTAAAGAAAACAATCATAGTTGGAGGAAAATATTGTTTGGAATTTTGCTACCATGGCATGACCACTGGTTAGGATGGCTTTAAAAGTTATTGAGACAAATTCATGGAGGTCTTGCCTGTCAATTTCCATTAGTCAGTGTTAACCATGGTTTATTGTTACATTCAAATGCCAAACTGCGGCTAGTCTTAACTATGTCTATAGACAAACAAGGCAGAGTCATCAATCATGGTTTGAAGTTGGCTTGTCTACCTGAACCATAATTAAGGCTAGCCACAGTTCCCCCCCCCCCACCCCGGTTATGACAACTAAGAGCGATTGGTTAACAGTGGAAGCAAAAGTTTCCAACGTCCATACAGCTGTGCTGGAGAAGGAGCTCATGATACTGAGGCTCATTTGCATAATACTAAACCATAGTTAAGTGTTATATCCAAACATCCAAACCAGCAGTGTGGTTGGGGCTGCAAAAATGGATTCTATGCGCCCTAATGGCGGCCAAGAGATTGATACTGATGAACTGGAAGAATAGAGATATGATACCCTATAATCAGTGGATTGACAATATGACATCACTTGCAACTTATGAATGGACTATCATTCATAAGTTGCAAGTGATGTCATCTTGTCAATCCACTGATTATAGGGTATCATATCTCTATTCTTCCAGTTCATCAGTATCAATCTCTTGGCCGCCATTAGGGCGCGTAGAATCAATTTTTGCAGCTTATAGGCACAGACTTTGTTTGAATAAATATGACAGTGTTTGGAGTGAGTTTATACAGAATGTAGTAGGCTATTGACATTAGGATTATTAGGATAACAACACTATATCAATTTATATAAGAATGTATGGGAGTATCCTCCAACATTCAGTTTCAACGAAGGTCCACAAATTCTAGCACTATGTCCACTTTCTCCATGCCATAAATGATTATATAAACGTCTGTCAAGTCACCTCTCATTCGCCTAAACTAAAAAGTATTTTGCTCTTCTTCTTTTTTGTTGCTTGTGTTTTCGACATTGTTTCAAAATCCCATGATAGAAAGAGGCTGAGCAATGAATCAGGAAACTCCTTCTCTTGAATCCTACCTCTTCCATCATCTAACTTTGAGCATGCAAAATCACTTGGCAAAAGGCTGCTATGATGACCTCCTGGATTTTCCGCTTAGTGGCTTACAGGGGTAGACTGTTGAATATTTCCAACTGATCTTTTTATGTTGTGCATAGAAGGTGTTTTAAGCATAGATTTTTAAGAAACACCTGTTGGTTGCTCTAAAGTTCATTTACTTTATTTACCGAAGACAAGCTAAGACAGCAATCCCCCTTGCTGAATTTTCACTTACGCTGAATGTAAGGAGGCTAATTTGTTCCCCATCCTGCTGCCTGTATTAATTCATTCACTGGCTCAGATGCTTCCCATCCATAATTAAACATGATTCACCTCCCCTGCTGTACATGTACATCCTTAATATTACTATTTTTGTCTAATGCAGAAAAATAAAACTGCCGGGCAAAAAGAACCATGTCTAGACATTCTAATTTGTTTTTGAAATATAATGGGTGGTTTCAAATTGGTCCAGTCAGTATGCATGTTAGTATTATTCCTTTGTAGCTAGTGCACAAATAATGGCAGCGTTTGAGCACATAGAGTATATGGTCAGGATGCAGAATGAAACAACTTGCTAGAGTGATGCATAGCACTTAGTCATTAGGAAGAGGTTTGTTGTTTCAAGGTAAAAGCTTCCCAATTAGTTGTTGGGGACGGAGAGAGAAAATGTGAAGCCTTTCTGCTACCAGGAGCTGGTGAAGCCCAATGCTACCAGATTTGTTGACAGCGGCAGCTGAGGCTGCTGCTGAGGATTTGACCAATATCACTTTGCATCAGTGGTAATTGGGGATCTGGGTACAAAATGAAGTGTTTGCATAAGAAGCTCTATGTACGTGGTGTTTTGTGTTTTACAAGAGGGTGGCTCCAGGAGATATTTGATTTGGCTCACATTTAAAGGTGAGCTTACATAATTTGCAGCTTCCCAAACAATATGCAAACCAAAACACGGCTATCCCTGCAAATTCTCGCTTCAGTGAATTTTTCAAGGCAGTTGTCTAGCCATGTAATGTGTGTGTGTTTAGATAGATAGATAGATAGATAGATAGATAGATAGATAGATATAGATAGATGATAGATAGATGAGTAAATATGCTTATGAATTTTCATGAGAACTTCCTGAATAAATAAATCACAAACCAATGGAGAGAATTAAACTTAATACAGTCGTACCTCTTGTTACGAATGCTTCAGGTTGCGTACCGCACGGGATACGAACGCACCGCACCTGGAAATAACGGAACGCGTTACTTCCGGGTTCGGCAGTTCCCGCATGCGCAGACGCGTCAAATGACGTCACGCGGATGCGCAGAATTGCGTCGCGCAGATGTGACGCTTCAGGTTACAGACGTCACGGGTTACGAATGGGGCTCCGGAACAGATCCCATTCGTAACCAGTTTCCACTGTATAGGAAAAACGAGAAACTGAAGTTGACGTATTTTCCCATCCTGAAAGAGGACTGATTCCCTGCCCCAAGGAGCTTACAGTGTGCTATGGGGGAGGGCAATAACAGAGGAAGGAGAAAGAAGTGGAGACAGGAAAGTATATGTATTTGTTTCAGATACTTGTAGACAATGAGGTGTGGGAAGTCAGAGATTGTGCCTCAATATTCACAGGGGAAAGGAGGGTTATGAGAATGGTTTCAAAGGAAGAGAGCAAGAGGGGGAAATGGCATACTATAGGTGTTAAAGGAAGTACTCCCCGGCATAAGAACAGCTAACGTGGTAGAGCTTGAGGAGTGAAGAAACTCTGCAAATCCCTGGGCTGCAAATCCACTGACAAATCCTATGCAGTTATGCTTTTGTAAAATTAACTGGAGGGACTGGAATAGCATTCAGGAGCCTAGAGCAATGCCTTTCAGCCCTAAGCAGGGGCGGACCTTGGTGGTGTGGCAACTTGTGTGAAGCCAAAATTTGACACCTCCTTCCCAAAGCCCTGGTAAGCACTTGGCTGGCTTTGGGGAGGCGGAAGGTGGACTCTAGGACCCAGTCAGAGCCCTCACGCCTCCATCCCGATGATGGAACAACTGTGCTTGTGTCCACCCTATGTTTCTGCATTATTTCTTGTCTCTTCATACAAATTTGACCATTATTTGCCCTTTCCTGTGTATGAATGTTTCATTATTAACTTGCGTTTGAGTTGAACTGTTCTCCATTCCAAAACACACACACACCAACTTTAGGGGGCGGGGGGCGGTATGAGGCAGTGTAAGGGAAGAAAGTTCTAGAAGGGATGCCTGTAAAAACAGCGGACAATCTAGCTCTGTTTGATGCTTGGAAGCTTCAGGAAAACCTCTTTAATTCGATACAAGACATCAGGCAACGTGTGATGTTGCTATGGCTATGGAGAACATAGTGACATTTATCTTGAAGTCAGAATAGTATAACCCCAGATTCCAAGAGTGCCACAAGCAGTGTCTGGCCGGAGTGCTCATCTTAGACCAGATAAATAGATGCCTTTGAAAATCATCATGACAGAGTTCTCGGGGGGGGGGTGGAATTAGACTTATCGGGTGGGTCGACGGATTGGAATGCACTCCGTGAGACTTTTTAGCTTAGTCTCAAAACTTTATTTAAGCTGTCTGGTGGGAGGAGACATTTGCAACTGCTGTTGCTGCATGAGTATGGATTAAAACATTTGAAAATGAGGCTATGTGTGCCTGAGAAAAGAAGAGCAAGAAGAAGAAAACCAAAGTGCAGAGCATGAAAAGACTGGGCCCGGTGGGGAGGGAAAACCAGTGGGATTGGATTGCATCAAGGGAGGGAGTGGGGTGAAGAAAAAATCTATTTGATTTGGATTATTATTCTGGCTTTTTGAAATGATGTTTTACGGAAATGGTGATGGGCATAGTGAATATAGATGATTAATAAAGTAAAATGATTAGAAAAAGGAAGAATATGGCTAAAAACTTTGAGACCAAGGGGGGAGGGGGGAAGTGCTATTTGAATTTATTAAAAAATTATTAGTGTATAGTAGGATAGAGGATAAGAATTTAAGGAAAGAGCGGAAGTATAAGAATGCCTAGGTTTGAATGTAGGAGTAAGGAGATATATTTTTGAATTATAAGATGTTATAAAAATAGTTGTATCAATCTGTGTAAGAGGATTTAAAATGAATTTCAATAGAGGGGGACTTGAGGAAGTCACTTAAAATTATGTAAAGGAGAAAGATAGATTCTGGCCCGGGAATGGGGCCAGGCCTAAGCAATGTTATGAAAAATGATAGTATGGTTAAATCTACAATGAATATAATTACCCCTGTGAGAGGGGGGGATGGATTTTGGCTTCCCATGGTGAGAGGGGGGGAGTATGAAAATTTAACCAATATGTATGTTTTGTGCTTTAAAAATTGTAAAACCTAATAAATTTCTTTAAAAAAAAAAAAAGAGATTGCCTGGGGAGGCTTTCTTGAGGACAGTGGGGACAATCTTGTTTGGTGGGGACACGGAGTCAGCCCTATTCTGTGCCCCTGCCCCCAAGCTGTATAAATCCCTGCTCTCTGAAATTCACCTGGCAACAGTGATGACTTTCAATGGCCAGATGATTATTTCTTAAATTGCATCTATACATATAAATTACAGTATGCACATAGTATGAAAATTGGTGTCCTTTCTTATCCCCCTTTTTGATTATGTATTTCTTCTTTTTTTGGGGGGGGGGGGAATCACTTGTGTGTGAGTAGCCACCCAGCAGTCAGACAGGCATTGGTTGAAATGACTGCAGTTTCTCAGCGGCTACACCTCTCCAAGCCAGAACCTTCACTGGCCTTGCTTCATGCCTTCCTTGCAAGCTTTTGCTTGGCTAGAATGTTTTCTTGAACTTTGATAATCTACTGTTGATTGTCTGGAGGGAGAATGGTGAGACTTTTGACTTTTTGTGTAGCCTACCGTACCAAGGCTAAGACTGACATACAGTCGTACCTTGGAAGTTGAACAGAATCCGTTCCGGAAGTCCTTTAGACTTCCAAAACATGCGGAAAACAAAGCGCTGCTTCTGATTGGCTGCAGGAAGCTCCTGCAGCCAATCGGAAGCTGCGCCGGACATTTGGCTGTCGAAAATCGTTCGGAAACCGGAACTCTCACTTCCGGGTTTCGATCGTTCGGGAGCCAAGGGGTTTGAGATTCAAGGTACGGCTGTATTTTGCTCTTTCACCGTAACCTCGCAGCACCCAAAATGGAAAGCTCAGTTATCTGTAATTTGTATCTATTTGTATCTGTTAGGGGCCTCTGCCACCACCTGCCACTAGCCAGTGGCCCCCAGACAGTTGCCCACACGATAATGCTCTGTGGGCAGCGATCCTCCTTGAAGACCCATAAATCCGGCTGAAGCAAACAGAGCTCATCAATTCATCATTCATCAATCCTGAAGCTGCTTTGGGATTAATCCTGCAGTTTTAATGGTTAGGTTATTTGAGAAAGAGAGGTTAGCTGGTTGGCATTTTGGATAAAGTGTGGAAGTAAGGGAATTGGCAGTCACCTGGTCATTACAGAGATCCTTTAACCAAAGGAGGAAAACATTGGCCCCTTTGCTAAGCTGCCCAAACATGTTCCTGGCAGAAAAAGTCGTACACCTATGTTCTTTCAAAACTCTGCCTTTTGCCAGAGAAAGCAAAGCCAGGGGCCTAACTGAAGAAATGGTCTCTTGACGCCCAACATAGCCAAAGATTATAACTTGCCCCCATACCAAAAAAGAAAGAAAAAAGAGCACTTATCAAATGGTCAACAAACATGTGCAGAAGATGTGTGGCAGCCGCTTCAGAAAGGAAAGAGATTTTAAAAGGCTCTGCAGTCATGTCAACACATTAGGATGACGGACTGAGGAAACTGTTCAGGACCAGTTCCACAGTAGTTAAAGAATATTCTGCTGTGCCTGTAAAAATATTAAGTTCTGCCCTCGCTCTGAAGCCACGTGAATGATTTGAAGTGGTTGTTACACAGTCCTCCTTTCAAAGTGCTTGTTTTCCTCAAATAATAATAATAATAATAATTATTATTATTATTATTATTATTATTATTATTATTAGAGTTAGTTGTATGCAGTGTTGCATGAGCAGAGAGTGGGATACAGGATGATAATTTCACACACCCTCCCAGAGCCTTGCTGCTTTGCCCCACTGTGTCCGACTTTATCAGGATAGAAGGGGACTTGGGGAATTTCACAAAGGCTTCCGGCGTTTTATTTTTGCTTGCCACCATTACTGCCTCTTTTATTATTGTGGCAGCAGTAGAAATAATTGCACTCCTGGGACCACTGGCTGCTATGAGTACCATTTTGCCCTCCATGTCCATGACTCCCATCTCTTGCATCGATCTGGACATGGAGCTGGAGGCTGCAGAGGCACCCAGTGGGAAGCCAAGTCCGGTTCAGTGGTCAGAGCTGACTGCTGGACATAGGGAGACCATTGTGCCTGAGGCTGTCAGACAGGAGCTCCCAAAGGAAACTCCCAAACCACCAGGGCTTATAGGGCCAGAGTCTGGATCCTCCATTCCCCCTGTCTCTGAAGAACCAGACATCTCCAGTCTGGTGGCACAGGGAGCACACCAGAATGGAAGCTATGAGATGCAGGAGGATGCCTTTGGCTCAGAGGGTTGGTCCTTGAAGGCTCTGCAGTTCTCTGCAGAGAGGTGGAGTCTGGAGGAGGTAGTTTGTAAGATGGAGGCTTCAGTCTGCAGCCAGCCTTTGTTGGAGCAATGTGCTCATTCAGAATTGGCTGTGGTCCAGTGGCCTTGGCGCTTTCTTGATGGGATCAGTCATTGGACTAGAACCCAGCATTCATTCTTGCTTGGCTTTACGATGACACCATATCATCGCATGGTGCCATCATGAAGAAGCAAGGGTCCCTAGGAGTGTGGAAGGAGCGTCTCCACCCCCACCGTTCAGTCCGGACACTGAGATACACCGCCGAGGGCCTTCTGGCAGTTCCCTCACTGCGGGAAGCAAAGCTACAGGGAACCAGGCAGAGGGCCTTCTCAGTAGTGGCGCCCACCCTGTGGAACGCCCTCCCAGCAGAGGTTAAAGTGATAAACAACTATCCTACATTCAGAAAATACCTGAAGGCAGCCCTGTTTAGGGAAGTTTTTAACCTGTGATATTTTGATGTGTTTTAATATCTGTTGGAGGCCGCCCAGAGTGGCTGGGGAGACCCAGCCAGATGGGCGGGGTACAAATAAAAAATTATTATTATTATTATTATTATTATTATTATTATTATTATGGTTGCCCATTGCCAGGAAGTTTACTCCACACTTCAGCCCTGTTCATCCTCCATTCTCAAAAAGCCTACCAACTTTACCACTTGCAAACATGGTGACAAAATTGTGGGTGGGGTTTTTTGGGGGGAGGGGGTGGATTCAACTGAGCACTATCCTAAATGAAGGATGTTTATTTTCTGGTGCTTAACCAAGCTCTACTCCTTATGAACATGCATTTCCTCCCCCCCCCCCCCCAAAAAAAAATTACTGATGGCTGAACAAATATTTTGAAATGTGCAGCCACTCTTTCCTTTTAAGCTCGATGTTATGTGGTCTTTTGTTTGCTTCTCTGTTTTCTTTTGCTGGTTTTTCTTTTCAGGATAACACCTACTTGACCGTTGGGTTTTTTTTAATGCATTTTAATTTAGTTCAATTTATTTGTCAAAGCACAAAGGTCAGCTTCACCAAAAGACCTTGAGCATAAAAACATAGCGTCATAAACTAAGTGGTGTGCCAAGTCCTCGTGCACACTCCTATGCTTCATCTTTCGGTGGTGCAGCAGCAGATAAAAAAGATTTGATGGGTCAATAAATGCTGCAGATAGAAAAAAGCTGGACAGGTGCACAAATCAAACCAAAATGAACAAAAGGGCCTTATCTTGGCTAAGCCTCAGCTCCAAGAACACCGACTAAATGTGCTTTTGTTCTTCTGGCAAGAGAAATGGACGAGTTGCACAGATGTGTGCTGGTCTCCTGGCCAGAAATTACATGCTTCCCATCTGCTTGCCTCTTGTTCGTGAAACACATAAAAGAAGGGAAGGAAGGACTTCAAGTGCCCCTTCGGTTTTATTAGCTGAAGCCCAGAATTTGGAAAAAGCAAGAGACAGTAGCTGCCATTAATTGGTAACATGATGCCCTCTACATGCCGCAGGATGTGTCAAAGCATTTTAAGAGAACATACCAGAAAGATCAGTGCCAGACTTGGGGGGGGGGGGGGAGCACATGATGCCAGGCAGGCAGAGGGGAGAGAGCGGAGAGGAGACATTTTAAAGAGGAGTGGTTAAGTAGCCCAGCAGACCAGACTTTTCCATGTGAGGGAGTGACTCTGCTGGTTTTCGCTTCACTGTTGTTGTTTTTAAAACCATGGGGCTCTCCAAACTGGTTTTTATTTCTTCCCCACCACCTCCACAGAGGCGAGGGACCTATTCAACATTCCCCAATCTGAGGCTCTCTCTATTTTGGGGACTGCAGTTCCCAGCAGCCTCAGCCAGCACAGCTGTTCCAAGCTGGGGCTGATGGGAATTGTAGTCCAAAACATCTGAACATTCAGCATACCTTATTTGCAAGTGGGGAATTAGTATCAACTCTACTAGAGTGATCTTCAATGCTTTTTTTTTTAGACCCAGAATTCAGAATCTAGGCGCAACCTGAAACTTTTTTGTTTGTTTGTTTCTTTTTAAACAACTTCTCTCTTTTTTCTTTTCCATCTCTGCATACAGGCAACCCCTAATTTTCACGTGGGTTGAGCGCTTGTGTGAAATTGCATGGAATTGAACATCCCTGCCCTGCCCACCCATGTTCCACCCTTTTAGTGACGCCTTTAAGTGTTGCGCATATCGGTTGCGCCTAAAACGGGGGTTGCGTGTATCTTTCTCCCTCTTCTTTTTCCTTCATTAGAAAAAGTCCTAAATAACAATAGGAAGAAGTGGTGATACCACAGTCCTTTAATTGAGGTGTGCATAGGAAACTGCCTAAACCTGAGGCAGACATGTTACCTTTTGCATCCAAAGCTTGTGCTCTGCCTCTGAGCTACACCCCTTCTCTAATCAAATGTCAAGCCACCAGCTGAAGAGCAGTGCCCTTCCCCAACCTGGTGCCAGTGTGGTGTAGTGGTTAAGAGCGGTAGACTCGTAATCTGGTGAACCGGGTTCGTGTCTCCGCTCCTCCACATGCAGCTGCTGGGTGACCTTGGGCTAGTCACACTTCTCTGAAGTCTCTCAGCCCCACTCACCTCACAGAGTGTTTGTTGTGGGGGAGGAAGGGAAAGGAGAATGTTAGCCGCTTTGAGACTCCTTCGGGTAGTGATAAAGCGGGATATCAAATCCAATCCAAACTCTTCTCTCCAGATGTTTTGGACTACAACTCCCATCAGCCCCTGTCACAATATCCAATTATCTCTCCTTCAAAATTCTATTCCTCAGCGCTGCATAGTTATATTCAGGTAGTGTCTTCATAGCCAGGATTTCAAGTTCATTCATAAATAGCGTACTCTTGAGGTGGAAAGAAACTCGTTGCTCTGGAAACTGCATAATAATCCATGGTTTCTCATGGACCTTGCCCACCTGCTTCATTTATGTTTAGTTTAATTACAAGCTGTTCAGTTGCCTGTTTTGTATAGATCCTGAAGAGTGGAACATGCGGTCAGTTATTCAGGTGCTGTTACGGAGATGTTTATAAAGGGGATAAATGACAAAGATTTTCCGAGCCTGAAAAATAATCAATTTTATATATGATAGAGTGTTCCTCCTGCCCCAGTCCTAAGGAAGATGTTCATTTAAAAAGTGAAATGAAATAATGCTGGGGTTGAGGAATTTCTCTCCTGATGGCAAATTGCTTTTTTGCAAAATGGCCCCAGGTGGCACTTAACTCTTATCTGAACCGATTTCAGTTGCTGGATATCAGTAGCATATTAAACTACATAACCATATGCTGACCAGTGTAAATGAATGGTTGAACTGAAACATATCTGATCCCAAAAAACATTTCAAAATTATCCTATACCAATATTGGTGTCTCGCAGCCCAAAGCAGCTATATGCAGAAGTAGCTCAAAAATTAGCGCAATGTGCTAATTATCTCCTGTATGATGGCTTTATTTTGGACGCACCCTAATGACCAGTTAGGATATATGCAGTGCTTTTTTTCTGGGGAGACGCAGGGATACGCATGCCCCTAAACATTTTGTGAGTCAAAGTTTGGCCTCATTGAGGGGCAGTATTTCAGTATGAGTAGGAAAATGAGAGTACCCCTTAACATTTTTAAAGAAAAAAAGCACTGGATATATGTATCATAGCTATCATGATACATGTCCTAGTAGCCTCCAGGCTGGACTACTGCAACATATTCTACAAGGGGCTTCCTTTGAAGACTGTTAGAAAATCATCTTTTAGATCAAAACGCCTGTCTCCTTATTAAGAGGAGTAAAGCATCTCTTCTGTGCTAAACATTGCTTCCCAACATTGGCTCCTGCAGCCAATCGGAAGCTGCATCGGACGTTCGGGTTCCAAAGAACGTTCGCAAACCGGAACACTCACTTCTGGGTTTGTGGCGTTCGGAAGCCAAAACATTCAACTCACAAGGCGTTCGGGATCCAAGATACAACTGTAATTAGAGGAGGTGGTAAGTCTCTTTCTTGACTGTAGTACATTAGATTGCAGGTCAGAACTTGCACAACTGAAAGTTCCTCCATGGAAAAAAAACCATAGCCTGTTTATAGGAAACTAGATGTCAGAACTCGGCTTCTCCTTGACATGACGGTTTTTTTCTGTGTGCTTGGTACTGCATAATTTTCCATCTTGAACCCTCACATGCACATCTGAAATTACCACTAAAGTTATCCACTTCCTTCTGCAATCAACTTTAGTGAATACTGGTTTGAGCATGGATTCATTCTTCTTTTCTGCCCGAGGAAAATATTGCATTTTGCTAGGCATAAAATCGCTTGGGAGCTTAAATTAACCACTTAAATTGTCTCTACAGAATGGAAGGGGAATCAGATTCCGACTATATTCTCCAGTGTTGTATGAGAGGCTTTGTGTTGAGCAACTGAATTGGATTATGCAGTATGTTTCGCCAGCTGCCTCATCAAAGGAAAAGTCTTCTAGTAGCGCTGAATATGTGTGTGATCTACATAACAAATGGCTTTAAAGAACTTTTTTGCTTTGCAAAGGCTGCATTCTACAAGTTGTTTAAAGCAAAGATGAAATCCTTACTTCTGAGGATTTTGAAGCCTTGGAGCAGTGCAGTACGTTTCTTTGGTGATATTTAAGCAGCAGTAGATAAGCAATAGGGGACGCAGGTGGCGCTGTGGTCTAAACCACAGAGCCTAGGGCTTGCCGATCAAAAGATTCTGCCGATCAGAATCCCCACGACGGGATGAGCTCCCGTTGCTCGGTCCCAGCTCTTGCCAACCTAGCAGTTCGAAAGCATGTAAAAGTGCAAGTAGATAAATAGGTACCGCTCCAGCGGGAAGGTAAACGGCGATTCCGTGCGCTACTCTGGTTCGCCAGAAGCAGCTTAGTCATGCTGGCCACATGATCCGGAAGCTGTCTGCAGATAAACGCCGGCTCCCTCAGCCATTAAAGCAAGATGAGCGCCGCAACCTCAGAGTCGTCTGTGACTGGACTTAACAGTCAGGGGTCCTTTTACCTTTACCTATATAAGCAATATTGTTGTTGCAGCATTAAAAACTAGCAAGTTTCCCTGTGTGTCAATTGGATGCTAACACACACACATCAGTGGTCCTTTAGGGAAGCTTTTAATGTTTGATTGATTATTGTATTTTAGTATTTTGTTGGAAGCTGCCCAAAGTGGCTGGGGAAGCCCAGCCAGATGGGCGGGGTATAAATAAATTATTATTATTATTATTATTATTATTATTATTATTATTATTATGTCATTTAGGGCTGTTGCAAGAGGGCTGTTTTCCAGGGAGATACAACTTTGTTTCTCATCACACTTATGCATCTGGGCTATTCACATTTTCTCATTCAGCGTAATTTTATACAAACACAATGCCATGTTATGTTAGGACAGGAGTAGCCAATGTTGTGACCTCTAGAAACTGCTTTTCAACCCCAAAAACCCCACCTGTGCTATTGCACCTCTGTATGATGACTTTATTTTGGGCCCAACCTAACTATCAGTTAATGGGATATATGTATTGTTGTAGCATGGGGTTAATGATTTCAGCAAGTGATTTCAGCTCTCTGACATAGCAGGCAGGAGACAGCTTCTTCATGTAGCAATTCTTTATTCAGGCAAAACAAGACTGAGGGAACTGAGGGTAGGGAAGCTACATTTATAGGGACAGAGGACTGGCTAGGAAAAGTTACATTTTGGAGGGAACAATCTCAAGCAATCACACAGCTGCTTTTTGGTGGGAACCAATAAGACTGAGGATCCCAATGCAGCAACTTGAATGCACCAATAGTAACTGTTCCTTCTGGGACAGGAAGGTAGTTACTTTACCCTAATGTGATTACAGACAATAGTAATACTGATATGATAACACTTTGAATCAATACACAACATGTATCACAACTATCATTATACATATCTTAGCAACCTCCAGGCTGGACTATTGCAATATATTCTACATGGGGCTTCCTTTGAAGATTGTTTGAAAAATTCTGTTCCATCAAACTCCCTACAGCTCTGACCATTTGCTGTGCAGGCTATAGCTGATGGGAGTTGTACTCCAGTAGTTTCTGCAGGACGCTATATTGATTAGGGTGTTGGAGTAGGACTGGGGAAACAGTCAGCACGACTCAGCCTAGCTCACCTCACGGGTTTGTTGTGAGAATAAGAGGAAGGATGAACCTTGTTAATAACTGTCCTGAGCTCCCTGGAGGAAGTATGAAATGGAAATGTTCAAAAGCAGCGGAGAACGCTGTGCAGGCAGTTAACAGGGGCTGCAGGAATAGAGAGAAGCATTGGCTGGTTTCACAGTTTTCCACACATGGTTATTCTTGCTTAGCACACACACAGAGATAGATCATGATTCACAATATATTTCCAGGTCAAAAAATTATGAAACCAATATCACGAGATGGACTCAGGGTGGATAAAAATCAACGATTATTATTTTTTAAATCGGATTTTTTTTATTTAAATTGGATTTTTAAAATAAAATGCTTTTGGAGGAAAAATCTTTCTAAATATAGGGTTGTGGACCATATACCATAGGGTTGTGGACAAATAACCCCGACTTGACAACTTCACTTCTTTTTCTGACTTCTTTTTGAAGGAGGCAAAAGTATAAGCTTCAGTGTGTTGTGAAGGCTGTTCAAAATACTTTCTGGCTGTCTTCCCCAAGTTCACGTAGACTTGGCAGAAAGCCTTCCTCATGTTTAGGATGGCTTTTTCCAGAAGTCACGTAAGACTTCTTTTCCTTTTAAGCAAAAGCTGAGCAACAGAGCATCTGCTTTGTATGCAGAAGGTCCCGGGTTCAATCCTTGGCATCTCCATTCTAAGGGCTAGGCATGTGCATAGTCTGAAACCCTGGAGAGCTGCTGCCAGTCAGTGTAGACAGCACTGAGCTGACTTGGTAGACGGCAACTTCCTGTGTTCCTACGACTGAGGAAACAGACTGGTAATACTTTGGCCGTGTTTCCGTTTTACAGGGGCGCCGTGTTATAAAGGGGCTGTTAACTACTTCTGGCCTCTCTGAGCTTAATTTATAAGGTGCAGGAAAATGTTCATAAGTAAGCACATTTCCTGGGTTTGGGGAATCAACTTCTGCGGCATCCTAACAACCTCGCTCGGAGACGGACCTCGCAGAGAGAAAATGTGAGGCGCTGTTTGTTCCCTTCCTTCCCTCAAGTGGGATTTTGCCAATTACGGTTTTATTAGCTGAAAGCTAGATGCTTGGAAACTGGCAAGGGAAAGGAAGAGGAAACAGGCCAGCTGGAGAGAATTTCTTTCATAAATCCTCACAATTTCTCTTCCAACATGCATATCTCGTTATTTATGAAGTATAAGCATAACACAGGATTCTGGTGCCTTTACGTTGTGTGACTAAGCAGTACTGTTTGGGGGGCAGCCTTGTGAAAACAGCCTGGGAATCAGCTTAAAATCCTTTGCATGGTAACTGGTGTTTTCTATAAACTCGTTTTTTAAAAAATATAATTTTTAGTAAGTCCAGTTCAGCATAAAGTAAAGGTAAAGGGACCCCTGACCATTAGGTCCAGTCGTGTCCGACTCTGGGGTTGCGGCGCTCATCTCGCTTTACTGGCCGAGGGAGCCGGCGTACAGCTTCCAGGTCATGTGGCCAGCATGACAAAGCCGCTTCTGGCGAACCAGAGCAGCGCACGGAAACGCCGTTTACCTTCCCGCCAGAGCGGTTCCTATTTATCTACTTGCACTTTGACGTGCTTTCGAACTGCTAGGTGGGCAGGAGCTGGGACCAAGCAACGGGAGCTCACCCCGTCGCAGGGATTCGAACTGCCGACCTTCTGATCAGCAAGCCCTAGGCTCTGTGGTTTAACCCACAGCGCCACCTGGGTCCCCCAGTTCAGCATATCCATCTTCAAATATCTATAGGGCACATGGAAGATGGAGCAAGCATTTTTCCCCCTGCTCTAGAGGGTAGGACCTGAACCAACAGCTACAAGTTACAAGAAAGGAGATTCAGACTAAACATCAGGAAGAACTTACTGACAGTAAGAGCTGTTTGACAGTGGACAAACTCCCACGAGAGATGGTGGACTCTCCTTCCTTCGTGGTTTTTAAGCAGAAGTTGGATGGCCATCTGCCATGGATGTTCAAGTTGAGATTCCTGCATTGCAGGGGGTTGGACTAGATGACCCTCGGGGTCCCTTCCGACTCTACAATTCTAAGATTCTGTTTTTGTTTTGTTTTTTAAAAGAACCATTATATATTCAGTGTGTATATAATAAAATCCCCACAAGCTACAGGCCAAAAGGAGGTGGTTGTAAAAAAAAAAAAAAAGAAGGTATAACTGAGATTCCTGACATTAACATCATCCCTGTTACGGTTTTACACTAGTTCCCTTTGCACATTGTAAGGAGAGTGTCAAGTGCTTTGGAGGGTAGTTTACAGGACGAGAGACTAGACCACAGTTGGACAACCTGGGACCCTCCAGATGTTGTTGAACCACGGCTCCCATTGATCCCAGTGTCTGGGACTGATGGGAGTTGTTTGCCATACCTGGACTAGAAGTATAGGCATCCAGATGGTGACTAAGAGCATATATACTCTCCTGATTTTATTTGCTTTTACCAGGAATCCCTGGGAAATATAGTTCACTGAGCTCTCTCTCTCTGTGTGTGTGTGTGTGTGTGTGTGTATCTCTGGCAGAGAATTCCCAACATCATCACCAAACTACAATTCCATAAATTATTTGGGGGATCTTGCCACACTGGCCACTGGCAATGTGGCCCCCAGAAAATGCCCCACAAAGAAATGCGGCCCTTAGGTTGGCAGGCGTTCCCCTCTCCCGGTGTCCATGATTTGGGCAGCTCCATGTTTAAACGTGGTGGAACTGGCGCCATTTGCATCTTGCTTGCAGCCTCAGCGTGGAAGATACATCTGCCATCTCTTCTATTCCGGTCATAGTGCTAGAGGGTTTTGCTGAGCTTTGTCAGGGAGGGAGGGAGATACTTCGCATGGACAGTGCTCGGAAATTGCTTGCTCAGCAATATCTAAAAGAAGACGGGGCACTGGAAGCGGGCGCACACCTTGTGGCTGCTTTCTGCAGCCAGGTGAAGATCAATCTGTCAGCATTTCCCTGCTGTTCTAAGAATGTTACATCGTGTGCCCTTCGGCCTGTGCTGCTGGGATTCCATCCAGGTTTACTCCCCGGTTTGGTTTCCTAGCTCATATAACGAAGTGTGGGCCTTGCCAATATCCTAGGACCTACAGTAACCTAGAGCATCATTATATAAGCTGTTGTAATAATAGAAATAATGTCACAAGGGTGATTCCACCCCCCGGGCCCTCTGTGTAAACACTAGGAATAAAAACTGTACGGTGACAAAAATTTTGGAAGTGATTGGGGGGGGGGCATCTGGGGAAAATCTCTTTCCAGCCTTAATAGTTCAAACTCTGAGAAAGAAAGATGCAGACTGCAGCACATGTGACAATTACACCATAAAGGTAGAAAGATGTTGAACCATACATAGGGAATGTAAGAAAGCAGCAATTTTGATTCTGACCTGTGTTTGACGCAATCACCGCCATTTCTCTTCCGCTGCAATTCGGTTTCTGCAAAATACTATATTATTCGTATCTCTCTGCCCACTATGTCTTTGTCCCTGTGTGTTCCACTCATGCCTGCCAGCCTTCACACATTCATAGAATCGTAGAGTTGGAAGAGCAAAATGCCAGAGCAAAATAAATGCTAAACATCTTTGCAATCTAAAATAACTCAAAAGCAATTTGTAATATCTGGAAGTGAAGTTTCACAGAAAAACACCATTGCAGTAAGTGCCGCAGAATTAGCTTGTGTTGTTTAGATGGTTTAAAAACCATTTCCCAGCCATTTTTGTAGTGCCATTGTTCCCTGTTAAACACTGATAATGTTCACTCCTTTGACAGCTTGCTTAGAATTGTGGCCTAATGTGCCTGCGCTGATTCAGAGCTATGCGAGATGTGGTAATTTCAGGCTGGGTTTAGATACTGCCTCATGCTGGCATCTGGCTTACTGCCATACAAGTGGCAAGTGGCAAGTGCCAGGCCCCGAGGAAAGCGAAAGAGAAGTATCTGGCTTCCGCTGTCAGCGAGAGGGGAGGAGATTGAAGGCTCATGGGTAGGAGGGAAGCGGTTTAGTGCAGAATTGTGTGCCAGCTGAGATTAGAAGAAGGCCCATAGCTCAGTGGTAGAACATCTGCTTTGAATGCTGAAGGTCCCAGGTTCAATCCTCAGCATCTCTAGGTAAAACTTGGGAGTCGTCAGTCTGGAATCTTGGAGAGCAGCTGCCTGTCAGAGAAGACAATACTGAGACTGATGGACCCAATGGCAGCTTCCCAGGTTCCTAAAATCCAACCCACGGAAGAATACATGTGCTGCCTTGTATTTGAGGTGAGCATCGTATGTGTGGCAGGAAAGTTTTGAACTGTCCCCGTTTGAATGGTATTATAGCCATTCATCAATCCTCCAACCATTCATGAAATTGATCAGTAGCATCATAAAAATGCATTTTTGAGAAACTGAATATGTCCAATCCCCTGACACACTTTGCAACAAAGCAGGGCAGAGGTTGCACACGTGAACTCTCCATTGCAACATACAAAAAAAGCCTGTGAGAGCTTCAGATGTTGAAGAAATGTGTGCATCTCACCTCCTTTTCCTTTCTTAATTGTAGAGGAGAAGTGGAAGTGCAAATGAGTATTGGTGGTGGCAGTATATGCAAAGCCCGTCCCGTGTTACTGATAGGCTGGTATTTCTTAAACCAGGGTTTCCCTAGCACTGTATAGATCAGGGTTTCCCAAACTAGGGTCTCCAGCTATTGTTGGACTACAACTCCCATCACCCCTACCTAGCAGGACCAGTGGTCGGGGATTATGGGAATTGTAGTCCCAAAACCAAGTTTGGGAATAGATCGTAGGAGGCAGGCAAAAGCAGCAGTAAGAACATAGGAAGCTGCCTTATCCTGACTCAGACCATTGGCCTATGTAGCTCAGTATGGTCTACACTGACTGGCAGAGGTTCTCCAGGGTTTCAGAAAAGGGGACTCTCCCGACTCTAGCTGGAGGTGCCAGGGGTTTAACCTGGGACATGCAAAGCCAGATCTCTACCGCCGAGCTGCATATGGACCTTTCCCACCAACAAATCACTTGTTTATTCCTTGGTTTACAAATCAGGATGGAGGCTTAAGCTCACAGCATTCATTATCCCACATTGTACGTGCTGTTCCTTCCGGTTAATTAAATCAGTGGCTAATGTGATGCTCTGTTTAATCTGAAAACTTTGCAGTCTTTTGTGCTAATAAGACCATCGCTTCTCTGTTGATGCTGCCTGCAACATCGGGCGGATGCCATGCACAAGGGCAGCCTTGGCCAGCCTTGCATTCTCTGGGTGTTTTGGACTACAGCTGGGGCTGGAGGGAGCTGTGCTCCAAAGCAACAGGTTGGCGAAGGCTGCTCTAGCATATGTTTTCTTCTCAAGGCTGTCTTTCGAGGCCAAAAAGTGATAGAATGAATCCAAGCCAACAAGAGAAGCAGCAAGAAGAGGTCCTTAAAACTAAAACGCAAAGAGAAAGCAAGGAAGTGTGTCAGGGAAGAGAACAACGCAGTTAGAAAGATCAATATAGGATAGGCTACAATTGCAACTCATTTCTGCTCTCACAAATTGTTTCTGGCTGCGAAACAGTGCAAAGTGGATTGCATCTGGCAGGCACCTTGTTTGAAAAAGCCCAAACCTTAGCACAAAATACCCTCTTGAAGGTGCTTACCAAAGGAAGGTTAACAAAGCGAATGCAGCTCATTATGCCATGGACATTTTTTGTTTCCTGGGAATTGCTGGGCATGAAGTTGCCCTTTTGGCAGTACATGCTAAGAGCGCGTGCACACACACACACACACACCCTGACAAAGGCCCTGTACAGACAGCCATTCATAAAGAATTGGAAGCCAACAGACTGGAACTGAACTTCGCAAAATCTAAAGTGCTTGTTTTCTCAAGATCTTGGAATCCTCATAGGTGGGAGATCAGTGGAAAACCATTGGAACAGGTTAAAAACTTCAAATACCTAGGCATCCACTTCCAATATAACTCTATGTAAGCTCGCACTTAACGGAGCGGATACTCTAGCTCTGGCTATCACCCATTTCTTCTTTAACAGAGGGAATCCGTTGGTCCCAGCTGCGCTAAAGGTCTTCAATGCTACAGTAGCCCCAAAACTCCTGTATGGCATCCCATTATGGATTGGTGCAGTTAACTAATCGTCGGAACGCATCCAATCCAAATTTCTGTGCAAAATCCTGGGGCTGCCAAATTGTGTGCCTTATGCAGCCATGTGTCTGGAAACTGGTCAAGTGCTCTGGAAACCAAAGAGTGGCTCACCACTATAAAATTCTGGCTCTGCCTACATTTCATGTCCGATCCATCTTCTTTAACTTTCAACATGCTGGCAGAATCTCACCACTCCAAATGGCTAGCTTGCATTGGGAGCAAAATCAGAACCTGTGGCCTATCACTCGAGTCGTTGCTTATGCTCCCACAATTGGAAGCATTCCGGACAATCAAGTGCAGAATCCTATAGATTGAATTCCAAACCCTTTGCAGTGCAGCCAATAAAACCTGTTCCCCATTGGGATTGGGAATTCCACCCTCCTTTGGCCAGGACACTCCATATTTACACCAGCTTTACGATCCCCACCTAGGCAGAGCTCTTTCCCTCGCAAGGTTTAACATCTTACCGTCTGCAGTTTTGCAAGAGTTTTTGATTCTCGAAAATCCCATACTCTGAAAGGCACAAAACAGGTCGAATCCATCACACACGTTTTATTTTATTGCCCATTTTATGCAAAAATATATGATAAGCATTTGGCCCCCTTATTGAAGGAGGGGATTTATTGCACTGACTATTCCAGGGTGTCTTATCTGCTGAACAATTGTAGTAACGACGTTGTGGAAAATGTGGCAAGATTTTTGAGCGATGCTATGAAATTATGTCCCCATAGGTCCTAAGAGCCATTTTTGTACCTCACGATTTCTGGACAGTTTTATTCTAAAGTATCTTCTACTATGTTTCGTTAACTGTGTTGTGTTCTGATCCATGTATACGATGCACTTTTTCTGTGCCAATAAAGGAGATTGATTGATTGAAGCTGATTGAATTGGAAGCAATTTCCCCCTTTGAAGCCACTAAAATCTCTTCTAGCAACGGTAGATGGATAGCTGTACAAATAATTGGAGGTGGCTGTGGGGAGAGATTTGTTGAATGAGATCTAACCTTTTCAAATTGCAGCCCTAGGCCTGCACAGGATATGTGAGACATCGTGACAAACAAAGCCCATCAGCCATGCAAGGTGACATTTTGAGCCACAAATAAGCCTCCTAATTTTATTCCCTGTATGTGGCAATCATTTGGTGCGTCACAATGCATAGCTGGTGGACGGCATTCAGCTTGGGGAGTCACAAATCGTGCAAATCTGCCTTCATCGTACACCAGTTAACAGAGCGTTGATACTGTCGAGAGGATCATGAGCGGTTCCTGGTCTGGTCATTATGCTCCAGGTCTGGGGTTGTGAGGGGTGCTCAAATACGCTCTGTGTGTGTGATGGAGAGAGATGCACTTGGACAGAAAGAAGGGGAGAGATGTGTGTGTGGCCTGTGTGAGAGAGGGGGAGATGCATTTGGGCAAAGGACAGTGATAGATGTGAGAAAGATTAAGGAGAAAGAAGTATATTTGTGGGTGGTCTCTGCGAGAGGACTGTGAGAAAGAGGGAGCAATGCACATGTTCAGAGAGAGGGGGGCAGATGTGTGGCTGGGTGTAAGTGCAGTGTATGAGCATGTATGAGAGAGAGATGCATGTGTCTATGCGCGCAGGGCATACATGAGCATGGTGTGTGTGCAAGGGACAATAAGTATGATGTGGCCACCTTGTGCTTTTTTTTCCAGTGCTGGGGAATGCTCCCTGTCAGTAACTGAATTGTTGTGTGTGTGTGAGAGAGAAACAGAGACAGAGAGGAATCAATATTGGGTGATCTTCATAATGCTGGTCCTGAATTATTATTATTATTATTATTATTATTATTATTATTATTATTATTATTATTATTATTATTATTATTATATTTATACCCTGCCCATCTGGCTGGGTTTGCCCAGCCACTCTGGGCAGCTTCCAACAAAATATTAAAATACAATGGTCTGTTAAACATTAAAAGCTTCCCTAAACAGGGCTGCCTTCAGATGTCTTCTAAAAGTCTGGTAGTTGTTTTTCTCTTTGACATCTGGTGGGAGGGCGTTCCACAGGGCTGGTGCCACTACCGAGAAGGCCCTCTACCTGGTTCCCTGTAACTGTAAACTGGTTTTCTGTCACTGTAAGCATCAAGTTGAGTGGTAGGGAGAGGCAGCAATGACTCTCTCTCTCTCTCTCTCTCTCTCTCTCTCTCTCTCTCTCTCATTCTGGGTTATGCCATGCCCCTCAAGCAGTTATGTCATGTGATACCACACTGCCATGGCAGCCATTTTGTGACTTGGGCCTGCAGCACTTCCTTACCATTTGAAAGTGCTTGCTGCTCCAAAAAGGTTGCCAACCACTGAGTCTGAAACAAAACAAGGAAATTCTGCCAGCTGTGTGGCTTCAGCAGTCATTGTAATACTGTGACCCCCACCCCACAAGGGGAGCAACAAAGCTCAAGAAAAACAGCTGGAAGTGAGGCTGGCCTGAATTTTGCATACTCACTTGAGTTAGCCAGCCTGTTCTTTGTCTGTTGGCTTCCACTCTTGCCTCTGACATTGTTGTCCAAAGGTCCCATTATCTGAGAATGTTGATCATCCTTCTGATTGTTCTAAACAAAATCATGCTAGAAGAGGTCAGCATGACCCAGTTAATTACATATATGGATTTTTTTTCCCCTTAAATGACTGTGATAACAGATTCCAATCCCAGCCTTTTCCTGTGTTTAAAACTTATCTTCGGTTTTCAGTCTTCCCTTTCACATAACTAGTTCGTGCCAGGGACAAAGAAACAAGGGGATCTATGCCAAAGAAATAATATATCTATGCGCTCATAATAACTGGAAATATCATGAGAAGGCTTGGTTCAGAGAAATCTTGAAGTTAAGGGGTTTGTGCCCGGAGTTTCCCCCTTACCCTGGTTACACCATACACAGCATGGAACAGAGGAAGCTGCCTTATTCGGAGTCAGGTCATCGATTTATCCATCCCTGTACCATCTTCTCAGACTACTGACAACTTTCTAAGGTCCTTCCCAATCCAGCTACCTACATTTTTATTAAAAAAAAACCTGGAGTTTCAAGGTATCTTCTGCACTGAGGGTTCAATTCCCCATGATGTAAAAGTTGGGGTTTCCAAACTCTTCAAGCCTTGTGCTATTTAAACCCTGGCAGACATCAACAAATGAACCACAGCCTCAGTCTCTTGTCTAGGGTCAATATCTTTAAGAAATCCTGACAACAGCAACTCTGGTATCATGTGGTACCTGCTTATCTGGCTTATCAGCTCAACCTGCCTATGTTCTGGCTCAAGAATTCTTGAACTTACATCAGATCTGGTTTACCATAACCACACCCATCATTGGGAATAAGGCAGAGGGATTTCTGTAGCCTCCATAGCTGCTTGTATTTTAAAGGCTGGGCTTCTTGTGCCTTTTTGCTCACCAGCTCGAACGTTCATTTTGCTAAAACAAAATAAAATTAAAAAATTCCTTCCAGTAGCACCTTAGAGACCAACTAAGTTTGTTCTTGGTATGAGCTTTCGTGTGCATGCACACTTCTTCAGATACACTGAAACAGAAGTCACCAGACCCTTATATATAGTGAGAGGGTGGGGAGGGGTATTACTCAGAGGGGTGGTGGAAATGGGTGAAAGGTTGATAGCTGTGGTAAACCTGTTGACGACTGTTAACGGCTGCAATTAGTCTTACAGGAAAAAGCAAGGGGTGAGAAGGTTAAAAAAGCTTTGTCATGTATAATGAGATAAGAATCCAATGTCTTTGTTCAGACCAGGTCTCTCCATGGTTTTAAGTTTGGTAATGAGTTGCAATTCAGCAACTTCTCTTTCCAGTCTATTTCTGAAATTCCTTTGCAATAAGACAGCTACTTTGAGATCTTGTATAAAGTGTCCTGGGAGATTGAAGTGCTCTCCTACTGGTTTCTCTGTCTTGTGATTCCTGATGTCAGATTTATGTCCATTTATCCTTTGGCGTAGGGTTTGGCCTGTTTGTCCAATATAGAGAGCTGAAGGGCACTGTTGGCATTTGATGGCATACACAATGTTAGATGATGAGCAATTAAATAGTCCTGAGATGGTATGTTTGATGTTGTTGGGGCCAGTAATTGTGTTGTCCGGGTGTATGTGGCAGCAAAGTTGGCATCTGGGTTCATTTTGCTCACTGTTTCGGTTTGCTTGCAGTTCAGGGTTCCATTCTCTTTGTAAAGCGCTTTTAAAGTTTTATCTTTTTGCAAATCGCTTTGAGATTTTATTACAACCAAATAAACCAGTTCACAATGTCACTTTGTACTGTTTGTGTGCCTTTCATTTGATACGTCTATGTAACCACAGCAAGAAAGCCAGTTGCATTAACAAATATTTACCTTAGATTAAACCTTTTGGGGGCTGGGAGGGAGACCTAATGTTTCTCTTTCATGTGTGCCCTTGTGAGATCTGTTGTCATCTGGGTCCCCAAAACATGAGGCAGGAGTTTTGTCGGTAGTTGCTGCGCTAGTTTTGTTGATATGCTGAAATCTTCCAAGGCAAAATAGAACAAATTGGAACTAAGTAACTACCGGCCAGTTGCCAATCTCTCCTTCTTGGGCAAGGTTCTTGAATGGGTAGTCACGAACCAGATCTAGGCACTCTTGGAGGAAACTTATTTTCTAGATCCATTTCAATTGGGGTTCAGGCCCAGTTTTCACACGGAAACTGCTTTGGTTGCCTTGGAAATTAGTGGGCCTAAATATTTAGCTTTATGAGCGCTGGGGAAAACAGAATAAATTTGTTGGGAAAATTTGTGCAACCAATTCAAGATCTAGAGAGAAACTCTAAGCAGATTTGGTATCATCATATTACCATTGAAGCATGTTCCAAGTCTCTTAAGTGTGTGTGTGTGTGTGTGTGTGTGTGTGTGTGTGTGTGTGTGTTAAAAATTCCAGATGTTTGCCAAAGCTGGCTGATCTGCCTTGACAAAATGAGGACGAAAGATATTAGCCGCCCTTGGGCGAATGGTCCAGCTAACATACCACAGCATGTGATTTAATCTACACAAGGCTGCCCTTGCGGCAGGAAGGCCACTGACACCGATTGGCTGGCTGGGTGGCCTAGAATGTTCAGTTGCCCGGTTTGAAGTTACAAAAGACTGTGATGAAAACCAGTTGCATCACGAAAGGGCCACTCGGTTTGGTGAACCTGTGCTAAGCAATTATTAATCCCCTGATGCATGCTCCTGCTTGTCATCTCCTTCTTCATGAGGTATATTTGTGTCCCCTTCCCCATTTTATGGCAACCACTGCAAATATTTGCTGCCACCTAGTGTAGCTGGGTATAATACCGTAGCGTCGATTAACATGCATAGGGACGTAAGACGCTGCCTGACACCAAAAAATCAGGCCATTTGCCCATCTGGTTCACTGGCTGGCAGTGGCTCTGCTTCAGGCAGGGTTCTCTCCCAGCCTTACCTGCAGATGCTGGAGACCAAACCTGGGACCTTTGGCACGCATTGCAAATACTCTACCACTGAGCAGTGGCCCCTCAGTTTCAAACCTGCCTGCTACCGCTCCAAGGTTGGTTGGTTGTTTGGTTGGTATTTTTACTACCCTCAGTGAATTAAAATTTCCTTGATAAATTCACCCACACACATCTTAGTGGATGCTAAACTCCAGTAGAATAACAAAAGTACAGAGGCTCCCCATTTACGCAGGGGTTGTGAAATTTGAATAAATGGGGAGAGTGCGGCTGCACCTCCAGCTTGTGAGACCTTCTCCAGAGCCCAAAGAGGACGTTCTTTTTGGGCTCCAGAGAGTCTCCTCATGAGCAGGAGGCTGAACACTTGTATTAAGAGTTGACCAGGGTAGTACATAATTAGCAACTACATCTGGGTGTTTTTTTTAAACTGAGTTCCATGATTCACAGTTGCATAAACTGATGCAAAAAAGAAAGGCTTTGGAAAACTTAGGGCTACAGCAAACAGCTGTGTTTTTCTATCCCTATTCTTTTCTTTTTACAATTTTCCTGCCATTTCTCTTGTTTCTTTCACAAAATGGCAGAGGACCATTTGCTCTCTAGATGTGATTGGTTTACAGCTCCCTGCAACCAACAGGAGCAATGGTCAGGGATGGCAAAAGTTGTGTTCCAGCAAATATTATGGCCATGCGCAGATTAACTGCCCATGGGCCAGAGCACTGGTCTTCAACTGGTGGATCCCCCTGAACCAAGGAAGGTTGCAACAGGAGCGCTTCCATAAGGCAAATGTACAGTAAAGAGTTAAGAAATCGGTCTCCAAATGCATGTTTGGGTCTGAGAAGGTTGACGATACCTGCTCTAGAGGTAACAGGAGGGTTAATTGGTCCACTGCACTATGTGAAGATTTAAGAGGGAACATGCATTGGCGTGTGGGAATCAAAAGTGAAATAAGGCTTTACAGTGGTACCTCTGGCTGTGAACTTAATTTGTTCTGGAGGTCCGTTCTTAAGCTGAAACCGTTGTTATCCTGAGGCACGCTTTCGCTAATGGGGCTTCCCGTTGTGCGCGCACCTCTGGCACGCAATTTCCGCTCGCATCCCGGGGCAAAGTTCGCAACCAGGAGCAGCTACTTCCGGGTTAGCGGAGCTCGTAACCCGAAGCATGCGTAACCAGAAGCGTTCGTAACCAGAGGTACCACTGTATTTGCAAATTGTCATCTAATGGCACCACATCATAGGACATACAGAGTGCAACAGCATTCCAGTTGGGAAGGGTTAAATAGATGTAAATTGTTATGTACTGAGTTGAATAGGATTCAGAATGCAGCAGTCTGAATGGTCCTAGAACAATAGGATTCAGAATGCAGCAGTCTGATTGGTCCGCAGGAGCCACCCAATCCAGCTCCAGGGGGAAGTGAATCCGGAACCTGATTGGCCTACAGGAATATCCTGGAATTAGCCAATCACGTGCGGCCCATTGTGTAAATAATGTATATAAAGCAGATGTTCTGGGGGACCTTTCATTCCTCGCTACTATGAGCTGAATAAAGAGCATGAAATCCACACTCGACTCCGAGTATATTTCATAAATGAATAAATAAAAATAGTCTGGGAAAAGCAAAGCAAAAGGACAGCTTTTTCCAGGACCTCTCTGGTGTGCTGCCACTTACAAATTAAGGCTGCTCAGAATGTCCCGGGGGATTAGCGGTTTATGTAGCCATTGTGATCCCAAGGACAGAATCCCGGCAAAAACCATCAGAGCCTGCTTCTTTGTTGTTGTTGTTTTATTATGGCCATGGGTTTTAGCTGCGGCCTGCACTCTGGACAAGCTGCAAAGCAGCTGGTGCCAGTTCAGTAGCACCGAATAATTGTGCGCTTAGCCGCCATAATTCAGAAAGCCAGTGTGTCACCTTCTCTCTGGAGGTTATCTTGGGATCATCGCTGTGTTCTTTTCCACTCCTTGGCAATTATGGCATAGCCAACCCTAATATAATACTATAAAAGCATGACACTGCAGCTCTGTGAAACCAGGCCAGCACAGCATGAAACTTGGGACGCCAAACGCAACTCTACAGTACAGAAGTTGACAGCAGGAGTCCTAAACTTCCTCTACAGTAGAGGCAGACTGAATATTACTTGAGATGGAGCTACATAGGTGAGGTGACACAAGTGAGAATGCCCTGTCTCATGTCACCTCCCAGGACCCCTCCAGATGCCCTTTCCTTGGCCATTTGCGATGATTTGTGCTCATGATACTACTGGAGCAGTCATACATGATCCTGCTTTCAATACTGTTTTGTGCCTGCAAAAGCTTCCATGTTGTTGCATGTCCTGTAACTTTCTGCTGAAATCCTGTAACTTTTCATGCCACAAACGTTAGTTGTGCTGTAGCCCCTTCAGACAGTAATAAGGTGGTGGCATTTGTGGAAGCATCACAGAATAAATCTACCACTAATGTACTATTGTTGTATTAAGTACAGAATAAACCTAAAATAAAAAAAATAAGTCTGGAGGGTGGGTCTGACAAGAAAGCCCTGAATGGGGAGAGGCAATAAAAGGTTGAGAAACTTTTCACTGCAAATACTAGGCTGTGAATTTTTTTAGGGTGCTGGTTTATTTAAATATAGCATTGTGTGTTACGGTTCTTTCCATGTGAGCTGTCTGGTGAGGGCTTTGTCCTGAAAGCCAGTCTAGAAATATTTAAACTCAGGAACATAGGGCTACATTGTATAGAACATCATCCCACAACCTGGTTGCCTCCAGATATTGTTGGACTGCATCTCCCGTCAGCCTCAGCCAATATGGCCAATGGTCAGGCATGATGAGAACTACAGACAAAGCATATGGAGGAAACCTCGTGGGGGCAGCTGGTATGAGAGGTGGAATGTTTTGAGCATCTGCAATCAATATGCTACAAAGCAGTCCTATTTGTGGCTATGCCTATTTGTGGTCCCAATATGTGAGGGGAATGACATGGCACGGGGACATACCGGTAAATTTTAGTTTGGAGTCTGTGTTGCTGTTTTAATCCCTCGATTGCTGTATTTGATCTCTTTGAAAATGTATTTACTCTTTCCTTTTCTTTCTCCCTCCCCACTTTTTAGATACAGCTTCGTCAGGGAAACCACGGGTCCTTAAGTGCCGGTCACCTGAACTGGAAACCTTTTCATGTTACTGGAGTAATGGCGACTTTCCCCATTTAACAGCTGCCAGAACCGTGCAATTGCTGTATTCAAAAAGGAACCTAGACAAGTACGGAGGAATTACTGTCTAAAATGTGTGCTCTGTGTTATAGCACCAGAAACGAGTGTCTGGATGAAGGTTATGAAAGTCGTGGGGGTTGGGGTTCTTCACACCATAAAGAAGGTAAAGGGATCCCTGACCATTAGGTCCAGTCGTGTCTGACTCTGGGGTTGTGGCGCTCATCTCGCATTACTGGCCGAGGGAGCCGGCGTACAGCTTCCAGGTCATGTGGCCAGCATGACAAAGCCGCTTCTGGCGAACCAGAGCAGCGCACGGAAATGCCGTTTACCTTCCCACCGGAGCGGTACCTATTTATCTACTTGCACTTTGACGTGCTTTCGAACTGCTAGGTGGGCAGGAGCAGGGACCAAGCAATGGGAGCTCACTCCGTCGCGGGGATTCAAACCGCCGACCTTCTGATCAGCAAGCCCTAGGCTCTGTGGCTTAACCCACAGCGCCACCCACGTCCCAATAACCTATAACCTATAACCATAACCATAACCTATGCCATTCGTGGATCTCCAAGACCCTGACTCTCATGAGGTCAGTACGGAAAAGTACGGACGACAATAATTACAGTATTAACAGTGACCATTCACAAAAACAGGCACGTTGATAACAGGCACCCTGTCATCAGTAAGCAAATTAATACATATAGCTGTAATGTGAAAACACTGAATTATCAATACATCCACTACATGTGTTAATAAGGTTTCAAGGGTTTGGGGTTGTTGCTGGTTTTTTTGTGGTTGTTATTATTGCAAAGTCACATACAGATGGTCTTCTGCTTTGTAACCTTTTATCAATCAATCAGTTTGCGCCAAACCCAACGTAGCCATTCTTTTCTTAAAAGGGGGGGGGGATGCTCATAATATCCTTATTTTTTCACAGTTCTTTCTTCCTATCCTTCTAGGCAGAGTGACTGGAAAGAGTGTCCTGATTATGTAACCGCCGGTGAAAACAGCTGTTATTTCAACAAAACCTACACCTCCATTTGGGTTCCTTATTGTATCAGGCTAGTTGATGGAAACGAGACGTATGACGAAGTATGTTTCCGCGTGGAGGACCTAGGTATGTTTCCGCTACGTGCTCTGTTCTGCTTCCGTGGCAGCCTTGTAACCAAAGGTTAATTTGCATATTAGTTTGAAGCAGCGCCCGGCCCTACCATTAGGCAGAAGTAAGCATGTTGCCTCAGGAAGCTGATTTTGAGCATCGCGTAAGGGCAACTGTTGAATTGAATTTATTTTTATTTGATTTATTGGGGCATTAGGATCTGGGGATGGGAGTCATACTCCAAAACATCTAGAGGGCACCAGCTTGTCACAGTACTCCAGATGAGATACAACTGCAGCATTCGTCACCATGGCCAGATCTGGCACGGTTTGCCACAGCGGCCTTAGCTAAGTAATGGTCTGAATAAAGTGGCTTTTCTTCTTTAGCTTCTCAAAGTTCTTAACCTATCTCAAGGTTGTCATCTGAACTAGCCAGATTTTTAATGTGAGAATCAGTCACAGTCAGTCCATCATTTGAAAAATAAAACGTTAGAGCAGGGGTCAGCAAACTTTTTCAGCAGGGGGCTGGTCCACTGTCCCTCAGACCTTGTGGGGGGCTGGACTATATTTTGAAGGAAAAAAATGAACGAATTCCTATGCCCCACAAATAACCCAGAGATGCATTGTAAATAAAAGGACACATTCTACACATGTAAAAACACGCTGGCTCCTGGACTGTCCGCGGGCCGGATTTAGAAGGTGATTGGGCCGGATCCAGCCCCTGGGCCTTAGTTTGCCAACCCATGCGTTAGAGGCATCTTCCCCTAAAATGGCAACTAGACATTCTGTTTTGGCGACTGTTTTGGCGGTTTAAGGAGCCATTTGGTGCCTAGTTTAAATATCCCTTGCCAACCTAGCAGTTCAAAAGCACGTCAAAGTGCAAGTAGAAAAATAGGTACCGCTCTGGCAGGAAGGTAAACTGTGTTTCTGTGCGCTGCTCTGGTTTGCCAGAAGCGGCTTAGTCATGCTGGCCGCATGACCCGGAAGCTGTACGCCGGCTCCCTCGGCCTATAGAGTAAGATGAGTGCCACAACCCCAGAGTCGGTCACGACTGGACCTAATGGTCAGGGGTCCCTTTACCTTTACTTTTAAATATCTTAAGTTTCTAACACTGTGTAGGGCCCTTTGACACTAACACTGAACAAGTGTTCATGGGGGGAGGGGGATAGGGCCAGCAGCCACATCAGCATTGGGCTAGCAGTCACAGGAATGGTCCTACTCACTAATACATGCATTCTGTGGACCTACTAGGAATGCTTTGTAAAAAAAAAAAGAGCAGCACAACTCCTTTCTGTCATTGGATATTGAGAAATTGATAATTGATATTGAGAAAATGATCTTTACTTGTTGGGGTAAAAATGCGTTTTAATTCACAGTCATACCAGACCCTCCCATCGGACTCAACTGGACTGTTCTGAACACCAGCCCAATAGGCATCTATACCGATATCCAAGTCACCTGGAAGCCTCCACCCTCTGCAGACGTTCAGAATGGATGGATCACCCTCCACTACCAGCTGCAGTACAAAGAAGTCAATGAGACAGAGTGGACAGAGGTATGTGTACTAGGAGCAAGCCCCAGAGGCTGTAAAGTTTAGGGGTGGCTAACCGCTGGTCCGGCCTCTGAAGTGGTTTCCTGTGGCCCCTGAAGACCGCTTGAGAATTGGGTGGCAGCAGGGGTGCAAAAAAAAGGAACGGAAACCCTTCGACTAAATTGGGGCTCTGCACAGTGGAGTAGATGGTGTATGTTTCTGCTGTCCTGAGATTGGCTCTGGAGCAGCAAGTTCAGATCCTACCCAGAATTCCACATGTGTGCCCTGGGCTGGGTGGGTGTGCGCACATGTGTGCAAAAGCGTGGTATGGCCATTTCTTTTGCCACACACACACTTCTTTGGCCACCAGCGTGTGGCCCTTGGAGTGCAGTGTGGCCCCTGGACCAAAAAAGGTTAACCACCGCGGCTAGCTGTGGATCAGTGTCCCTCCTTGATCCAAGGACAAGCACAGCACTAACTGGAGTTTTCGGCAGCTTCTAGTTTCTGCAGATTAGACGTCGTTCATTTACTCGGTTATCGCAAAGGGCGCAGACAATGGTGCTGCCTGACAGAGCAGGATAAAACCACACACATAAAGAATAAATAAACCCAACACTTGTTAAGGAAAGCTTATTTAAACCCTAAGACTGCAATCCAGGCCTAACACACCTTGGAATAAGCCTCGGTGAGTTCAGTAGGGCTTACTTCTGAGTAGATGTGATTAAGATTGCTCTGCAAATGTTGGCACGTCTTATCTACATTGAACTTTCAGTGAAATAGGTACGTTTCCCTTAATTGTTTTGCCCCAACAGCTTTCCTATATTATTGATTCTCAGTGTTGTTGTTAATATTTTCTCCTTTTCATTGCAATAATTGTTCATCTACTCCCTGCATTGCCTCTTATTTTTAAACTGGCGTGGGTGGCTTTAATTGCAGCCGCTTCAATCTCAGTTGGGCTTTAATGCGTTTCCAATGCATTATTCAAGAAACTATTTGACTTTAAAATTATTAACGATTTGTTTTGAGATGTAAATTTATTTCAGTGCATTGTCTCCTTTTTTTTAATTGCAGCATATTAACTGAAGATTATGGCCCTTATTAATTCTTTAAATCAGATTTAAGTTGTGTACCATTCAATGCCTTTTCAAACCCAGTCCATAATAATAATAATAGCCATTACTGGAATGAGCTCCCCTGAATTCAGTGCTGCTTACACCTGACTGCCAAACTCCCTCAGGAGGTTGTGGACTCTGCTTCAAGCAGAGGTTGGGTGGCCATCTGTCATGGATGCTTTAGCTGAGATTCCTGCATTGCAGGGGGTTGAACTAGATTACCCTAGAGGTCCCTTCCAACTCTGTGAATCTGTAATTCTAAGACTCTCCCCCCATAAGTGTTTTGGCTCCCAGTACGTTTCCGAGCACAATTAAAAGTGTTGGTGCTGACCTTTAAAGCCCTAAATGGCCTCGGTCCAGTATAGCTGAAGGAGCGTCTCCACCCCCACCGTTCAGCCCGGACACTGAGATCCAGCGCCGAGGGCCTTCTGGCGGTTCCCTCACTGCGAGAAGTGAAGCTACAGGGAACCAGGCAGAGGGCCTTCTCGGTGGTGGTGCCTGCCCTGTGGAACGCCCTCCCATCAGAGGTCAAAGCGATAAACAACCACATGACCTTTAGAAAACACCTGAAGGCAGCCCTGTTCAGGGAGGTCTTTAATCTGTGATATTTTAATGTATTTTTATATTTGTTGGAAGCCGCCCAGAGTGGCTGGGGAGACCCGGCCAGATGGGCGGGGTACAAATAATAAATTATTATTATTATTATTATTATTATTATTATTATTATTATTATTATTATTATTATTTTGCTTATGAGCAAAGAGCAACCTTGCTCGTAGGACTGCTCAGAAAATCGCTCTGTTTATTTTTCCAGCTGCAGCCAAAGGGAGCCACGGTGTTTCCGGTATATTCTTTGAAGACATGCCGCGATTACGAGATACGAGTCCGGGCACAAGGGGTGTCTGAAATTTATGGGGACTTCAGTGATATCCTCTATGTATCTTTTGACTCCGCAGGCCAGGTGCCATGCGACGAAGGTAAGTGGTGTGGAAAAGAGATTTTATTTGAAATATGTCCACTTCATTCCCAACTTCTATGCCCCGGCTTCACTGCAGACATGATATGTCTGCCAGGGTGAGCTTCTGCAGCACCCCTCAAGCTCCAAAGCCTGCCACTGTCATGACACCCCCCAAAAACAAATACCGTACTTTTCCGTGTATAAGACTAGGGTTTTTTTCTCTTTAAAAATTATGCTAAAAAGTGGGGGTTGTGTTATACATGGATAGTGCATAGGGTGGAAGTTTGATTGGTTGCTGCCGCTGCTGTCGGCGGCTATTGGGCGTGTCATTGGTTGCTGCGTCAATGGCTGGTGTTGATTGGCTGATGCTGCGGCAATTGAGCGGGCGATTGGCAGCTTCTGCCAGAGAGGGTACAGAAAAGAGGCAGATTTAGTGACGCATGCGGGTGAGTGATTTTGTGCCATTCCCCCCCCCCATTTTCTTAAATTTGAGTTCCCAAAAATAGGGGGCATCTTATACATGGGGGTGTCTTATACATGGGAAAATACAGTATATGTGGGTTTCTCTCTCTCTCTCTCTCTCTCCTTTTCTGTCTGTCTGTCTGTCTATGTGTATCAGCATGAGATCATCAAAGAATACTAAAGAGTACCCAAATAACTGAAACAACTCACTGTTCTTACTTCTTTCTTGTTTCAGAATTCTCGGTTCCTTGGCCTTTGATGATGGCCTTTGCTACGCTTGGCGTAATGGTGATGTTAACCATGGTGCTCTTTTCTAAACAGAAGAAGAAGTAAGTTATTTGCTAGATTGCACGTGACAATGTGTCCTAAATCTTCTCCCATACTTCCGTAAAAATGGATCCATTGTCGGTCCTCTTCAACGTAGTAGGCCCATTAAAATGAACGGACATGAGTAACACAGGTCCATTAATTCCAGTGGGCCTACTCTGGAGCACATTCAGCCCCTCAGGCCTAAGGATCCCTGTGACTGGATTAGACTGCTAGTTGTCCGTTTTGCACTAACAGAAAGCTCATGTGAACATTCTGTTCATGTTGCATCCTATAACGTTGGAGCCACAACCTCATGTCAATTCACCGCTCGTGCATCTCATGTGAATTCATGACTGACGTCACGCAAACAGCCTGTTCACATCAGCTTTGGCCAATGGCTCACTGTTGTATTAAACTGTCAATACAGACAGACCAGTGAGAAAATCCATTCCCAGTTTCTACGACATTCTGTGACACAGGCACACAAAGCTCCTCAAGGCAACAGTTTAAAAAGCAGTGGTTCCAGGAAAAGCAAGCCATGCCGAAGGAGAGAAGCTTTTCACATTAGTATGTTTTTAAAAAATGGGAGCAGTTACTTCCAGATTTGGCTGGAACTATTACTTGATGACAGAGTATTTATATCTGAGGGTTATCAGACAATAAATCTGTCTGTGGTGTTACATCTGTGATAGCTGTGTTACCCATACATGTTGTCAGGTGATTGAATGGATGAATCATAGAATTAACAGGAACTTCCAGGGGCCTCCATATTTAACCTCCCAGTGAGGATTTTATCCCCATTGGTTATATATAGTAAACAGATGTTCATAACAGAACAAAAACAAGAAATTTACCCGTCCTTGTATTCGACATCAATTACTTGATTCAGAAAGTACTAAAATTTTGAAATTCTCACATACTGCAAATCACCCTTTGCTAAAGACCAGAATTCATGCTGACTTAATTCCCAATGATTTGTGCATGCCCTTTTTTTGCTGGCTTTCACTGAAGGCCAATGTCACTAGTGAGAAGAATTATATCCTTAACAGCAACCAACCCTTTATTTATAGAACTGGATGACCTCCCTTCCATTTCTCTCCAACATGTCTTTTGACTTTCGTAAGAAAGGCACTCTGCACAATATTGAGTAATCCCATCCTGGCCACATACCAAAATGCACATTGTTTTCCTAAAACATTGCTAGATATGACATTTATTATTTCAGTCTCCCAGTTTCAAGATAAGAATCGTGCAGCCATTCATTCTCAAGTTATGCAAAATGAAAGGGCTGTATCATTTCAAACTGGGAGTGGGGGGTTCCATAATAATTTTGAATGCTTTCCCACTTAAGGCTCCTTGTCTTTAGTAAAACAGTATATCAGCGAGAGGACTACACTAAGCGTTTCTCCTCGCTATTTTAGTTTTACACAGGAAGGGTGCTTTATTTTGAAATACAGTTTAGAATGTAAACAGCAAAGCATGTGTGCATGCACACACATACAAAAATACAACAAGATCACTAAAGGAATAAATAAATGAATGAATTGATTACAATTCTTAGCATACCATGCTTATGGGACGACTTGCTCACTAGATACACAGACAGACGTGCACACACATCTGCACTTGACTGGAATTTGATCAGAAATATGAAGGGCTTCCACACAGGAAACCATAGTTTGCTTGCTTATTTAATAAAATGTATACACTGCTTGGTGGTGGTGGTGGTGGTGGTTTAAAAAAAAACACATTTCAAGGCAGAGGAAAGGTGGAATATAAATGTAAGAAATAAAATAAAATAAAGAAGCATGGCTCTGGGACTTAATTCTGATCTAATGTGGAAAAATTCCTGGCAGTAATCAGCAACCATATTCCAAAATCCTTCCCTACTAGACACTCCAACCAAATGCAGGGATCTTTTTACTTAAGGGAAAGTCCAAAAATATAGCTCCCTATCGACAGACCAAAGTGGCACAGTCCAGAATTCTGCAACTTCAGAATTCTATATAACTTGCAGAAAAGCTCCTACAGAAGAAGTAAAAATGTCCTTCAAACCATGGTTTGGAATATTATCAGGTTTGTGCAAATGCTACTGAAGTATTCAACAACATGTTACCAAAACACACATATTTGTTTTTATTGTTCATGATAAAGTTTTTGTGTTTCTTCTGTAGCCACAAAAGGTTTCTGTGTGTTAAAAGTTGCTATTTCTTTTCAAGGTTAAAGATACTGATTCTTCCTCCTGTTCCAGTTCCCAAAATTAAAGGAATCGATCCAGACCTCTTTAAGGTAATTTGTTGTGGGGAAGCTATGGAAGAGTATCCAGAATGATCAGAGTAACTGATTGTAGTGACACTAAACAGTCTAAAATGGTGTACTACCTAAGAAATTTGGTTATGTCACGGCTTTCTTGAGGATTGTGAGATCATGTCTTCCACTCTTGGCACAAGCACCAGTGCTGTGGGGGGAATACTATGAATACTATGGAAGTCAAATAGCAATACAATAAAATTCAGCATATAAGAAATAAAAGAAGCAATGAAGTCACAATTACAAATCATACAGCATATGGCACAGCACATTACAATTGCTACAACAGGCAGAACAATGGTCCATCAAACCCTAAGCAATTTGATGTGAGGAAGAAGAAGAATAATAATAATAATAATAATAATAATAATAATAATAAATAATTTATTATTTGTACCCCGCCCATCTGGCTGGGTCTCCCAGTTTGGAAACCAGCTGTCTAGGGCAGTGATGGCCAAACTTGGCCCTCCAGCTGTTTTTGGACTACAATTCCCATCATCCCTGACCACTGATCCTGTTAGCTAGGGATGATGAGAGTTGTAGTCCCAAAACAGCTGGAGGGCCAAGTTTAGCCATCGCTGGTCTAGGGCAATGGCACACAGGAGCCTTCAATTATGAATCTGATCTCTTTTTCACGGCACACTAGCAGTTCTCTCCCAGCCATCTAGTGTGCTCTAACACACAGTTCGGGACTTCAGCTGGCCTTTCTATTGAACACATATAATACAGGCATATTTAATAATTCAGATAACTGTTGCTCCTCTCTTGCAATTTGTCATTTTAATTTTTTTAATTGGCTCTATAGAAAGGAAAACTTGATGAAGTCAACTCCATCTTAGCCAGTCATGGTAGCTGCATGCCACCACTGTACGGAGACGACTCTTGGGTGGAATTCATTGAGCTGGATATAGACGAGGCAGAAGAGAGGACCGAAGGATTGGATACTGACAGGCTTCTTGGCGACGACCGCTTGAAGTCTCACGGCTGCCTTGGTGTAAGGGATGACGATTCTGGGAGAGCCAGCTGCTGTGAGCCGGATATCCCAGAGACCGACTTCAGCGCCAGCGACACCTGCGACGGAACCTCAGACATCGACCAGTCCAAGAAGGCAAACCACAAAGAGGAGGATCTCTTGGGCCTTGACCAGAAAGACAACGAGAAGCCAGCGTCAGGTCTTGAGGGTGTGCCTGAAGATGAGCAGCCCAAAGCCCATGTTTCTGTCGCTGACACTATCAAGACGGCCAGCCCGCCTGCCAAGACCCAGCTGAGCAACCAGAATTCAATGGCCAACATTGACTTTTACACGCTGGTCAGCGACATTACTCCGGGAGGGAGGGTTGTGCTTTCCCCAGGGCAAAAGGTTAAGATGGGGAGAGATCCGAGCGAGACTCCGAAAGAACCAGTTGCCCAGTGCCAGCCGAGCTTCGACAGGGACAGTGCCTATCTCTGTGAGCTGGATGTGAAAAAATGTGTCCCCGCGACACTTCACAAAGAGGCCGAGCCAGAAGTTCAAGACCAGAGCTTTCCTGAAAACGCTTACTTCACCGCCGAGAGCCTTACCCCTACAGCTGTGAATCCTGCGAGGGCAGCAGTTCAAGAAGAGCCAGGAAGTGCCGAAGTGCTTGTGGCAGACTATACCTCCATCCATGTAGTGCAATCTCCGCAAGGCCTTGTGCTCAACGCCACCGCTCTCCCAGTGCCAGACAAGGAGTTCATCGCGTCCTGCGGTTACGTGAGCACAGACCAACTAAACAAAATGCTGCCCTAGTTTTCCTTGGACTGAGTAGGAAGTGGCGCCATCCCCCCCCCTTTCCCCACTCCTCTGTCCATGCCTCTGTGAGGCTCTGAAACACATGCAGAGCTCCCTGTGAGCAGGGGCTTTCAGTGCTCACTTTGGTGTGGAACTCCGTGTTCACATTGGAGGCCGCCCATGCTCACCTGGAACCTTTGAATTGGGGAATGTATATATTTCAATGGCATGGAGTTGGCTTGGGGAGTGTGTAGGCTTCAACCAAAACAAACACATTCAGTATTTTCAGAGGGGTGTCGGCGGTGCTAGTGCAGTCCCTTCTCCGTTTACCTGAGATGTTGAATCAATCACAGTATTGCTGTCGTGTCTTGTAAATGTTGTCTTATGGAACGTTGGTGGGGTTGGTTCAGTAGCCGTGACTGTCTTTTGTTATTTGTAGGTGTTGATTTGGGGTCATTCTTAATGCATTGGATGGCAGTGTAACGTAACGTAAATCATCTTTATTCGAAAAGCTAATGTCAGATGTTTTCTGCAGTTTGAGCAAGTTTATGTTAAAATCCTACCATGTGCAGAGATGTTGATACTGGGAATTGAAGAATGAAATACTGGGTAGGACGGGGGGAATTGTTGGGCTAAATAATACATTTATTTTGATTTATATAAATATACATATTTTAATACTTTAGACAAGCAGGCATGGATATTTTATATTTACACTGCACACTGTAGTTTAATTATAATGATCCGTCTATGGAATGTATCTGCTGCAATCATTGTAGCAACTTTAAAAGAAGAAAAGAATATAAGGAGAATATTATTTTTTACAGAACGTTTTTATACCTCCACAAAAGCTATAGAGAACTCTAAATGTAAAGTTGCTACACTAGTTTGTTGAGGCCTATTCGTTTCTTAAAAGTGCTATTCATGCTTCTGTATTTTACATGTAGCAAATCACAACATGTGTACAAACCATACAAGATCCGTCACAGGAGTCTGTTGTTGTAACAAGACACGACACAGTTTGTATAGCAGTAAAAACTACAATGGGTTTGGATTTCTCGGGGCCTTTCAAGAACACTATTCCACTTTTATGGGACGTTTAGAAATACACACTGGCGAATAAGCGCCAGTGACTGACAACACTATGCTTCACAATATATCCTGAAGTCCTTTCCTCAAAAAACTGTTGAGGACCTCTCAGCGCTAATATGCTCAGTGAAAGCTGAGCAGGGGGCTCCAGGCTGTTTGTAAAGCCCAGACTCCAAATCAAATGAAGCTACAGAACTCAGTACAGTATTGTTAACAGTGTAGTTTGTGTGTGTGTGGGTTTGTGTTTGGCGTATTCTGCACGTCAGTTGTTCAGAGGCTTTAAAGAAGTCGCGTTGCTTACGCCTCATTTACAATTTACCTGTGTTTTTCTCTCTCAAGGTACGCCTTAACATACTTCAATCTCAAATTTTGTTTACATAATCGGGGGCTAAATTCAAAGACCCTGCAAACACGCCCCCACCCCACTTACTTTCTCCATGCTGCCCTTATACGCAGCTGTTTTTAGACCCAAAGCGTCTCCAACTCAGAATATCTGGAGTCCAGTTTTCTGAGCTATGGGACGCAGGGCCCACTTCAAGCTGGGGGAATCATACAAATCTGCCTTAACTGAGCCCACATCCTGGATGCATCTAGTTCAATATTGCCCACTCTTGAGTAGCAGTAGCTCTCCAGGAGTTTAGGCAAAGAACTTTTGCATAACCTACTACCTAAACGTTTCTTTTAAAAAGTGGTGATGCCAGAGATCAAACCTGGAGCCTTCTGCCACTGAGCTGTGGGTACAAATCCGTACCATACCGAAACATTGCTGTGAACTAGGCAGAACTCAAGAGCCTGCTACTGCTGTTCCTTGGTCACAGGTCGCACATTCAACCAACAAAACGGTTGCTGGCTGATGCATTGCCATCTCCACACTGATGCGCAGCCGAGTGGAAAAAATAAGCAGGACTCTCATTGGTGAATCATATCCATCCCACTGTGTTTGATGTGTTAAAGTGTATTTCATGATTCCAGCATTGGCCCCACAGAACTCCGTGGGACTTGCTTCTGAATAAACTTGCTTAGGATCACACTGAAGCAGTAGCAGCGTAGTTACATATGGCTCCTTGATGATTGAAGGTTTCAAAAGTTGTCAAGGAAAGCCATGAAGTCATCCTAAGCAGGAAAGATGAGATGCTATTGTTATGTTATTGGTAGTTCTCTTACTAGTCTCCTTTAGCAGTTGGGATGGGGAAGAGGAGGGGAGATTGGCTGGAGATAGCAGAAGGGGTAAACCAGAAGTATCCCTTTCTCACATCATCTGGTTGCCTTCCAGGCTTTGATTATACATTACATTATCCAAAGGACCGTGTCAACAGTAACAGCCTTTGTCTCAGGTGAGTAGAGCTCTGTGAAAGCAGATCACAGCAAGCTGCAGTACGTGGCCTGAAACCACGTGTAAATGAAAACAAAAAATACTGAGTTTTTTTATAGACCACAGTTGTGAATTTTAAAATCCAAGCATCTTGGATCACGTAAGCAAGCTTTGAGAAGCAAAGCAAATTAGAGTGGGGAGACTCTGCCATAAGCATTTCTAAAGAAAAAACTAGCTCAGAAACAAATCATGATTTGCTTCAGAAGTCAGCATTTTTTGATGTACTTGCTGTTTTAACAAATATAAATATTTTAAGCCACAAATAAGAGCAAGGGTGTGTTGCCTTCCAAATGTTTGAAACTGGGAAATTCTGCATTTGGCTCGTACTTTTAAGCTGATGTTTATTAGATACTCTGCTAATTTGCTGTTAAATTTTTCTAACAGCTGCCTTCTTTAGTTCTAGGCCCTAATGCCATTGAAGCTATGTGAGTCTCTCTTGGGGGCAAGCGAGTCTTATTGACGAGTGTTTCTATCACCAAAAACTAGTTAAATACCTCAATCAATCTCAGAATGTCATTTTGGTACTCTGCTGGTTACACAAGCCATTATACCCCAGTATAAAGATTTGTGTCCTTCTGTTTATATTTAACTTGCCTTCTGTCAGTGTTCTTTATTTCAATAAATTTATTTTCTTCAATCCATTATGACATCATTGCATATTTTATTGCACAATCTTTACAGAGGGTGAAAACACATTTAATATTTTATTCTTTGACCATCACAATTCCACAGGTGTCATTCCTGTCCTGTAATCCTCAAGGATGTAAGTGGGGCTTAGAGAGGGCATGACTGACAGCCACGATCTGATAAAATTCAAGCGGCACAAGCTCTTCCGCCTACTTTGAAAAGTTGTGGAGAGATGCATCCTGTCCCACTCCAGCCCTCCACTCTCATCGCCGTGGAAACTGCAGCCTCAGCCAGTGAAACTTCATTGGAGACATTTCAGGGCCAAACTAGTTGCAAGCCAGTTGTGTTGATACAATGAGTACTGTATGCAGTTTTAAAATGATTTAAATAGTCTTGGGAAAACCTAAGCAAGGATTTTACTCTGTCACACTCTGCCACCGTCTCAAGAAAAATTGCCCCTCCTAAACTGCTACTTGTATTTCATGGGAAGCCTCCATTGGTGCCTATGAGAGCTGCCCTTGAAATGCAACTAGCAGCTTTGGAGAGGATTTTTGTTGTTGGGACTCTGGCAGGGAGAGAAAGAGTTAAGCTTCCTTTTACGGTATCACTGTGATCCCAAGGCAGCCGAAGCTTTCAATACACTTTTACTGTTGGGTGCTCCTTTGCCTACACATCTACAAGTAACTTAAGGACTTTGCTTAAAAAACAAAGTAGAGTTCAGGAGGACACAGCCTACGCAATGCCAACATTTCATAATGCTGCACAGAAGGACGAGGGGTTCCCCCCCCTTGACTTAACACTGAAAGCACACTTTGTTCTTGCATTTCTCAAAACTTCATTTTTACTGCAACAGTGTACTCACTGGCCACCCTCCGAGGAGCACATCATTTCCCTTGTGTCCATGTGTGAGCACACACTAGCGCGCACAATGAGCAAACGTGAGGGGTTCACGGGACTCTGCAGACTGTTCCTGCCTCTCCTGCCAACATGCACAACAGCCATGCACCACCACCATCATAATCCATACATTTGGCCAGTGTGTGTGAAGACAGAGGTGTTGATGTAAGGGTATAGAGCTACTACATGCAAGGAGCTGGGGGGGATCCTGCCAATCAGCTCCCCCTCTTGCATGGAACAGGTCAACATACATGCACCATCATATATTTAAACCTTCATATACTGGGCACTGCAGTGCACAGGGCTCACAACCCTCCTGGTGCATTATTTCAACCCATGGGGAGGGGTCGCCTGAAACCCCCTCCTCAGGGGTACCTGGGTAACACATTGCTGTAGGCTCTATCCTTTCTGCTGTGCATGGTATTCATTTACTCTTACTGTTCTAAAAGTCAAGAGAAGCCTCCTTCAAGCATCCCCGATAAATGATCGTATGGAGATAAACAATCACATGGAGCAGGGTCATGTCACATCTGCGGTGTCTCAGCCCCTCAGCTGCCCACATGCTGAAGCGATGTTTGCAAACAGGGAAGCTTGCCAGAAGCATATGGGCGCTTTCTGTCATCTGAATAGGGTGGTCATGGGTCTCAGACTGTGTACAGACTAATGTAGTACACAACTGTAGTTTTACTCAATCCATGATCATGCCTCGTCCTCAACACGCTGCTTTTGATCTAGATTTATTCTAGATCATGCCGTCCACAAGAGTGGATGTGGTTACTTGATACCATTTCAAACTCCCCGCCTTGATTAGCTTATCAACCACGTCTGTTCCTGCACATGCCCCAGCTGAGTGAAGAAGGAAGTATATGCCCACAACATCATTGGACAGGCCTGCATCTGTCTTTAGATGGACACATTGCAGGTAATGCAGAATCAATCTGCAACGAACTGTTGTTTTTCAGAATGAAACCAGTTTCTCCAGAAGGAGTGAAAAATATGCAATAGAAATAGACTGTGTATGGACTGTACGGGGCGGGATGGACAGGACAGGGACAATCAGGCTACACTGATTCTAGAATAAAATGTTGTGTATTACACAGCCTTGCTTTACAGAGAACAGTATTCCATACTGAAGGGCTGTCAGAGGACAGTCCTCTATTTGAAGGGGTCCTCTCGTGGGCTGTGCAATCCAAGCTTGGTTTAAAGATAAGGAACCATAAAAGGAGAGAGCAATAGGGGTCTTCAAGGTGCCCAGCAACACTGAGTGACACCTGGCTAGCAAGACACAAGTCGTGAGGTGTGTTGAATTTCTATTTAAAATAATTATTTACAGATTTGTGTCTCCATTTAAATCACCATATACAAATTGGATGGAATTTCGGGGGAAGATGCAAAGTTTCTTTGGGGACAATGTCTAACTGGCCACCCTAAATCTAGAAGACTTGCCACACAGGTTTTCCCATCTATGAGGGTCATCTGAGCCTCCCTATGGTCAGTGATCTTTTGTATGAGAAGAGGGTGGTTAAACGTTCCTTTAATTTTATATGTGATACACTAGTTTGATGGTGTGCTCTAAACAGCATCTTGGAAGCCTTCCCACTGCTGGACTTAACTCCCAATTACTTGGCCTGCCATTTTACAGGGTCATTGGCTGACAGTTTCTGACAACAAAGGCCAAAATAAAGTTATGTCCACAACACAAGCAGAATAACAAATGTGTTTGGTTTTTTGTTTTGGGTGTTTTTTCTTTTTTCTTTTTTGTCTCTACAATCTCTGGCTAGCAACAATTAAGCTGGTTCCCTGCAATTTGTTCAATTAAGAACCATGAAAGGTGCCATTTAGCATTTGCAAACATTAAAATATGCAGTCACTTGCTTAAGCTTGCAAGCAGGTGTTCTAATGAGCATAATTCGTGTTCCCTGAGCTTAGAAAACAAACTGTTGGGGTTGTGGGGTTTGCCGCTTGTGAGTATGCATATACAGACTCAATTATAAAATGGCATTATTGACCGTTTTAGAAAACAAGGCTTCCGTTGCTAATAAGGCAAAGGAACAGCAAGTGGCGCCACACAAGATTAGATCATCTTGCTTAACAGCTGTTCAGAGGGAGCAGCCAATCCTTTGCAGTGCCAGTGCACCCCTCTACCTTTTCAAAACCTTACTTTAAGGGTTTCCTTTCAAATGCAACTTTGATAAATTGCTTTCTCCAAGGAGGAGTGCTAGCTTCCAAACACGTGCGCAAAGCCCTGCATTCCGTTCTAGAAATATGTGTGAAAATTAACGTTATTGGTTTTATCCGAACCAGTACTGCCTTAAAAACAAGATCTATGCAAAGAAATGGGTGCTGAACAACAACAAAAATCTATCCTGGGAACTGGGTGCTGGGAACTATAGCTCTATGAGGGACAAACTACAGTTCCCAGGATTCTTAGGAACAGCATGTGCTTTAAATGTATGGTGTGCAGGCAGCTCTCTTCTAGAAAAGTGCAGGTAAGTTTCTTTCGGGTGCAGCTCAAAACCCGGGGGGGGGGGTGTCCATATTCCTTCCCTAACCACTTGGAATGTGTGGGTGAACCTATTATCAGGCTAGCACAGGGGAAACACCCCTCTCGTTCCATTTAAGCCATGAGTGGTATGCTCCATCTGTTGGTTCCTGAGGCAGAGACTTTTCCCGCCTTTTCTGGGCAGCAAGACGTGGGTTTTCTGTTGAGAGGGAAGCAACTGTCACTCTGAGGAAAACGTTCTCGGAAGCAGCTTAGTGGGAATTCTCTTTGTAAAGGAGAACCTGTCTCGGGGGAAAATCAATATCAAAATTATAGGTAGTGGCCTAGTTTTGCCCATTTCGAGCCAACTCTGCTTCCTATTTCTGACAAGTCACCAGGATGCTGAAGTTCCTCATAGTTCAAACACCAAACTCCCCTCAAACTTGAGTCCTCAGTCAATGCGTTCCCTCCCTGTTCCCTATACAATTTGTCACTCAATACTAACACATTCACTGACTCCAAAATATATTCTGAACAAGTATATCCCTTTGAATATTGCCAGCTGAGCAGGAAAACACCAGGCCAGCATCCTCTTCTGCCTTTTAAGACACTTTCAATAAATAGAAATAAGGTGGTGGTACAGCATCCATTTCTTCCTTTCTTTTTTTATGTACCACCTTTCCTCCCCCCCAAAAATCTCAAGTTGTGGTGTACATGTTTCTTACCTCACAACTTTGTGAGGTAGGCTAAGAAAATAGGGATTAGGCTAAGGTCACCCAGTGACCTTTCTGGCCAACTATGGCTAAACATCACCAGCTCATTGCCACAAGCAAGTTCAAACAACCTGCTTCTAAAAGAACCAGTTCAAAATTTGTCAGCCTCACTCACAATGCATGATGGTCCTTTCTCATAAAAAATAATGCATCCATCTTACTGTTCCTTGCTTAAACTGAGCCATGCTTTTAGTGGGAGGATGAACAGGCATTCCTAGTGAGTGACCAGTGATTATGATTTTGCTTATTTATTTTGTTCCTATTTAAGATTTTGAGTATATAAAACTGGCCCAGTAATCTTGCTATTGCCCTGGAGGGATAGTTCATTCCAGAAGGAAATGCCTTATGCATTTGGACAAAAATTTCAAGGAAAAAAATCTACAAATGCTGATCAGCCTGGCAGGGAATATTTTTGGCTTCCCTTGGGGCAGCTTTGGCTGGTGTTGAAGAGTTTGCTGCCACCATGAAGATAACGAAGCATTTAAGTGAGACAAGAATTACAGGGTGTTTTGTAAACTGCAATGCCATACAGAAAAATATAATACCGGTAGTGAATAACAAGATTCTGCAAAAGAAACACAGTTCTCTGGTTCCCGTAAAGACTAATACACTTGTCATGGTGTATAAAGGTTATTTGTGGCCATGAAAGCTGGATGCCACAATAAATAACAAATCACAGGACTCTGCCTTGTTTTTGCTACTATAGATTATAGCACTTTATACTTTTCATACTCCAGAAAACCCTGCTGTCAGGGTTTTGGCACCTGAGGTGAACTACAAAATGGCGCACACACACCCCACCAGACAAGAAGCAGGTGCATCCAGAAAAGGGGCAGGGAATCAAATCAACCTTACCCTATGGTTGAACTGGGAATCAAGGGTCATTGGGAGGGCTCTGAATCACTCTGGGCTTAGCAGAGTTTAGGAGACCCCAGAAGGCAGCTCCCAACATTTTACAGGGACACCATGTTATAAAGGGGCTGTTAAGTACTTCTGGCCGATCTGAACATAATTGATAAGGTGCAGGAAAATGTTCATAAGTAAAAGCATTTCCCAGTTTTGGGAATCAACTTCTGCTGCATCCTAACTACCTCACTCAAGAGACAGACCTAGCAGAAAGCAAACCTTTCCCTCCGTTCTTATTGTAAGATAGTTCTTCCTGATGTTTGGTCGGAATCTCCTTTCTTGTAACCTGAAGCCACTGGTTTGCGTCCTACGCCCCAGAGCATGAGAAAAGAAGCTTGCTCTATCTTCCACGTGACAGCTCTTTAGATATTTGAAGAGGGCTCTCTCAAATCATCATGAAGCAATCACCTACCGGTATTTTTTAGCTAGGGCACATCACTATCATAATTATTGTATGAATGGAATGGGGAATCTTCTTCAGTGTGGAGGCTGAACTCACATCTGGGCAAGCTTCAGAGGACCACATGCCAGTCATGAGCTGATTAAGAGGGCAGGTCATTTAATATAAATGTTCCCTTTGTACAGGCTAGTTTCTGCACACTCACACACCCCTCTCTAGCCTCTATCCAGGCAAGCAAGAAGCATTATCAGAGTTCAAGGACACTCAGGCAAAAGCACTTAAGGAGCTTGTAAAGAAAGGCCAGTGAAGAGTTGGGCTAGGGAGAGTTCCAAGGGCCAAACAGAGAGGCCTGAATAGCCCCATTTGGCCCCCGAACCTGAGATTCTCTATCTCTGTTGTATGATACGGTTGATATAAAATAGTGTGATTTGACAAGGGAGGGAATGTAGCTTAGTAGTACATCTGCTTTGCATGCAGAAAGCCCCAGGTTCAATTTCCCAGGCCTCTCCAGACACAGCTGTCAATGTCCCTCCCTTGTCTGAAAATCACTGCTAGTCAGTAAACATTACTGAGATAGGTGGACCAATGGTCTGACTTGATCTAAGACAGCTTCCTATGTTCTTGTGCCATCCAGTGAGTTCATAGCCAGGAAGGGCTTAAAATGCAGCAAATTCAACCCCGTAAATGTTTCCTCAGAAGTTTTTGCTATCTGTTGTTGTTTTCTTCTCTTTAAATACACTGTATATTACACAGGAAGCAGCTGGGTAATTGTGCAGCTATCCAGTCATGAAGAAAGTCAGTGTGGTTAATCTTGATGCACTTTTAGAAGGCTTTTTACATATAGAAAAGGTAAGAAGAGTATAGATCCTTTAATTCAGGGACGTCCAACTCCCAATAGACTGTGATCTACTCACAGTATAAAAAACTGGCAGTGATCTACCCATTGTCGCTGGATGAGCCAAAGTTGTTGAGGATGTTTTTCCCCCCTTTTGGGGGGGGATATCACAGAGGGGCCAAAGATCTACCAGGAACACCCCAAGATCTATCAGTAGATCACTATCTACCTGTTGGACATGCCTGCTTTAATTGTTATGCCAATGTGCTTCCTTTTAAAAATTCACGCCTCCTTTACATAAAACATTGTGAGGTTTTGTGCCTGTTGAAGATGTTCCTCTTTCCACAAGTCTTGTAAGTGGAGTTTTTTTGAAACTCATTTTGTATCTGTATTGAATGTGAACTGATTTTATAAATGTGTTTTTGTTTTAAGTTATACACACACACACACACACACACACGTATATGTATTGTGAATCACTTTAGGATGCCTCATGGGAAGTGATTTATAAATGAAATAAATAAATAATACAAGAAATAATTGCAAAATGAAAGACAGCTTTAAAAAAAGAGTAAAGTACAAAAGTCAGCAGATTAATTCAGACATCACCCAAAACGCAGCTGTATGTTCTCTATGAAACCTTTCCATAATTGCTCTGAGGTAACTTTTTGTGGTTAATGCTCTCAGGTCTCTAATTAATTGTTGCCTAAACAGCACATGGCTAGACTTTATTGCCTAGAGCGACTGTGAAGATGGGAGGGTAATGTTAAACAATTTGTTAAATTTTGAATTCTCAACTTTTCTTACAGAAAATATCAGGGCTTCATGGAAAAAATAATATTCTGAATCTTCAGTTAGATGAAACAAACAAGTTACTGACAGCAAGCCAAATGAAGGAAGAGTCAGCTAAAGAAGGTAAGCATTCCTTGGCATTGTTTTTATAACCACAGATTTGATGAGGTGGACTTGTGCCCATTAAAGTTTATTCCATAATAAATTTGTTAGCCTCCACGGTGCTACATGGCTTTATGTTGATTTTGCTGCAGCAGACTAACCTGGTTAACTGTCTCAAAGTTTATCAGGTGTATTAAGATAACCAATCTCTCCAGAACACTTCATCGAGTTAGACAGTAAAGAAAGGGGGTGGGCAGAAGATGTGGCTGATGATAATGCCATGAGTCTGCATCTGGTCTTAAAACAGAATGTGGGAGAATGCAGCATAACCTCCCACATTTCTCCGATGAAAATTGATTGCCCCAGGCACTCTGGGCAGCTTCCAACATATATAAAAACATAATAAAACATTAAACATTAAAAATACTTCCCTATACAAGATTGCCTTCAGATGGCTCAGGGGTTGGATAACTCTATACCCTCCAATATTTCTCCAATGAAAATAGGGACATCCCTTTACATTTTTAAGGAAAAGCAGGACATTCTGGGATCAAATCAGAAACCGTGATGGCTTATCTAAATCAGAGAGGTCCCTGGAAAATGTGGACACTTAGAGGGTCTGAGGCAGCTGACACTCAAATGAGACTCTATTTAAAGTGCTGGGCAGGTATCATGTTGGTACCTACAACATGTTGTCTGCTAGGAAAACTGAGTGCTGTCCAGGTCTACTAGCATACTTAGGTGAAACTCTAGGAAGTTTTAATATTGACAAAGGTGAAAATTAATTTATATACTATGCTAGGTTAAAAAAAAAAGTCCATAGAAGTAAAACGGTAACTTTGCAGTTGTGGAGATGTTTCTTCTAAGAATATAGCCCCTTTTCTATTGAAAAGCAGTTTATGACCTCAAACATATGCATTCATGATGGTGTAGATAAGTAGATAACCTGCAAGGAGCTTTTTTTCCCCTTGTTCTGCTCTTCAGTCCAATCTTTTGCAGGTTTTCTTGTAAGTAAGCCCCAGTGAGTTAAATTGGACTTGTGCCTCCTAGGTAAGTGTGCATAGAATAGCAAGTCTTGTGTAATATATCACAAGAATAATGGGTTGCCTTCTTTACTGCAAGAATTCATTTCACAATGTACGGATAAAAAGTACTAAAAGTGTGAAGCACTTTAGGATGAATGCTTAAAATCGATTATATTTTTCTGTGAAGGGCTGTGTCTGGATTATATCTTTTGTAAAATAAATGTTCTTTCGGTGTGTCTGATCTTAGTGATCTGCAAATCTGCAGATGAGTTGAGAAGGACTGTAATGTGTGGGTGGACATGTAACAATTTACAACCTATGAAGCATGCTTCAAATGCTAGAGCAGACTGGGGGAAAACTGCCTTTAATCATAGATATTTTGACATGGCAAATGATATATTTGACCAACCATCCCAACTTCTGTTAATACAAAGGCTTTTTCCTGTGAAGAAAGGGAATGATATAAAAACACAACAACAGCTTTTGACTTATTAAGCATTGGCCTGGTTTTTTACATTCCTGGTTTAGACAGGGACTAGCAAGTCACTGGAGTCCTCCATTAAATAATGTGATGGAAGCAAGCAATGCAGATATTAATACAATCTTCTCCATAAATTAGGGCTGCTGTAGGTCTGAGGGGTCCCTAGGTAATAAGCTCCATATTTCAAAAAGCTCTGCCCATTATACACTTGATCCTCCAGCTTTGCCCATGAGCCTCCAAATTCTGCCTTGGCTTTGCCTGCCCTTGTTCCAGGGCTAGCTAACATTTTAAAAAAATATTAAAAGTTTGCAATAGGATATTAACATAAGTTAAGTATCTGATTATGGAACAGTGCTTCCTGACTTGGTTGCACTACATTAGACGTGTTCCAGATTTAAGACCAAAATATGTGCCTTATTTTGCAAAATGGCATTGTGAATTGGCATGCTATGCTGACACGTTTTCCTTTGACTTTATTGTTTTTGCTACTTGTATTGTTTTGGAAAAAATTAAAAACCAATAAACTATGCATAAAAAAGCAGACATTAACAAGATTACTTTAATGGTGAAAAGTGCTGGATAGTCTTCCTAAAGTAATGTTATCACATGATTAATTGATTTTTTAAAACCCAACTAAATTTTCTTTAATCTATTAAGTCTCTGTGTTAATAAAACAATAGCAATGAAGGCAGAATGTTTTTTAATGTAATGCATGTGTGCACTACATCAGCCACCATATAAAAATAAAATAAAATAAAAAAATTCCTTCCAGTAGCACCTTAGAGACCAACTAAGTTTGTTCTTGGTATGAGCTTTCGTGTGCATGCACACTTCTTCAGATACACTGAAACAGAAGTCACCAGACCCTTATATATAGTGAGAGGGTGGGGAGGGGTATTACTCAGAGGGGTGGTGGAAATGGGTGAAAGGTTGATAGCTGTGGTAAACCTGTTGACGACTGTTAACGGCTGCAATTAATCTTACAGGAAAAAGCAAGGGGTGAGAAGGTTAAAAAAGCTTTGTCATGTATAATGAGATAAGAATCCAATGTCTTTGTTCAGACCAGGTCTCTCCATGGTTTTAAGCTTGGTAATGAGTTGCAATTCAGCAACTTCTCTTTCCAGTCTATTTCTGAAATTCCTTTGTAATAAGACAGCTACTTTGAGATCTTGTATAGAGTGTCCTGGGAGATTGAAGTGCTCTCCTACTGGTTTCTCTGTCTTGTGATTCCTGATGTCAGATTTATGTCCATTTATCCTTTGGCGTAGGGTTTGGCCTGTTTGTCCAATATAGAGAGCTGAAGGGCACTGTTGGCATTTGATGGCATACACAATGTTAGATGATGAGCAATTAAATAGTCCTGAGATGGTATGTTTGATGTTGTTGGGGCCAGTAATGGTGTTGTCCGGGTGTATGTGGCAGCAAAGTTGGCATCTGGGTTTATTGCAGGCTCTGGTGCCAGTGTCTGTGTTTAGTCTGGTTGTAGTATTGTTGTGGGTGAGGAGTTGTTTAAGATTGGGTGGCTGTCTGTAGGCGATGAAAGGTCTTCCTCCCAGAGCTTGAGAAAGAGAACTGTCATGGTCTAGGAGAGGTTGTAGATCTCTGATGATCCGTTGTACTGTTTTAACTTGGGAGCTGTATGTGATTACTAGTGGTGTTCTGCCGTTTTCTTTTTTGGGTCTGTCTTGCAGCAAGTTCTCTCTGGGTATCAGTCTGGCTCTGTTGATCTGTTGTTTAACTTCATCCGGTGGGTATTTTAGTTCTAAGAAGGCTTGCTGTAGATCTCTTAGGTGAGAGTCTCTGTCTGTAGAGTTGGAACAGATGCGGCTGTAACGTAGGGCCTGGCTATATACAATGGATTGTTTGGTATGTTTGGGATGGTAGCTAGAAGCATGTAGATATGTCTGTCGGTCAGTGGGTTTACGGTATAAGGTGGTGTCTATGCGCCCATCCTGTATTTTTATAGTAGTGTCCAAAAAATGTATTTCTTGCATAGATTGGTTCATAGTTAGGTTGATGGTGGGGTGAAAGTCATTGAATTTCTGGTGGAAGGTGTCCAGGGTCTGTTGACCATGTGTCCAGATAATAAAAATATCATCAATGAATCGCAGGTACAAGAGAGGTTTGAGTGGATAGGAGTTTAGGAAGCATTGTTCTAAATCTGCCGTGAAGATGTTGGCATACTGTGGGGCCATGCGGGTGCCCATTGCTGTGCCACTGATCTGGAGGAACAGGTCATCACCAAATTTGAAGTTGTTGTGTGTAAGGACAAAATGGCAGAGTTTGGTAGCAAAGTCTGCTGTGGTTTTATCTGAAATGGTGTTCCTTATAGCTTGTAAACCATCGTTGTGTGGGATGTTGGTATACAGAGATTCCACATCCATCGTGGCTAATATAGTATTGTTAGGAAGATTATTTAAAGATTGTATTTTCCTCAGAAAATCTGTGGTGTCACGTACATAGCTGGGAGCACTGGTGGCATATGGTTTCAGAACAGAGTCCATATAACCGGAGACACCCACTGTGATAGTGCCAATACCTGAGATGATGGGGCATCCTGGATTTCCTGGTTTGTGTATTTTAGGTAGAAGATAGAAAGTTCCTGGTCGAGGTTCTGCTGGTGTGTTTAACTCCTCACCCACAACAATACTACAACCAGACTAAACACAGACACTGGCACCAGAGCCTGCAATAAACCCAGATGCCAACTTTGCTGCCACATACACCCGGACAACACCATTACTGGCCCCAACAACATCAAACATACCATCTCAGGACTATTTAATTGCTCATCATCTAACATTGTGTATGCCATCAAATGCCAACAGTGCCCTTCAGCTCTCTATATTGGACAAACAGGCCAAACCCTACGCCAAAGGATAAATGGACATAAATCTGACATCAGGAATCACAAGACAGAGAAACCAGTAGGAGAGCACTTCAATCTCCCAGGACACTCTATACAAGATCTCAAAGTAGCTGTCTTATTACAAAGGAATTTCAGAAATAGACTGGAAAGAGAAGTTGCTGAATTGCAACTCATTACCAAGCTTAAAACCATGGAGAGACCTGGTCTGAACAAAGACATTGGATTCTTATCTCATTATACATGACAAAGCTTTTTTAACCTTCTCACCCCTTGCTTTTTCCTGTAAGACTAATTGCAGCCGTTAACAGTCGTCAACAGGTTTACCACAGCTATCAACCTTTCACCCATTTCCACCACCCCTCTGAGTAATACCCCTCCCCACCCTCTCACTATATATAAGGGTCTGGTGACTTCTGTTTCAGTGTATCTGAAGAAGTGTGCATGCACACGAAAGCTCATACCAAGAACAAACTTAGTTGGTCTCTAAGGTGCTACTGGAAGGAATTTTTTAATTTTATTTTGTTTTGACTATGACAGACCAACACGGCTATCTACCTTTAACATATAAAAATAGTTTCTGCTACCTGCATTTTTTTTTGTAAGTGCATGCATTAAAATACCTAAAAGCCCACACACTGCTATCTTTTATCTGCTCAGTTTATTTGTCTGATCTGCCTGCTTAGAAGCCTTACCCCTGCTTGATATTATACAGCATAATTATATGTATGAGCAGCTTTTATTAACAGCGCACTGTCACCTTTTGAATGTTAGGATTCTATTTCCTTTGGGCATATAAATGGGGCATAGGAGGAGCCAACTCCAGGGGGCCATGGGTGCTTGGGCACCCACAATAATATAATTGTGGGGGACGGGCACCCACAAAAGTAAATGAGAAAAGCCGGCAGGTGGCGGGGTTCTGGGACGCTGAAGCAGGGTCTCTCTCTGTCTCTGTTTGTGTCTGAGTCCCTCCTCCTGGAAAAGGCTGTGGAGAGGAGGAGGAAGAGGAGCCGCTGCCACCAGCCGCTGCAATGCGGACATGTACTGTCACACACACATGTCTGCACGTCTGGGACGTCACACATCTGCATTGCGGAGGCATGCACCCACAATCCTGAGGGCAAGTTGGCACGCCTGCAATGGGGTGCTCTTTTTTAAAATAAAAAAGTCAAAACAAGGAATCAAATAATCTCCAAGGTGTGTTATAATCTCCAAGGTGTGTTTTTCCAATATGTTCCATCTGGGAGATGGTTTGGAAACTAGAACAGGTGCAAAGGCATAGGCTGCTCTCATCTAGACAATTTTGCAGGGGTTGGGATTAGGAAGAGCAGGGCCACTGGAGCTTTGCATATGAGGTACAGACATATATCACTTTAATAGGAGTTGTCGCATACATTGTTATGTGGCTAGTAAGGGAAAAGGAGAGAGAATGGGTCTATAATGCTACTTGGAGATGTTCCTCTCTACATGCAACTCTGACATATCATGTTGACCCCCACCCCCATATAAAGCAGTGCTTTGTATTTTTTATAAGTAGACTATAGAAGGCATGAACGATATGGGGATGCCAGAGGTCCATCTTGTGTTCACTTATTGAAACTGCAAGAAGCCCTATGAAACTTGAGGACACCTCTTTAATTGCAATTATTTTGCTGATTCTTAAATAGCGGGCAAACTTGTAAAATTTCAATGATGTCTACAAAGAAGATACATAATTTACAAAGGCAGCATCCTGTATAATAATTCTTCATTACACCAGAACAAGTATTTATTGCTGATGACTAAGATAACTTTGAATGTTATGATGCAGTTTAATAATTATTAAATTATTGCAGTAATTCAAGTGTACCAATTTCTCTTTTTTCTTTTTAAAAGAATGTGCTACACTCCAAAATGTGATTAAAGGTCTCCAACAAACTATAGAAAAACCAGTATAATTTGAGAGGTAAAAAAAGCTAGCTGCAGTGTTGATTTTGTTCTTAATGTGTTTAGAGACTGCTCTTGTGTGGACTAGAACACAGTATTTGGAATAGAGCTTCCAATCAAGGGTTGACTACAGTATGCATATAGATATGAATCAGCAAAAGTAGTTGTATTTAGGCATCTCTATTAAACTTCTTCAATACAAGTTGCATACAGCTCAGTCTTGTGTGTCTGGCATAGGATTCTACTTTGGTTGAAAACCTCTGCTTGTGCGTCATTGGCAGATGTTGCACAAGGTTATTTCCATGTCATTATCAGTTTTTTTTGCTGGCATAGTCACCTGGGTGGTTGGGGAGATAATCCAGTACAATGTTGGTGAGTGCATAGGTCTGGAAGATGGCAAGGAGTTTTATAAAGTTCCTGACTCTCCCACTTCTTACCTCTTTTGCTGACTTGCATAGACATTTATTTAGTTATTCAATCTGTTAGTTGCTTTATATCAAATAAAGTTTCAAAGCGACTTAACGAGATAAAATGCAAACAGGTAAAATCAATAAAAAGCCAAAGAAAAAAGAAAAACAATACACCATACAAAATTCCTAAAATGATCATCCAACAATAGAATAAGAAGGGGAAGTTATCTTAACTTTTTAAAAGGCCCCATGCATATACACTCTAGCGAGCACTCAAAATGTCAAGGGCTGTTATTCAGTCCATATACACCTCCCTCTTTCTTCCTTCCTTCCTTCCTTCCTTCCTTCCTTCCTTCCTTCCTTCCTTCCTTCTTCCTTCCTTTCTACAGAACATGTACAAAATTTCTCTTCCAGTCTGACTGTCAACAATTCCCTTACACAGATGAAAGTGAGAGACTGAAGAACACAGCTCATAATTTAGAAGAGAAACTAAAATCCCATGAGCAGGTGAGAGCATCTATCTTCAAAACCTTAGGTTTCTTTCTATGGAAGACTGTATGGAGAATCAACCTACTTTCTAGAGAGGAGTTGTCTTTTGACAATTTCTCGTTTTGATTTTTTTTTTCTTATATCGGCGTTGTCATCTTCATTGTTATGAGCTACTTGAAAATAATCAGATTCGAGTGTTCGTTTCAAACACTTGGTCTTAATTTGTTTCTGGCTCATCTTCTGACATCACAAACACTTGTTCCCATGTATGTATCCAAAAGAGTAGGGTAATATATTAACTTCTTCATTCCATGTGGAAGTCACAACCGTTTCAATACATATAATTCTGCATAGCAACAATAAACTGCAAGTGTGTAATCTCCTTCATTTTGGAAAGGAAGAACCACAGTCACAGATACATGGTATGCTTTGAATGCAAACCCAGGTTCATCCCCTATTAAAAGGGCTTGGAAAGACACCTGACCAAGAAGTTCATCTAGTAGTCTGATGTGGCATATAGCAGTTTTACATTTTCTAAGTCTTTTTTCAAGTTTTCATTTAAAGTTGTAAGCTGCAAACAAGTTCAGCCAAAGTAATTTTGTTCCACTGACAACTGGAGTAAGGCTTGCAATCAGTCAGAAAAGTTGCACAGGCAGTAAAACATGGCTTAGTTACATAATGGTAAAAGTTCCCAAACGGTTGGTAAAGGAACACAAGAGAGGCTTGTGAAAGCCATGCAGCTGAATTGGAGCAATCACCTCAGACTTCCTCACACACCAAGTTCACAGGTAGACTGGGTGGTAACAAAGGCTTGAATACCTATATTCTCCCAAGGTAAGGGGAAGTGACATAGCTAAGCCTGGTGGGACAACTTACTCTATGGTATTAACACCTTTGTGCATTAATTAGACTTAAGCATGGTGGTTAGATGAGGCTCGTTATCCCACAGATCTTCCCTTGCTGGTGATCTTGCTTGGATAGAGGTGCTGCAAACTGATCCCGCAGCCTCATTTCATCAGGCTGTTATGATTCCTTCACTTCTTCAATCAGAAGGCAACTGGTAGTTGGAATCAAGTGTTTTTCCAGCTGAGAGCCCAGAATAAACTCCTGTTTGGCTGCTCCTCTCTGGTCAGTGGATAGATCCAGGCTGGTCTGGTCTTCACCTTGGCATGATGTTCCTGGGAGGTACAAGTCTAACCAACAATCTCCCAGCAGCCCTCTAGCCAATGGATGGATTAGCCATAGTGAATGAGACCATAGTGTGCCTTCCTCCTGTTCTGCAGTCCCACAGCCACTGGTAGTTGAGCAAGTATAGTGATTTCTCCCAGGAGTAGGAAAGCAAACAAGCTTTGTGGTGTGTGAATTGGCCCCATAATCCGGGGGCTAAATTAACTTAAATCCAGTTGTTGCAGCTAAAGTTGTGATCTTATGTGCTCTTAAAGTAAGACTTATTCAGCTAAAAACGACTGATTTTTTTTTAAAAAAGGATTGTCACTGTAAACTAGGTGATGGGAGAGGCTGCATTATTCCTGTTCTATAAATGGAAATCAGACCTTGGATTCTCTGGCCTCTGAATAAATTCATTACTTCCAAAGTTAATTCTGAAAGGAGTGTTGGCAGTTTATTAAGGTTCAAATACATGTCAAAAAAAGGATTCAGGGAATTTTGTGGCAACTGAAATCTGTTCAGACAGATCAGTTGCTTATTGTTTTATAATCTCTGCTGCTGGAAAGCTTTATGCTACATTATATAGTCTCATGATTTTAATTGTATTGTTATTTTAAGCTACCCAGAGAATTTGGCTATTGGGTGTTTTGTTTGAAAAGATTGCTTAAATCAATTTATAGGAACATAAAAATATGGTTGATAGACTGATGAGAGAAATTGAAAAGAAGGAGGAGGAACACAAGCTTGAACAAAAGAAGCTGCACTATGACATGAATAGAAAATGTAAGCATAAATTGTGTACACTATATGTGAGTGATGCTGAGATTTCTCACACTTTAAAGCAAAATATTTGGTACAACACAGTTCTTTTTCACTAATGAACAGTAGTCTGGGAATTAACTATGGTGGATAAATTCCAGCTTATCTGGATCCCCTAAAATTGTTGTGTATTAACTGGCATCATCTTTGATGAATCTGCTCCTCCAAGGTTTGTTTTTTAAATAATGTTTACAGATTGATTTTTTTTGTATCTAAAATTAAAAAGCTTCTTATTTATTATCCCAGCTTTTCTTGCAAATGTTTTGAGTAACATTTTCTAATGTACAGCTTCTCATCACTTTAAAGCCATTTGATTAAATGTAATGAATTTTTACATTATTTTAATTTTGTTCAAGTTGAAGCCATGGAGAAAGAGCACAAACTACTAATAGAGAAGAAAGATATGGAGATTTTAGAATTAACTAAACAACTCGGAGCACAAGAAAAACAAAAACAGGATGAGATAATCAAATTGCAAATAGAGGTATAGTATGCACTAGAAACTCAAAATACCGGTAGAAGCCAGAAGATAAAAGATTGGGTCTGTTTTATAAAGAAGTATATGCAAATACAAGTCGTAACTTGTGAATAGGAAGTATAACTTTTTAAGAAGAGCCTAGCTTGTTGTTTTACTCGATAAATGATACGAGCCTTATAAGCAGACTGTTATTCTGCCATAATTGAGAAGTAATTTCCACTGAAATTAATTAGATGTAATCTAAATAAATGAGTTTCAGATTGAGTTATTAGAATTATGTTGCTTATATTTTTTGTTTCTTTGTTTTATTTCTGAAAAAGCAGTGGGAGCAAGAAAAATATTTTGAGGTGTGTGGGGTTTTTTTGGCTCCTAGCAGCACTGCAAATGTATTCATACTTTGAATGCTTTAATATCTACCTTACCCTCTTTTGTCACATGGTTGCAAATTTCTCCACTGCCTCCTATGAGTTTAATTATAAACTTCAAAACAGGCATGACCCAGCCAATAAATTTTATTTTATTTATATTACATTTTAACAACGTAATAAGTACCTAGCTGGATCAGGCCAAACGTCTATCTAGTCCAGCATTCTGATCCTACAGGGGCCAACCAGATGCCTATGGGATGTCCACAAGGAGGATTGGAGTGTAGCAATGCTCTCCCCCACTCCTCTCCCCTAGCAACTGGGGTGCTGAGATGCACCATCTCTGATACGTAGGTAGTACAGCCATCATGGTTAGTATCCATTAGTGGCTTTATCCTCCATGAGTTTAATTCCCTTTAAAGCCATCCAAGATGGTAGCCTTTACTATCTCTTGTGGTAACAACATCCAGAATTTAACTATGCCCTGTGTAATACTCAATCTTCTCAACACCATGTATAATTTATGCACCTCTCTCTTATCCCTTTGGAAGTTGTCCTCCCCCCCCCCCCGCCCCAAACTTCAATAGCTCCAAGTAGCCTTTTCTCATGCAACTTTCTCCAGCCCTGTGGTCATTTTGGTTGCCCTTTTTTAGCTCTACAGTATCCTCCTTGCATTATGGTGAACAAAACTGTACACAGTTTTCCAAACAACCCTCTTAGGTAGATTAGGCCCAAGGTGGTGCTTGGCCCAAGGTAACCCATTGAGCTTCATGGCTAAGTGGGGATTAAACCTGGAGTTCATCCATCCTAGTCCAGTACACCACACTGATGGTTAAAGTAGATTTGTATATGTTTTTGCTCATCCCCCATTATCAGCATACAGTACTAACGTGTTTTTGTTTCAGTTCAATGATGAATTGGTAAAGCTTCAGACCAAAATGCCCAAGTCCTATCCAAATCCCACTTCACTGCCTCAAAACATTTACAGAAGGGTATGTTTTCCAGCACTTTCTAATATCTTAAATGTCTGTGTTTCATTAAAGACTTGGATGACGCACAGTATTTCTGCCAATAAGCTTTGATTTTAAATGTTGTGTCTTGCCCTCATCACTATATATTAATATCTCTGAAAGTAACTCATTGGCCCAGTTCTCCTATTCCTCTGAGGAGTGCCAACCATTGGGAAAATCCCCTATCTAAAATGGCTTCCCTGTTCATTTTTAAGACTGATCTGATCTATATGCACTCCCCCATTTTTAATGACATGTAAGCACTGTGTACACATGCAACAGGGTGACATTGTCTGCAACTCTCATCCATTAATTTCTGTAACACTGAAAAATGTGCAATAATTTATGTACACTGGTTGTGGTATTTAAATTTCAGGCTTTGCAGAATTATTACCGTAAATGAAGTTTTTAAAATTTCTTTGGCTGTAGAATAGAAGTGGCAAGTTATGCCATTGAGGGGTACAGAAAGAAATTTAGCAACCTTTGGGCATCAGGGTGTGCTTATCAGAGGTCTCATCCTCGTTATTTTTTTATTAGTTGAATACTGTATATCTGTGCTATGTTTTAGGCAAAAACTATGGAGTTAATTAATTAAGTGCTCTGTAACTTCCAGTGGGACCACCAAGCTGACTCAGTGCCTGGATGTCATATAATACATAAAAGCAATGACACCTTTGTTTATATACACTATCTTGGAACCAGGTTCTAACGGGAAATAAAGCATTTGCTTTAATCTTTGCAGAAGCTTCAGCATCTTCAAGAAGAGAAGAATAAGGAAATTGAAGTTCTCCGTAATACCATAAGAAACTTGGAACAGAGGCTTGGCAGAGGTGAAGGTTTCCATTTCAAACGTTGACAGTTTTGAGAATTACATGAAAACACAAGTTGTCTGTTTAGGAAGCATAACTGACAAGTGTCACACAAGGTTAATTGCTTGTTTTGGTTTATTAAAAGTTCTCTTATCCATCGTCAACAAACATGCTTTCCAGTTATATTCTTAACTACTTTCATGCTTAACAAGTGTTCACCATAAAAAAAAAATCAAGTTTGCAGGGCAGTGACTTTCCCTATGAAACCATCATGAACTACAGCAAGCACCATCTAAGCAGTTTTTGTATTGAATGTTTTCTTTCATGCCTAAATCCTCCACACACACTCAAAAATTCATTTCAGAAAGACAAGGGGTTAACAATGAGACATACTATTTAGCTAAAGAGAAACATACAAGCTTCATTAATCTGTTATAAAAGTGACCAAAACCAGTCCAAGTATGACAAACCAACAGGAACTGTGAGATAGATAGATCGACTTAAATCTGATCAACAGATGTTTTTGACCCTGTTCCATGTTTCATTCTATCACAGCTTCACCTTGCACCCCAAATGCATAATAGCTGTGATGCTTAGCTTTGGTGGGACTTTCACAAAAACACAAAAAGATTCATGATCTATTCTAGTCTTCTTGTCATAGGATCTTAAATGTGCCTGTCCAAAATCTATTACTTGGGTGTTAGAAATTCTGGCAAATCCCTTTGTTTGGAATATTGGTCATCACACACAAACTTTTAAAGTACATCAACTTCTACAATACAGTTTGATCATTAAGTGGCTCTAAAGTTTTAGTGGGGGGAAATTCACATTTTTATATATTTACTTGGTTTTCAAAAAACCCAGAGTTGTTTTTAAGTAGTTAACACATCTTTTTTCTCCTCCCCTGTTCTTGGTTGCTATACATCAAACAGAAGCCCCTAGGTTATAGTTTATGCTTCTGTCTTCACAAATGCAAACAGAATGGTAGAAGAGGAAACCAGAAAGATGAGGTAACTAAATGTAGAAAACAGTTTACATGGGCACCGAAAAACAAAAATCTGTACCATTACGTGAATTTCATTGTTGTTTTTTAAAGGCAAATCAGCTTACCCAAGCAACTCAGTACAAAGCCAATTAAGCAATAGCACTCAACTACAGTTGCAAAACATGAAACTCAAGTACTCTGGCTTAATTGGTTCGTGGACTGAGCTGCGTAAGTTGCTTTCTTTCAGACATTCACATAACGGTACCAGATGGGAAGCTCACTGATGTAATAGTCACTCAATGTATTTTAACTCTCTTTGGCTCTTGCCAATAAGTGCTTCCAGTCAGCTTGGAAAAATCTGATGATACCAATGCCTGCATTATCAATGAATGTGTTCTATATTGAGGACTCTTCCCTAGTGTCTTAAGATGCTTAGTTTGTTTTTCAGGCTCAGTTTTCTGCCCTTCCTACTCACTGTCAGGCACCTGACGTTTCAAGCTCACCTGCTGCTGCTGCTGGCTGTCAAGCAGCCGTTGGCAGTCGTCACTGGCAAGACTCAGTGACGTTCTCTGCCAACAGCTGCCCACGTCACCTGCAGGAAGATGGGAGCTCACCACGACAGTGTCAGGCGGCTACGCTACTTAGATCTTCAAACAGCAAGTGCCGACAATGTCAGCATCAGTTACCTGTAGCGGGCCTTGTCAGCTCCTGCCAGTTTCAGCTCAACTGCCTCTGGCAAATGCCATTCCCCTTTCGTCAAAGCCTCTTTCTCTGGGGGGGATCCTCCACAGCTGGTTGCTGTGGGGCAGCTTCTACAACATCCTCACTACCTGCCTGACCCCCTCTATTTTGATGGCGCCGGTTGTTCTGCCGATGCCCATGTCTACGGTGATGGGGTTTCTGGCCTTGATGGCCAAGGGGAGGTGACTGGTCATGCTGAGAGGCAGGAGCTTCTGCCTCTTCTGCCTTTTCATCTGGCTTTTTTGAAATGTTCCTGCATATTTCTTCGATCTCTGGAGTCTGGAAGGAAAAAGTGAAGACAACATAAATGCACCCTGTTTCGGTAGACAGGTATGTGGTTCTTTAAATACACGTGCAAAATATTAGCTGATTCTTCTATACCTGCTGTGTAAAATTACAACCTTCAAATTAATGCACTTATATTGAATGGTGGTAAAGCATTTAACAATTCTCTCTCTCCATAGCAACTTGTAAAATTTCACGATACTACGATCAACACGAAACTCGTTAAGAAAATGCATGTTTCAGCTCTTTGGTATCATGCAGGAGGCATTAAGAACATGAGACTTTCTATTTGCATGATGGCTGTAGAGCCAAAGGGTTGTACCCTACCCCATGCTAGCCCTAGTATGAGTAGACAAACTGAAGTCAATGGACAGGACTAACTTAGGTTCATTAATTTAAGTGAGTCTACTGTGAGTAGGATTTCATTGGCTACAACCCACTCATTTTATTTATTTATTCAGTTATCCTGGCTTTCTAATGAGCTTCCAAATAGGTTTCAGGAGGGCTCCTCTAGAGATGGAGCCACAAAGTGCTTTCCGGCACAAAGTTTGTCAAGATGTGCCTGTACAATGGTTCAGCAGTAGGGAATATGTAAGTTAGAATCCAATGGTGTGGGAGTACCTCGGCTGTATGCATTATAGCAGGTTTCCACCACTAATTAAGCCCATAGCAGCCAAGGACCTTTCAGAATTTTCAAAAATCACATTCAGAATATAATCTAAAACTGCTCTGGTAAAACATGCTTGATTAGGTTTCTGTTTATTCAATTAAATGCACACACACACACACACACACACACACACACACAATGGGAAAAGAATATTGTAAAAAAAAAAAAAAGTACCAGGTAAGAGCAGTTTCCACACTTGGATTCACAGTATGTGATCTGAATGGCTTCTTCCACATACGGAAAACTCAGAAAAGAGTAAGGCAAACCAAGATGATACACTAGACGGCCACACCTAGAAAGAAAGTTACCCGGGTTTTAATATCAATGTGAAATACATTCATGGGGTGGTATTCAACTATTAGTCATATTCATTGATTTCAATGCATCTACTTGGAACAAAACTTAAGTTTATTATCACCCATAACGTGGAGCTTTTTGAAAATGAGAAATGAATTTCTGTTGTGCTAGATGTCCTGTGTCCTGTTATAATCCATAAAAAATCTACTGCAAGCATTTCACTGCTGCCTCAATCCAGTGTAGCTAGGTTGCAGGGGTGGAAATGGCATTTGCACAGGCTCTTACAACAGCAAATCACGACACTTTTTCTCCCTGTGAGCATGTTTCTGTGAAAATCCAGGCACCCTCTCACTTCTCATGCCTCTTTAAGAGTGCAGGGACCTCTCTGCCAAGAAAAACCTTCAAGAGCAGCAAAGTTTGTCCTGAGGCAATAAACCCATGCCTGGGTTGCAGATGGGGACTCACATAAATGAATGTGCTTCCTTGTTTTCAAAATCAATACACATACCTGTATATTAAAAAGTACCATGTGTGTGCAAGGGACAGCTAAGCTACTAGAACTCTTCTCCCTAACATACAGCTATCTATGTGCCTGTTGGTTACAACCTAGTATCCTATTTATGGTGGAAATAAGGTTGATATGGATGGGGAGCAGGGCCTTCTCAGCCCTATTCTCCTCAGTGCTATGGAAAACCTTGCCCCATGAGGTTCATTTAGATCTCCTAGCTTTTCCGTTATATACAGACCTGTCGTAGATGAGGAAGTCATCCTTCTTTCCACTTAGAGTAGCCCAGACATCAGGTTGTTTTGCATCCTGCTGGTATACAGGAATGTGTTCCGAAACCTTCTCTCTTAGCTGGTTATACTTCAGCCGGGAATGGTGTCCTTGGTGATTGATCACCACAAATGAAACATTTACCAAGCCATCACTTTCAAGCTTCAGTTGCAGATCTTCCAATCTAATAGGAGAGAGAGAGAGAGAGAGAGAGAGAGAGAGAGAGAGAGAGAGAGAGAGAGAGATGAGTATTTTATGTGCACTGCCCTCCTTCAGGACAGTTTATATTGTTTGTTAAGATGAAATGGTGACTTCTCAGAATCTATAAACTCCCACTGTTATTACTGGATTTGTCTCTGGACAACTTAGACTTTAAAACAAGCAATCAGCATACAACAACGTAACTGTAAAATATTAGTTGTGTATGCTTTCTTCTAGGGTGTTGTCAGAAATGAGTGACACTGACCTTTTATAGACAGTTCAAATTACCACATATGTGGCTCTGGAGGTGTTTGCAATGGAGTTTGCGTGCTTGTTGTGATTAGAAAACAGAACATTTGGCCAAGGGGTATTAATATTATTGCATGTGAAGATTTTAATGCCATATGGGACAAACGTGGTTCTTGCCTACTCAAAAAAAATTAAGATTTTAAAATATGTCCTTGGCAAATCACTTTACTGTTTAATTGGTTGTGCTAAAAGTAAAAAAAAAAAAAGCAATTGCCATTCTAAAGGCTTTTTCATATGTCTGCCAAAAAAAGCCTTTGATCCACCCCCCCACCCAAAAAGCACTATACTAATCCTTGAAAATTAGTAGCAATATGCTGCTTTTTTAAAAGTGGAGATTATGTGCAAATGGATCAGTCATTTTCCTCCTCCTTTCTGTAACTGTCACAGAAGCTGCAAATTGTATGTCCTCGGAGGACAAGAAACTGGAAAAGCAGAAGTTAATTTGGCAACTCAGGTTTTCCTAGCTCATTACAGCCTGAACAATCTGGGTCTCTTTTGCAAGGCATCAGCAGTTCTGTCTCCCACCGCCCCCTCATATAAGGCTTTGGGGGTCATTCACCCCATTCTGAAGAATGCAGGGCACTGTGGACTTTCACACTCCTAATATCTGAACAGCTGTATTTTATTTACTAAAGAAACAATATGAGAAGTGGAATGGTTCGGTGTCCCCCTGAAGCTAGCCAAGGAAGTTTATAATGCGACAGTGCAAGACAACTATGAAGTCATGAAAGCACTAATGGCCTCTGCTGCATAATCCCTATGAAACATGTGGTGCTCTGTTGTTGCTTGGGCACTTGCTGGTTTGCTTTCATTTCGTCCAAGCTCTGGATGGAATTCAAAAAACGAAGAATGAAGCTTATAGGAGGAGTTTTGTTATTACAAACAGCAGTACAGAATCCAAGCAGTGAAGCCAGAAATTTCAGTTTGCGAGCCAAAAATAACTTTTATAACAGAAACACTTTTGGGAGTCATGGAAAAGTAGAGGCACCATAAGTCTGAAAGAAAATAAGGAGAAAATCCCACCCCTGTCCTGTATAAACGTGCCTCTTATTTTTGACAACAAGATCCGATCTCCCCCACCAAAATGCAGCTGCAAACATGGGGTGTCCTTACCTAGAAGCCTGCAACAGGCACATGAATCAGCTGGCTTGAAGAAGGGCTACCACCGTGACGGTACCCCTGGAATCCAGCATAGGATCTTCTTCCCCGATTCGCCATTCTGGAGCCTCTCTGCAACGGCTGCTGGTACCCTGGCTCTCCGTCCCTCCTCCTGGGAGGAGACAGAGAGCCAGGGCAAGCCCCAGGCCAACCCACATGGCAGGGCTATGCAGAAAAGAAAAGAAAACAAGTTGAACGCTTCACCCACAGCCCCATCGATCACAGAACACGCCTCCTGCCCCTAGCTCCTCCAGAGCAGCAGAATAAACATACTCCCAATAAATCTGTCCCACTTCTTGTTTTCAAGGACTCCAACCCCACCCCACCCCTCGCCTTTCCCTTTCTTTGGGAACCACTGCAGCAATAGCAAACAGCTGTATATGTTTGCTATATCCAGTTTAATTGAGGCAAATGTCAAAATTCAAAGTGTGCAATCATTCCCCGTTTGTATTTATTTCAAAGATACAGGGTTGTGTTCAACTAACTTTTACTCAGGTCTATTAATTCCAGTGGGTCTGGTCTAAGTTAGCTGTCACCATTAGTTTTAATGGGTCTACTCTGAGTAAAAGCCAGTTGATGTCAACCACCACTAAAACTATACGTAGTGTGTTTGGAAACCATGGGACTCGCACAACGGCCTGATCCTATGCATATTTACTTGTGAGTAAGGCTGCACGAGAGGGGATGGCCACTGCATAGACTTCTTAAACTGCAATCCTGTAAACACTTTCATGGGAGTAAAGGGGACTCGACTGTGCTTACTTCTGAGTAACCATGCATAGGACTGCACTGTTAATGTCAAGCTTTATCTGATTTGTCCTTTTCCCCTCTGTTCCGACAGCTCTGAACACGATAAATTCTGGAAGAATATATATACAGTATATTGCTTTCCAGAAACCCCATTATGGAAACAAATAACCAAATCCTATTCTCTTGCACCTCCAAAGCCTGACAACTCAGCCTCTTCTGCAAGTCTGCCCTCTCACAAGAGGTACACCGAGATACATATGCGAATGTGCAATGCATATATGGGGAACTATTGTTTGAAGCTGAAGTCCGTGAAAGCTGCCCATGTCCTACTGCCTAAAATCTTGAGGAGGCAAACTTGGAGAATCACACTTTGTAGACTAGAGTCTCGCTTTGCGCGCGCACAAATATATAAAACCGATTCCCGATTCAACACACAAAAAGACAAAAAAAAAAAAATGACTTTCGCAGAAATCGGAAAAAGCGAATTTGACAAGGAAACAACAGACTTACCCGGACCCCACCCTTCGCTTGGCTGCTCCTCAACTTCGCTTGCGTTCTCTCCAGCTACACCACGCAAGGAAAACAAATCTAGCTATCTAGTTAGCAGCTGCAGTTCTCTGATATTTATACTCCGCCTGTTTATCACCGCTTGCAAGGCGCGGTTCAAAGTTCAGGGGACTCTTTTGCAATGTCCTTGCAAGCTCCCTGGAGCGAAACCTAGCCAAACGTTTGTTTTCGTTAACTAACTGGAAGTAACAAGAGCTTTTCCTGCCGTCCTGGGAAAAAGAAATGTGCAGGAGAAGTTGCTTTTTGGGGGTGGTGCAGTGTCCAAGCTCCCCCCAGTAACTCCGAGCTGGTGGTAGAGTCAAAACGTGTGTGGGGAGGACATTAATTCCAAGAAACTTATTACTTGTTTTTAAGGAAAGGAGCATCTGCTGAGCCCGCAAGTTTCGTTGTGTCCTTGCCTTGGCCCGATCCTGACATGGGGGCCTGAGCAAATTTCCCTGCCCAACAGCTGGTTTTTGTTTACATCAGCCTACTTTGAAACCGATTGGCAATACTCATCCAAAGGTTCAAAGCCTTTGGGTGCAGGAGAGGGAGACCCACTCACTCACTAGGGAGGCCTCCATAGGCAGCGTTGTTGTTAAAGTGTGATCTGCAACAAAATGTTGCAGTATGAAATGGTCAGATTGCCAGCCCTTCTCCAGAATACACCTTTCTGTTCTCCCGGCCCAGAGACCGTTTCATGTGCACTGAACCTCTTCAGTCCTAAGGATAGGCACTCACAGAATGAGTTAACTGGGTTTTTATTATTGATTTTTATGTTGCTTTTCACAACCAAGGAAACTCGCTGCAAAAAAAATTGAAATGCAAAAAAGAAAGAAAAAGCAATGCATAGCAAGCATATCCATTAAAACAAGGTTTACTTCAGGTGCCAAAATGTATTGAGCCGGCCCTAATACTCATAATAATAACATTGGGATTTTTTTCCCCATCAGGAACAAGTGCGGGCAAGGACAAAGTACCACTATGGTGTCAATTCCTGGGTACAATTTGCCATCCCCTGCATTCCAGATAGCTAACATTTTTCTCAGATAAACCCACCAAAGAAGGTAAGTTGAGGAAGAGGTAGGTACATTAGCACACTTGGCTAACTGTCCAAACGGCCAGTCTTTATTTTGAAAAATTCTGAAGCCTCTTTTTTTCATGGGGGGGGGGGAATGTCCCCAAATAGCGAGCAAGCTTTTGAGTCCACCAGAACACTGCTTCAGGGTGGATGTTAAACGAAATAGGAGGGGTGGTGAGGAAAAAAAGGCCATCTTGATATTGATAATGTCTGCATTGATCAAAAGTGCATTTTTGTATTGGAAGGGGCATAGTTCTGGCAATTGCCATGATGAGTGCCTACCCTTCCGAATGTAGCACTACACCACTGTTTTTCATACATGACATTCATGTTCCCTGGGCCTCTCTTGTGCTACTTGTGTGAATGTGTGAATGTGGGGCAGAAAGTAAGATAAAAGCAAATGCACATTTTAGCGACTATAGATATGAGAGAAGTAAAATAGACAGGCAGACGGAGAAATTAAAATGCCAAACTATTTGTTATAATGGGGGGGGAGAGGGAGAGAGAGAGAGAGAGAGAGAGAGAGAGAGAGAGAGAGAGAGAGATGATTCTTAAATGAGCAATTTTTAGTCTGAAGGCAAAGCACCCACAGGTTCCTGATCTGGAATGTGCCTCTGTTCTGTACTGGGAGCACAGAAGTGGCTGGTTTAATCATGCTTTTAAAAAAAATATTTTTATCCTCACATGTGTGTCAGGTGTGAACTGAAAGCATCCTCTTCCTTCCATGATTTGCTTTCAGAGACAATCATCAAATGAAAGCAAATGAAATCTCAGAGAGAGAGAGAGAGCGCACTTCAGACAACTAATGCCACTGATGTTCGATATTCACAGCCATTTCTCATTACGTAAGTTTTCCATTGGTTGTCTATCATCTGGAAGTGACCCTCTGAGTGCTCCCACACACTGTGAGGTCGCACAGTTGAGAGCACCATGTCCTGTTGCAACTTGACTCTTCAAAGGGATTCTAGGAACGTCACATCCTTGTGCCAAAATTAAGAGAAAAGTAAACTCATGGTGAATTTGCCTGGGCAAAAATGTGCATTTTTGTTTCAAAGTCTATAAGCCATTGCTTTTCTCTAAGGGCACATCCAGACACCCTGTTTATTGTGCATTCATCCTGATTTTGTCTGCAGGGATATTAGATGCTGGCTATTTAATGAGCATTCAGTCTGGTTTGTTTGCAGGTCAGTCAAAGTGAGTGTTATCCTGCACTTCCCACTGCATTTTCCCATCACCACAAAGTCTGATATTTGGGGGCGAAGCAGGCTTGTTGCACAAGACCTCCCAATTGCACAGCCTGGATTTGCCAGTACCAGTAAGTGATTGAATACCATACAAACATAGGCTGGAAAGGCCTCCAGTCTTAAACCCTAACTCCTTTTTCTGTTCTAAGGCAATGTACACACTAGCAGCTTAAAACGCAGCAAGGCTGTGCTTCAAGTCACATTCTTACGTTGCTGTGCACACCAGAGAAGGGGGTGGGGATGTCTTCACCCAATGCACATTGCCTGTTTGGTTTCCCCATTGCCTTGTTGTTGTTCAGTCGTTCAGTCGTGTCCGACTCTTCGTGACCCCATGGACCAGAGCACGCCAGGCACGCCTATCCTTCACTGCCTCTCGCAGTTTGGCCAAACTCATGTTAGTAGCTTCAAGAACACTATCCAACCATCTCATCCTTTGTCGTCCCCTTCTCCTTGTGCCCTCAACCTTTCCCAACATCAGGGTCTTTTCTAGTGAGTCTTCTCTTCTCATGAGGTGGCCAAAGTACTGGAGCCTCAACTTCAGGATCTGTCCTTCTAGTGAGCACTCAGGGCTGATTTCTTTAAGAATGGATAGGTTTGATCTTCTTGCAGTCCATGGGACTCTCAAGAGTCTCCTCCAGCACCATAATTCAAAAGCATCAATTCTTCGGCGATCAGCCTTCTTTATGGTCCAGCTCTCACTTCCGTACATTACTACTGGGAAAACCATAGCTTTAACTATACAGACCTTTGTTGGCAAGGTGATGTCTTTGCTTTTTAAGATGCTGTCTAGGTTTGTCATTGCTTTCCTTCCAAGAAGCAGGCGTCTTCTAATTTTGTGACTGCTGTCACCATCTGCAATGATCATGGAACCCAAGAAAGTGAAATTCCCCGTTGCCTACACTCCCGCAACTCCTATTCATGAAACTGCATTCACAAAGGTGATCTCAAGTACACACACCTCAGCTTAACTGCGAAATGAACGTGGCTTCTGTTTGCAAATCAGATGGAAGGTGGTTTGAAGGGGAACACACCAAACAACAGTATTTCTCAAGAAACCACAGCACATATATGGCTTGTGGCAAACACCATGTGTGCACAGCTTCAAACACCAGCAGTGGGAGCGCAATGGAGCCTGAGTAAACAGCGATGTGTACACAGCCTATGACCACCAGCTCATCCTAAAGGGTCAAGGGTGAGCTCAGTATTTCCCATCCTCCTCTCTCTCGCTTGCACGGGTGATCTGCTGGGGGGGGGGAATAAAACCCAAAGGTCACATGGTAGAATCAGGCACTGCTTGCGTCCCTGGTAAATGAACAAAAAGCGAGCAAACAGCCTCCAACCTGTATCGTTTCTTTCTCTTTTCCTGTTTTTGTCCAGGCAACCTGAATGTTAACAATGTAGGCTGTGATTTGGCTCAGGGCTGCTCGGCTCAGCTGTGCTTAGCATAATGGCTTGACAGCCTTGAGAAAATTAAAAGCTGGAACTCAGATTAAATTGGCAACAATTGCTCCTTTACATCTCTCTGTTTAGGGGACAAAAGCTTAACTGAATCAGTAGACTGTTAAATTGCAGGAACCTATTCCAGCTGTTTCGTGCTTCTCTGCCTGTGATCCCTACGCTGCCTTGAGAGTATGGCTGGGACCCAAAGAGCAAGTTCAAGTATGCTGCAAGTCCTTGTGGGCCCAGTTGTGTTGCAGTGGGACAGGGAGAGTGTGTTGCTGTGGCACTTAAAGAGCAGATTCCCAGGGTATCCCAGCAGTTTGCCATGTAGCCGGGAGGTGGGTAAAAGGCAGGGCAGACCCACCCTTGGGGCAGAATGAACCATCTTGCCTTGGGGGCAAAACCATAGAATCATAGAATTGTAGAGTTGGAAGGTTGTCTTCTACCGTAGTGCAACCCCCTGCAATGCAGGAATCTCAACTAGCACATCCCATGACAGCTGGCCATTCAACCTCTGCCTGAAAACCTCCAATGAAAGAGAGTCCACCACCTTCCGAAGGAGACTGTTCCACTGTCAAATAGCTCTTACTGTCAGAAAATTCTTCATGATGTTTAGTCAAAATCTCCTTTCTTGTAACTTGAAGCCATTGATTCAGGTCCTACACTCCAGAGCAAGAGAAAGCAAGCTTGCTCCATCTCCCATGTGACAGCCCTTAAGATATTTGAAGATGGTTATCATATCTCCTCTCAGTCTTCTTTAACCCAATACCCAATTCCCTCAACTGTTCCTCCTAAGGCTTGGTTTCCCTCCTCTGCACACATTCCAGCTTGTCAATATCCTTCTAAAATTATGTTTTATAGGCGACTGTATGACATGCTGCTGAAATTGCAAGAGCTTCGCTCCTCCCTGCTACGCCATGGTTTGGAATAGTGTGGTTTCTGAATGTAGCCTTGTGGTTTGTTTCCTTCCAAATGAACTATGAGCTGTGTCCATGGTTTGTTCTTGGCTTACTGCTTGAGATTTCTTTGGGGAAGACAAACCACGAACCCAGGATCAGACATAACGACACCATGGCTTAGCTCCTGGCAGCACCGCAGCACCCAGAGTTGTGGGGGAGCAAAGTGCATGTGCCTTCATTTCTAAACCATAGTTTAGTTTAACTGGTTTAAAGTGGCCTGTGAATGTGGGATTTTGGAATAATTTTCAAATGTGCCTTATTTTCAAACCCAGCAGAATTCAGAGTATGGGTACAACCGCTTTCACATTCTGTCCCAACAAAAAGCGCAGAGGTGCTTTTTAAAATAGAGTCTCAAAATAGAAGATTGGAAGAAAGATGACATTTCTTAACGTTGCAAAGGTTTCCCCAGATAAGCCCTTGAGCCAATGAAGATTTATGCCAGTGTGATATAGATAAGGGGGATAATGTCAGATGGTTCTTTTTGATAGCTGCATTCTCTAGACATAAAATAGGACAATGTTCAGACAGTTCATCAGGGCAAGTATTAATCTTAATTTCTTATCATTCTGGAGGACATGCAATGAGTAACTCTTCATGAAATACAGAGGTTAAAACTGGCTAGTTAACAGCTGACTCACCAAGATGAGTTTGGCCTATCAATCAGGTACAGCAGCCCAGTAAATCTGTTTCCCCCCCATACCTCCTGAGGAAAAAAAACATGGATTGTCAAGCACCTCCTAGAAGACTGTAGATGGTTGAAAGGTTACGGTTGGCTTGGTGGACCACAAGTTGTTTGCAGGAACAGTCCAAAGTCCATATCTGAATTTACTAGCTTCCTTTGCTGACTTGAGATTCTGAGAAGTCTGGCTCTGAGGAATATCACATGATATTCTGGATCTCACAGACTTTGCCCCAGGGAAAGTTCTGCCTTATGCTTTCAGTGTCTGAAACTATTTTACCCACTCTCTTCTCCTTTTGTGGGTACTTCCAAACAAGGCCTTAATTTGGAAACGTGGCAACAGAGGTTTAGTTTTACTTAGGCTGAGTACGTTGTTGTTGTTTTGTTTGTACCCCAGCCCATCTGACAGGGTTGCCCCAGCCACTCTGGGCAGATTCCAGCATATACAAAAACATGAAACATAACAAAACTTCCCTTCAGGTGTCTTCCAAAGGTTGCATAGTTACTTATTTCCTTAACAGCTGATGGGAGGGCATTCCACTTCCCTTAACACAAAAAAACCCTGTTTTGGCATAGGGGATGGATAGGAATAGGTTTGCCACACAACAGCTCCAAATCGACTTGAATTACACAACCTGAATTTGCCAGGATGTGGTTGAAAATTTGTTGTTGTTCAGTCGTTCAGTCATGTCCAACTCTTCGTGACCCCATGGACCAGAGCACGCCAGGCACGCCTATCCTTCACTGCCTCTCGCAGTTTGGCCAAACTCATGTTAGTAGCTTCAAGAACACTGTCCAACCATCTCATCCTCTATCGTGCCCTTCTCCTTGTGCCCTCCATCTTTCCCAACATCAGGGTCTTTTCTAGGGAGTCTTCTCTTCTCATGAGGTGGCCAAAGTACTGGAGCCTCAACTTCAGGATCTGTCCTTCTAGTGAGCATTCAGGGCTGATTTCTTTAAGAATGGATAGGTTTGATCTTCTTGCAGTGGTTGAAAATAGTTACTTGAAAATAGTGACCAGCATCATTGTCTTCTAGATGGTAAGCCTGAGGGCAGGGTCTGTCTTCTTGGTGGTTCTAAGCCAACTCAAGTGTGTGTGTGTGTGTGTGAGAGAGAGAGAGAGAGAGAAAATGCTTCAAATAAACAAATGAATCGGGCAGTAAAGGCTGCAATCCTTTGCACACATTTGGAAAGAAGTCCTACTGAAGAAAGCAACATACAACAGGAAAGGTAATCAAGGAAAATACGTAACCCCCAATGTCACCTGCCAGAGCCAGCCTGATCGAAGACTGACTCCTTTACAGATCACTGAGCATGGTAAAATATAACAGGTAATATTTTCTATGAGAGGTAAAGGAGCAGGTGACCTAAAATGGCATTTGCTGGACCAAGTCCTTGTTAATAATTTATTTCCAAGGGATAGCGTGCCTGGATCCACAACCAAAGAATGTGAAAAAGAAGCTCATAGAGAAATGGTGCAGGTATGCATTCTCCCTCTTTCCCCATCCTCACCATTACAGATAAGCTAGCAAAACACCTGAGCAAAGTGCAGGTGGACGCTCACATTTATAAGTCACAGAGCACAAGTTTTGCATGCGGAAGGTTCGAGGTTCAATCCCTGGCATCTGCAGGTAAGGCTTGGCAAAACCGGAGAGCTGCAGCTCGTAAGTGTAGGCCAGTGATGGGGAACATATCTGGATATGTTGGGCTACAGCTTCCATCATCCCTCACCACTGGCTGGGGCTGATGGATAATGAAGTCCAGCATTATCTGGAGGTCCACAAATTCATGGAGGATAAGGCTGTCAGTGGTTATTAACCACAATGGCTATGTTCCATCTTCACTGTTGGATACAGTGTGTAACTCTGCTTTCAGGCTTCCCAGAGGTATCAGGTTGGCCACCATGATGAAGACAGTACTGAGTACATTTTATTGCATCACTCAATATTTGTTCATTTGATGGACATAAAGAATCTTACCTGTGAGGCACATTACAACATGTTTGCACAATTAATATTCATAGTGTGAGCAATTGCTTACCAATACCCAACGAAAGGAGGCAGATGTATGTTAAATGTTAGGAAAGATAACTGCTTAACTGATTGGACACCCATACGTCATCCCTCAGGAGTGTGCAATTGCATTTCATTGAGACTTTTAAAACGTTCCAATTTAGATATTATATTTTCAGATCAGCCACAAGGACAGAAAGGACAATATATATATTAAAGATGGTAAGTGATGAAGCTGATTTCTTTGCCTCCAAAGGCATCTGCAGAGGAGAATTGGCTGTAAGAAGCACCCCCACCCTGCACTTCCCACAACAACGAAAGCATGATTAAGGGCCTTGTGTTTCCAGTACTGCAACAAGGTGATTTTATGTTATTTTTGAATTATTTTTTATTTGTTTTCATAACTATAAAATGCAATAAATGTTACAAATCTAACACATCATTAGTTAAAAGTTCTGTCCATTGCAAATTCACATGTTTATCTTTTTAATTCTTTTCAGGCATTTCTAGATTGACCACATATATTGGTCCTGTTTCAACACAAACAAGCAGTAAAAAGTACCAGATCAGGTGGCACTCCATCATTGTCCTTTTTTAAAGCTACATAATAAAATCAAACAGCCAGGTAATTTTAGTTGGATCTTGGGGCAGGGCAGGAGGGTGGAGAGCTTTAGATAGCTACCGGTATTTACTTTAGTTATGAAGCACACAATTTGCCTTCACTGCTTCCACATTCCTGGTGTGTTAGAGCTGCTTCTGTGAGCCTCGTCCACAGCTGGTGTGAAATTGGGGCACCTTGGAATGAAGGCACAGCCCGGGTGCCTTCAAGGAAAGTGTGGCTGTCCTGGTTAAATCAGGGCACTTGGGAGGTATGAGTTCTAGTGTTATGAGTGATGGGAGTACATGTGTAGAAGGCAACCCTTTGGATCGGGCCCATTTTTTTTAATCTCATCTAGCGTTCCTCACCCTATGTCAGGGGTCTGCAACCTTTAAGACAAAAAGAGCCACTTGGACCCATTTCCGAAGAAGAAAAAAAAACTGGGAGCCGCAAAACCATTGCGACATTTAAAACAAATATAACACTGCATATATTGTTTCTTACCTTAATATGTATATATCTTTATTGTCATTGTACAAGTACAATGAAATTGGATTTAAAATAATAATAATAATAATAATAATAATAATAATAATAATAATAATAATAATAATAATAAAATAATTTTTTTAAAAAAGTTCATTTAACAGCAGTAAAAAGCAGGGGTGTAAGTGACATCCTGCTTTACACATCCTGGGTCACAAAGGCTGCAGCCCTAGCTGCACTTACCTGAGAGTAAGCCCTGCTGAATCTAATAGGACCTTACTTCTGAGTAGACAGTAGGACTGCAGCAAGAAACACAATTGGGAATTAGGGCTTTCTGTTTTAAGTCTCAACCAGAGGAAAATGTAATATTGGAGATTAGGGAGAAAGGAATATGAATAGATTGGGGGGAGGGGGCTGACGAGACACCAAAAACCACAGTTAGCAAGACAAGGCACACTTTCTGAGGAGCAAGTCTCACAGTTGCTTGGGGCGAGGACTGCAGAGGGACCATAGTTGGGTTGTGCGTGTGTGTTTTTCAGAAAAACGTAGAATTGGAAAGGACCCTGCAGGTCATCTAGCCCAACCCCCTGCAATGCTTTTTAGCTTGCATTGATATTAAAAACCTTCAGTGCCATTTTTTTTTAGTTGGATAGGCAATTAACAGGCTTGTTTCACAAATAAGGGAGAAGGAGGGTTGCTCACTTGGTTTGGTTTCTTTGTTCTAGTTTTTAGGGTGTGCTTATTACCGCAGTTTCATGCAGTGAGCCACCCTGATATTTATGGGTGAAGGGCAGTAGTAGTAGTAGTAGTAATAATAATCTTTTTCATGGGGGTTGGAGTGAGCGGGTGATGGCTCGCTGCTGGAATGAATGGGGTTGGTGCTAAATGGTCTGGCTTGCTCTACAACCCCTACTAGGGACCTTGTTGGTGGGGTGGGGGCGAATAAGGAGCCCACCCCTTAAGAAGAAGAAGAAGAAGAAGAAGAAGAAGAGGAAGAGGAGGAGGAGGAGGAGGAGGAGGAGGAGGAGTGAGGGGAGGAGGCTTCCCTTCACCGGGATAGAGTTGGCATGATTCCAGGGAGAGAAACCAGGGCAGCAGCTGCTGCTACTCACGGCTCAGGCTGGATGTAGCTGAACAGAACGGGCAAGGGGACCCTGCAAGCAGGGCTGCAAACACAGTGCGGAGGCTCTATCGTCCTCCTCCTCGGCTTCCCCCTCCATCGCCCGCCTCCCTCTTCTCACAGGGAGGGCGGGTGAAAAAGAGAGAGAGAGAGAGAGAGAGAGAGAAGAGAAGAGAAGAGAGAGAGAAGGCGCCTCCACAGCCCGGGTAGAGAAGGAAGAAGGGGGCGAGTTGGAGGGCGCCTCTCTTCTTCTTCCGCCCCACTGGCCCCCTTGCGCACAACTTTCCCTTCGCCTCTCTCTTCCCACAGGGCAGACCGCCTCGCTCTGCACGAGGCGGCAACTGAGCAAAGCCTGGGGAGGAGGCGAGCCTGTGTCAAGGGAGGGCACGTGTGCCTCTCCAGCTGAGCGTCGGCTTGGTTTTTTCCCTTTTAGCCTTCTGGCGCCCCGCAGAATTCGGTGCCTGCAGGCTAAACACACCGGCCCTGGGTACCTGCGCGCATCGCGGGGTGCTGGTGGCAGCTAGGGGAGGGGGCAGCTGCCTTCTAGGGGGGGCAGCTGCCCCCTCCTGGCTACGCCCATGTCCCCGCCGCTCCAGCCGCCGCAGCCACGGAGCCCAGGCTGGGCGTGGGCAGCAAGCCCAAAGCGCTCCTGTGCAGGGAGAGGAAAGGCTCTCCCTGCTGCTCCAGGAAAGGGTCTCTCCGGAGCCCTGGGAAACGCCGGCCTCTCCCTCTCCAATCTAGTCCGCCGGCGCCACGTGTGCCTTAACGCGCTCCCGTCCTCCTCTCGCCGGCCAGCCCAGCAGCCTGTGCGGCGCTGGCCACACCCCTTTCCCCGCCTGGCACACGAGGGCTGGCCAGCCCAGCAGCCTGTGCGGCGCTGGCCACACCCCTTTCCACCCCTAGTATCCGCGCTCTGGAACCGCAGCACCAGGATTTCCCAGCCCAGCCAAACCGGGATACTGGATTAGTATCCGCGCTCCGGAGCCGCAGCAAGGGTGCGAAAGAGCCACTTGCGGCTCCGGAGCCGCGGGTTGCCGACCCCTGCCCTATGTGATCAAAACGATGCAACCCCCCACACCCCAGCATGTCACATGGCTTAACAAGAAATGCCCGAAGAACATAACTGTGTGCTTTTTGAGCTAGTTTAAAGTTGCACTTCTCTGAACTTTTGCCAGTTGGAAGCAGAAAAACAGGATAAGGTTTCTGCTGACACTGCAGCTCAGAACCACTGCCAAACTTCCTCTGAGCAGATAGAAGAATGAAGCAAAATGTATCTGAGATTTTATTTCATTATTTCACTTTGTTTCCTTGAGAAGCAAGGATGGTCGGGGCAGAAGGGTCATCGGCTGTGTATCCGAGGCAGCTAACATTTAAACGTGACACCAAAAGGAAGCTCTCTTGTTCCATAACAAAAGTTCAAAAATCCCCAGTCACACGGTACATCTATTGGGACCAAAGTTTCACAGAGCAGCAAGCCAGCTTTAAAATATGATCACAATATGATTGTAAGGATACTGAGTTGATTGGGTGGGGGAAAGGAAACTCCATAGGTGAAAAACAGCTCCTATTTGTTTGGTCTATTTTTACCTCTATTAGGTGGACTCCTCTACGGGTGTCCAAAAATTTGCTTTAGGTTTCTGGAACATGGTAGGTAGGGGAGGGAAATAAAGCTGTGTTTGTGGAGCAAGTCCAGGGATCAAGTCCTCCATCACAGTGGGTTGCTTTTCAGTTCAAAGAGCCTTTGTGGTGCAGCCATTATGTAGAGGATAGGAGAGCACATATTGACTTGAACCAGGGTCACAACGGAGAACAATACTCCACTGCTTGAAATAATAATATTAGTGAACAAGTATATTCTGGCACAAACTTTCAGGAAATTGTTGCACCGGCAAAAAACACGACGTGACGACAGGATGGTATGATCGGGAAGGCCACCTCGAGCCACACCCGGGGCCCCCTTTTATTGACAATCTCACACCTCAGTTAATGATTAGCCCCACAGGTACAGCTTAAGGAACCAAATAAGGAAACATTCAACCACATGGTGGTACATAGCACCATGTAAGGAAATGCTCACAGTGACACCCCAAAACTTCCCCACATGACATCTCCATTGCATACATGCTCACTCTCCATGCTCCCATCACATGCTCCCCTCATGCACCCCTCCCTGCTCATCTTGTGACTTTCCAGTACTTTTCCACCACCCCTTTGTTCTTGTTATGCTGCTAACTCGTGTCTATCATCCTGACGTTACAATGACAGCGTGGCTTGCCAGCGCTGTATTTCTAGCCTTGGCAGGATCGGTGTGGCTTGCCAGCGCCAATCCAGCTATAATCCCTACAGGAAATCTTACTCTCCATGTATTAGACTGCAACCTCTACACATTTATTGTGGGATTTTCCCCCTGAGAAGGCAGGCATGCAGGGGGTTGTGCTGTTAGTCTTTGAAGCGCTACAAGGCACTCTGTCCTTTCCTTTAATAGAATTGATATAAAAAGACACTCTGTTCTTTTGATAGCTCTGTAGATGAGTCACTGTCCTATCAAGCCAGACTATTAGCTAGCTCAGTGTTGTTGGCACTGGCTGGCAGCAGCTCTCCTGGATTTCAGACTAGAATCATGACAGGGGAGTGGTGGGAGGCACCAGCTGGGGAACCCCCAAGGGAAGAAGACTCTGAGCCAGGGGATTGGTGGTGGGTTATATGAGTGGTCAGAAGGAAAAGAGGGAGCAGAGTGGGAAGAAGGTGTTGAAAAATGAGGAGGCAACAAGGTTTAGGGAGCAGGAAGAGGCTGGGGCAGAGTGCAGTGGGGACTTGGAGGCAGGGGAGGAGGGGGGCCAGGAGACAGAGATGAGGCAGGTTGCTGAAGAATCCAGGGAGTCTCCCCCTCCTGCTGCGACCTGCTCGCCTCCCCCTGGTCTCCCAGAACATGCAGAGAAATGAAGGAGGAGCAAAGAGAGGCAAGACAATGGAGCCTTAGGCTGCTGGGGAAGGAACCGGGGAAAGCGCCTTAGAGAGTGATAGGAAGGCAGGGAGCTTCAGTCCTTGCAACTGCCTCATTGGGGCAAGACTTACTGGGAAGGGTTGCTGCAACCAACTAGGACTGAGCTGTTTTGTTTCTTTGATAAAGAGTTCACTGACATTGGGTGCTTTGTTATTTTATTGCTGACCTGCGTCTGACACCAGCTCCTGACAAATCATTTCTAGCCCTAGGTGGAGATAGAGCATGAGACTTTCTGCACATGCTCCATCACCGAGCTGCATACACCCCTTTCAATTGCAGTGCATTATCGGAGCATATCTACACTATAGAATTTATAATGTTAAAAATGCATTATTAAAATGTGACTCCAGAGGGTGCTGCAGAGCAGCGAGCCACTGGCAATGGAAAAACTGCCATTAAGTGTTCCAAGCGCTATTAAATACAACGTTCTATAAGATCAATGTACAGTAGATCCAGCCTTGCTCTTCTCTGCTTTGTGGCATCGTGCAGAATCATGTGATGCAGGATCACCTCCAGACTGTCACTGTTTTGTGGGATGGATTCAATCACATACAGGCAATCGTAAATTTGTGCAGGTATAGAAATTTTGTAAAATCATTAAAATAAACCTTAGTACTGTGAGAAACTAGTCTACCAACAATTTGTGGGTGCCAAGACCAGAGCGGGGATTGGCATGTTTCTTCAAGCAGGCTGTGTGTGGCATGCTGATGAAGCACCTACCGTATGTTTAGAGTACAATGAGTGTTTCAAACCAGTAGTGGCTATTGACCCCAGTTTGCATGTGAATGCTTTCCAAAAGACTTTGGTTTCAGGTCAGTGGGGGTCAGGATGATCTGAAAGCAACCTTGGCTGCCCACGGGAGATCAACATAATGGTACAACCATCAGAATGTATTAGGAAGAAGATCTGTATGCTTCTGGACAGTTCCTTGCCTGCCTCCACTCTCATTAAAATAATTAGACTCCTCAGTAGTGGAATTAATCTGTCATATGCTTCCTAGGATAAAAGGAAGTTGAGTAAATTAGAAGTAGTGAAAAACACATTTTTGCTGAGCTAGGAAATCCACTGTGGTAAGAGAGTAAACAAGGACTCTCAGATCACTGTGGGCAGTTCGGCTATTTCTGGATCGGGGCTTCATAAACAAGGCTGGAATCAGTCATTGCTAACCGTTGAACCCTGTAAACCAGGTTTTTCCAGACTTCTGAGTTCATTGGCCCCTTGATGAGCTTTTAAAATTGTCATGGAGCCCAACCCCAATTCTTAGGAATGCAAATGAAATAAAGTCAAGCGATATCAATACATAATCAACATTTATTAATCATCCATCACCATTACTTGGTTGGCATCAGTCTATCTCGGAAGACAATGGAAGATTACACTTTCAGGAGTGAAGTCAAACCATTGGATGGTTACAGCGCCTGCTGTGGCTGAATATGAGACATGTTTTGTTGCAGCGGAGCAGATAAAGGCATCCTAGGAATCATAAAATGTAAAAAATAAGGAATAATATTATTGTATTGTGGAATCTTATTAAATACAGAGGTTCCCCACTGACAAGGGAGGTGCACTCTGTATATGCCCATGCCATTTATTTCCGAGGCTTATAGTTCCGAATTCAATGCTTTGCACTATATCCTCTATATACAAACTTCTTTTCTGCCCCTAAAGGTAAAGGTAAAGGCACCCCTGACCATTAGGTCCAGTTGTGTCTGACTCTGGGGTTGCGGCGCTCATCTCGCTTTATTGGCCGAGAGCTGGCGTACAGCTTCCAGGTCATGTGGCCAGCATGACTAAGCCGCTTCTGATGAACCAGAGCAGCACACGGAAACGCCATTTACCTTCCCGCCAGAGCGGTTCCTATTTATCTACTAGCACTGGCGTGCTTTTGAACTGCTAGGTTGGCAGGAGCTGGGACCGAGCAACGGGAGCTTACCCCGTCGCAGGGATTCGAACCGCTGACCTTCTGATCAGCAAGCCCTAGGCTCTGTGGTTTAACCCACAGCGCCACCTGGGTCCCTTTTTGCCCCTAGGCTCATTTCAACCTCATTTCAACCCCTAGGTCTTTATTCACCCCTTGAGCTTCCGGTTGGCACCGCCGCAGCAGACGGTCGGGAGGACATGTCGGGTCTGACATTCCTCCTCCAGACCGGGAAAAGGGGTGACCACGCCAGCGCAGTGGCCCCCAAAACCCCCGGGAAGGGCGTCCCGGAGTCTCAACTGTCCGGCAGAGCCCCCAATGCCGTGCCTGCTCCCCGGGAGACCTGAGAAAGGGCTCCCGAGGTTGAGCGGGAGGCGGGGCTCATCGGACGTGAAATCCCCCGTCTGGAGCAGCTGCTGTACCGGCTGCTGTGAGCGCGCTGATTCCTCCAAGAAAAGAATTCGGACTGGAGACGTGAGTAGCTAAAAAGGACCTTAATTTGAATTTGAATTAGGCTGGCTTGGGACTTCAAAACGGAGGTCAGTCCCCTGCCATTGAGACAATGTAACAGGAAACTGTTACAGAAGCATTGAAAAGTTGAATGGAGTTTTGCTTTCAAAGACTGTGAATTAACCCTTGTGCCTCCCCTGGTCCAGGGGGTAGCAACAGGAATAATTTAACTCTGACAGATGTGTGGAATGTATTGGAGCCTGGATTTTGGAAATTTTTGAATAAGGAGAAGATTTAAAAGTAACTAAAGGTTTTTTTTAACTGCATTTCAAAATGGCGATGGAACAGGAAATTGACTTGCGGACACTGCTGGACATGCTGGTGGAAATCAGAGCAGAATGTACAGCAGAAATGAGAGAACTGAGATCTGTTGTGAGAAGCACTATGAATGAGATAAGGCAAAGTTTCAACATTGCTCTGACTGGTCCAGATATGCAAACAACTTTGCAGGAAAAAGTATTCGTCAAGGCCGAACTACAGAAGACTACTCTTATCATAGCCAGCTGCATAAAGAGACTTCCCAAATGCAAGATAAAGGACGCTGTTACTTTAAGAAGCAAGAAAAGAAAAATCAGCAGACCCAAATCCAGCAGACCCAAAATAAAGCAGCGGAAAAGAAGCCGAGACGACTTGAACTTGCTATGGAAAGACTGGCCAGAGACTTGGATGATTGTTGCTTTGGTTCCCACTTCGCAAGAAGAATTCTGGTTCTGGGTCCCGGATCCAACAGGAATAGGATGAGTTTTATAAAAGAAGAAATGATTTTTGGATTTCAGGCTTTTGATTTATGGATATGTTAAGGATTGTTTAAATGATATTATGAACAACATGTTAAGTATGATGAAGGATAAGTAACCAATGTTTTGTGTACACTATGATTGATAAGTGAAGTTAATATCAAAGCTACATACCCTGGGGCTAGGGGAGGGAAGAGGGTTGTACTTGTAATTGAATATAAGTGTGCTACAGATGTGAGAAGAAGGAAATATAATTTAATCTGAAGATGATATATTTGATATTGAATTTAGAACCTGTTAAGATTGATATATGCAAACAGATGAAATCAATAGGGGGGGGGGGGGCGAGAGGAAGTCATTTGGTACTGTTTATGTTAGAAGTGACCTGGCCTGAATCGGGGCCAGGCACTGGCAATGTAAAGGGCAATATGTATGGTCAGGAATGTTACCTGACTAAGATATATGTTAAGATGCCTATAAAATTGTAAAACCAATAAATATTATTTTTTTTAAAAAAAGGTCTTTATTCACCCCTTGCAGTCTTATAGACCCAAAGGGGTCAATATCAATCACTATGGGAAAACCTGCTCTAAATGGAGAAAATCCAAAGAAATGTGTTCTTCTTAAGTATACAGAGTAAAGCAGGAGTGAGGAACCTTTCCAAATGCTGCTGTATTAAAACTCCCATCAACCACAGCCAACCTTATTTACCTGTTTTACGTTTAAAATGGCAAAAAGGGGCTATCAAAATATATTGGGATGAATGGAATCAAGTTGTACGTTCTTGAGAGGTATTTCAAAAAGAAATGCATAACAAAGCACTTTGCAAGAGCAGAGCTTGAGCCACAGAAAAATATTCCAGGCACTCATTTTGCTGAAGTACACATTTCATCAAAACTACAAAACCAAGTTAAAGAGTGTTCCTGTTTCGCATAAGTTGTTTAGTGCCAAAGGACCTTGGCCTAGAACAGGAAGGCTCACCCTGTGGTTGGAAAAAAAGAAAAGTACTGAAAAGACAAACTGTTTTAGCCAAGGAGAAACAAAGTATTTCCTAGCCCGGAGATATGTTTGCTCCTGTAAACAGTTTTGCAATCATTTGGCATCCTTCCTAGGTTGAAAAGCTGATAGGAAAAAAAACCTTTTGAATATACTCAGATGGAATATATTCAGAGGGACCCTATTTTTCCGGACTATCTGCTGCATAATGAATATTTGGTGGGTGGGTGTGGGGGATATATGTTAATGAATAGTAATGAAGGAGATTTCCCATCCCGCAGTTTGGTAACTGAAAGACTTACATTTTAGGGATCCTTTTCACAGTATGGGAGAAATGTAAGAGTAGCTTTGCTGGATCAGATCAAAGGCCTGTCTAGCCCAGCATTCTGTTTCCCAAAGGAGCCAAACACAAAATACCTTTGGGAAGCCTATGAAAAAGACATGAGCACAACAGTCCTCTATGGTTATTGTTCCCCAGAAATTGGTATTCAAACGCATGCTGTCTGTGAACCTGGAGGGTCCCTATATTCATGACAAGTAATACCCATTGTTTACTCTTATCCCCAATGAATTTATCTATCACTTTTCAAAGCTTTCTAACTTGGTAACCATCAATTCTTGAGGCAGGGAGTTCCATAGTTTAACTGTCCACAATATACACCAGTAATGCGGAAACATCTAACTCTGTGCTTCCTTCATAAGGCACAGGAACATAGGAAGCTGCCTTATCTACTAAGTCAAATCATTGGTTCACCTAGCTCAGTATTGTCCACACTTAACTCACAGCGTTCCTCCCAGGTTCAGGAAGGTTTCACTCCTGGCTCTACCTGAAGATGCCAGGGATTGAAAAGCAGGTGTTCTGCCACTGTGCTGTGGCTTGTTCCCAAAATGTGACAGTAAGGATGGTTGGCACATGCAGGAAGGTGCATAAGGATTAATCTCCCTCCCCACCAACCCCAACTTTCATTACCAGCCAGGTGAGGGAGGGTCACAGAGCAACTTCCTTTCTTCCTTATCTGAAGAAGTGTGCATGCACACGAAAGCTCATACCAAGAAAAAACTTACGTTGGTCTCTAAGGTGCTACTGGAATTTTTATTTTATTTTTTATTTTGTTTTGACTATGGCAGACCAACACGGCTACCTACCTGTAACTGATTCCTTTCTTATACTAATTGACCCATACTTAGGGGCCATTATGGCCCTTGCCTTGCTAATTCAACAATGGGCTCCTCTATTAGATTTTAGCCCTTACACATCATACAGTGTAACCCACCCCCTCAAAAAACTATGCTTAGAACAGGTTACTTAGATTGAACATGGTTATATATCCAATACTTTCTGAGGACTGCACTATCAAGGCAAAAGTAAAACATGAAGAAATAATCTCCAGACATGCATTCAAAAATAGCAAAATGATGCCGAATATTAAGCAGAGTGCTTTTACTAAAAGAAAGAAAGCTGCCACCTGCAACAGAGGCAGCAGCAGAAACAGCAGCGAGGCGTCTACTACGACTACCGGCATGCATCTCGCGGCACAGCGAATGGGACTCGGGCAGCAGCTCAAAGCGGGCACATCAAAACTCCCATCATGCACTTGGGCCCGCCAATTTTCCTAGAGCGCCCCGGCAGGTAAAGGAGGTCAACGAGCTCGCCATTTCCGGCGCGCGGTGCAGGACGGGAATGCGAGTAGCGCTATTGGCCGGCGCTTGCCCCGCTTTTCGGCAAGCAGGAAGCGATAGCGGCGGCTGAGGAGGCTCGGCGGGGCGGGAGGCTCCTCCGGGTGAGTGTTTCTCGGATCCTTCCGATTTTCTCGAGGTCGGCGCTCGCCTCTGGCCGAGGCTGGCGTCGAGAAGGGATCGATTTAATGCGCGATTTGATGACGTAATAACGGCTCTGGAGACAGGGCCGCCGCTGGGGTTGCGCCGGTCTATGCGCCGGCTGCCTTATGGCGTCTTTCCGCCCGCGCCGGACAGTGCGGGGACCTCCCGCTCCGTTCTCTTTTTTTCCTTCAGGGAGACCCTTTCGCTTCTCGTCGCCCCTCGACGGTTAGGCCTTCCGCTTAGCCCGCTTTAGCAGCTCATTGGCCCGCTTCTCTACCTTCCAGTGCTGCGATTGGCTGACCAGCCGATGATTGACGTGCGTGCCCCCAGTGGACTCAAGTGCCGTGTGGCTCTCTAAGTCTAAGAGACATGCTTCTGAGCCTGTTTGAGGGGCACGTTCTGCTCCCGGGGTCTCCTGGCTTCTAAGCTAAGAAAGCAGCAGGGCTCTTATTGCAGCTAAGAGGTGTTATGATTTCTTGCCGGAAATAAGTGCTGCCTTTTCATTTAAGAAGCTCAAGGTAGCTGACAGCAGCATCAAACCATAATTTAGTAGTGGTTAAGATTCAAAAGAACCCTTTTTTAAAAAAAGGAACCTGGCCCTTGTCAAAAAGCAGTTTTGTCTTCAAGACAGGACTGAGAGCAGAGAATCGCAGCTCTTCCAAAGCCTTCCCATTTACCCCCTGAATGGAGCTTGCAGGGTACAGTTTGAGAAACTTTGCATTAGTGTCCAGTGGATGTGTCATGTGATCCTTATTTGACAGAGAGGGCGAGAGAGAGAGAGAAATAAGCCTGTAGCACGTGGTTGCAAACCTCAGCACACACATGACTACAGAGAGAATCCATGGTAAACAGCTGTGAAGTGCAGCACAGCAGTGACATTTCGATGCAAAATCAAACGTATGCAATGATGCATGAGACAGTTGGGTGCCTTGGGTGATGAAATACAGGGAACCTGTATTCTGATTTTTTTAAACACAGCAATCCTAATGGGGCAGAAGACGTGACACATCCAAAGTCCTGCCCTGTACTGTGGCCCGCTCTCCCCACTCTTATTTTTCATTTTCTGTTCCATTGGTTCCTGGAGTTGGTGTACTTCTGTTTCCCCCGTTTGCTAGCAGGTGGCAGGGGGTAGTCCAATGAAGGAGACTGCATCAAATTCCCCCAACATGCCCTTATATACCCCATACCTCCTTTGAGCTCAACATCTCTTGAGCACCAACAGCACTGGAATACTATTTTTACCTCAGGATCTTCAAATTGATGTTTTTTATCCTGGCTATTACAAATCTGAAATAATTATTCTCTCATTTGGATGATCCCAGACCCTAGTCTGAAGGAATGTAATACAGCAACCTTGCTGAAGCCAGAGACCTGGGTCGAGTCAGTGCCTGGATGGCACTGAGAACCTAGTATACATACAGCACCTTGAATTCCATGATGGAGGAACAGGGGGATAGAAACATAATCAACATTCCTAAATGCTTCCTAGCTGCATGGAATTGAGCCATAGAAAAGTGACAATTGTACCACCATGTATGTGGGTGTATAGTTTATCTGTATGTATGTACATACTGTGTATGTATGTACATACTGCTTGTAGAGAATCTTATCCCATTTTAGTTTTAACTTCCAGCAACCCACCGGCTTAGTGGATTACGTACAGCTTGCAACCCCAAAACCTGTTTAGCTACTCTCTGGGCTCCTGTGGCCACACAAACCCCAAATGCATAGTTTCTTTTCTTTCTAGGCCTCTGCTCTCTTGTCTTGTAGCATTGGCAATATAAATGCATGTTGCCTATGGTTCTGATGAATGAAACACTTAGTTAAAGGGGGTAATGAAAACCTAGCCCGTTCAGGTTTTTTTTTAAAAGAAAACCTTAAAAGTTAAGAAATGCAGGTGCTTCAGATTCCTATGGCTGGATACCAAAATCTCCCTCCATACAACAGTGTTTTTCTCTCCAATAACCCACACCTTTTCTTACTGCCATCACTTCCTTTCCCCTCAACTGCCAGTGTTTCTCTTGAGTATTCCTTAGCCAGATTGCTGCCCTTGGCTTTCCTGGCCATGCTGCTGTTGGCTTCCTTGGTTCTATTGTGACTGGGGTTCTTCATCTCCCCTTGTACCATGGACTTCATATTGTCTTCAGCTATCTATGCACTGTGTTTTTATATAATGAGTCTTGTATTTGCTATAGTTTCTCCAGATGTGGTAGGTGTAATACTGTGTGCTTCTAACTTTACTCATCATTTTATAGGACCCGCTTCTGATTCTGGATACCTATTGCTGATGAATATCCTTGCTTACTGTAACCATTTATGGCTATGGACTGTGGAGTTCTCATTACGACTGATGATCTTTCCTAGACAAATCTATTAGCCATGGAAGCTGAAGAGACGATGGAATGCATTCAGGAATTTCCAGAACATTACAAAGTAATGTTGGACAGACTGAATGAACAGCGGGAGCAGGATCAATTCACAGACATCACTTTGATTGTGGATGGTATGTCGTGATGCAAACTGGGTCTCACACAAACATATTGTCCGTAATTTGAATTAAGGCAAGGCATCTGGACTTAAGCCAGTTCAGTTTCATTGAAGTTGAGTGACAGTCAACCGAAATTTGAATAACATAGCTTGTTTAGTTTACAGTTTTAGGCTAGTTACATATACCCCTGCCTAGGATGCAGTCCCATTCAACTCAGGACTTAAAATTCCCAGTTGACTGGCATAAGATCAAGCTGCACAAATATTGTAGAAGGCAAAACATTTTACTGCTTGCTTTATTATATGTATTACCAGCTTTCACAATTTTAAATGATTTTTCTGATAATTGGATCTATTTCGCAAGAATATACAGCAAACTGAAATGTTGCATTCATCCCTAAACCATTTGATAATATAGATTTGTGTGCTGTATTAGCTTGTGAAGAAACCGGATGCTGCATTCTCTCTCCCCCCCCCCCCATCCAAAGTACACATCCAGCGCCGTAGCTAGCTGCTCGGGCGCCCGGGGTGGCACAAATGCCCTGCACCCGGGGGTGGGGCAAGCTGGGGCAGAGCACGCTGCGTGGAAACTCCACGGAGTCCGCAAGCCCCATGTTGCCGTTTTGGGCAGTGCGGAGCCTGCAGGTGCCTAAGCCACCACGTCACTACCCAAGAGAGATGTGTGGCTCGGGTGCGGTGCAGGCCAGGCCCTGCAGTCACCCCCCTCAGTGATTACACCCGGGGTGGCCTGCACCCACCGCACCCCCCTTTCTACACCGACGTCCACATCCCATCCTGATGTGCTTTTTCATAACATTATTTAGTACATGCAATCCTCATTTTGCACGGGAGTTACGTTCTGGGGGCCCACGCATGTCGGTGGGGCCCACGTAAAGTGTTTCACCCTGTCCCCATCCCAACATTTTAGGGTCACTTTCTGGTTCAGCGCTGATCGCACGTCAGTTGGATGTGCATAAAACAGTTGTTGCCTGTATTGTTAAATCACCAAGTCCAAATGAGACCTCCACTAAAGAGGTCTAAATACCTAGTGTTTGACGTGAAATTTGGAGACACGTACTCTGTGGGAAAGACTTGAAACTGCAGTGTTCTTGGTCTTGTTAATATAGAAGGCTGTATATTAAAATGTTTTTCTTCTCCACTATGACCATCTAACATATTTATATCCAGTTCTTTCTCTCCTTCTAGGTCACCATTTTAAAGCCCATAAAGCTGTTCTTGCTGCCTGTAGCCAGTTTTTCTACAAATTCTTCCAAGACTTCACTCAGGAGCCTCTAGTAGAGATAGAAGGTAACTTGATGATTCTGTTAGATCCAGAACTCATGCATGAAAAGAATTAGGAAAACAAAAACCCTGCTATGTCTCTTTCACTTGTCTTCCCATGCTCATAGGCATACTTTCAGATTAGGACTGAGAGATATTTTCCTGGGAAGTGTTTCATTCTAGTCATATCCCGCCAGTTCTTAGGCCTAGAACGTATAGCAAAGTGGAATTGGGTTAATACATGTACACAGTATCATTACTTCTAGCTCAGGGGTGGGCATGGAACAAGGGCCAGTTTCTGGTGCACCAGCTACCTACTGGTACCTACTGGTAGCTGGGATTCTTGCAAATGTTGTATGGAATGGGCCTTAGTCTAATCCAGCAAGGAACTTCTTATTTCAAAAGTAAGAGTGCGTGTGTTAGCATGGATGTGGAACCTTTTGCGGCCTGTGGGTTGTATTACCTTCTGTATTTCCAGGGGTGATGTGACAATGGTGGGCAAGTAGAGAGGCAAAAAACTAAATTTTAGTTTGACTCAGTATGTTAGTCTCTGTGCACCCTCATACACATCTCTCTTATCAAGGGAAGTAAAAAAAAGCATCATCAGAGTTCAAGGACGCAGCCAAGGAGGCTGTGAGTCAGGATCAGTGAAAGACGTGGCTTGGAGAGAGTGGGGTGGCAGTGCAAGGGTGTGGTGTGGGGAGAGCCCTGAGGGCCACATTTGGGCCCCCGGCCTGAGGTTTCCCACCCCAGTGTTAAGGAGTTCCTGCATAAGCACAGTTGTTTGTAAAAAAAAAAAAGTACTTTTATAAAAAGAAGACTTTGTAAGACAAGCCAGCCCAGTGAGCTACACCTTTTCCAGATCATCAGCATGTAAACTTAATAGTTTCATTCTGTGTTCTGATAACTAAATAGAACTTCCTGTGTCTAGACATTACGTCCAATTATTAAATGCTGAGAGCAGACAGCAGGAAGTGGCCATAAAACATAGCCCAGCTAGTTACTGATGCAGGCAGTATGAACTGAATGGAGTTGAAAATTATCCTTCAAGGCTTTTAGTGCTGTGAACCACCCTGAGATCTTTGGATGAAGGGTAGTATACAAATTTAATTAATAATAATAATAATAAGGCAGTTGTTTAGGTATTTACTAGCAAAGCCTCTGTGCAAAGCCTAGGTTTCATTTTGTTCTTTGCTATCATTAGGTGTAAGTAACATGGCATTTCGTCACTTAATTGAGTTCACATACACCGCCAAGCTGATGGTCCAAGGGGAAGAGGAAGCAAGTGATGTCTGGAAAGCAGCGGAGTATCTTCAGATGCTGGAAGCCATTAAAGCACTTGAAATCAGGTGAGTGTGGTTTCTCAGAGGATTGTGCCTTGGGAAGGCATGTTAGAACTATCTTTAGCCATCTTTGATGCTCTGGCCAGGTTCTCCTCTTGTTGGCTTTCCATGATGATGACTACTGCATCATCCTGTGGTCTTCATGATAAATAAGTGGGGCCGCCCTTGGGTCTGTTCTGGAAGCTTCAGCCACTGCAGAATGCTACAGCCAGACTCACGATAGAAACTGCTGCAAACAAATGACGCTGCTGTTAAAAGACCTGGTTCAAGATTCTTTTACTAGTGTACAAAGTGCTGAACAACTTAGGCCCAGGATGCTTTAAGTACTGCCTTACCCCCTATGTCCCAGGGCACAGGATCATGCCCTCCTTCCCTTTAGGAGCATAAATTCCTGCCACTAGGTCTAACTGTTACACCTTCAGCAACAGTGACCTGTATTTGGAATAGCCAGTTTTCTCATTTAAAGCTGGCTACGGATTCTGAGTTAAAATGAGAAGCCTGGTTACCCTTAAGTGCAACAGAACTGCCCTTTTGATGTTATGCACTGTGTTGTGTATAATTTTTCTAGGAACAAAGAAAATGCATTGCCGTCCGAATCGGATCAGGCAGAAGATAAGAGTATAGCCAAAAAGAGGAAGATAGCAGAGACCTCCAATGTTATTACTGAAACACTGCCCTGCGCAGAATCTGAGCCTGTTGAAATTGAGGTGGAGATTACAGAAGGGGATATCGACGTGGAAGAAAATAACGTTGAAGCACTTGAGGAGGTAGCTTCTGCTGAACAGTCGATAAAGTACATACAAACCACGGGTACATCAGATGAGTCTGCTTTGGCTCTGCTGGCAGATATTACCAGCAAGTTCCGCCATGGGGAGAGGAAAAGTGAAATTCAGGAAGAGTGTGACGACGGGTCTGATCCAACGGGCAAGCAGGTGGAGGGCATTGAGATAATGGAACTTCAGTTGTCGCACGTCAACAACCTTTTCCACTGTGAAAAGTGCAACCGTACGTTTAAGTTGTTTTACCACTTTAAGGAGCACATGAAAACGCACTCCACAGAAACTTACAAGTGTGACCTATGCAACAAAAGGTACCTGCGCGAGAGTGCATTGAAGCAGCACCTTACCTGTTACCACCTTGATGAAGGTGGTGCCAACAAGAAACAGAGACCTGGCAAAAAAATACACGTCTGTCAGTACTGCGATAAGCAATTTGACCACTTTGGACATTTCAAAGAGCACCTTCGGAAACACACAGGTAACTGCAATTCCCTTCTCCTTCCAGTTGCAGACAAGTCACACCACTTCCTGTGGTTCTCGCCTCCCCGCAGTGATTCTCGCCGTAACATTTTGTACAGTCTTCATTGGTAGTGGAATAAGAATGGTGTAAATGTTGATCAAAGCCTTTATAAATGGAAGGTAATCTAGGAACCATTTAAGGCTGGCCTGCATAACTTGCCACCCACCCAAATGCCAGTTGATTCTTTTTTTATTATTATTTAAAGCTCTTTGTAGAGGAAACCCCGCCTCTGTTCCAAGGCCTCTGGCAAGCACAGAGAACTTTTCGAGATAGGCTGAGGCTTGCCTTGCTTGCACAGAGATCTGGATAAGGATAAAAATAGCCTAGCTTCTTTTTTTTACTCAAACTGCTGCATGTATCAGGGACTGCTGAGAGGCCTTAGAGGACACTATTACAGTGGTACCCTGGGTTACGCACCCCCCGTGTTGCTGATGTTCGACTGCCGGATGCGCACAAGCGTTCTGCGCACTTCGCGCATGCGCAGAAGCGGATAATGTGGGTTTTCCTTTGGCTTTAATGCTAGTTAGTGAGTTAGAATGAGCAAAGAATATATTAGGAATTCTTTGCAAAGTGCTTCTTAAATGCATTTTACAGATGGAGAATCTCAGGCTGCACTTGAAAATATTACCTATATAGTGTTAAAGTTGCAAGAGCAACTGAGTGGAGAGGAACAGGAGTGCAATAAAACCAGTTGCACAGGCCTTGTCAATGCCACTAGCCCTAGATGTATCGCCACACAGTTATGCTTTATAACGTGAGCAGAGCTTGCTGACATAAATGAATGAGGTTGTGCTTGCAGAACTCAACCACCCACCTTTGACAGCAATGCTCTGCATAGCAGGGCTTTCATCGGCATGCGAAACACCCACCTGTGTTTGTAAAACAGCTCCATCCATGTTGCGTGTTGCTCTTAGGTGGTAGACTGTTCAATACAGTACAGGGAGCCCCCATTTACGTGAGAGTTACATTCCAAGGCACTGTGCGCATCAGTGAAATTGTGTATATTTGAAACACCACTGGAAAAGCCTGCAAACAGCCCGTTCCGCCCCTTTTTGTGACGCTTTTGAGTCACTTCCGGGTTCGGTGTGGTATGCAGGCGTGTGGTCACAAACATATTGAATGCGTGTAAATGGGCGGGTTGCCTGTAATTCAACTTGCAGTGCCCTTATTGCCGGGAATGGCTGGATTATGTATTCAAGAGACCTTTTGATTTGCAGATCTTCAGTGCCTGCATAGGTTTCTCTCTATACCACAAAAACATGAACTTTGCTTCCTCCATAAAAATGATCGCTGAGATCAATCTGAAGTTAACCATCTTCTTTACCAGCAGACAGACGTTGTGCAATGCTCTGCTTACTGCGTTAAGGAAAGTATGTTTTGCCCCTAAGAAAGTTACATAAATAGCTTTAACCCATCTGTTCTTTTTGTGTATCAAGGTCTACATGTGCATTGACTGCACTGTGCATTATAATTCATTTGGTGTCTAACCTTAGACTAGGTACTAGTGTGAGTTGTTTCTCCACAGCATCGCTGAATGGTTTAGGACAGTGATGGCTAACCTTGACACTCCAGATGTTTTGGGACTACAACTCCCATCATCCCTGACCACTGATCCTGTTAGCTAGGGATGATGGGAGTTGTAGTTCCAAAACATCTGGGGTGTCAAGGTTAGCCATCACTGGTTTAGGAGATAATGCAATAGATGAATGGATAACCCTTCACAATTTGCAAGGGGCATTATTATTATTATTATTATTATTATTATTAACAACAACAACAACACTTCAGTAAGATATAAGTTACAAATCCTGCTCAGTGTCACTTAGAAAGGGAAAGCATTCAGCTTCTCTATCCAGGAATGTTGAGCTCTCCAGTGGCTCCTGTGGGAGACATTATGCCGCACACACAATAAAAAAATTAAATGATAACTAATCCATGACTATCAGGGCAGAATTGCATGCCATGAAGCACAACACACGTATCAAATAGTGATTTCCCTATAAGGTGAATAATGGGAATGGGAAAATTATGCAGGAGAGAATTGCCAAATGCAGATGTGCATTGAATGAGCCTATTCCTCACTTGCGCCAGTTCTCTGCTGCAAATGCCTCTCTGGTGGGCTCTGAAGCTTGACATAAACCTGACTGTGTGGGGAATGGCCTGGGGGTGGGGGGTGTCCGTGTCAGCATTTGCAAGGGAGGATTGGAGACATTCAACACCCCTCTCCCAAACGCCACACTTGTATGACTATCGCAAACAGTATTTGGGGGAAGCCGCTTGCCAAGGTAGCATGTAGTTCCACCCTCAGGTATATATATAACCTTACCTACTTTTACCTGTGAATGAGCCACATTGGGCACGGCGATGCTTGTTTCCTGTGCCATCTTATTTGCTGTGTTTTTAAGGGTGGGCTATAAAATGGAATAGATGAATCTATGAGGGGATAGGTATGTTCTCGGCTAAGAGCCATAGCAGATCATCCACTTTCAGAGATGGACGGATAATCAGGAATGTTGCTCCATTTATGAACACAGCAACCTAGGCGGCTAATATCACAAGAGACAAAATATCACAAAAGATGACCCTGCTTAGTAGTCTAATATCACTGATCTAACCCTACATAGTAGTCCCTAAACTCTTTATTCTTGTACTTCTACACCTCTTGGATAGCTGAAGTTTGGGAATGGGAAACTGGCAAAATCCCACCTAATTACGGGGGTGGGGAGGTGAGTTTGTAACAGTGAAAAAGCTGAACCTGAGGCAACCTGATTTTCATTTTTTGGTCATGCCTTGATATTTGCCTTGATAGGTGAAAAACCATTTGAGTGCCCAAACTGCCGCGAACGTTTTGCTCGAAACAGCACACTCAAATGCCACCTGACAGCATGCCAGTCCAGCGCTGGTGCTAAAAAGGGACGGAAGAAACTTTATGAATGTCAGGTATGTAATTTTGCCCATCGTGATTCTGGTCTAGCGAATCTGACCATGTAGGCAGCCTGTGTTGTGGATAAGGTGGCCGGGGCGGGGTTGTGGGAGCTGATCTCTAGTTTGGCTTTGCTGCAGAACACTTAGCACCGGGTTGTTGCAGCAACATGTGGTGCTAAACTACACAGGACCCTGTAGTAATATTTAGAAGCCTGGAGCCCTTAAAGTGTCAGAAGAGAAAGCAATATGTGTGAAAGCCATTCTCCCTGTCTTCAGAGTTTATTTTAAAGTTGCTTGTGTAAAGCCCGTGCTGATAGGTGATTTGTTTTAATTGAAATAGTGTTGCTTCTTCTCAGTGCTTTAATATAATAGTTTGTTGTTTCTCCAAAATTTAATGCTGGGGTGTGAGTGAAGATCTACTTGGGCTAATTGCAATGGGGATGTTTTTCAACTTAGTATCTGCTTGTTTTTATACCATATCTAGAATTTGGTAGATAGTAAGAAATTATTCTTCGCTGCTGTAGCTTTATTAAGTTCTATCTCCCCCACAGTATTTTATGCAATGATGGTTTATGGAGTGATGAAGGTTAGTAACGTCTCTTCAAATTGTAAGATTAAAGTTGGATTCTAATATACAGTCCACCAAAGAATCTTTACAGCTTATTCAAATTTGGTATGAAAAAAACCCTCTTGTTTTCTCATTGTAGAATTGTATATTTGCTTTAATTCTTGGAGTTTTTTTATTACAACAAATAAATTTCAGTAGAATATCTTGCGATTTTGCCGATTTAGCTGGGCGAGTTTGAAATGGGAAATTGATTTTTGGTAACACTGCCATTTTCAAAGTGGAGATTGTTCCAGAAAAGACTAAGGTTAATTTTTCCCGCTGATACTTTGTCTTTAGCACTATGTTCATTTTTGTTGTTGTTGTTAAAGATAGGCACAGAAGCAGTTTTTATTTCTTTATTTTATTTATTTTATTTTATTGCTATTGCAGAAGACTAATCAACGTTACTCTTCTGGCTTTCCCTCACTTGCTTTGCAAGAGATCCTCCTTCCTCTCTTTCTGGCATGTGCTCCAATGACAGCGCCCTTAGGGAATGGCTGTTAGGTTAGGACGTCCTGCCCTTTGTGTAGCACACCTGCAGCAAGATTCTTGCAAAAAGCTTGTCTGGTCATGATTAAAAAAATGTTGTTACTCTGCAGTTCACTACTTTGCTACTCACTGAGCATGGGGAGCACCCAGCGTCCTCCTTGGGTGGGCTCAGACCACAGACATATTTATATACTAGCTTTTGTTTCAGAGTGATTTGCGATAAAACCATATATTAAAGATACAAGCACAGGGCAGCTGGCAATATTTTAAATGCCTTGAGTACTGGGAGAAAGGGCTTTGTCTGGTACAGCACCTGAAAGAAACTGTTGGAACCAGGCAAAACCTTCTAAGGGAGGGAATGCCATGGAGGAAGGCCAAAAAACAAAACTTTGAGTGAATGGCTGTCAGACTAAAAGAAGCTGAGTTGCTTAGCGGTAGCACATTTGAAGATGGACAGAAGAACCTATTAAACAGCCTTGCAAAATGCCCACAAAAGTTACAAGCATGCCATATTTTTGCTAGCCTGCTGGGAGCTATCCCAGAAGGGATGAGAGTCCCATCCCTCCTGCAGTAACTTGCTGCATTTCTGTGATGGGCGTGGAGAAGAAGGCTTCCCTTCTAGGACAGCCCACTTGGATTCTATGATGGCCATAGAGGAGGGATTCGGTGTTTCTCTCCTCTGCTTGTCCATCCAGTCACCTGCTTCCAATTCCTTGTTACCTAGAGGCAGTGTGGTGTAGTGGTATAGAGCGGTAGACTCATAATCTGGGGAACCGGGTTCGCGTCTCCGCTCCTCCACATGCAGCTGCTGGGTGACCTTGGGCTAGTCACACTTCTTTGAAGTCTCTCAGTCCCACTCACCTCACAGAGTGTTTGTTGTGGGGGAGGAAGGGAAAGGAGAATGTGAGCCGCTTTGAGACTCCTGAAGGGGAGTGATAAAGCGGGATATCAAATCCAAACTCTTCTCTTCTCTTCTTCTCTATAGCTGCCAGGTGAGTGCTTGAATGCAAGGTGCATTACTATAACATTTTTTGGAAGAGAGAAGTATAATGATTTTACTAATGATAAAAATGTTAAAGGTGCTAAATAAGTCTTATTGCAATAGCTTTCCAAAAGACTAGATGCACATGCATACAGTCATTAGTTGTGTCATTCTATGGAGGTAATCCTGTGTAAGGAACTGCTGTGCAGTTCTGCATAATGCCTTTGGGGGTTCCCTTAACTATTATTTAGTTAGTTATCGGGTTGCTTGTAACTGTGAACTGATTTATAGTTAGCCCAATTGGCTGACACAGGGAAAGTTGGGTCCTAAGCAGTGGAATTGTTTTGTTGCCACCCGGGGTTTTAAAGAAATAAACTGAACTGAAAAGAATGACCCGAAGACATGCAATGAACTTTGGTTAGCATTACTACAGCTGTTGTATTTTGTTCTTCCAGGTCTGCAACAGTATATTTAACAGCTGGGATCAATTCAAGGATCACTTGGTAATACACACAGGTGACAAGCCCAACCACTGTACCTTATGTGACGTGTGGTTTATGCAAGGCAGTGAACTGCGGAGGCACCTGCAAGAAATGCATAACATCACAGAACGGCTTGTGACTGAGGACATTCTCCCAGTGGACAGCGACCCGGTGGCATCCATGACTATCATAGAGCAAGTGGAACAAGTCCATGTCTTGCCCGTAATTCAGGTCCAGGTGGATCCAGCACAAGTGACTGTAGAGCAGGTGCATCCGGATTTGATACAGAATAATCAAGTAAAAGGTGAACAAATAGCGGAGCTACAAGAGCAGGTGGAGATAAGCTACTTAGAAGTGGAGCACATTCAGACTGAGCAAAGTGCTGAAGTGCACGTGGAGGAGCTAGACGTGGAGCACGTGAACCAGTTACAAATGGAAGAGGTTCAGGCGCAGCTTATAGAGGAAACGGATATAGAGCAAGTAGAATCGGGACATGTGGATCAAGGAGAGCTGGAAGCAAACCCGCCTGTTCAGGCAGAGGAGGTGGAAGCACACACAGCAGATCATGAAGAATCTGATGATTTAAAAACTCAGCCAATAGTGGATATGCAAGAGGAAAAGGTGGAGACCTAGGAAATGTTGACTGCAGTACCTGTGATTTGGGGGGTGGAGTGGGAAATGGAATACCAAACTATTTTTGTTAATTTACTTGTATGACTTTTGCACCACCAATGGATGGCTCTCTTGTATCGATGCTGTTGAGGAAGTGGACAGGTGGACCAAAGTTAGGATATTTGAATAAACTGCCCTTCTTGAATTTTTTTTTGGGGGGTGGGGTGGGGGATAATCCCCCTTTCCTAACAAAAACAAAACAAAAAAACCACGGAACAAAGCCTATTCTAGAGATGAACAAGCTTTGTGTGAAGTTTAATAGTAAAGTTTTGGTAGATTGTACCATTTAGGTCATACTGTTGTCATTGGGAGAGACTTCTGGAGCAAGTTCTGTTTTCTTTTCAGAGTATCAATTTAGTGTTAAAACAGCAAGGTTCCAACATTCAGATGGATTATATAAGGACTGCAGATAATTTATCCCCTTCCCCCCTCTAATATTAATTTTTGCAGTAGCTGCAGTCTTTGCTTTATTTATCTTCTTCAGGTTAACCACAGATCCAATTCACGCATCACAGCAAATGCGGCAGTCTCTCCCACTTCACGCTTCCAGCGGGAGCAAAAAACCACAATCCCTGGTTAAGTGCTATGTCTGAACTGGTTAACTATGGTTTACTGTGACATGTGAACACACTCCCTGTCTTTAAGCCTAGGAGTGGATTGGTATGGAGGTAGAGTGTGTTACAGGTGGGGTTTTTTTTGTTTTTTTGTTAAAAAGAACCCTTGTGCCTTCTCACAACTAAGGAATTAAACTTCCACAAAGCTTTTAGGACATTTACAAAGCTAATGCAGAAGAGACAGTGTAGATATTGCTGTACAGTGCTTTGTAATTTTGTTTACAATTGTCAGCTACCAGGGTTTTTTGCATTACAATAAACTTAAGATTGGGGGGAGAGATTAGTTCAACACGGGCAGTTTTGTTTTGTTTTAAAGGGCCAATTATAATAGGAAAATTTTGGCTGCATCTGTAGCAAGGAATGAGTTGGCTGAAAGGTTGCACTGGCATCTTATCACCAGATTTTTATTTTTAGAAAAAAAAGGTACATTTTATATTTAAAGAAAATGCATTTTAAAAAGAATACAAAGTAAATGTGTCTGCTCAATGCATCAGGCTACTGTTTTATTATTTAAACTTTTTTGAACCTTTACAGAAAGATCTTGTGCTTAAAAGATTGGGGGGGGAATCAAAAGCCATAGGTATGAGTGTTTTAACTGTGGATTTATAAGAGTAGGAGTGTAAATATTTAATCAGTATTATTGGACAATAAAACAGTACCAACCACAAAATTCTCAGTTAATGTAGTATTTGTTCCTTCTTAGGGCCGTTTTGGATGTTATACAAAAAAGTTGGGCTGGTCCAGGAGTGTAAGCTTTCCAGGGAGCCGTGGCCAATCCTGTCCTTACAATATGTGCATTCAGCTTGTTTCCAGTGCCAGCACTAGACCCTTTGCTGCCTGAAATGCCACCCTCCCCTCCCTCATTGGGCCAACACTTTAAAAAGTATTGCTGCACCATTGAGACACCAATGCCTACCTTCATCAGATGGGTCCCTCCTGATGCTGTTGAACTCCAGCTCCCATCAGTCCTAGCCAGCATAAGCAGTAGTTGGGTGTGATGGGATTCTGTTGTCCAACAGCATCTAGAGGACCACAGATGGCCCATCCCTGATCTAAGTGCCCCATCCCCATATCACGTGAAGCACCTGTTTGCATGGCAGGGCTGACCCTGTTTGTTGTTTTTTCACATTAGATCTTAGGTATACCTGAAGTATTAAGCACATGGGAAAGCCTTGCAATTGGGTTGAATTGGGCTTCCTTAAGTGAAGGTTTTGACCTCCTTGGAGGTGTGTTTTACTGCACTTTTATCCTGTTTTTCCTCTAAGCAGCTCAAGCAAGCATCCCTGTTTTTGCCCTCGCAGGCAAGTTAAGGTGACAGGTGTTAATTGGTATAAGGTTACACAACCTTATGTACACAACCTCTCCTGACCTGAGTGGGGAATTGAACCCTGGTCTCCTAATTCCTAGTTGTGACACACTAACCACTACACTACACCCATGTCTCTTGGGAAGCCTAGGCCTCTGGATCACCTTTACCAGGAGAGGCTCAAACAGTGATTGTGCTGAAAATGTGACCCATTGCCTAGCGAGCAGAACGCTCAGGAAAAGCAATGCAAATAAATTAAGGGCATCATAGAGATTTTGTGTTAGAGTGGCTGCATTCAAATGGAACGGGGAAAAGAAGGCTCTAATTCTTGACTTTCTTCAGGTGGCCAGCGTCAAGACACTCCCATACTGGAGTTCACAGTGATCGGAGACTTGCTTGTGCTGTCTCCACAAACTGCTTGCACCATATTCTAAAGCTTTTATCTCCTACAGTGAGCCACGGGCGATGTAAAAGTGTGTGCGCACACACACACACACACACACCGCTCATTGCTGAGGGTGCTTATAAGGAAGGCCCTTTTCACATACAAATTGTAAATTGAAGTATATGCTGGGAGTTTCAATGTAAGGCCTCTGTCCTAAGTATTCCTGGTTCCATAGGACTGACTTCAGAGAAGGTAAGTTTTTTTGTTTGTGAATATTTTATTAGTGGAATATAAGAACAACATATAATCAAATACAAGCAATCAAATACAGTTTTCCCCTAACTCCCCCCCCAAAACTGCCCCAACTACGTCCAGGTAATTACATTAGTAATATAATCAAATAAAAAATATTTCTACAGTTGCTGGTTAAAAAATATCATTCCACATGCTCCCATGTGGTAAGTTAAGGTAAGGTAAGTTAAGGATGGGGCTGTTAACGCGAAATACATTTTAACAAGTCTTAACTTGGGGGGGGGGGACTTGTCCCAATACATTCTTTCTGCTGATGTCATCACTGCAGTGAGGGCTGTATGTCTAGAACCAAATACCCAAAGCTGGAGGTTAGGAACCAGAAATCTGCTCTGGAAAAAGATGGGCGGATAACGCAGAAGACACCGGAATGGAGCAGGGAGGCAGTGATATCTGAATTCTCTATTTAAAAAGTATGTGAACTTGGGGGAGTTCCAGAGACTTGATGGCATTGCACACTGTATAACGAAGTGTACAAAATTAACGACAGGCTGTATCAAGCATTGGATCTATAAGGAAAGTTGGTATTTATGCTTAAGTAGGCTAGAGGGCAGCACTGCGTGTTTTCAAGGAGGATCAGGAGCGACATGTAAGCAAAGAAGTAGCTGTCTCTTGTACAAATCCAATATGCTACCATTTTGGCTAGCTTTTTTTGTGGGGGTGCTTTGCAGTACATCTTGGCTGCTGATTCCTGCCTGTTTACACATCTTCGTTCAAGGACAACAGTTTTCTTCCACACCTGGGATGATATTTTATCATATGATAAAATGATATGCCATTGTGTACTACACTGCATTGTATGTGTGTGAAAATGTACTGGCAGCTGCTGCTCAGTGCTCTCATTGGGAAGAAGAGTACAAGCTATAAGCACAAGGAAACAACGTAAAAAATGTTGGCGTTTTTCTGTTGGTGACTAGGTTTACTTGCTATGATGTGAGTTGCATTATTTTGCCCCCTGCTGTTTCCTGCATTCAAATATGTTTAGAAATAATGCATGCTTAGCAGGGGCAGAAGTGGGAATGACTGCACATAACATGAGTGATCCCTCTTTCAAGCCACCTTCAGTTTTTAAAACTGTTCGTCTCCATCCGATTTGTGCAAGGAACTTTGTACTACCTGATAGCTTAGTATTGCATCTGTACAGCAATTCTTTATTAGGAAAGAATATTGTTTGTGGAGCTGTCCATGGTTTCTAGGAACAGTGATTCCTTGAACAGTGAGCAGAGTCAACACTTCTGCATCTACCGGCGGCTTTGAACCTACACAGGGACTGTATATTTTTAGGCAGTGACATCTCTGCCTAAAATATACCTAGAAATAAAGTGCTGCATTTGTGGATTTGGGAAACCTGGGTTTAACTCCCTGCTTTCAGCCTGCCCCTCTCATTCTCTGTTTGTGTGAAAGAGGGAATATTGCAAGGGTTTTGTGGAATAGGAAGGGTCATAGCTCACTAGTACAGCACCTGCTATTATGCAGGAGGTCCCTGCCATCTCCAGCTAGGACTGGGAGAGACTCTGAAACTCTGGAGATCTGCTGCCAGTCAGTGTAGACAACGCTAGGCTAGAGGCAGCAATGGTCTCACTTGGCATAAGCCAGTTTCCTATGTTCCTAGCATGCATGAAATAATACCAGAGTCTCTGAGTACATGCAGAGCACATTTCCCTTAGAATTGTATATCTGTACCTGATGACTCTGTTTTTTGTTTTTAAAACAGCACGAGAGATGCAACTTGCAGGAAAACATGAAGCCAACCTTCCCCACTATGTAAGACTCACCTACCTCATATTCAAAGCATCTGGAATCTGGCCTTCAAAATATGTTTTCGTCACAGCCAATGGCATAGCAGTAGATTCTGAACTGTAGGTGCACTTCATGACAACCCCCATAGCTAGAGCCCTTCTAAGACAATGCAACAAACAATAAACCAGTGTGGTCTAGTGATTTGCTGCTGCTGCTGTTGTTAATATTATTAATTATTCACTATATCATTGGCCACAGCATCTACCACCAGGCATGGCCAAACTTGGCCCTCCAGCTGTTTTGGGACTACAATTCCCATCATCCCTGACCACTGGTCCTGTTAGCTAGGGATGATGGGAGTTGTAGTCCCAAAACAGCTGGAGGGCCAAGTTTGGCCATGCCTGATTTACCACCAATATCAAAAGCAACCACCCTTATAATTTCTAGGGCTGCCCAACCTGGCCCTGTCCTACCATTAGGCAGAGGGAGGCAGCTGTTGTTGGCTGCCACATTGCAAAGGACGGTTGTTTAATTTATGTTTGTTGAATTACTACTGCCAAGGGAGAGGCGTCTCCCTCCACCCAGCTTAACAATACTAGTTTTTATTATTATTATTATTATGGTTTCCAATAGATTTCATGTACTTCTAATTGCTTTTTTAAATTAATGGTTCCCCCCACCCCCAATGTGGCGTTCTTGTTTTTATATGTAAGCTGCCTCCAGCCCCTTCAGAGGTGAACAGGCGTGGTAATTAAACGTGGTATTATTATTAATAATAATAATAGCAATAATATCAATAACGATGAATAAAGAGGCAGGCAGAAATCCAACAGGTGAATCCTTTTCGCAGCCACGCCACTGCGCACGCAATGCTATAGCAACCAGCCCAAGGCGCGTCCCGGCCACGCCCTCCCTGCGAGCCGATTGGTTCTCCCGGCGGTTCTCCCTCCCCGCTCCTGGGGCTCCCTCCGTTCTGCACGCTCTCCCACGCCGCTGCCGCTCCGCCTCGTGCCCGCGCCTCCCGGCCTTGCGTGCACGCGCCTTCTCTCTCTCTCTCTGGCTTCCCTGGCGGCGGAGCAAGAGCCTTTCATTGGCTCCCGAGTGGCGGCTGCAATGAACACCCTGCGGCGCGCGGCTCCACCTGCCCGGCAGGTAAGAGGCGTGAAGGGCGCTGCGCAAAACCTCCAGAGCTCAGCAGGGCTCACCTGCATGGAAGGCTACGCCGGCGGCATGCTGAGGGATGGAATGGAGCGGGAAGGACCGTAGGTGGAAGGTCCCGCCCGGGTTCAATCCCCGGCGTCTCCAGGTAGGACTTGGGGGCGGGGGGGGGTGTCCGCTGCCTGCAACTCTGGATGGAGAGCAGCTGCCAGCCGCTGTGGGCAGTTCTGAGCTGCACTGAGTCCTGGGAGTCCAGGGTTCAAATCACCATGAAGCCCGTGGGTGACCTCAGCCCTCACAGGGCTGTTGGGAGGAGAACAAGGGGAGGAGGGGGGACCATAAACGCCACCTTGAGCTCCTTGGAGGAGACGTAAAAGGCAGGATATAATACTGTGATGCAATACTGAATGGGTACATAAGGCAGCTTCCTCTCTCTGTCCTACACACCTGCAAATATTTGGGACGAAGGGCTCCAAAATTAGGAACCCAGAGGCCGTCGAAACTGTATTGTATGCACACTTGAAATAATGGACTTTGTGGTCTGCCTACAATGCGTTCTATTTAAGTTGCTTTTGGCAGTTGTGGTGCATCTTGCAAATTAACTGTGGAAGCAATCATTGGGATAAAGAACAAGTGGTGAACTGGGTGTTTGTGTGTTTGTGTGTACACATCTATACTTGCCGACTGAAGTGGATTCTAGTCTACAAAAGCTTTGCTTTGATCCATCTCTAGGGATGCTACAGGACTCCTTGCTGTTCTTTCACTCTCCTGGTGATTAAAGGTGGGTGGAGAGGGGATATAGTTTTATTATGTGGTGGATATGCAGCGTGTTCCTGGGACCATGTCACCCAGACAGAAACTCAGTTTTGCCTTGGTGCATATGCCATCTCTTTTGTTAGTTCTGCATCTTAATGTGGCAAATGTGATCAGCTCCGGGTAGTAGTTGTTACGAACCATCTAAGGTTTGGCTATGGACATGCATCCTGCGACCCTGGCTCAAGCAGGTTAGCTCACTATCACTATTTATACATGAGTGGGTATCTATGCCATCCATTCAGCACAAGATTGTTTTGGACAATACTGTTGTGCATGCAGGAAACCTGTGCATAGAATTGAGGACTGTATCTGTGTGGTGTGTTTCCAGTTACAGGTTTACCACAGCTATCAGCCTATCACCCATTCCCACCACCCTTCTGAGTAATACCCCTCCCACCCTCTCACTATATATAAGGGTCTGGTGACTTCTGTTTCAGTGTATCTGAAGAAGTGTGCATGCACACGAAAGCTCATACCAAGAACAAACTTAGTTGGTCTCTAAGGTGCTACTGGAAGGAATTTTTTTCTTTTTTATTTTGTGTGGTGTATTTGTTTAACTTTCAAACACCTCAAAGTAAACATATCCACACATTATATTTTTAGGGATATGTTATTTTTTTTAAAAACACACATTAGAACCCATTGGATGAAGAGACCCACAACCCCTTTATGGAGGATGCACCTATGGCATTTTTTTGTACTGCCTCTACTACTTATGATACCAGTGGCAGACCTGCTCCTCTAGGACTTCAACAGTCATCCAGTTGGCCTCTGTGAGAATAGAGTTCACACTAGATGGGCCACTGCACTGACCCTGTAAAGGTAAAGGTAAAGGGACCCCTGACCATTAGGTCCAGTCGTGTCTGACTCTGGGGTTGTGGTGCTCATCTCGCATTATTGGCCGAGGCAGCCGGCGTACAGCTTCCGGGTCATGTGGCCAGCATGACTAAGCCGCTTCTGGCGAACCAGAGCAGTGCACAGAAACGCCGTTTGCCTTCCCGCTGCAGTGGTACCTATTTATCTACTTGCACTTTGACATGCTTTCGAACTGCTAGGTGGGCAGGAGCAGGGACCGAGCAACAGGAGCTCACCCCGTCACAGGGATTCGAACCGCCGACCTTCTGATCGGCAAGCCCTAGGCTCTGTGGTTTAACCCACAGCGCCACCCGCGTCCCTCCGCACTGACCCTGTAGGTTCTTCTTAAGTTCTTATTCAAGCATATCTCTCTCTCCCTTCTAGAGTTTACCATCGTGGAAAAAACTTCTCGTTGTTATTATTTTTAATGGCTACAATTTTATAGCATGTGTTTTTTATGGCTTAATGAACCTGGGCTCCGTTTGTTACACATGTTCCCAATGAAAGCAACAAACGAACAATAATAAATTTCATTGGATTGACTTTGCTGGCAACATGTCCTGGATGTTGTTGCTGTGTTTGAAGCAGATCTCTTCTGAGAGGATTAATAGGATGCAATTTCTGTTTGTTGTCCTGACAACCATGACTCCACATCCCCGTTTGTTCATCCACGCAGGTTAATCTAATTTCAGGATTAGCTCATCAGTATCAAGCCGCAGCGGGGGAAACATCTGGGATCGATGCCATGGGATTAATTAAAAGGAGTAACACGCTCATAGAGGGCTATTACACTCTGTAATCCAGGGAAGTATTAGCAATGGACTTTCAGTGTCCTCAAACTGTGTTTTGAGTATTAATAGGATTCCTTTCAAGCTTGCAGTGGGGGCAGTATTTGTTTATCTTCTTTGTTTGATACACCACTCTTTTTTAAATCATCATAATCCCAGAGCAGCCTACACAATGAAACATTAAAATAGGATAAAAAAAACCATAAAAGTTGGGTGTCACCCCACTCTCTGCCAAGACTCTAGGCACCCACCCAGGGGCTGTGCTCCTTTGGAGAATTGAAGACAAGATGGCAAATCTTACAGGGAAGCTCAGAGACAATGACAATGAGAAATTTAAAAAAGAATGGGAAACATTTATTGTATATGTACAAAAATATGGTAAACAAATTGAAACATTGGCGGGCTTTGATTAAACATTTGCAAGTGTTAAATAATGAGATGAAGTCTAACATAGGCAATTTGAAATAATGTATGACGGTAATTAGTTAAATATTGATAATATAAGAAAAATAAGAAAAAGAGGTTTTATAATTGTGTAGAAAACGTACTTATTTAATGAACCAGAAAAGGAGATTGAGGGAAGTCAGGAGGTTAAAGAGAACCTCCAAAATATGTTTATATATACTGAAAATGTGTCATGATTAAGGTTTATTTATATTCTCAGTTTTATCTTTTGCTTTATTTTCCTTTTATTTCCCCCCCCCCCCCGAATTGTATTATCTCTATGGAGAATACTTGGTGAAGTTAAAATTGTAAAATCAATAAAAAATTATTTAATAATAATCATAATAATAATAATAAAAAGAATTGAAGACACGGCAGAGACTGTCATAGCTTTAAGAAATATGATTTATTCACATTTTTGCACCTTCAGTCCGCCCTCCCTCTGTGTGTGTGTGTGTGTAAGCAAACACAAGGAATCTCATTCTGTAACTACCTAAAATTTCTCAGTTTGTGGAAACGGCAGCAAATACATTTTGATGTATTTTAATATTTGTTGGAAGCCGCCCAGAGTGGCTGGGGAGACCCGGCCAGATGGGCGGGGTACAAATATAATAATAATAATAATAATAATAATAATTATTATTATTATTATTATTATTATTATTATTATTATTATAAAACTAGAGGTTTCTTTGCCTCTCAAGCACAGCAGAGTTGGGTAGCTTTGGACAGTCGACTTCTCCTGTCAGAGGGAATATGCCTCTGGATACTGCTTGCTGGGAATCACAAGTACAGTGGTACTTCTTCAGGTTACATACGCTTCAGGTTACAGACTCTGCTAACCCAGAAATATTACCTCGGGTTAAGAACTTTGCTTCAGGATGAGAACAGAAATCGGGCAGCAGCGGCAGGGGGAGGCCCCATTATCTAAAGTGGTGCTTCAGGTTAAGAACGTTTTCAGGTTAAGAATGGACCTCTGGAACCAATTAAGTACGTAACCAGAGGTACCACTGTATCTGTAGATGTTGTAGGGGGCACTGTTGTGCTCAGGTCCTGCTTGCAAACTTCCCATGAGCATCTGGTTGACCACTGCTGTGAGAACAGGATCTAAGGATCTAAGATTTCTTTATTGTCATTGTACCAATACAATACAATGAAATTGGATGCTTTCCCATAAAAACAACACAAAACATTACTTGTGCAGCGATTGATATAATATCAGGATGCTGGGCCAGATGCGCCTTCGGCCTGATTCAGTAGACTATTCTTATGTTCTTAGCTTTGTCCCTTTTGCCGAGTGCAGGATGCAGATCTTACCCGCAGTTGCACATGAAGACCCTGCTTGTAACTTTGCTGCATCTGAAGCAGCCTCCCAGTTTGGGGCAGCGAGGCAACTTTTCTCATTGCATAGTCTTCACTTCAGCAGACTATGAATAAACTCCCCACTGCCCCAAGGAGGAACATGGAGTTGTATAGGCTCATAAATACCTACGACGGGAAAGTTAGCACTATAGTGCTGATGGATTAATGTGTCTCGTTCCCCTTTGTTCTCTCTCGGATAATATGGACTCAGGATGAGGCAGACAGCTAATCTCTGGAGCATTAAGTAATTGCTCTCAGAACTGCGCCTTCGAGCCTGCCTTTTGCTGCTGTGCGCACATGTGAAAAAAGGTTGTGGGAATTCTCTAGGGGTTATGGGAACTTTTTAAAGCAGCTCTTTCAAACCGAGGGCCCTTTGCTTATAATCTCACAGAGGAGCCGAAACCTCAGTAACTGAGGGGTAGGCAATTTGCATCTTAATGGGCTCATTGCATGCCTGTAGTATTATACTTGAAGTTGTTGCCTCCTCCTCCCTGCACAGCCACACCGCAATGCACTCCAGATCAATGGGACAGAATCTAATAAGGGGCTCTAAGGCCAGTGAGAGCCCAGCTGCTTTTCTCTCACACACACACAGTGTAGATTCAACAGCAGCTTACAAATGACTGCTTCTCCTCCTCTCCATTTCTTGCTCCTTCTCCCTCTGGAACTCAGAACACCGTAGTAGAGGTTGCCAAGCACCCTTTCATTTCAGGAACCGGCACTGCTGCACCCAATCCTGCTTAGCTTCAGAAATGTCGCGAAGCAGGGTGTATACGCAGCTGGCGTGCTTTGTGGCAGTGCCACAAGGCAACTGGCACGGTTTGATGAAATGTGCCCTATTTCAGGCCACCCCTGCTTCCCATCTCTCCCTCCGCTGCACCTGATGGAGCAGCTGCTGCCAAGTGGCATGTTAAACATGCCCTGTGGAAGCATCTGGGGCTCTCTTATCCAGTTCCCTCCTCTGTATCTAGCCTCAGTTCTGGAGCCATATTCAAGGGTTATAGAAACGGGAAAATGCCATTCACAAGGAGGCAGGGGAAGAATAGTTTATGGGGAAACTGTGCTAGTCTTGGGTTGAAGAGTAGTGACCATGTGAACTGGGGAGCCAGCTTCTTCTTGCTTGGGCTCCTTGCATGATGTAGGACCCTAACTTCCCGCAGCTTCTACCTTGCATGTGTAACCACCATGAGTTCAGGTGGGTCTCTGCTTCAGAACAAGTGAGTGGGCACAGCATGGACCAGGTGAGCTGCAGAGGAATAGGCAGGGCAGGCTGGGGCAGCTCCCCAGCAATGGTCCTACTCTACTGCCACTGCCTACCTCACACCAACGCTGCTGTTTTGGCCTCAGCAGTGTAGGAGGCATAGCTGTCAACTTTCGGATTTGAAAATAAGGGATGCCGCGAGGGTGGTGCAATGGCACCAAGTAGCCTCGCCACCCTGCGCTCCAGAGGCTGCGCGCGAACGGGTGAGCGAAAGAGCGAGTGCATAGACAGCAGGCTGTCTGTCTGTCTGGTTGGGCGTGAGGGTCTGGCTGCACAAGGCATGCAAGCTCCGCCCCCAGTCGGTCTCAGACTCCTTATTGGCAGCCGAGCAACGCAGCTGAGGAGCCTCCCTGGCCGGCAGGGAGGGAGAGGAGCTGCTTCCTTTGAAATCCGGGAAATTTAAGGGATATCAACAATCCAGGATAGCAGCGGGAAACGGCATTGGAATAAGGGAGTTTCCCGCAAAAAAAGGGAGGGTTGACAGCTATGGTCGGAGGCCAAGGAGGGAAGCCAGAGCAAAGCAGGAAGGCTGCTGGGGAGCTGTCCTACTGTTCTTCATGTTCCTCTGCAGCTCACCCACACCATGTTTTGGGATATCTGTAAGGGGAGGGGGGTGCAGTTTGAGCATTCTATAAGGGAAGGAAGGGGTGGTATCCCCTGCTCATATTTAAAATGTGTTGCGATGTTTTTAATGTTTTCCCACAAAATCACGGAAACAGAATTGTGAAGATGGAAGGAACCCTAAGGGTCATCTAGTTCAAACTCCTGTAATGCAGCAATCAGCAAGGGGTGGTTCGTTTCTATGTTTTAGGAGACACTGAGTGGGGAAGTGGTTTATTATTAGAACTGAATAAATGCGTTTACTAAACGGGATTGTCTTCACTGAGTTTCCGCACAAGGTTTTCCCCTCTGAGGTTTTGAGGTCCCTAAATATCAGAGGCCACTAGACAGCTGCTTAGCCTGCCTCTTGGTATATCCAGCCCTCCTGTTGCTTCCCTATAATATTTGGAGGCTACCAAACAGGTGCCATTACTTGTGGCAGGCTGATATGGGAACAGCATTAAGCAAATCCAGGGTGGATTAGTCAGTGAATGAAATGCCAGAAGTACTGTATTAACATGGATGTAAAAATAGCTTTGGCTATTTCAGAGCTTCGGTTGCTCTGTATTAGCTTGCAGGCTCTGTTCCACATTAGAGGCTGCCTGTCACTCTGATAATTTGGAACTCTGGGGGGCAAAGGATTCTGACTTGCTTTTTACAGAGGCTCCAGACATTTTTCATTTTGGAGCAAAACTTGTTTCTGGGTACAGAGAAATACGGTGAGTGCTGCACTCAGGATGCAGATTGGCTGACACTGACAGGTAAATGGAATAGGGGTGGTGAGCTGTACCTGGTGTGGATTAGGGCAGAGTTTGGGTGTGCCCCTTTGTGTTCAGTGGATTCGATAAACAGAGAAGCTATTAATTTCTCATACATTAATAGTGAATGTTTTAGTGCCATTAACAAGTACGTTTAATTACGTTAGATCGAAAGCTTGTTTAATTTCACAGATGCAATTAACTTCAGAGGTTTTTATCTCTTTAATGTCTGTGTGTGCAGTGGATGTGATGGAACGGAAGCAGAAAGAGAAGTGGTGCATTTCTCAGACGCTAAATAATGAACGTTGACTTTTTAAAATGCTGTTAATTAATCATGATAGGGTTAGGGTCCGCTCAGGATAACCTATTTCTTGAGCACTCATCCTGGTTTGCTTTCGCAAAGCTCACAAGGAGGTTAGATTATATCTGTTTTTTACTGAGCATGCATTCAGATTTGTTTTCAGAGTGGTTATGCAACAATGAGCATTCATCCTAATCTGCCTGCTTCCCATTAATCATTCATTCATCCATCCCACAGTTTTTGGTACATTTCATCACCACATTTCAAACCGCAAAAGCTCTGTTTTTTAATAAGTGGCTTTGTTGCATTAGGATGACAACATGCTTTTAAATCCCCTTTAAATGTACAAACCTAAAGTTCTGGTATGCACTTGAATGTCTCCAGCAAAATAGTGACAATCTGGAAGCACCGTTTGCGTTGGATTAAAACCCTGCTTAATTTTACAGGAGAAATTGACCTCAGTGGCTTTTATCTCTTTCTTGCATTTGAGATTGTAATTGGACACCCAGAAAGAGATCCAACCCGCCCCTTTTTTAAGGCTCAGAGGTCCAAATTTGCCAACGTAGTGCATTCTTGGCTTTCGCAATAGTAGCTTATTTTAGGCTATGTTTCAAATGCCCACGTGCTGCATTTTGGGGGAGAAGGACCACCCATTGCATCATGTGGAACAGTGTGGGACTGGGAGATGGGATCTTTTCACCTTTGTTCATTATCCCATTGAGCATATTTAGGCACCAGGTTCAGAAGATCATGGTTCACCAGTCTTTTTATGGGAGGCTTGTGGATCTGCTTGCTCTTGGATTTGCTCTTCATTTTTGTTGCTGCTGCTGGCTATTTTCTCGGGTTTTTCTTTGGATCTTAAACTTGCTCTAGTGCTGGGTTGCTTTTATTTTGATTTGTTAGCCACCCAGATGATCCCATTGGAGACGGAAGACTATAGGATACTAAACAAATAAATGCTATGGTTCACAGCTCACTCCCATATAAGGACCAAGTGGTGGTGCTGGGGAGCCTTCTGACCTTGGGTAAGATCAACGTAATGCCATGCATTAGCTCAGCCAACTATTTCTTCCCCTCTTTCCGACCCCCCTTTTGGCTTGAACACCCAACTGTATGAAAAGTGCTGTGCAATTTGCAAGCTTTCATCTTTTTACTTGGCTCATAGAAAAGGTATTGTCTTGCCCGTTCTACTTTTGCATTAAATCACCTGGGGTATATTTTTTTATATTGTGGTAAATGGAGAAGAAAGGTGCCTCTCTACAAAGTGTCCAGAAGAGGGCAACCAAAATGGTCAAAGGCCTGGAAACGATGCCTTATGAGGAACGGCTTAGGGAGCTGGGTATGTTTAGCCTGGAGAAGAGAAGGTTAAGGGGTGATATGATAGCCATGTTCAAATATATAAAAGGATGTCATATAGAGGAGGGAGAAAGGTTGTTTTCTGCTGCTCCAGAGAAGCGGACACGGAGCAATGGATTCAAACTACAAGAAAGAAGATTCCACCTAAACATTTGGAAGAACTTCCTGACAGTAAGAGCTGTTCAACAGTGGAATTTGCTGCCAAGGAGTGTGGTGGAGTCTCCTTCTTTGGAGGTCTTTAAGCAGAGGCTTGACAGCCATCTGCCAAGAATGCTTTGATGGTGTTCCTGCTTGGCAGGGGGTTGGACTGGATGGCCCTTGTGGTCTCTTCCAACTCTATGATTCTATATGGCAAATAACCCAGCAGATTGTAAGGGGAGGAGGTCATATTTGTCTCGTCCCTGGCCATGGAGGGAATTGCTGATCAAAAAGGCTGCTGTTTTCTTTTCATTTCTTCCACCAGTAAGCAGCCAGGAAAGTTTCTTCTGACCTGTTAGGAGCTTCTTAGTATTGCCTAGCTGCTTTCTCCTGTGATCTTTGGCTGAACTAAATATCCCATAGACTTTGAAGTGCTGAGGTTTCCAAATGCCCCGCCTCCAGGTATCTCCAGCCACACAGAATGGCTGGGGCAACCCAGTCAGATGGGTGGGGTGTAAATAAAATCATAATCATCTGGGTTGTCCAGGGCTTATTAGGCTCCCTACTATGACATTGGGGTGACATCAGAGCAGATGAGTCGATGGGAGCCACATAGAATGACAGTGACACATCAACAGACCATAGGCCCCAGCAGAGCTGAAATCTCTGAAAAAGCATTTTGACAGGTTTAATGGTTGCATTTGCAAGAGTACGAGCAAAGAAGGAAGGTAGCAAACTACTTTAGAGAGTGTTATTGTTGAAGAACTAGCTCAGTCGGTAGAGCATGAGACTCTTAATCTCAGGGTCGTGGGTTTGAGCCCCATGTTGGGCACAAGACTCCTACATTGCAGGGGGTTGGACTAGATCGCCCTCGTGATCCCTTCCTATTCTACAACTCAGTTATTCATGTAATGTTGTAAACCAAACTACACAGTACACAGGCTATTGGTTGCATCTTGTGGTTAGCACAGCAAGAGCTTAACTGTGAGACCCAGTTCAGATAACATGCTAAGCCAAGGCTTGGCTTAGCTCAGCAGAGCACTGCGAGGAGAAGGACCAGGGAGGAACAAAGCAGCTATGGGGAGCTTCTTTCCTGCACTTTAGCTCAGTCTCATGCAACCTATGTCTCAACTAGGTTTCAAACCTAAATAATTCTGCAGAAGAGGGACGTGTTTTCATTCGTTTCAGCCATAGTTTATAAGAAGACATAACCATGGAAATGCAAGTGAAAATAATATAAATATATTAATGGTTCATCATACTACAGTGGTACCTCTGGTTAAGTACTTAATTCGTTCCGGAGGTCCGTTCTTAACCTGAAACTGTTCTTAACCTGAAGCACCACTTTAGCTAATGGGGCCTCCTGCTGCCGCTGCACCGCCAGAGCACGATTTCTGTTCTTATCCTGAAGCAAAGTTCTTAACCTGAAGCATTATTTCTGGGTTAGCGGAGTTCTTAACCTGAAGCGTATGTAACCTGAGGTACCACTGTACTTGCTTGGCAGGGAAGTCTACGTATCACTTTGAGAGTTTTTGCATGGTAGCTCTCCAAAGAAGGGTGAGGGAGTGTTCTAACAACTCTCAGCATTCTTAACAAGCTACAGTTCCCAGGATAATTTGGGGGAAGCCATGACTGTCTAAAGTGGTGCAATACTGCTTTAAATGCATAGTGCAGATGGGGCCAAACCCTCCAGTTCTCCCTCCCTCTGCTAAATGAACCTTGTAAATACATAGCTGGGCTTTCTCACTACTGAGGAAGGCTGGCAAGCAGAGGGAGCAAAAAATTACGTTTGCTATATTTCATGAGGATGATTAGCAAAAGTAATTTCAAAAGACTAAAGGCGATCTGAAGGGGAGGCAATTTTAAGATATTTTCTGTTTTATTAGAACCCACATTGATGTGGGCGTGAACTCTGCATTTCAAAGGAATAGAATAGATCTCATCAAAGGCTTTGATAAACCAAAAAGCTGGAAAAGTAATGAGATGCTGTTATGAGAGGCACAAATGCTAGGTAGGTCGCACCTGGTTGTTTTTTATCATGCAGAGTAGCTACAGTGTTTTAAAATAAAAATGAAAGGAGGTCATAGTTTTGCAAACTTTCTGGTTTGTAGGCTTTGAAAATTAAATAACATTATCCCCTTTTTTGAAAGCTAGCTCAGGATTTAACTTTTTTTTAAAAAAAAACAAACAAACACTACTGTATCTTCTTTGTGGACTTTGTATGAATGGAAATTTTGCTTGGATCAGTGATTTAGCACCACACTGCCAGTTGGTGTAAAGTTAGCCTAGGGTAGGTTAGAGCTGGTATGGTTAGAGCAGGGATAGCCAATATAGGTAACGGTAAAGGGACCCCTGACCATTAGGTCCAGTCGTGTCTGACTCTGGGGTTGCGGCGCTCATCTCGCTTTATTGGCCGAGAGCCGGCGTATAGCTTCCAGGTCATGTGGCCAGCATGACTAAGCCGCTTCTGGCGAACCAGAGCAGCGCACGGAAACGCCGTTTACCTTTCCACTGGAGCGGGACCTATTTATCTACTTGCACTTTGACGTGCTTTCAAACTGCTAGGTTGGCAGGAGCAGGGACCAAGCAACGGGAGCTCATCCCGTCGCAGGGATTCGAACCACTGACCTTCTGATCAGCAAGCCCTAGGCTCTGTGGTTTAACCCACAGCGCCACCGGGGTCCCTATGCTCTTGGAACATCTCCCATCATCCCTGACCTCAAAAAGCTGGGGAAGCAGCGTTGCTTCGGGGATCCGACTTGGCTGAGTTCTCTTTCAAACAGAGCTACTCGTCCTCCAAACCTGTCTTCCCCAACCTCCACCACATTTTGGACTGCAACCATCGCTGACTGCATTGTAGTCGAAAACATCTCTGGGAAGCTGCTGGCTGTGGCAGGGCTACTTCAAAGGCTGCTCTGAACTTCATACCTCTTCAGCAGAGGAAGGAAAACATGCCTGGTAATTGTAGTTTCACTTTGCATTAAAACACACGCAGTTGCATCTTCTTGAGTTGAAAGCAGTGAAAGCTGGGATTACTGCAGCAGGCTGTTTAAAAGCCAGTCTTGCCAACTGCATTCAGAGATTTAAGAGCCTGTCAAAGGGATGTCGCTGGCGTTTCGGTAATTGGTGTGCAAATTGCCCCACTGCTGACTATTTTTCTTTGGCGGTGTTTTCATCATTGGGTGAGTTCCGTTGCACCAGAAGTGCTTTAGTCATGCTGGCCACATGACCCAGAAAGCTGCCTGTGAAGCTGCCTGTGGACAAAGCGAGATGAGCGCCCCAAACCCATAGTCGCCTTTGACTGGACTTAACCGTCCAGGGGTCCTTTACCTTTTTTTACCCCACAACTTCAGTGCCTATGAGTTTGGCAGCACAGTAGCAGCAACCTACAACAGGAGCCCTACAAGTCAAAGGGCATGAATAATGTGCCAAGCTTGTGGTGCAGTCAGTTAAGGGATTTACTTTGTAGCTCAGTGGCAGAGCTTTTGCAAAAGGTCTCAGGTTCAATCCCTTCCAGGCACAGCTGGGCAAGGCCTTCATCCTGAGCTGCATATGAGGCTGCTTCCCATGTCTCCCTTCTTCAGATCTTAAACCAACGCAGCAGACAAAGCCTTAGGAGGCGAGCTGCGTCTGAAATCTCAGTCGCACAGCACAGCCTGCAGTTTTACAAGTTGCCATTGTCAAATAAACTGCTGCACAATCTTTTGTTAGGAGCGCAGGCGTGTGTTTGGGTTACGTAATGGTGAGAGCGAATGCTGCCCTGCCCATGATGCGCCTTTTTCACAATTGTACATGGCATGTGCAGCGGGATTAACATCAGTGGTGAAGCAGAAACACAAAAATAGAATCTGAATAATGAATGTGCCGGCGGGCAGAACCGTCTCCTCCTCTGCTATATCCATCTGCCACTTTTGTCCTAAGCTGCACTGCCTTTAAGCTGGTTCTGCTATTTCTGTCCCCTTCGCCACATATATAGAAAAGCCGGCGCTGAGTGTCTGGTTCTGCTTTGTCAGAAACCTTAGAGTCCCGAGCGTTTCAGAGTCTTAACAGTGATGCGGCAAATTTCATAAATAAAAGGCAGCAATAGTGGGATTGGCAGGACACATGATGCTGTCATAGCAGGCCTTACATAGCCTGGGAGGGGAGCAGGGATGGAGGGGAGAAGCAGATCGCCGATAAAGCCCTTACTTAGGCTGATTGTATTTGTCCGCATGCAATTATTCTGTTGAGGTTGAGTCAGGGGGTTTTCTGTCTGGATGCTGCTGTTCTGAAAATGGTTCCCAATTTGAAGAGAGTGAGTGTGTGTGTGTCTCTCTGCAAAACTCCACAAGGATAAATCTGTAGTGTTTCCAGATCTGCTTGTGCATCCATACCAGGGGTGCAAACTTGAATAAAATATTGGGGAGGGCAGGTAAGTCCTGTCCCGCATAATCGATCACATGATGGGGCTCACCCCATACCATTTGAATGGCAGTACCCAAATATTTGATGGGAGGGCCTCAGCCCCTAGGAATTGGCTCCTATGATCTGTACACAGCTATATACATGAAACTTCCGTGTGTGTTCACAGAAGAAGTATTGCTTCCTTTGTAGGAGACGAGGAGCCTTCCAGGCTTGCCATTATTTTTGCGGGAGAGATCTATGCACGATGAAAGTGGATTAAAGCGCTCTGTTGCCCTAGTGCAACAAATCCTCTTAAAAAAAAACCCAGACCTTTTGTGGTTAGGAAAGTGACAAGGAGATGCACTGAAAAGTGTGGGTAGATAAAAATATTAATCGGAAGGCATGCAAGCACCCGAAAGCAAATGAGGTCATTTGTCATATGACTGCCCTGTACACAATTAAGAACAAATGCTCAGTGAAGACCGGATCTATTTGAACCACTGTGTAAGCTTTGTGTGAACAATTCAGGATGAATGGGGAATAAACAGGTTGTCTGGAGAGCCATGTCACAGTACAGGTGTTGGATACACCAAAGAATAACAGGGGGGTTAGGAGGGGTCTCTTCCAGTTCAAACTCTCAGGCAGGTGGCTGAGGTGTCTTGTGAAGCAAGGTGGAGACATTATCGGTGGGTGTAACATTCTGGGAAATGCCTCATTTGTTACTCTCCCAGATTTAACTAAGGACCTCTGCTTGCATTTGGTAAGGTAAGGGTTCTGTGGAGTTAATTTAGCTCTTTGCACTTGGGTAATCCAAAGGTTCATTCTGTAAATCGGTTCTTGAGCAGCAGGAATATTCCTAGTAAAACAGCTACTGTGGAGAGGATATTTAAGCAGAATCACGGGAGCTTCCACTGTTGGAGGGATGCTTTGTTTGACCCACTGTGGCTTTCTCCCGATTCCTTGCAGTGGAACCACTCTCATTGCTCAGAACAAAGCCAACATAAATACTTCATTCATCTTGGGAAATGTGGAAGCTGCCTTATATGAAGTCAGCGCTGTCTAGCTCAGCATTATCCACACTGACTGGCAGCTGCTCTCCAGGGTTTCAGGCAGGGGATCTGCCCAGCCTTGCCTGGAGATGCCAGGGATTGATCCTGGGGCCTTGTGCATGCGAAAGCAGATGTTTTGCCCCTGAGTTATGGCCTTTTCCCCATGCAGAATTGCAGTTCATCTGAGCTTCTGATGAGCTGCTTGGTCTTTGCAGTGGAATCTTTAACATGCTTTGTTTAGATCTTTGCATTGCTGTTACCTTTGCTAACTGTATGTGTAGGATTGATCTGGGTTCATAACATTGTCACCTGGTGTGCTATTTACTATAGCCAAATATATTAGCTTTGCTCAGAGAAACCCACCAAATGAACTAAGTAGGCTACATTAGCATACATGGCTAAGGGTTAAACTGCCAAGGGTTGCCCATGCCCTAAGGGTAACACATTTTTACAAATAAACCCCAAACTTAAAGCCCCACTGAAAAGGGAGAGGCTGGAAAGAAGAGAAAGAGGGAAGAGATGGGTGGCACCCCATAACTGTTCTGGGAACACATTCTAGACCTGAGAGTCGGCAGGGGAGAGTGGTTGACGTTCTTCAAGTAAGCAGAAGGTTTGGTGCTCATTTACAGACAAAACAAACAAGTAAAAATGAGCAGTTGGTCTGGAGCAGCGAATGTCATGCTCAAGAGTGGGGAGACGGAAAATGTGGCCATCCAGATGTTCCTGAACTCCCAACTCCCATCACCCTTAGCCATTACTTCCTGGGGCTGCTGGGAGTTGATGCTCAGGAACATCTGGCAGGCCAAAGATTCCTCACCCTGGGTCTAGTGCAGAAACTGGTTATGATCTGTAGCCCTCCAGATGTTGCTGGACTACAACTCCAACCATCCAAGGCCATGCTACCTGTGGCTAGTGGGTGTTGTGGTCAACAACAACAACAACTGGAGGGACACAGATTATAGCCACCCCTGGAATAGGCGTATATTTTGGAAACGAGGCTTGAAAGATGCCATGGCGCCAGTCCACAGAGATTGTAAATCAGTAGGTACAGTACGTGTCAGGAAAATAGGAATACTAAGATAGTTAAGAAGTTAAGCAAGCACAGCTGAAAGATTTCTAGGGCCAGGCTCTGTACACCTCTGGATCTCACGAAGAAGCGACTGAGCTGCTGAAAGGATTATTTAATGGGTTATGTAAAGCTATCTCCCTGCCCTTGTGAAAGGGAAGAGAGCACAAGCAGCTCTGTTCCTCCAGCAGACGCTTGCTGATATGGGCTGGGGAATGCTGATGATCCGCAGATAGCCTTGCAACCTCTTGATGCCTGGTTAAGAGGAGGACGCAGGAGAGAGTGAGCAAGTTCCCTGATTGCTTGGAGTAGTGCTAAAGTGCAGGATGCAACTGGTGATGGTTTCTAAAACAGCAGAGGGAGAAAGCGACTGCTCAGCGGGAACACTTGGAAGCATTAAGCGAAGGCTTTAACTGATTTTTATTCTTTTGCACCTCCCTCCTCTTAGGAACACGTTACATCTATGAGAAGGCTCAAGCCTTCAAAGAAGGAGGGGTGAAGTGTCTGCAGTTCATTAATCCTTCACTGCCCTTCGCTGTGACTTCCGTGCTACTGAAGAAAAGGTGGTGTTTTCATCGCCTGTCTTCCTCTTCCTTTGCCTTCACCCTCCAGCGCCAGCCTTCTACCAACAATGGCAACACCAAGGAGCACAGGTGTGCCATTTGCAGCAGGGATCCGAGGAAGCACCCCGACACTTCGGAGCCGGAGCAGAAGTGTTGCCGGCTAAAGAACATAGCGATGAAAGAATCGCAGCTTTCGGCTCTTGAACTGGGACCTGAATCAAGGAGGGAGGATCTGATCATCTCCTGCCTGATGAGGTCAGCTGTTCAAAGGGACCTGGACATATTCAAAGAAGCAGCAGCAGCAGACGCTGATTCAAGCACTTTGTTTGTATGCCTGGAGAGAGAGAGTGAGAAAAGGATGCCCTTGTATTTTGCACAGCCCTCCTTGCTTTTGTGATGTAGAGTTTACACCTTTAATTGCAAATCTTTTCATTGAGCCTGCAGATTGTGACCCTTCGGCACCCTTGTTGAAGTGGCTGCTTAAATGTGGATACAAGTTGGGTCTTCGCTTCCTTAGTTTTATTCGGAGGAAACGGAGTGATGCATTTGCTGGAAGATAACGCTGCGAATAAAACTTAGTGCCAAGCCTGAAGACTTGGAGCTCTCTCTAGTTTTCTGTTTTAAAGGGTCACGGGCTCTGCCATGTCTACACCCGTGTTTCCGGGGTCTTCCCGCAGAGCGGCTCGCTAAAGCCGATGGATACGTGATCGCCCCCTGGACTATGACCACAGGATATGCGAATGGCGGTCTAGGGAGCCACCGGTATGTTAGATGGAATCGGGAAGACAGTGCAGAGGACTATACAAAGAGCGAGGTCTACGCAGAGGATGAGCAGGGCAGGCAGCGCCGGTTGACGCCTTTGGAGAAACTGACTCTGGATATGTCCCAGGATGAAAAGGTGGTTAAAGAGTTAACTCTGGGGAAGAGGATTGGGTTTTACCGCATCAGAGGGGAAATAGGGAGTGGGAACTTCTCCCAAGTGAAGCTTGGAATCCATGCTCTGACCAAAGGTAGGCTCTGCGGTGTGTGGAACAAGCGGTTGTGTGGGGTTGTGTAGAGATATATATACAAGGTGTTTCCAGATGGGTGTTTATGGGATTGGTGCATCAGACACATGTAAGGTTTTTTGGGGAGGAGGGCATTCTTACAGCATCCACGTGCCATTGGCATCCAAATGCCAGGTTATATATCTCCCCCTCCCTTTGTTTCATCCAGATTTATCCTTTTCCAAGGAAAATCCAGTAAGTTAAAAAAAAAAAAGCAACCTGTTTGCAACATCTCATTGATCAGTTTGCAAATTCAGCTACCGGTACTGTCTGGAAGCACCCATAGAACAGATAGTAAGTGAGGCAGTGAGTGGATGCCCCATGTAATATGCCATCCCTTGCATAAGCACTGAAGGCAACGTCCTGAGCTGGTCTCTCCTTGTTCATGCTCGTGTACCAGCTGCCTCACATGCCAAGATCAGAGAGTTAAATTGAGTTCGCTGCGCATTTGAGCATGCTTCTGAACACCCTCTTGGGACATAGAACAGCTAAGATGGGAGACTTCTCCTCGTCCTACTCTGTTTTCCAGGACATGTCGTTTTTGTCAAGAATGTTTTTTGTTCCATTCAGTATTCATAATTATACCAAGGAGCGTTGGTTGTTTTAGAACAGGACTGGGCAGCCCCTTTAGAAGTTTATGCCAATTTTCCCTAGGTGGGTGGGAGGGAGAAATTAGGAGCTTTAAGCCGGTGGACAAGGGCAGAGCCCAAAATGGGCAGGGCTGAAGCCAGAAGTGGGTTGGAACAGCCCTCCTGTCCCCCTCTCCTTCCCCTTCATCATGCATTCATTCTGTCCTGCATACAGAAATCCCATCCCCACTGCTCCCACTAACCACCTTTCTTTCCGTTTCTAGATCACAGGCCAAGCATTATAGAAATGAGTACCATCTACTGATGGTGTTCAGATGCTGTTGTTGGACTACAACTCCCATCATTCCCTGACCACAGGCCATGGTGACTGGGGTTGATGGGAGCCAGAGTCCAATGACGACGTCTGGAAGGCCACATGTCCCTTCCATCTCTATGATTTATATGGTTTTTATCTGCATAAGTGCCTTCCTCCTCCCAGAATTTGGATGCGAGCACTATTATCAGTTGTTCTTTATCCCAAACGTGCCTCAGGGGGTCTTCTGACTCTGCTGTATGTGTTATCTCCCGTGCTGAGTTTAAGTCAAACTGAAGCTCTTTAGTGTTTATATTTTTGCCCGTGTGTGTCACTTGCTCTGTATTTGCAATTCCTGCTGATACCATGTTTGTGTGCCTGTAGAGGTTAGAAAGTCTCTCCTTGATCCCATCCTGTGATCCCAGACCTTCACCTCCTGGGGACTGGATTCATGGGGCAATGGCAAAAAAAAGAAGAGTGCAGGTGTGCTTTATACAGCAAGGATTAAAGAGAGCACTTGAGCATTTCAAAACGGGAGCTGAGGTCTTGCCAGCAGAAGAATGTAGTGATGGAAATTCCAGCTCAATTGCTGAATTATAATTAAATGAACCTGTAATTATTGCAGTATTATTTCTTAGCAGCAGAGCGGGGTGTGGGTATGTGAACTAACTTTGCAGTGTTAGCAGTTACAACAGTAGGATATACAGGGGAAATTTACCTGGTGAAAGGAACGCTGAGGTTGGCAGCCTGTTGTCCTGTTGGAAATATGATAAATTATTTGCTGGTACAGCCGTACCTTGGAAGTCGAACGGTATCCATTCCGGAAGTCCGTTCGACTTCCAAAACGTTTGAAAACCAAATCGCGACTTCTGATTGGCTGCAGGAATCAGCCCCTTTGGACGTTCTGGTTCCAAAAGAATGCTTGCAAACTGGAACAATCACTTTTGAGTTTGGGAGCCAAAAAGTCCAAGTTCCAGGGCATTCGAGATCCAAGGTACGACTGTATAGACTTCAGTCCTGTAAGTAATGCAATTAATGACTTCCAACAGGCTACTCCAGAGAGTGTGTCTTTCAGATCTGGTTTCTTGGGGTTTCAGATGACTCGTTACCCTTCCAAGAAACCACCAAGTGGGGTCATCCGGAGCTTTGGAGTATGTTGTCAGTAATATGCTGATGACACACAGCTCTGCTGCTTCTTTAAATTCTGAAGGTGTAGCAGTGGATGTGCTGGACCGTTGTCTTGCCTTGGTAATGGACTTGAGAGCCAACATACTGAAGCTCAATCCAGATTAGACTGAGACACTGTTAGTGAATGGTTCCCTAGACCATATGGATGGGAGGTTGCCTGATCTTGATGGGGTTACATTCCTTCTGAAGGAGCGGGTATGCAGTCTGGATCTTTTGCTGTTGCTGGCCTCAGCGGCAAGGAATGCCTTCCATCAGTTTCGGCTGGTGGCCCAGCTGTGCCCCTATCTGGACAGGGATAGACTAACTTATGTTGTCTGTGCTCTAGTAACCTCTATGTTAGATGACTGCAATGTGTTACCAGTATATGTAGGGCTGCCTCTGAAGATAGTTTGGAAACTTCAGCTGGTGTGGTTGGTTTGAGGGCATTACACTGGCTGCCAATAAGTTTCTGGGCCCAATTCGAAGTGCTGGTTTTGATCTATAAAGCTCGGGACTGCAATACATCAAAGACCACCTCTCCCCATATGAACCGATCCAGACCCTGCAATTATCACCTGAGGCCCCACGAGTGTTCTGGAGGGTGGCAACATGAGAACAGGCCTTTTCTGCAGTGGCTCCCCATTTGTGGAATGCTCTCCCCAGGGAGGCTTACCTGACGCTTTTTGTTACATATCTTTAGGCGCCAGGCAAAAAGGTTTCTCTGTAACCAAGGCTTTGGCCGATTAACATTCTATGGCTTCTTAAATGTTTGTGGAAGGCGTTACTGGTTTGCTTTTGTTCTTGTTTTATTATGCATTTCGTGTTCTCAGTTTGTATTTTTATGTAGTAAACTGCCCTGTGATCTTTGGATGAAGGGTGGCATGCTAATTTAACAAATAATAGTAATAAGAGGGAATCCTGTATCTCTCTGCTAAAAAACCGTATCAATAACTGAAGCTCCACTCATGTGCGTGCCTGAATTCTGTGTTCCTGCATGTGCAACAAAAGAACATCCTAGTATTTGGCTCCTTTTCCAGATGATACCTGGTGTGCCAATTGCAAGCTGTGTTTCAAACGGTTGCATCAGCAGCTAGGATTAGAGAGACTCTTGTCACTGATAGCACAGACAAGGTTATAGCAACCTTTCCTTCTAAAAGTGTCTGGCTAGCTGGATTCTCAGGGTGACCTGATCTCTCCTCCCTAAACTTCTTGAAACAAAGTGCAGAATCAAGGCTGTAGAAGCAAAATGTGGTGAGGGGAGATCTGGGCCATGGATGAAGTGCAAAATCTGATTTGTTACAACACAACACAGCTCAGTTCTGTTACAAACAATGTGGATTCTATATTCAGTTCAAGTTCCTTTATTATTGTATTAAGTCATGTTTAAATACAGCTGCCTCATCACAGCAAAAGATAAAACAAATAGTGGAACGCAGATCCCTTTTGGCCTGTGACACAGAGAGGCTGCTTAGGGTCCCTTACAGTTGTGCATATGTGGAGTCCAAGGCCTGCTAGAGGATTTGATGGCTGCTCTGCATGGTTCTTGCCATATTGAGCGAAGTTTCAGTTTCAAAGCCTGGCTAGTATGCTTAAATTTCTCACACCCCCTGGGGGAAACTGCTTTTTAGCGCTCAATCGTAGCAAACGGCAATTCAGGTTTTCTCCGGATTAACATTTGCGCAGATTTAGAGCTAAAGAGTGGGTTTTCTTGGGGGAAAGGAATGGGGCAAGGGGGAAAGGGCAAGTCAAAAAGGACAAGTGGAAGTGGGGACAAGCCCCTAAACTGAGCATGGAAGAAACCTAATTATCTGCCTGGCACCAGAGGCACAAACAACTTCACTGCATTGTAATGTGGGAATGTGAACATTCCCTTGGGCACTGAAGACCTGCTGCCAGTTAATTTACTGGGCTAGATGGACAACTGTGCTGACCCAGTATACTTCTATTTATTATAAACATTTCTAAAGCACCCTTCATCCAAACAGAACCCAGGGTGCTGTGCAATAACAAAACAGGTGCCTATGTTCCTCCTCTTTTAATAGGTGAGTACATTACATCCATGCCAACTGCTAAGGGAATTTTGTTTTAAGATGTAATTATACAAGATGTAGCAGAGGAAAGCAGAGGGAGGGGACATAGCTCAGTGGCAAAGCAGAACCTTCCACCTCAAGTCCCAGATTTAGCTTGTGCTATTTCCAGTTAAAAGGATCTTAGGTAGATCGATGGGAAGGCCATCTGCCTGAGGCTCTGATGATCTCCTGCAAGTTGCAACAGATAGTCTTGAGATTGCTGGATCAAGGCTGTTCATATGACTTTTCTTCCTTACTTAAGCATGGTATCAGCTGCCCTTACTAACCCTATGAAATCATACCACTGTCATTCCAGAAAAGGTAGCCATTAAGATTTTGGACAAGACGAAATTAGACCAGAAGACGCAGAGATTACTCTCCCGCGAGATTTCCAGCATGGAGAAGCTGCACCACCCAAACATCATCAGGCTTTATGAAGTCATGGAGACACTCTCCAAGATGCACCTGGTGATGGAATATGCCAGTGGAGGGGAGCTATTTGCGAAAATCACGACGGAGGGGAAATTATTGGAAGTGGAGAGTAAGCACATCTTCTCCCAGATTGTGTCTGCTCTTAAACACATGGTAAGTTCATTATTTTGGTCCCTTCAGCAGCTCTGCATTTCCCTGTGTGTGTCCCACTTTAAAGAGAAGCAGGATTAGTTTGAGATATCCATCAGTCTCTGTTAGGAGTAATAGAAGAATATTATGTCCACACGGCAAGTGGTTCCAGCTTAGTGTGCCTGCGTATGAACAAACATTTGCTTTGGGTGCTTTTCTGCAGCTTGAGGTACGACGACGTGGCCACCATGGGAGTGCAAGCAGTTTGTGTGTCTCTGCAAGCTCTGCTGTAATGTGTTCAAGGGCTATATAACAGCTCTGATTTTTCAGGCCTATAGCTAGAAATGTTGTGATGAGGATCCTATGTGGGTGGGGATTCATTACAGAATAGGAAGAACACACAGGTAGCTTGATAAACAGCTCTTATTGTATTAACATTTAGAGGGCAACTGGGCAGAATGCTGCCTGTGTTTTCTGCACATCTCCACAAACAAAATGGCTAGAAAATTACTAGGATTTGCGGGGCAGGGGAAGAAGGGTTAAATGAAAGCTAAACATTCAGGGAGGGGCTTGGAATAGCTTTCAGTGGTCCATACGTTCCTTTGCCTCTCCCGCGGCTACAGCCCTGCTGGTGGTTTTGTACGAAAGACCAGCTAAAATATACTTCGCTTCTAAAAGACTAATTGTTCTTATTTTAAAAGACTTCCTCGTTCGCATTTGCAGCACAGTGGAAAACATTTATGAAAGCTGAACATTAATTTTGGTTCTTTGTTCTGCAGCATGAGAGCAACATAATTCACCGGGACCTGAAAGCTGAAAACGTATTTTACACCAGTAACACCTGTGTGAAAGTGGGGGATTTTGGATTCAGCACGGTAAGTAAGAAAGAGGAAACACTGAACACTTTCTGCGGCTCCCCTCCTTACGCTGCCCCAGAGCTCTTCAGGGACGAAAGCTACGTTGGGGCATATGTGGATATCTGGGCACTCGGAATTCTTCTGTATTTTATGACGACTGGGATGATGCCCTTTCGAGCAGACACAGTGGGCAAACTAAAGAAGACTATTCTTGAGGGGATGTATGTCCTGCCGCCGTTCCTCTCGGAACCTTGCCAGAAGCTGATTCGGGGAATCCTGCGGCCACTACCGTCGGAGCGCTATTCCATTGAGTACATTATGAACAGCGAATGGATGAAAGGAGTGGAGTATCCGAAGCCCCTGGAACCTTTCAAACTGGATCCAAAGTACTTGTCAGGGAGTGGAACACTCGGAGAGGAAGATGCCGAAGTGAAAAAAATCTTGAACAATTTGGGGGTCATGGAGGAGCACATTCAGAATAACCGCGGGAGATATCCCCACAGCTCAGTAACTGGGATCTACCGAATTATTTTGCACAGGGTGCAAAAGAAAAGGGCCGTGGAAGCGGTTCATATAATCAGCCAACCAGAATTCAGGGAGCAAGAGTCAAAGAAAGAGCAGTCTACCTATCGCGGCCTCAAACACTCATCTAAGCTCTGTTTGATTTTATAAAAAATGCAGCTGTCTTGGTGTTTGTCTGCTACCGGTCAGCTCTTGTTCTTAGCATTTTTGTAATTTTGAATTAAATTTAAAAAAATGATGCCTTAAAATGCCTCATGTACGATGCACATTCAGGAGTAGACTAGTAAAGTATATTATTTTAGGGCTGTTAAGTTTTTAAGCTCAGCTGCATGGAATTGGCCTGTAAAATCAGGATAAACGATAAATGTGCAGTGCAAAAATCCATTATATGTTTAAAGTCACATTGTGTTTAGTGGAGGTTTATTCCCACTCCCCAGTAGATGAACAATTTTAAGTATAGTTATCATGCAGCAAGTCCCAGTAGGACTTCTGAGTAAACATGCTTAGAATTGTGGCTCAGGCTGCTGTCTGGAACTAACACTGCATTTCACTTGGGTGAGTTTAGACAGCACGTTAAGGTCTGCTAATATAGGTGAACTCTTGCCTCCAGCCCTGCCTCACATGCATTGAGGAGTGTGGGAATCCTTTAGAAGGTCTTCCTAGTTATGTTCAGATTATAAGTAATGATAATAGTTAACACTATTAAATTTATTACCTGCCCTTCACTAGTAGGTCCCAGGATAAGTTACAACTATTTAAATTTCAGCATTAAAAACAGTTAAATCAATTTTCTGTCACAGGAAGAGGGCAGGTCCTGAAAATACACATCTGCAGGCACCTACTGAGTGGCACTCATAAATAACATTTTACCCAGTTTTTCTCCTCCTCCCATGTCTGTAACATTGTGATCTGTGATTTTGCTTTTTTAAGGTTCAGCGATGAGTCCTAAAGAGAAATCGTACAATTATAGAGTTGGAAGGGACTGCAAGGGTTATCTAAGTCCAACCCCCTGCAGTGCAGGAAATATTGAGGTTCACCCTGTTCCCTTCTAATTCCAGCAGTCTTAAATATGGAGGCCACTGACAACTCATCTGCTTAATCAGATCTGCCCTCTGGGCAGCCACAGTTCATCCTCCTTGGTTTGGATACAAAGCATAACTACACCAACATGGGCAGTTCAGATAGCTCAGTGTTTATTTTGCAAGGCACCTGCTTCATTGCTTTTGAGGTTTATAAACGTTAGATTTGGTGCTGCTGTTCTTATCCTGTCCATTGCCTGCAATGGACTTGATACATCGCCAGCTTGGGATCCTCTTTGTTTTATATAGCCACAGCACTTAGCACAAATGGACAAAAAAGTGGTGTAAATCAAACTGTTTTTTCCCAACAAGCCGTATCAAACCTAAGTAATTTGCTTAAAACAAACAAACTACAGAGCCCCAAAACACTGCGTCTTGTAACTTATGCATTAGTTCAGAAGTATTCCAAAGCAAAATAAAAACAGGACAAATTGTGTAAGTTTAGTGTAAACACAATGTATTTTACAAGCCAGGAGCTGTCTTTCCCTTTGCTTCCAGTTCATCCAGGCCCACCCAATATACTTGCAAAGGCCAAAGCACTTACACTACAGCAAGTGTATGATAATAAACAGGACCGTTCTAGAGCAGAACAACTTGCAGGCCAAAGGCACCCCTCACAAGCCCTGTATAGGCCCAGCCAGGTTCTCAACACATACCGTTTCCCCCCCAAGTCTCTGGCAGGCAGCCAACACAGGTCAATTTTATCAAGCACCCGGCAAGCCATCATACATAGCTGGTGAGCAGTGTTCAACTCAATGGGTCACAAGTTGTGTGTGCCTATTCTAAGGTAAGTGCTTTGAGGATTGCAGCCTTTTGAGTATTCCTTGCAGAAGTGAAATGGAGTTTTAAATATGCTTGAAATATGAAGCTATTTATACATGACCTCAGAGCTACAGCTTGCAGAACCACCCCACCACACACCTAAAACAATCGTGAGGAGCAAAAAGTTCAGGATCAAATCACGGCTCTTGGGCTGAGCTTTTGACAAGCCCTTTGCATTTTTGTAGAAGCAGAGTATGGCAAAGTCTGCTCTTAAGCAACCTTTATAAAAGATTACATACAAGAGGTTCAAAAGGAATTAACTTTCCAACTATTTCTAAGTAGCCACCAAGAGCACTTTGGGGCAAGAGAGTGTTCTCTCCCCAAATGCATGCACTTCTTAGCTTTGCAAAATGATTTCTGGAAGGTGAGAGGAGCTTTTAATATTATAAGCATACAACTGGAAACCATGTCACAGATGCCCAACTTTCAAGATGGGTTTGAACCAATATGTCAATGGGGGGGGAACTTTCTCCAATTAATAGCACCTTGAAAAACAAGCCAATTACCCCCTTTCAAATGCATAGCATGTTTTGAGGGGATGGAACAAGGCTTGTATTTAAGAGACCGGGTGCTTATACTGTTAAGGCACATAGGACCCTAACGTTTAAGATAAAATGACTCATGAATAGCTTTAGGTCACATTAATTTTTCTCCATAATGGCTTTAAAAAGAAGTCTCACTTCCACTCTGGATATTAATTCATTAAAATAGAGTAGGACAAGCACAACTGAAGTCTTCCCAAGCTTAAACTAAACACAAAGAGTCTTGTGGCACCTTAAAGATTAAGTGATATATTTTTACAGCATAAGCAGCTGTAGACCTAAACTTAAGATGCCAAAACTCTGCTGTCTTTTTTGCTGCAGCAGACTAACATGGCTACCCCTCTGTAAATTTAAGTACCTATTCTTGAACCATTTGCTGTTGTTTTAAAACAGTTGTTTCTTACAAAGAGCCCTTGGTCATTTCTGTTCCAAGAAGCTAGCAAACTTTTTAGTGTTATTTAACTACGTATCAACAAACTGCATCAAAAGACAGAGCCTCAAGATTAACAGCTTTTCATGCTCCCAACTAAGCAGTACTGTACATCAAAACATGGGTATTAACAGTTACTCCCGTGTACATCCCCAGCCCTCCCCAACTTTTCCAACTCCCACCTCACAGAGGTCTCTTAATGCTCCCCATTGGAAAGGGAAACAGCAACGGCTTCTGAGTCTGTTTTTGCAGGAATTCTTGGTACTTTCTTGGCAGGGCTAGGGATATGCTGGAAGGGGTGGGGAGGAGGGAAAAAGCCACAGATTAGAACACATTATTAAAAAAGCACAGCTGTCAATTATCTTACTTTAATTTTGTTTCAAGACTCATTGAGAAAGCCCAGGTATTAGGCAACAGTAACTTAGTTCCAAATACTTTGTCCAGACAATTCTCCATTGGAATCTATCCTGTACAATAAGGTCTCTAGGGAGTTTTCAGAGTTGGACACAACATAGGTTATATTTAGATTTCTAGATCCAATTTGAGAACAGCAGCGTTCCCGTCTTAGAAGTTGTTCAAAGAATGTCAGGGGGTTGCTGCTTGGCAGAGGGTTGGACTGGATGGCCCTTGTGGTCTCTTCCAACTCTATGATTCTATGATTCTAGGTTATACAGCAGCCTTCTCCAACCTGCCGGAGCTGTTGGAAATTGTAGTTCCAAACACCTGGAAGGCATGAGTTGGAGAACGCTGGGTTGAAGATTTGCGTCAATATTATTGAATTTGGTATTCTGTAATGGGGTTGATTACAACAAAATGGACAAGTATCTGAAATGCAGGAATCAATGACAGAAGAAAATCCAAAGGATATCATATCCCAGATTTATAGCGTATCCATCAATTGAAATGATTTTGGTAACTTTCAACAGCAGTATCATGAAATAGTTGGGCACGTTTTAGAACAGGGAAAAATTCTGCCATTATCCATGTCTAAATGTAATGAAAACCCAATCTACGAAGAGAGATGGGATATGAAACTACAAAAACTAAGAAAGAATTCACAAGGTAAATACTATAACCAGAGTGTCTTGCTTAGTGCCAAGTATTTTTCTTTTTACATTTTTAGTGTGGTTTCCCTAAAGTTTCTAGATATTGGGACAGGACTGCTGAGGTTACTTGTGAAATTTCATATTACAGGCTTAAGAAAGGATTTAAAAAATATCTTGCTGGAACTGATAAAATATGTTAGCGTAAGGGAAATACCTGTTATTTTATCAATGACAGCAAAATATTTTGTATGCCCGACAATGGAAGTTGGGCAGAGTGCACAAAGGGGGGGGGGAAGAGAGAGAGAGAGAGAGACTGACAAACTGTAGAGGTAAGTGGGAGAAGAACCATATAACGTAAGAGCAGGGAAAGGGAGGGGATGTGTGATCTGGCAGGGTTTATAGATTACTGAAGATTGTAACTTACTGTAATAGCAGTTACACATCCGCTACATGTGCTTAATAGTCTGTAATTTAGTTTTGGTAACAGAGAGAAATAAAAAAAAAGAGGAAAGGTTAGCAAAGAGCCACCCTTTGCTGTGGCTGCTCCACCCATAATGGAGCAGGGAATCATTTTTAAAGAGATTGGAAGCAGACCACATCTTTGAACATTCCTTCCTGGAAAGCATATTCCCCTCCTCCTTCCCAGGCCCATGTGCACCTTAGCTTCAGTCCATAGGTATGCCAGCATCAACTTTAAACAATAGTTAAGGGTTACTGGTTTCCCTGCTTAACCAGAAACTGAAGAGGGCAGGCAGGGAAACAGGCAGAGGGCCTTCCAAGTAGTGGCGTCTGCCCTGTGGAATGCCTTCCCATCAGATGTCAATGTGATATATAACTATACAACTTTTAGAAGACATCTGAAGGCAGCTCTGCATGGGCAAGTTTTTAATGCTTGATGTTTTATTATACTTTTATATCTGTTGGAAGCCGCCCACAGTGGCTGGGGCAACCCAGTCAGATGGGTACTATTATTACTCCACTCAAGCAAGGAAACTGGTAAGCCTAAACAACTGTTAATATCGGTGCCAAGATATCTATGAATCACATTAAAGGCATATTGGGGTCGGGGTAGTGTTCAATTCTGCGGTCTTCTCCTGATGTCTTGAACCACAAATAAGAGATCAACGCCATTAGGAGTGCAATAGCCCTTGGATGTTAAAAGCATGAATTAAAGAGACTTTTTACACTTACCTCATGAGCAAGGCCCATATGAACAACTTCCACTCCTGCTTCCAAGGGCCCATCACCCAGCACAGGGCGACGAGCATAGGTTCTTCTGTGTTTTTCATCCACTCGCACCAAGTACCATGTTCCCTCATACAGATCATCCACTGAACATTGTGGAATATAGTTGGCTATAAGAAGACAAAACGCAGAAGCTCTAAATAGACAGTTTACTCCTGGTGTTAGCTTAATCTTTGACCTCACTACATACAGAGTCATGTTGGAATGTTCTGGTTTCTTTTATCTTGTGCAACAGACACACACCATGAAGGGATTAGTGCTACGTCACATGGAAGTGCAGAGAACTTGAAGCAAGCTGTGCTTCATCTTTCGATGCTTCAAGGGTATTGGGAAGGCAAGCGCCTTCACTGTCTTCTCTATAAGAAGATGCACAGGAGGCTTGCAACACTCCCAAAGAAGAATATGAAATGCCTCCACCCCTCCATTATCACACTCTGGTGGAGCTGTGGAAATGGGGCACACAAGACACTTTTGTCAACTATTTCAGTGCTTACAGCACAATTAGATTTTCAGGTCCATCATGAAGTTGTTAATCTGAAGACCTGAGAAGTTGAGAACCAGGTCCTGCTGTCCTCTTGATTGCAGTTTTAATTCATGGTTAACTTATAAGCCCATGTTTGGCATGAAAAGAAAAGCCTTTTGCCAGTTCAATATGGACAGAGTTATCCAAATATTTCAAGTCAAAGCTGTAACCATCAAGTTGGTTAACATCTCTTACAATAACCAGAAGGCTTAGAAGCCAACCTCATCATTTAAAAAAGGGAAATAAGCTTTCAGGGTCTGCTTTACCTAATAGAGGCAATCACTGGATTATGGCAGACATTTGCTGAACTTAATCCTACCATCGCTCACCTAAGTGATGAGTATCTTGTCTAAGCATCATGTTTTCTGCAAACACCTCTGGCGAAATGCATTTCCTTGAATCGAGCCTTGCCTTCAGATCAGAGAGGCTTGCTGTTATTTTATCCAGAGAAGAGCCTGCAGTAGAAAGCAGTAACTTACATTTTCTAAAAAGAATTATTAGTCCCTTCCAACTCTACAATTCCCTTCCAATTCTATGTTTTGACAATGAAGAATACAAGTTAGAAACAGCAGCATCTTGATTTCTTATTATACTGTGAAAGAGAGGGGGCTATTTTTCCAACATAACCCTCTTGTAATATAGCTAGCTGTAGTAGTACCGTAGTAAAAGTTCATTAATTGTTATATCAAGACATAGCACACCCTTTCCTAAGTTCTCAAAACCTCATAAGAGGCCAGAGATGAGGCCAGATCTGTTGTAGCCCAGCAACACCTGGGCAGCAAATCCCTAACCACTGGCACCCAATAAGCTATGGAGGGCCAAGAACTTAACAAGAGCCTGCTGGAACAGGCTACAGGTTCCACCACCCTGGGCAAGACTGTGTTCAGAAACAGGAGTTCGGTTCCTTCCAAAATGGCTCACAAGCTACAGCCTGCCCCAAACCAGCCTGCCAACATCACACTGCACAATGCTACACTTTAACACTGCGACAAGATTCACCATTATTACCATAAGCAATGCATTCGAATTTATGCAAGATGTTACATAGCAAGGCAGCTTTCTTAACCCAGCCATTTAGGTTTTAGTGGCAACTTCCTCTATTCTTAACAATTGCCCAGAAATAGAGATTTATTTATAAAAAATATTTATATACTGCTGCATCCAGAAGTGGTTTATAACAATAAAGACACAAAATCATAAAGACAACAACAACCAACTGTTAAAGCTAGCATTTCCTAAACTGGATCATCTATCTATGTAGATTAATACCAGAGATTATTCAAGAAGTATAATATAATATGTATTATGGCATTCCCTTATAACAGTATTTCTGCAATCATCACTGACCATATAAATCATCCCCACTGTGCTATAGCAGTCATAAACCAAAGCTATATAGACTCAGTGCTTTTCGTTGCACACTCTAAATTGTGTACAACAAGCCATTCTTGTCATAAATTATTGCTAATGGGTTCTTCAGCATGTGGCTTATGTGCACTCCCTACAATTCAAATACTGGCTGGATACTATCAGTGACACACTAACTTTAGAAGTCGTTGTGTATAGGAAACCTTGGTGTTTTTACTCACCAGGGGTTGCATCTTGGCTAACTTTGATGGAGTAGAGGGTAGCAGCAAACCCAGAGCCGTAAGAGAAGACTCCAATCCTCTGCCCTGCCAGTTGCTGAGGAGAATACCTGCACGCCAAGGAACAAAGTGTTAGTGAAAAGTAAGTTAAAGGTAAAGGGGCCCCTGACCGTTAGGTCCAGTCGCAGATGACTCTGGGGTTGCGGTGCTCATCTCGCTTTACTGGCCGAGGGAGCCGGTGTACAGCTTCCGGGTCATGTGGCCAGCATGACTAAGCCACTTCTGGCGAACCAGAGCAGCACACGGAAATGCCGTTTACCTTCCCGCCGGAGCGGTACCTATTTATCTACTTACACTTTGACGTGCTTTCGAACTGCTAGGTTGGCAGGAGCAGGGACCGAGCAATGGGAGCTCATCCCGTCGCGGGGATTCGAACCGCCGATCTTCTGATCGGCAAGCCCTACTAGGCTCTGTGGTTTGACCCACAGCGCCACCCGCGAAAAGTTAGAGAAAATACACAAATATTTTGGGATTATTTGTCTAAACAGATTTAGTTGGCTTGCTTCTTATTAGATTAACGAAACCTAGGGCACAAAGAATGCTTCCTTTTGCCTTCATCCCCAATCTCAGTGCCAGCAGCTCTAAGTAATAAGCTGTCTCCATCCTGTAATGCCTTGAAATCATTTCCTCTCTTTCTGCTAAAGAGCAACCAGCAGCCATGTAATTATCTTCAAACATGTAAGAGTTTAGCTGAAGGCTATTGGTTCTGCCTCAAGTTGAAGATTACCAATGTTCAGACTCTCTTCAGCTGCAAAGCCTGGACTTGCACAAGTGAGTTATCCCAAATAACATCTGGTACATGTGAATACTAAGGAAATGCACAGTATGGCTACAAAGATACACAGATGTTGATAAAACAGGTGTGCTAGTCTTAGTTTGTTTGAAGCAGCAACAGCAGCGTGAAGTGTGTCTTATCAAAAGCACAGATATTCTGCAAACTTAAGGTTGTTCATGGAGCAGCTTAGTGGCCACAGTTTCTACTGCTGTCTGCCCAATATAAGTAGTTGCCACCTATATTGTTGGAGAAGTTTTAAGCTACAATTAAGTCACCTTCGTGCTTTAAATTTTGTCATTCAACTCAAATATACGATGACAATTGTCACAGACTTTTCAACAACTTTGTACATCACCTTTAGATGGTGCTTAATTAGTTTCAAAAGGCAAGAAACAGCAAGGTTCAGCAGTGCTTGGTAGTTGCACTCGTATCTGGGAATTACTGCCTTCTGAGTGTGGTGTTAAAGTTAAAGTTGGTCACTCAGTGGAGAAGTTACAGGTAGGTAGTGTTGGTCTGTCATAGTCGAAACAAAATAAAAAAATTCCTTCCTTTCGTGTGCATGCACACTTCTTCAGATACCATCGGATACCATCATCATCATCAGATACCATCATACCAATAACAAACTTAGTTGGTCTCTAAGGTGTTACTGGAAGGAATTTTTTTATTCAGTGGAGAAGGGAAGGCATGCTGTGCATACTCAAAGACACTCTGCTTTTTACTAATTCACAAGAAGAATGTGGGGCTGAGCCATTGCCTAAAGCAAGCCTGGCCTTTAGGAATCTGATACCCAACGTCAGTTAGATAATTATACAAACACCTCAAACCCAGCTTCAGATCCTTCCTTCATACTTACTGTGCTAGGATAGAAGCAAGGCAGCCATAGACAGAAGGCGTGTACATATTTCCATTCTGATTGGATACAAGCAAGGAAGCTTTGGTTTTCTGATTGAAAATCTCAGCACTGGCCTTCATAAAAGCTTTTTCCACATCACGGTCAAAGTAGGTGTCTTCTAGTTTTACATCTCTGAAGATAGCAAGGGGAGCATTTAGAAGAAAAACTAACTTTAAAGACTACTAGAGCAGAAGGCTATGAAACCTATAAACATGCCACATCTGCTCTATTTGATTTCTAAAGTTATCCCAGGTTGTTTTTTTAAAGCACCCAGATTGTGCTACACAAGACATATCACTTTTCCTTGAGTCATGCCCATTTCAATTTGATATAGCTAATTATACTGAAGAACATGCACAATTTTAATTTGAAGTCACACTGCAATATTTAGTTTCAATACTAACTTTCACACTGGCCATGTTCTGGCGATAGCAAAGAAGCTGCGTCTCTCCTGTTCTCAATGTGCCTCAATGAAATGTAAAAGTCTGTAAAACCATTGTTTCCATTTTTTTCTGAACCAGAAACTTTGGTTACGAGCTTTGAACATTAAGAGACACCTACTGGATCAGGCTGATGGCCCATCTGATCCCGTATTCTGTTCTCAAAGTGGCCAGTCAGATGCCTATGGGAAGCCTACAAAACAGGGTAAGAATGCAATAGCCCTCTTCTGTTCACGATCCCCAGCAACTGGCATATTGCTTCAGATCCTGAAGGTAACACAGCCGCTGACAGCCTTGCCTACCATCAGTTTGTCTAATCCCCTTTAAAGACTTCCAAGTTGGGAGCCATCACTAAATCTTCTATAATTTAACTATATGCTGTGTGAGGAGTTCTTCCTTCTGTTTGCCTTGTATCTTACAAACTTCAGGATCATTGTGTGTTATGAGAGAGAAAGCAGTATTTGCTTTCTCCATACCATACATAATTCTACACACCTCTTTCCTGTTTGCCCCACGCTTACTGGCCTTTTCCCTAAACTAAGAAGCTTCAAAGGTTGCAACTTTTCTTCACAGAAGAGATGTTTCAGTCCCTTGTTCAGTTTGGTTGACCCTTTCTAACACCTTGTCTAGCTCTACAATATCCTTTGAGAAGAAGCTGGGATCTTAAACTTTAAACCATGTTTTTAAAATGCTAGCTTGTCTTGAAGCCAGTATCCAGGGATTCCCCACGTTTGGTCCAAAATGGAAACTATGGTTTTGCAGACCTTCCACAATGCATTCAGTCATATGGAGAAGTGGGGAGAGAAATAGTTGTGTGTGTAAATGAAAGCCTCATTCACATATCAGCTTATTATACAATCATCCAAACCAGGCCAAGAAATGTGTTAGCCTTGATGGTGCATTTGCTGAAACAGAAGAAGATAGCAAAAGAGAGTAAATTACTGGGAAGTAAATTCCACACATGGACTTACTTCCAAGTAACGGTGATTAGGATTAAGCTACACTAGAATAACCTTATCCTCTTTGGGTTCCCCAGGCTATCTTCACATATTAAAATCAAGCTAACTGCTCCCAGTTTGTCCGCTATTGTTAAATAATCAACCTAGTGATACATTCTTTTCCACCTAATTTTTTCCAAGAAATCTTTGCATAAGATGAACCTTATCAAAACAAATTTTCAGGCAGCTATGAAAGGGCATTCCAGACCCACTCCCTTATATTTTTAAGAGCTATATAAAAAGGATCATACATAAAACAGTTCAATGTTGGCTATAGAACTACTTCCAGATACAGGTTTATTGATGTTTCGTAATGTCTTTCTTGTACTGAAGAATTTTCTTATTTACCTAAAAGCTTCCAGGCCACTATAGATGCCATTTTCTTTTGTGGGTGTCTGATCATTCAGAAAGTCATTCAGCAACAGACGAGCTACAGATTTCTGTACAAGTTTGCAGTATGGAGAGTGAAAGATCATGAAACCAAAGTCATTCAGGGTGAAATCTTTGTCAACTCCCTCTGAAATAAAAAAAAGAAACAGGACATGGATGCTATTCCGCCTAAGTCCTATGTACACTTACTTGGGAGAAAGAACTACTGAATGCAGCAAAGCTTATTTCCAAGTAAACAAGCAAAGGATCAGGCTACAAGTTTTAACATTTGTGTATTCTTACTTCTGCAATATGAAATTCGTTTTATACTACCTTTTATTTAAAATTCCAACTAAATTTGGGATCGGCTCAGATCTTTGCTTAGAGCAGGGATGGGGAATTTATGGCTCTCCAAAACTTGGACTACATGTTCCATCATTCCTGACCAGTGGCTATGCTGGGTGGGGCTGATGTGAGTTGCAGTTGAACAACTTCTGGAAGGTCACAGGTTTCCCATTCTGGTATTGGATATTAAGTACATTTTAATCCTCTGCTCCAACAACTTCTCACCCTTCTCACATCTTCTTACTCGCCTTCGCATTTCTACTGTGGGACACAACTCATTTGCTTATGGCATATTTTCTCTACCTCCTACTCCCATGCTGTTGGATATGCTTGGAACCAACTCTTGTGTCTGTCAACCTGGCCTCAGAAGAGCCCTGGTGTATCAGACCACAACCCACCAAGCCTAGCATCCTGTGCTCTCACAGAGGCCCACTAGATGCCTGTGGGAAGCCTGCAAGCACAACCCAAGTCCTGTCCCCACTTGTAAGTCCCAGCAACTACCACTCAGCAGCATGCTGCCTCTCCAACAGTGAAGGTAGAACGGAAGTCACTGTGGCTAATAACCCAAGCCTTGATCTTCCTCCCCACACCCCACTCTTGAAACAGATTTCCTCCTAATCAACCTAGCTGTTTCTTATCTATTGCTCCACTACTGCACTACTCATCTATCCCATTCTCATCACTCATTGTCAATTCCTTTAAAAACCCACCCCGGCCAGAAAAGGCTGCTTCCTTGCCTTCTAGGAAGAATATCGTGACAAAGGGGGAGATCACTGTGGCTCAACCAAACAAGGAGCTTCTCTGCTAGAAATAATATTATAGCAATGAATGCCTGCTTAGGTTTATTTTTTCCCCTCCTTCTTGAAGCCAATCTCTTTTCTTTTTGTCTTCTCTATTTTAGATTGTAAGCCTAGAGCAGGGACCATCTTATTACTGATCACCACAGGCCACCCTGGAATCCTTTTCCAGCTGGAGAACAGGGTAAAAATACTTTTCAAAATGAAATCTAATATAGGGCATGTTCAGCAGTAACCCCACGCTGCAGGGGCAGATGTGTGAACAACGGGCTATAGTGTGCTTGTGGTAGGCATTCAAACACAAGATACTCTGCTCTCCTGAACCAGCAGCAGAATTCTGTGCAGTCATTTGCTATAGCTGGCAGAATGGTTTTTAACTCTGACAGTTTTCCAAATTCTGTGGAAGAGGACAGGATCCGAGAAGATGGGGAAAAAACGAAACGCCTTGATTCTGCAATGGTACTTTCTAGCAAAACATACCTTTCTGCCACTGAGCATGGATTTTCTTGCGATAGACAGTGTAGCAGCGATCTAATGCACTGAGGTAGCATTGTATGGACAGTTTCCCATCAACCACAGGATACTCAGATACCATATCAGGCTTATAGAAATCATAGGCATGCTGCATGTGGGTCCCTCGCAATCCTAGGGAAAAGAAGCCAGACTTGAAAGAGATGCTGCAGTGAAGTCCATTAATAAGGTACTCATCTTACCTCAAAACATGACTGACATCCTATGCCCTTTTAAAATGTGGGTTGGGGGGGTATTGGGTCGTTTCGTGGTTTTATATTTTGATTTTACTCTGTGAACCACCCTGAGACCTCCGGGCATAGGTAAGTATATAAATTCAATAAATAATAATAATAATAATAATAATAATAATAATAATAATAATAATAATATGCACTTTGTACAACCAAAGATTAATCTGGTGGATGTGGGAGGTGGTGGTGAACAGAAAAGTTATTTCACTTCCCAATATGATCAGGAAAAAGAATACTAGAATACTAAATGCCGAGCAGTACAGATAGCTATTTGTTAATATTTTAACAGGCTGATGTTCCAGGCAGCTCACTTGCAGAGATTACTGCTCACACAAGCAGTCTACTCATATGAACTGCAGAGGAGTGAACACATGCAGGTTTATGGCTTTCATTCTGTGAACTGGAAAATTGCTTAATTTTCCTCATAAGGGCAAACCAGCATAGTTTGCAATCTAGGAAAAGGCAATCTAGCACTAGCTTGCTCTTGTGGCATTTCACAAGTGAAGAATGCTTGCACAAGCTGTTAATTTGAACTAAAATACTGCTGGAATCTGCTCTATGAATAATATTTAACCTGCAAGAGAAAACTAACCTCTCTCAAAAATAAGAGGTGCATTTGGTCCCACAAGCATAGCAACAGCACCAGCTCCTCCAGTTGGCCTAGCATTTCCAGTGGCATACACTGCTATGTCTCCAGCAACAACGAGTGCATAACGCCCTGAAAAACACAAACAAATGCTGTAAAAAAGCTGCATAAAAGTCATTTTTAGCTGAGGCAACTGCTGGCTACATTGACTGCAATGCTATATACCTGGAAGCAAATCCCTATAGAATTCAAAGTAAATATGCAGAGAATTGGGCTGCGTGGTCACTGGGGAAAAGATTATAAGAGGTCAATCTTAAACTCTCACAGCCACCAATTAACATGCACAATACTTAATGCATACAAAGCTATTCTGACACAATTATGTTTGTCATACAAACATCCTGTTAAGCAGATATATTTTTGAGCAAGGAACAAAATTGAGGGCAATTGCAGATGGGCAGCTTAGGAGTCACCAGAAAGTTTGGAAAGAGGGGGGAAAGGTTCCAATTAGCATAACCATTGAATGCTACAGTCACTGATTCAAAGTATGTTATCCAACCTGATTCCACCAGCTAGTTTGCATTGCAACCAATAGTATGATCAGTACAGATGAGTGAAGTGCTGGCTCAGTACAAGAAACTATTAACAGGTTTAGTGGGATATGAGCTCATTTTCACAGGCCAATTGTATTCCTGCAAAATCTTACTCCCCTGCTTGGTATTTGCAAAGGATCACTGCCTTCTGCTTTTTTTACTTCTGAACACTAATATAGTTTCCTCTTGTAATATCCACTAAGCATGAATGAGCATAGTGGGCTAGGAATTAGCTTTTATCAAGCCCTCCTGAAATCACAAGAACATGACAGCCAGGACTTCATAGTCCTGAAATGACTATTATTTACAGGATTACATTTAATAACATTTAAATTCCGTATCTCTGTATGTCTTGTCTTTCTTTTCTTTTGGCAAATTCTAAGAAATACTGCTTTCTTGAGATGTCAAACTTACCATCCCAGGAACTGGATTCAACCCAGTTGATAGCATTGAAGACTGCAGCAGTGCCACCATAGCATGCATTGGTTGTGTCAATGCCTTCCACGTCTGTGTTGCCAGATTCTTCAAAAAGCTGCATCAGGACAGTCTTTACCGATTTGGACTTGTCGATGATCGTCTCCGTTCCAACTTCAAGTCTCCCAATGCAGTTGTAGGAGAGACTGTTCCTCTCCATAAGCTTCTGGACTGCAGTGAGGCAAAGCGAATTGATATCCTCCCTATCCGAGCAGAAACCCATCTTGGACTGACCCAAGCCAATGGTGTATTTCCCCGCATCCACGCCATCAAACTTCTCTAACTCTGTCTGGTCAACATATTGGGAAGGAAAGTAGATCTCCAAAGCAACTATTCCCACATCTTTTGGCCAGCAGGCTTCAGCATTCACAGGAAGAGATCCAGGCATGGTGGTGTAGCTGAAAGAAAAGAATAGTGCTTATTTGAATAGAGTGAACAAAGCTTGACCGTGTGCAAGCTTACTTAGATTCAAGTACCAATGCATTCAGTGAGGCTTACTGAAAGCATAGGGGCTGGAGATTAAAAGTTTTGATAAAATATTTTTACTCACAAGCAGTCCAACTAATAGGGCGATGATCATAAAAGCAGGTACGTAGAATAACGGAATTAGAAGGGCATCCAAAGGGCATCTAGTCCAACCCCCCAATGCAGGAAAGACACTTGGCAGAGTGTTCAAAAAGCTACTTGGGAGCAGGAGAGGAATCTGACAGTTACACTATAGTCTGCACAGCTGTAATTCTGCCCACACCAATCACTGATTTTAAAGAGACCAAGGCTACAGCTGCTATCCCAAGCACATTTTAACAAATTGCCATGTATGTAGAACTGGAGCAGAGCTATTTTATCCCAACCTCTGCTGTCCAGCTGATATATAGGCCATTATTAGCTCACACTACAAGTCTGTACACGCAACTGTACTATTCAGATTGAGAAGATCTCTTACGTCAGACACTCCCAAACCAATTTAGACAAGGAGGTAGTCTTCTAGTGGGCAACAACACTGTGCACAGCCCCATAACCACAGACATTCCAACCTGCAGCAAAGAGGCCATGCCTTTCTAGTCAGCGTTTTAAAAAACACTGCACCACCAGGGTCCTCTTGTCTCTGTGTTACATAGAATAGAATCTTGGTTAACCTCATTATACCATCTACTGGCAGTTAACCCCCAAAATGAAGAAAAAACAACAATCTGACTGTTGCAGGAAGGGGAGGGGAATAAAGGCTTGCAGCTGCTCCCTAAAAGTAATATAAACCCATCCCTTTGTAATGAACTGTGGAGCAGCCTTTCAGATTTGAACAGCAACTGAAAATCATATGTTATCTGCATGAGCATGTATTTCGTACTTTCCCAACTGCGAAGGTGACAGAGGGAAAATGCCAATAATATTCCATATGAAGTTGCCCTAAACTGAGTCAGAGTACTGTACATTTACCTAGAAAAGTATACTCCAGGGATAGGGAACCCATGACCATCCATGGGAGTTGTAATCCAACTTCAGTTAGTGAGCCAGAGCTTCCCTATCCCTGGAACACTCCAACTGACAGAGGCTTTTAATGGTCTCAAAGAGGGTTCAGCTCTTTTTACTGGACACCAAAGAGATTCTGAAGGAGTAAAGCAACATGTACTAGTAGTCTTGCATAATTATTTTGAATGGCAAATCCAGACATGCTCTTTATCTACAAACATGGAACATCCTGTATGAAATGCAAACTTCAAAGAACTGCCAAATGGATATGAGACAAAAGGCGTATCATTCAATGTGGTATTGGAATGAAGAGAACTTTATTTCAAATGGGTAGATCATGTAAATTCCTTATGGAAATAAAAATCCCAATAAAGATAAAGTGAAGAGGCAGGTAAGCAGCTGAAAGTGATGGGTAGAACTCTTTACCCTGTAAAGAGTGATGGGTAGTGATGGAAAGTGATGGGTAGAACTCTTTACCCTGTATGACTTCTGGGGCTCCCCCCCTTCTGTGGACATTGATCGGTCTGCAGACTGGGACGCACAAGAGGAACACCAACTCTGTCCCAGTGCAGGGCCAACATGCATACAATGGTGCAGAAATTTGTAGTGCGGGCTTGGAATATTCAAATGCACTCCTTAGTTGTATGGGACCACCACACACAGCTCTCACCACTGTGCAAATGAAGTATGGAGACTTGGGAATAGGAAGGCCAGAAGGAAAAATCTGTGTTATTGAATTAATTCTTGCAAATTTAATAGTCTTGTATTATATTACTGTTTTGACTAGTTTTCACATTTTTAAGTTTATCTTTTAAAATACTGAATATTAGGCTAATAACCTTTTTGTCATAATAACTTTTTTAATACTATTTGGAACTTAATAACTGTTAATTCCTACTGTTAATTCAAGACTGGCAGAAGGAAGAACTGATCCATGCAGCACATAACTTACAGAATTTGCTGTAACAAGATGTGGCCCTGAGTCTTCTAAAAAAGAATCATGGTTAGAGCATGGTGCTGATAATGCCAAGGTTGCGGGTTCGATCCCCATACAGGCCACCTGCATATTCCTGCATTGCAGGGGGCTGGACTAAACGATTCCCAGGATCCCTTCCAACTCTACAATTCTATCGCTTTGATTTTAAATTCAGAGATTAGAAAATTTTATAGAAGTCAGTCTAATCAATTATTATTGGCCCAAACAGCTTGTTACTTGCTGATGGATCATGGGGATAAACATACCACATACTATAATAATAATAATAATAATAATAATTTATTATTTATACCCCGCCCATCTGGCTGGGTTTCCCCAGCCACTCTGGGCGGCTTTCAACAGAGCATTAAAATACAATAATCTATAAAACATTAAAAGCCTCCCTAAACAGGGCTGCCTTCAGATGTCTTCTAAAGGTCTGGTAGTTGTTGTTTTCTTTGACATCTGAAGGGAGGGCGTTCCACAGGGCGGGCGCCACTACCGAGAAGGCCCTCTGCCTGGTTCCCTGTAACTTGGCTTCACGCAGCGAGGGAACCGCCAGAAGGCCCTCGGCACTGGACCTCAGTGTCCGGGCTGACCGATGGGGGTGGAGACGCTCCTTCAGGTATACAGGACCGAAGCCATTTAGGGCTTTAAAGGTCAGCACCAACACTTTGAATTGTGCTCGGAAACGTACTGGGAGCCAGTGTAGGTCTTTCAAGACCGGTGTTATGTGGTCTCGGCGGCCGCTCCCAGTCACCAGTCTAGCTGCCGCATTCTGGATTAGTTGTAGTTTCCGGGTCACCTTCAAAGGTAGCCCCACGTAGAGCGCATTGCAGTAGTCCAAGCGAGAGATAACTAGAGCATGTACCACTCTGGCGAGACAGTCCGCGGGCAGGTAGGGTCTCAGCCTGCGTACCAGATGGAGCTGGTAGACAGCTGCCCTGGATACAGAATTAATCTGTGCCTCCATGGACAGCTGTGAGTCCAAAATGACTCCCAGGCTGCGCACCTGGTCCTTCAGGGGCACAGTTACCCCATTCAGGACCAGGGAGTCCTCCACACCTGCCCGCCTCCTGTCCCCCAAAAACAGCACTTCTGTCTTGTCAGGATTCAACCTCAATCTGTTAGCCGCCATCCATCCTCCAACCGCCTCCAAACACTCACACAGGACCTTCACCGCCTTCACTGGTTCTGATTTGAAAGAGAGGTAGAGCTGGGTATCATCCGCATACTGATGAACACCCAGTCCAAACCCCCTGATGATCTCTCCCAGCGGCTGCATATAGATGTTAAAAAGCATGGGGGGGAGGACAGAACCCTGAGGTACCCCACAAGTGAGAGCCCAGGGGTCTGAACACTCATCCCCCACCACCACTTTCTGAACACGGCCCAGGAGGAAGGAGTGGAACCACTGTATAACAGTGCCCCCAGCTCCCAAACCCTCTAGACGGTCCAGAAGGATGTTATGGTCGATGGTGTCAAAGGCCGCTGAGAGATCCAGCAGAACCAGGAAACAGCTCTCACCTTTGTCCCTAGCCCGCCGGAGATCATCGACCAGTGCGACCAAGGCAGTTTCAGTCCCATGATGAGGTCTGAATCCCGATTGGAAGGGATCCAAATGGTCCGCTTCTTCCAGGCGTGCCTGGAGTTGTTCAGCAACCACTCGCTCAATCACCTTGCCCAAGAATGGAAGATTTGAGACTGGGCGATAGTTGGCCATATTGGCCGCATCCAAAGATGGTTTTTTAAGGAGCGGTTTAATAACCGCCTCTTTTAGCGGGTCTGGGAAGGCTCCCTCGCAGAGAGAAGCATTCACCACCCCGCAAAGCCCATCACCCAGCCTTTCCCGGCTAGCTTTTATAAGCCAGGATGGGCAAGGATGGGCAAGGATCAAGGTTTCTATGTTTGCTTTCACAGCCCAATAGTTTATACAAAATTTCATTGCACTGGGTCCAGTGTGCTGGGGACCACTTATGCTACAATGAAGCTCAGCCTAGCTGTTTGAATTGTTGTGTTCAATAGTTTTTAGAAAATGAGTTTAACAGATCAACTGGCAAAGCTAAGTGGAACCTCCAGATCTCTCTGAAAATTAATTGCAGTATCTCTCTGAAAATTAATTGCTGTGAAACAAGAGCAGGGCAGGGCCTGCTACCTACACGTCAGCACCACACTCTTAACCAGCTGAGTTAAGTCAAGCCCTAGTTGTGGAAAACGGAGTTGTTGAACCTTAATAGAAAACAACCTTCATAATCAATGACAACTTAAGAAGAAAACAAAGTAATATGGAGTCATGACTCTGAACATCCATAAAGACAGCAGTCATTTGCCTGCAGTATCAGCTTCTTCTTGGCCAGTAGTTTGCCAAACCACTCCTCATATCCATTATGAAAATGTACCATTGTAGAATGGTTAAAATTAATGTCATCAAATCACCCTGCCAGTAATAAGAATGCCCAATAACGCAGCAACACCTCATTTCTTTCACCATCTGAAAAGAAGATTGAAACCCTTCCTCACTCATGCATTCTTTAACTACCACACTAGTAATTTCAGAATGCCCAACATCCTGCAGAACAAAAACACAACACAGAAATCATCTCAGCCATCCAATCAGTTGCTCACCTACAACCAGCAGTACTCCAAGACAGCCCTTTGCTACAGCCCTCCATTGGCACCAATCTCTGAGAAGATGGGCGTATGGTGATGGCTTTTAAACACAGCTCTTCCTAGGGAGGTGTATGCTCCTCCCAAGTGAGTCTCCATTGGGCAAAAGGCAGAATTATGCCTACTTAATTTAAATTTACCTGATTTGTGCTTGTCTTGGTTTGACAGACAGGTCCTTAATCTTACCAGCTCTCCATTCTTTTTGTGCTGCTTACCAGTACCTCCAACCCACAGAAAATAGCAGCTATCAGACAAAACAATTTATCTACTCACTCTTAGAAAGTTTATACAATGCTTTGCTGACTAAGGACCCAAAACAACAGTTTGAAAGCCTCTCCAGGAACAAGGATTGACAGTGGGCAACTGCCAGATATCACACTGCCAAAGTTAACACTACATGTTCCTCAGTGCTATATGGTCACTGAAGAAGTATGTCTGAGTTTCAGCCTGGTTTTGTTGTTCAGTCGTTTGTTCAGCCAAACTCATGTTAGTAGCTTCAGCCTGGTAGTGTCATAGCAAATCTGCTTCACTGGTGTGTCCTGCAGGGGAAAAACAGTGAGTCACACTCACTGCCTGCTTCAATGTGTAAACACAAGAACCCCTTTTTCAATGGTTTGGGTCTCTTAGGGGGAAAACAACTGCATTGGAGCTACGTTGGCAAAAGACAAAACAAATCCCTTCACAAACTGAACATCAAATTGGAAAACAACTGTTTATATCAATTATCTCTACTATCCTGAGTCACTTCAGATAATATTTTGTTACGAAACAAACCAAATAAAACTAAAATGTAAAGCCCACACAAGCAGCAGATCATTCAACTATCCACAACTGGACTAATGTTCTGCACACCAATCACAGCCCTAAATACCAGAAGCCTGTCTGGATCAACAAGTTTCATATCCAGATATAACAAGCCCTGGCAACTCCACAATTCTGGCAGAAAGCACAGAAGTCGGCAATCATTCACCACATGTTATGTTTAAAAAAGAAAAATGTGGCTATCTACCTATGTTACTGGAAGGATACCTGTGCATACATGACACCCAACTGGTGAACCCTTCTTCCACTGCTAAGGAAACCTCCTTCGGTCAAATGTCTTACGTGTCAGTCAGCTGCTAAAACCAGAGAAGGGCACAAAGAAAACAGGCAGAAAGAAAACATCACCACAGCGTGGATTGCTTCCAAGTAAACACACACACACACAAGCACACTGCGAGGCTTCTTTTTTTATAGGGGAAGGGTAGCAAATAGCTTGGCAGCATGTCACATGCTTAAGGCCCCCAGTGCAGAGCTGGAAGGGACCACAAGGATCATCTAGTCCAACCTTCTGCACCCAGCTGAACCCCTAGAGAGCTGTTGCCAGTCGGTGCAAGAAAACACTGAGCTGGACGGATCAATGGCCCAACTAGACAAGCCCTTTGCTCTTGTGAGAGAAAGTAGAAGAGAAAGGGGAATTGGGAAGGCAAGAATCCTCTCCCTCCCACCCCACCCTGAATGAAATCAGAAAGCTCTGTAACTCCACTTCCGTGGTAAGGGACCCATGGCCTCAGTTTCCCTGTCAGGCAGTCAGAGCACACCCACCCACCCATATAACTGAAGGGGCGGTGGCAGGTCCCAGATAACCGCTTCCATTCGCAACTGAGGCCTTTGCCTCAGTTTCCCTGTCAGGCAGAGCGGCTGCACGCCCTTCCCTCATGAAAAGTTCCCCCCACCACATCCCTCAGGAAACACCGGGGCAGAAGCTTCCGCGTCCACATCGAGGTCAAGGCCGGCGCGGTTTCCCCCGCCCCTCCCCTCCCCTCCCCCCAGCCGCGCTTCACTCACACGCAGTGAAACCCCATCACCGGCTCCGGGCGGCACCGGGTCGGCCCAGCGCGCATGCGCTCCTCATGGCGGGCCCTCCGGCTCCGGCCCGCCGCTGTCACCTTGAAAACGCGGCGCGCGGCCACCCGCTCGCTCCCTCCCTCGGCCGCGCCCACTTCCCCCTTCATTCTGACGCGGCTGAGCAAGCCACGCCCCTTCTGCGCTCACGCGCCCGCTCACTCTGCTGAGCGAAGGCAACGAAGGAGCCCGAGCTGCCGCCGCCGCCTTTTTCCTGGAGCTGCTACTACGGCGTTCGCTTCTGAGAAGCGGCGCACGGATGTGTAGGCGGGCGGCGGCCGAGGACGATACGAAACTAGCACACAGGGAATGCGTGGGAAGGAGGGAGGGGAAGTCCCTGCCTCTCCGAGGTCACTCTCGGGGCCCTTTCACACGTGACGCAGGGCAAACCCGGATCGGCTCGCCCGACGCACGTGGCGCGTGGCACCTCAAAATGTAGGCGACGCCTCCTCTGCGTGTACTGTACATAAAGAAATGGCGTCTTGTGAAGGACAGCCGCCTTTAGTTACTTTGCCTTGAGCTGAACTAGAACTCGTACTGTGTATTAAAACAAACAAGCACGCACACAATCCCCTGCCACTATGTTTGCATCCACAAACACACCCCTGCCGCTGCTGCTCTAGTTTCTTGACTTCAGTATTAAGTAGGAACATGGCATCAGAGCAGGGATGGGGAACCCGAGGCTCCACTCCAGGCCCTAGGGAGGGTTGCAACAGGACCATTGCCGCTTTCATTATCCATGAGCCATGGCTGTTGGGGGTTGGAAGTCCCACAACTGGAGGCAGGTTTCTCCCTGTAAATTTATATGAAAAATATTAAAATATTTTTAAAAATCTGATTTCCGTTTCGCAGACCTGTAGGTTTATTACTTGAGCTGTGGCTGAAATTTTAATTCCTGAGAGGTCACTTTATGAAATCAATGGGGCTTCTTTCAAGCTACATAGTTGGCTAAAGACGGATGTATTTCAATAGAGGTGACCCATGTGGAGAGCTTTGTTTTGTAAGCTTGCTGCTTTGCAGTAAGGTGAGAGGATTGTGAAAGATCCTACTTGTAGAAGAGTCACTTTAGAATACCTTTTTAAAAATGTATTACCATGAGCAATTACAGGATTAAAACTGTAACAGCCTTAATTCTGCAAATTTCCTTTCCAGGAAATCATTAAGCAATTGACTTAATCTACTTATACTATGCCAATCAGCACGTCTAGTTCGTATTCTGTAGTTGGGGTTTTAAGGAAAAGAATTATACATTTTCCCCTTCCCATCTTTGGCAAGAACCAAACATCGCTGTAGAAGCTTAATGCACTGTTTTATGTAAATAGTTTAGAGGTTTTTGATGATTCAGTAAGTATAGGAATCATGTTAATAATTTAACTGATAAATTTTATTATTGCTTGCCTTTAATCATACGGTCTCAGGGCATGTTACAGCAATTTTAAAACACAGTATTTAAAACACCATGTTCAGGCACGTGTCTTTTCCACAAAAAGGTTTGTGGCTATGGGCCACCACCCTTGTATTCACTTTGTCTACCAATCACAGCGACTTGTATTAAAAAGGCTGAGTGTGGCTCAGGCAGTGAATCCACTGCAATAAGAAGCAGAGCTCTAGCCACATCCTCACCAAGATACTATGGAAGAGCTTTTAGCGAGTGGCTAAAGTTTATCCTTCCCCAGCCTGGTGCCTTCCATATATGCTTTGGACTACAACCCATCAATCCCAGCCAACACAACAGGGGTAGGTTGAGCTCTGGGATGTCAATATTTCCTTTGTCTCCAACTCCCAGCTTGCATCTCTCTTCCCCCCCCCCCCCATCCGCCAGGAGTTTCTTCTACAGGCTTGTTCTAATGATACCCAATTCATATATCCATCAGACACATGGGAAAGCCTAAGGAAGTTTGCTCCCAAGCTGTACCCTGTTTCTCCTAAAATAAGACGTAGCCATAAAATAAGCCGTAGCAGGATTTCTATGCATTTGTGAAATATAAGCCATACCCCGAAAATAAGCCATACTCCGGTAGCGTCCTGCCCCGTCCCTCCCTCCACTGTTGCATGCAGGATTCTGCTTTTCTACTTATCCCATAAATGCTTAGAATGCATTGTAGAGCCACTTTAAACACCAGTTACACCAGGGAACATAGTTAAGAAAGGAAATGTTTAAAATAAATCAAAGGAATGGAAATAGAATAATCGGGGCAATGACATAGCTACCAAGTGCCCAGAAAATGCTCACATGCATCTTTCAAGTATGCTAAAGGCCTGGACAAGAGAGAGCAGACAAGTCCACTTCTGTTCACATAACCATAAGAATCATAACAACTGCGAGGGGCCATTAGTCATCATTTGCTAACTTACTGTAAGTTCTGCTGCTCCAGAAGTACTTGGTGTTCCAAAATTTTGTACATCTCAAAATCTAGCACTAAAAACAGCCACAAGGCGTCACTGTCTCACAACGACAAGGGTCACTATTTACGAGCAAACCTGGCAAGACCTTCTCTCCCCCAGATGTAGACCTAAGCAGCCTTCGTTTCCTTTTCTTCATGAGAGTCAGAAACGCTCCACCCCAGCCTGGGGTAGTCACTGTCCAAAACCTGCATTGCTATGTTGTCAGACTACATTGCTCATAGTTTGGGCCTGGCTTACTGCAGCAATGGCAGCCTCAGGCGAGTGGACATGTCCTGCGGCTTATTTTTTACTGCTTTCCCCCATCTCTTCACCCAGAGGCGTCAGGAGCCCACACGGAGAAATCCAACCCTTTGAAAGTGCGGCTCTTACAAAAACCTCCCTGCTGCCAGACCTGAAACAATTCAGAGAGGCATTTTCATCTACTTGCCGCTCACGTTTTTAGGCAGCAGCAGAATACTTCTGAGCCAAACAAGGAAGAACTGTATGCAGTCCAATTTCTCTAGTCATCTGAGGGAAAGGGGGGGGGGAGAAGAAGAGACTGAGGAAACATTAAGATTAATACAAAATAAAGAGTTTTCAGATGAGAAACTTTCAATTTCTGACCTGCCATCTGCAGCAACACACACATTTTAACAAGAACAAAATTACATGCAAAGACAAAAAAAAAGCATCATCCTCAAAGCTAGAAAGACTCTTGAAGTTTCAGGTTTATGCCTGAATAAATCTACTAGGCACAACACAGCATCCATTTTGCTTCTTGTCCTACAGCCAGGCTACCCTCAGGGGGAAAGTCTCAAGAGGCACTTACTGTCCCAATGTACGGTACTTCAGAGGCTGATACCAGAATGCCTCGGCCTTTCAAGACCAAACAATACAATGAAATCATGATGAAATACTAAGGCATGCTATATGATCAGTTGAAAAACAAACTACATGGTACAGCAAGATTAAATGGGCAGGTACCTCCTAGAAACTGGAGGTACACTGAACACATTAAAGAAATGACGATGGCATCACCTCCTACACTGTATATTCAACTCTGTCTAGTAACGATCAGTGTCCAAGGAAGAAGAGCAACAGGGTGCATGATGCAACCACAACTACGCAGTCCCACTGTTTTAATTGGTAAGGATAAAACTCTTTCCACTGTGATCAGAGACTTTGCTGTAACTAGATCAAGCCAAACGATTTTTTTTTTAAAAAACCAGACAAGCCACACCTGATAAATGCTCTGGCCTTATTTTAAAACTCAGCACAGCAGTGGTCCTATAAATTTAACTGGCATCATATTGGCCTCCCTATGGCATTCTGTGGAAACAGGAAGTCACAATCCAACACAAAAGTGGAACACTTCATGAATTTGCATATCCTTGCGCACCAGTCTCCATTGAGATCCCTCGGAAAAATCTGTTAAGATGGACCGTGGAATCAATAAGCAAGCTCTTTTAGTTTAAAACCCAGCAAGTTCAATGGGACTTACTTTTTGTGTTGTATGTAGAGGATTTTAGCCTTATACTTAGTCTTTACAAACAGCAGAGGTGGAAGAAGGACTTGATTCAGCCAATAAGGCTGCACTTCTCTCTCTGCTAGAGTTCAGGGACTTCCCTATGGAACTGCTAGTCCCTAGGCTACATCCCCAGAGTAGGGTTGCCAAGGTAGATTTCAACAACAGTCACCACAAAGCTCTAGCAACAGAGAGCTCATCCACCTTTGCTCCACATTTCTATGCAAAGGTCTGGGCTTTCCAGGTCTGGTTCCCCCATTCCCCACAGAAACCTGCTCTTTACTGCTGAATCAGAGCGAATAGGAATCTTGCTCCAATTCAGCGGTAAAGATTGGGTTTTCTTGGAGAAGCTTTGGGCAAAAAAGGAATGGTTTAGCACAAACCAGGGAACCAGAAACCTGTGCCTAGAAAGTGTGGGTCAAAAATTAAGTGTGGATGGGCCTTTAATTGCTCTAGGGTTATATGTCTGACCAGACAAGAAATGCCCACTAGGTTCCCAGAAAGCATTTATTTCTTAAGACAGCAAGATCTATCAGCTTTAGAGTTCTCCTGTCTATCCTAGAATAAAGGCTGATCACTAAATCTCACTTGGTAGCTGTACTCTACAGTAATTAACAAGTCAGCTGGGCAGATATATATTTTACAATTAAAATTACTCTGGTTTTAAATGTCTGGTTGATCAGAGGCTGTAGCTGGCTTGTAATGAAAGAAAGCAGGGTTCCTAAAGTAAAAATAATTCTGGTTGGGTGGGACATTATAAGCTTCCAAACAGGTTTTAAAAAGCTGAGAGGTTCTGGTTTTTATTCCAGAGCTCACAAACTCTAGTGAGACACAAGTTCCCCACCACCCAACAAAGACATTGGTGGCTGAAGGGCTGGGAGATGAACTGGTGCTCAGTTTATAGCAAAAATTAAAATTAAAAAAACTTCTCAGAAGATCTCCAGATCTAACAAGGCAACCTATCTGGATCATCAGGAAGAGGATTTCCTCGCAATTTTTGGGGATTTCCCGTGGCTTCCTTGCAGAAGTCAACTGCGGCTGCCATTCCCAGATACCCACTTTTGGGGAGGCAAACCCCACTGAACTTAGTGAAAATAAAAATAATAACTGAGTAAATATGTTACATGGGGCTGCACTGTTCAACAGCAAGCAATTCTTTGACTTGGCATCTTATTGACTTCTGTACTTTGGGGTGTGCTGTCGTACTGGATCACTTTGGGCTAGTATGGGGGGGGGAACTGGCCCAAGCCTCACCCTCACATTGGTACAGACCCCTGCCCCCCACAGCTGTTGAAGTGCAACAGCCACCATTTTCAGTAGAGAGCCCCCTGGGAGACTTGCCTCCTAGCTCTGTGCCACATGCAACACCAATGACCCATCTTCCCGCCCAGAGAACAGCTGCCACTGGTTTGTTTGCAAAAATGGGCAAACTGAACAACAGGTTTTGAGGGGTACCTGCCTGCCCCTTCCCTCTGGATCAGGGCTTGGATTTGTCATAGCATCCAGAGGAAGAGCAGAGAGTGGCTTCTTCCGCCTCTGCCACCTTACCTCCCCCTCTCTGGGCAACACAGTAAGGAAGAGAAAGAGTTAAGCACAATATATACAGGCAATCCGTTTTTTTCGCCAGTTCAGCCTCCCTGTCTAGGTGGCATAAGGTGCCATATCTGCACTGCTTCAAAGGGAGGATGCAAGTGAGTGAGGGAGAGACTCCTGTTCCCTTTTGCTCACCCCCTTTCTCTCTGGGTGGAGCAGTGGAAAAAAATTGGGCTCAGCCCCACCCCATAGACACACACCGAGAGAGATCTGAGAGACAGCCCCAAAGAATCCTAGCAAGAGGCTTCCACACCTATGCTCTCCCATTAGGCAGGGTGGACAGCGTTCAGTAGGGCCACCCAGAGAAAGTGGGCGAGCAAGCCAGAAGCAGCTTGTCCCAACAGGGCAGCCACTGCCCCACCAAAATGACGATAAGGCGTTCAAACTGGCACAGCTGCTCTCTCTTGCTTACTGCCTCTCTCTCTGGGCAACCTTGCTGGGTCAAATCCAGGTAAGTAGAATCTTACCTGGTAGAAGAGCCTCCTTAAGGGAATGGGCAGGTGAGGAATCAGAGGTAGCTGCTCCTTGCAATCACCACTTACTCAATTCCACCACCACCACCCTTGGCAACTTAACTGCTCTTTCTCTTGAGGAACAGTGGCATGATAAGGAGGTCCCACCAGAGACATGCTGCCAAGCCTCCCCACCCAAGCAAGCCTGCTGAGTAGAAAATTATTCTGTTTAGCAGAAGCACTGGGCATGATGACATCCTGGGTCCTATTTAGTACCGGAGAACAGGTGTGGGGGACCTTTGGCCCTCCAGGTGTTGCTGATCTGCAACTCCCATCATCCCTGCCCAGCTGCCCCAGCTGCTGGGGCTGTTCAGAGTTATAGTTCACCAATATCTGGAAAGCTAAACGTTCCCCACCCTTGCCCCCAGAACAATTATATTCCTTTTAAATGTAACCAGGGGGCCACATATTACTACCACCACCATCCCAGAAAGCAGTCAGCTCTAGAATTGCAAGTACCCCTAAACTTTGATCTGACCACCTTAAAAAAAACCTAATGGTCTTTGGAAAAATCAGGGACCTAGTTTAGGTGGCAAGCCTATTCAGGTCTACTCAGAAGTAAGATCCTCTGAATGCAATGGGGCTTACACCCAGCTTAGCTCCTGGAGGATTCCAGCCTTCGCCTGCAACCCTAAGCACAATTTACCAGGTGGCTTCTGCGGGGCTTACTCCTGAGTAGACACAGATGCGATTTCTGGGTTAGCACACCTGGTCCCGGAGGAGGCGGGGCGGGAGAGCTTCAATTTAACACCAAACCAGGCAGGTGCTCCCTATGCACCGGACGGAAATAAGATCCCACCCACCTGTGTGCAGCGATGGCTCGTTCTCTGCAGGGTCCGCGCGCTGTCTCTCGGCTCCTCGTCCTGAATGGGACGCAGCCGCGGCTGGAGATGCGCCTTTAAACCAGCCCCGCCGCCCAAGCTACCGCTTGAAACCGGTGAGCGGCAGCTCTCCCTGCCCAATCGGAAGCCGGCGCGCCGGAGCCTGCCCCTCTTCCCGTTCCTCGCCAATGAGCGAGGCAAGGCGGGGAAAGGAGGCGAGGGGAGGGCGAGAGGAGTGGTGTGAGAAAATGACGCCGCGTGGCCAGAGGGAGGGCGCCCAATGGGCGCGCCGCTGAGGCCCGGGCCGGCGAATGAAGCGCGTGACGCGGGTGCCCGGCGGCCAATGGGAGCCCCGCTGCCGACTGCGAGGTGAGGGGAGTCACCGCTGCAGGTCCTCTGGTGAGAAAGAGGAGACGGTCGCTTAGCAACGGGAGGAAGGCGCGCATCTCAGCGAGGCAGCATCATGTTACCCGAGGAAGGGAGCGAAGGAGGAGAAGAAGAGCACTGGTGCCTGCGCTGGCTGCGGCACAGCGAGGAGTGGCAGTTAGGCAGGGAGCTGGAAACTATATACGAGCTTCATATAGGCTGGAAGGACGCTCCTACATTTTCTATTATGAACTGTTTTTTTGTTTTTTTTTGTTTTTTAAAAGCCTTATTGATAGCCACATCAAGGAAAATGGCCCACCAGCTCCAGGTTCTCAGGGAAAGAGTCTGATGGTTTTTCGTACTTTATTTACACGGATGACAAATGCTATCCAAATACAATGTTGTAGTATGGTGCTGTCATTGGTTAAATGAGGCTTCTGATTTGCCTTTATGGCTTGTCATGCTAATATTGCCTGTTTTGTACAAGTGTCTCTTAATGTTTTTCTTTATGTCTTTCTTTTTCTTTATAAACCTGCGATCATCATCTGAGGCCCTTCTTCTTGTGGCCCGTTCCATGAGAGGTCTGGAGGGCGGTAGCATGAGAAAGGACCTTTTCTGCTGTGGCTTTCTGCTTGTAGAATGCTCTTCCCCATTTGCCATACTGCTTTCCCCTGGAAAAGCTGCTCTTTAGGGCTGTTATAAAATATTAGGGTACACACACATAGCAGACACACACACCTCACAGAACACCAATCCCCCACCCTACAAAATTTATGAAATATTCCCTGAGAAAATTACACATTATTTTAGCACACAGAACAATCTTCCCAAAAGCCATCTTGGCTCTCCTAATTACTCGAAATATTTCCTCTACAGAAGGAGATATCTTGGAGAAACCTTTCCCAGTACAGTAGCTCTTTTCACTTACAAATCCTGTCTTAAGGGCATATTTTGTGTGTGAATAAGGTGGGCCTGTGACCTGGATTCAAGAACTAAAGTATTTACCATCTCAAAAGAATGACCACACTGCCCAGATAATGCAATCAGTAAAACATCAGATATCCTGGCAGACAGGAGAGAAGCCACACTCTCAAATTTCTTTGGGAGACCACTTCTGTGATGTAGATATGATAATTTTAGGATGGTCTTTGGCTAAGGAGTTGGGCAATGTCAAAAGTCTTTAAAGGTTCCTGCACACTTTGCACTTTTGGTCTCTCTCACTTCCTTGCGGGGGGGGGGGTCTCTGTTGCAAACAGAAAAATAAATATCTGGCTTGCTTTCACTGGATCCTGCCTCCATCCATTATTCTTTGACCAGTCATGGACTTAAGGGACTCAGAGTCCCTTGGGGAGTTGGACAGCAAAAGCCAACCCCCAATTTTTCTACAACAGCACTAATCAGAGCAGTTGGCAGAAAATCCACTTGGCAATTTGCTCTGATTCAACAGTAAAGAGCAGGTTTTTCATTGGGGAAAGCAACAGTACAAACAAAAGTCTGGATGAGCCATCAATGCCAGCAGCAGCAGCAAAAACAAAAATGCCCTCCATTCACCTAGACTAGATGATCCTTGGTTAGATCAAGTGGGTCTCCTATATATTTTTAACCTAAGTTTCCAACTAGGAAGTAATAATAATTAGCATGTACATAGTGTGGTTTAGAGTGATCAAAATCCTTTGCATACCTGTTCTCAGTAATTATGCCAATAGCCCTGTAAAGTAGATCAGTGTTACTATCCCCTTATTTAATAGTAATTTCTTGTGTGTCTGCCAGAGATGAGTAAAAACAAGTGCTTTTTTCCTAGAAAAATATGTGGGTGCCAGTACTCACCATGAAATTGTTACAGTAAGTGCCACACTTCTTAACGTCAAAAAAGAGGTGCCAGTACTTCGTACCATTGAGAACCCCTGAAAAAAAGCACTGGTAAGGAGACCAGGAAAAGAAGTACTTAACTGGAAGAAAATTGTTTCAATTTGGACTCATCTACACTTTCTTTTGTGCTGCGTTTCTTGGCACAGGTTAAGGCTTCCCAGGTCCACGTCCAAGTGGGTGTTGTTGTTTTTTTGTCCCAGCACTTTCCCTGAAAAGCCGTATTATCGCTGAATCAGAGCAAATGGCAAATGGGTTTTCTGTGGATCGCTGTTTGCTCCGATTCAGCAGAAAAACATGAGTTTTCCCGGGGAAAGCTCCAAGACAAAACCCCCACAAAACCGCTCAGATACAGACTTGGAAAGCTCAGACCTGAGCCTAGAAAGCGTGGAACAATCATAAGTGTAGATGAGCCCTTTGTGCGCCAGGCCATTTATGTGCTACAGAGCCAAACATTTGCTGGTTCCTTTTATGAACTTATTTGCAAAGCTGCATTTGTCTTGAAGTGTAAGTTTTCTTGTATTTTATTCTGCGAACCGCCCTGAGATCTTTTGATGAAGGGTGGTATATAAATTTAATAAATAAAATAAATAAATACCATATTTTTCCATCTATAAGACTAGGTTTTTTTCCTAAAAAATAATGTCCAAAATTTGGGGGTGTCTTATACACGGATAGATCCCCCCATTTTCTTAAATCGGAGTCCCCCAAAATAGGGAGCGTCTTATACATGGGGGCGTCTTATAGACGGAAAAATACAGTAAATAAGTTTTAAGAGTCTTTTGTTGCTGCTTCTGTTTTTCTTAATTCTCTTCTGCTTTTTAAATTCAACCCTAAAGGGGATCTGCAATTTGACCTGGCAGTTCAGCCCTGGCAAACCTTCTCTCACTTACCTTAACGGTTAACCTATAGAGAAGGTGAAAGTTCCACTTTTATTTAGCAGCTCAGTGCTTGCAAAATTTGTATGTTGTCATTTGAGAATGTTGTGTTTCTTAATCAATATTCAGTGACACCTGTGATGAAAACTGACACTCCAGAACAAGAACAGCAGGATGCAGGTGGTATTTAAATCTGGTTCCTCATACATGACTTAAACTCGCCTTTCAGTAATCAATCTTGTCAACAAGTAATGTCATATTTTCCTTGACATTGTGAAAATGTGTCCTTTTCTCTCCGCCTCGGTAATGAACATGTTAGTTCATTTTATAGTCTAGTCTACGGATAGCCAACATGGTGCCCTTCAGACATTGCTAGACTATGATTCCCTCCGCTCTTACATTGGCCATGGCTTCTGGGTCTGATGAGAGTTGGAATCCAACAACATCTCACTCAGTCAGTAGAGCATGAGACTCTTAATTAAGTCGTCAATTGAAGTTGTCAACACAGAATGACATAGAAGAAGAAGAGTTTGGATTTGATATCCCGCTTTATCACTACCCGAAGGAGTCTCAAAGCGGCTAACAATCTCCTTTCCCTTCCTCCCCCACAACAAACACTCTGTGAGGTGAGTGGGGCTGAGAGACTTCAGAGAAGTGTGACTACCGGTAGCCCAAGGTCACCCAGCAGCTGCATGTGGAGGAGCGGAGACGCGAACCCGGTTCCCCACATTACGAGTCTACCGCTCTTAACCACTATACCACACTAGGCGCAGCTTTGTCAATGCCATACATATAAAGAAGGTGTTGTGCCTGCGTGACATCAAAAAAGCACCAGGAAGCACATCACAGACACGTGAACATGAGACCCCAATATCAGGTAGACAATGAGTGTGACTGGTTAGGAAAGTAGTCATAACTGCCCTAAACTATGGTGCTCATTCTGGCCTCTGGAATATGTGGCATGACTGCTGCAGCTTTCAGCAAGAGACTTTTGTTGAGCCCCACAACAAGGCCTATTGGGTTCAAGAGGCTGCCTGCCACCAGATTATCCAATAGTTCTAGGAACAAACAACTCTGACCTGTTTCTGTTACTAGTAGGTAATTGCAAGTCTGGGTACCCATATTCATGCTCATTCCTGCCTGTATCCAAGATGATAAATGAGCAGTGTTCAGTCAGTGTAGAGGATGACAGTGCTACCATCCATCTACCAAGAAATTGGAGATTAACTGCTCATGAAGGAGAGGAAAACAGCCTTGTGGCACCATAAAGACTAAACCTACCTTAGCGGTCAAGAGATGGGATAGAAGTAGACAAAAGAACTTTCAGACTGGTCAGTACAAGAATCCATAACATATGTAAGACGAAGTCAAGTGAATACATACATTGAGACCTTTGCATACCTCTGTTTTTTCTCAGTTAGTGCCTTTTTATGGATATGTAAAATATTTTAGAAATGGTGCATTTTTTGCCATACACTAATTATTTACCTCTGTCCTCCTCTGTTTGTTCCCTTTCTCTTTTTATGTTGTAGCATGCTGTATTAATTAACTTCTTTATTTTATGGCGTTCATGCCTTGCCTTTCTATGAGTCATATCACTGGAGTGGGGCACATCAAAAAACCAGTCATCAATACCTTCCCTGCCGCGTTTGGTGCAGGGTTGAGATGGCAGTGGTCTAGCGCCAAGTCCAATAAAGTTCCAACCTGTCCCAGATCTGGCTGCTCTTAGCGGTACTTTCTTTATCTTTGTCGTTGCTTCCTCTCAGTGTGCGATGGTCCCTCGGCACACCTTGCTCCTGCTGTCTCTGCTGTACCTTTGCCCAGAAGAGGTCATTCTACCCTCTGTGCTCTGACCCTCTGTGCTCTGAAGACCCTCTTGGTCTTCACAATACACCTTCTCACCCCTGCCTTGGGGAGTTGTGCCAACGCTTGCAGCTTGACTTTTCTCTCCTTAGTTAGGGCTGGTTCCAATCTGTGTCAGCTACAGGTGCAGGGATCATATGCTCTGTGCTCCCAGCCCCATCTTAGCCTGGTGAGGCACAGCTGTCAGCGTAGCTGTCATTCCCTCCAGGCCCGTGACAATGTGCACTCCTTCTCCTAGGCAAACAATGTTGTTCTTCTCTCCTTGCCCGCCTACGGGCTCAAAGTGACAGTGGCAGTGGGAAGCGGGGCGCTTGGGTTCCCTTCTTGCTTTGAGCAGGCCCCACTGGCAATTCTTCCACTTGCTCCATGCTCACTCCCCTGTCCCTGCTCACTTCCGGGTCATCCTGACAACTCAGCGCAGGGCGCTCTTCACCCTCGCTGTCACTTTCCCCTGAGTGAGCCACTTCTGGGGGATCCTCGCCCTCACTGCCAATGTCCTCCACCTCCCCTGCCTTTGCTGTCATCCTCCCTCTTCTGTGCCCTCTGTGGCCAGTCGTGGGGTGCAGGCTGATCATTCACCTGGAAAGAAGGAGGTTACATATGCATGTATTTAAAGTTGACATGATTAGCTCACTTGTAAAGCGGTCTCATAAAAAAACCGTATGAACTGCAGCAGCACAAATAGGGCTAATCCACAATTCCACTTGTGCTGTGCCTAGAAAGCACGGGTCTGAGCTGCTTTTCGTTTGCCCCCAGGAAAACCTGTTCTTTACCACTGAATCGGAACCAACAGCAATATGTGGAAAACCCAGTTGCTCTTTTTTCCAATTCAGTAGCAAAGAGCAGGCTTCCCCAGGGGAAAGCGATGGGGAAAACAGAAGACCTGGGGTAGGAATTTCTGTTACTATTAGGACTAATTTATACAGGACTGGTCCTTGGTGAAGCCCTTACTAGTGTAAGTGTTTAAACACACTTACCTCTAGTACTGGTTTGTTTGTATGCAATAGGATGGGATACACCATTGACATGCAAACATTGCACCCAAATGGGCCTGCTCATGTTGTCAGTGCATTTAAATATCGTGGACATGCATGAAACTCCTGCACAAGCAAAAGATTTGCCCATGGCCCATGTTCTGTAGAGATAAGTCCTTCATCTCAGATTGAGCTTGATAGAGGTTTTGTTGAGACAGGGCCATTGGCCATGTTCTCTTGGACATTTGCCTTTCTCTAAGTCTTCATTTATGCCTCTTTTAGTTAGTGTTCACCTTGCCACCTTGAAATCCAGCTAGGTCATCCTTTTTTCTCAATTCAAGTGGAATCCAGTTTAGAAGAAAATGCATCAAAATGCAGTATTTCATAAGAAAATACAAGATAAATTTGGATCGCAGCCTACATTGTGTGTGCATACCACTTCTCAAACCAATGGTGGGAGTACACTGGAAACTTCAGGTTTTCTCCAGGTTTGCTTCATACTTGACTGTGATCAACACTGAACATTGCTGGGCTAGGTCCTTTCCAGTATGATAAAAGGCCAGTAAGCCTGGTAACTTTACAAGCTGCAGGATGAAAGCATTTATGGAGAAGGTGTCTAATTTGTATTTATTGCCACTGTGCCATTTGGCAAGGTTGCAATTGGAGTTAATTGCTTCAGCTGATGGTTTTGCTGATGATATTGCGAGAGGTGCCTCAACCTATAGAGAACGAGCGGCTTCTTTTCATAGCTGGCTCATTCTTGTTTCAGCATTTGCTTTGAGCTATCCACCCCACCCCACGATCTCTTTCTGGATAAGTCTCTGTAAACTTAGACCATATCAGTGCATGTGCTCTTTTATTTATTTACATTTTTTTTTGCCCCACTGTGCATCAATTTTTCACTTAGTTACAATAAATTTAAATAATAATAATAATAATAATAATGTTGTTGTCGTTCAGTCGTGTCCGACTCTTCGTGACCCCATGGACCAGAGCACGCCAGGCACGCCTATCCTTCACTGCCTCTCACAGTTTGGCCAAACTCATGTTAGTAGCTTCGAGAACACTGTCCAACCATCTCATCCTCTGTTGTCCCCTTCTCCTTGTGCCCTCAATCTTTCCCAACATCAGGGTCTTTTCTAGGGAGTCTTCTCTTCTCATGAGGTGGCCAAAGTACTGGAGCCTCAACTTCAGGATCTGTCCTTCTAAAGAGCACTCAGGGCTGATTTCTTTAAGAATGGATAGGTTTGATCTTCTTTGCAGTCCATGGGACTCTCAAGAGTCTCCTCCAGCACCATAATTCAAAAGCATCAATTCTTTGGCAATCAGCCTTCTTTATGGTCCATAATAATATCTATGGCATTTTATATGTGTTTGTTTTGTTTTTGTTAAATTTTTATTTTATTTTGCGCTTTCATCCTGTATTTTTATACTGTGAACTGCCCTAAGATATTCAGATGAAAGGTGGTATATAAATTTAATAAATAAAAATATAAGAACAATGAATCTCATTTTTCCATGTTGTTGCCCATTCACTCAATTTGGAGAGATCTTCTTTGGAGCTCTTTGCAGTCTGTTTGGGAGTTTACCATCCTGATCATCTGCAAACTTAACTCTTTCGCTGCTCTCCTCAAATACTGATAAGTTATGCACAAGTTAAATAGCACTGGTCCCAATAAAAATGCTTCTCCACAATATGTAGTTGTCTCTGGCTGGCACGTCACTGGAGCTGTGGCCCTTAGCTCTCCGCTCCTCACATCATATTCCACAGCTGGACTTTTAAGGGTAAACAAAATAGCTGCTCCGGCATTCTCTGTGAACACCAGAGAATGCCTAGTACCAACTGGCCAGCTTCAGAAATAAAAGTCAGAATCTCTGAGTCCTAGATGGCTGCAGGGCTGGATTCTGCCTTTCTGTGCAGTCTCTGTTTTATTTCGTAGATTTGATAGTGATAAAGCTTCTATAAAACCTCCCTGGGTGTTCTCTTCTTTCCATTAGAAATGTGCTCCGCAGTTTAGACACTATAAATTTGCCTCCCACAAAGAGGTTATAAAAGTCCGCATTCAATACTGGTGGTGCAATGTACCGGTATCTGTGGGCACAAATCTAATGAAGGATTGGAGTCCAATTTGGCTAATGACAGGGTACGTTCTGTGTTATTAGTCTGATTGTTGCATCACTGTGTTGGTTTCCTTCGCTGGTGTGCTTATTTATATGAATTGCTGCTAGATGTTGGTTAGAACTTAGATGGTTGGATAAGGAGGCACATTTCGAATTTGAAGAAAGTGCTGCAGGTGCCGGTCACAAAATGAACGGAATAACAACAACTTAAGGAAAGTACAGCGCTGCAGCATGGAGTTCTCCTGTTCAGGATTCCAGCCAGCCAGCAATTCCCTCTTTCAGGATGTGCCATTGCATCCTCCATTCCCTCTCCGTTTGCTTTCCGCCTCCTCCTGCAGTTTGCATTCTGATCCACAGAGATGTTCTCCAGCCCCCACTGCTGTCCTGAGCACCTTGGGAAAGGGTGGGATAAAAGTGTAGGCGGGGGGGGGGAGATTTGGATGGGGGGATGACGACGATAGAAAATGTTAAATTCCTCCCCCAGCACCATGATCCTGATCCGACTCAGGGGCCCCTATGGCTGCATTTACACCCTCCATGCATATAGCTGTCCAGGTCTTATGACCTCAGGGGTTGCACATTTTTTGATGCTGACACACCAAGACCAGTATTGAAGGGAGAAGCTGTGAGCGTGATCCTCTTCTTCTCCATCATGCATTTGCTGTTTCTGGAGGGAGAGAAATGCTCATGTGTAGAGCCCCTTTTCCATTGATTTATTATTAATAATAATAATTTATTATTTGTACCCCGCCCATCTGGCCGGGTCTCCCCAGCCACTCTGGGCGGCTTCCAACAAATATCAAAATACATTAAAATATCACAGAATAAAAACTTCCCTAAACACGGCTGCCTTCAAGTGTTTTCTAAAGGTCATGTAGTTGTTTATCGCTTTGACTTCTGCTGGGAGGGCGTTCCACAGGGCGGGCGCCACTACCGAGAAGGCCCTCTGCCTGGTTCCCTGTAGCTTTGCTTCTCGCAGTGAGGGAACCGCCAGAAGGCCCTCAGCGCTGGATCTCAGTGTCCGGGCTGAACGGTGGGGGTGGAGACGCTCCTTCAGGTATACAGGACCGAGGCCGTTTAGGGCTTTAAATGTCAGCACCAATTTATATCCTTCTGGCAGGAAGAATCAGAGGTGCTGGTAGACCTCCATGAGTCCTTGCAGGAATCCCCACCAACAATAAATCAGGCCCCACAGGTTGGCATGCCTCTCTTGCGAGCTTGCACAGATAATGCACTGTTGCACACCAATATTGTGTGCTTGTATGCAGGAACACAGTGGACCGCAGGAACCCCTGAGAAAGAGCAACACGAGGGAGCAGAGGGGGGCAGATAAAGGGGTGAGTCAGAAGGAAGAACAGTGGGACAGTCATGGGCGGGAGTGTCCATTTACAGGGATGGATGTTGGTCCATCAAATTTCAGCAGGGCCCTGTGCAAGGCGAAAATTCGGTGACCCTCCCCCTCGAACTTCTGCTCAATTCGCTATGTCATAGTTGTGATGCCCTGCAGTGCCCCCGAGGCTCTGTGCCCAGTGGAACCAATTGTGCTGCCCTACCTAAATCCTCCTCTGCCATTTTCTCAGCCAGTCCCATTGCTTGTGATGAGAACTGTGCAAACGATTGTGCTTGACCTGCTCTTCAACAGGAGATCCAAGGGGGCATGTCAGGCGTTTCTGTCAGGGCATGTCAGTCCTGCTTCTGAACTGTTGACTTTGTAACCTGTATCTCGATCTGTGTTTAAACCATGTGCTGACTTTTGGAAGGAATCCTTTGGGAATACTCAAACCAAGTCAAAGTTCTGTGTCTCGAATGTGGGGGGGGGGGCAAGGCAGGCGCTCCCTTAACAAATTAAAATAAACCCCTGCCCCAGTGCTTTAAGCTGGGTTTAGCCATTTAAATTTTTCCATGAAATGCCCTCAACATAGCATTATTTCCCAGGGCATTGTGGGAAATTAAAACTAGATCTGGCCATCTGACAATGCTTAGAATATTGGATGCTGCTGCCCAAAGCAGTGCACTGCTGCCACCAACTAAGCCCACCAGGGCCCATTGACAGAAGGGGGGCACTGCCAGAGTAGGCTGTGTCCCTCAAACCTGGAATTGGCCTTGGGTCTGGAAACCCGTTCAGCAACATTGGCTCTTACTTTGGGGGAGGACCACGAATCTGCCCTGCATGCAGAAGGCATCACCAGGTAGTACTGAGGAAGACCACTGTCTGAAATCCTAGAGTGTCAATGCCGGTCACCATAGACCAGCGTTTCTCAACCGGTGTGCCGCGGCACACTAGTGTGCCGCGAGACACCGGCTGCTGTGCCGCGGGAAAACCGCAGCCGCAAACGCGTAGCAGGGAAAGGGAGCGCAGAAACCCACCGCCGACCTACCGCGCATGCGCCAGCTTGGAGCTCCCCGCCAATTCTGATTGGTTGCCAGGGACCAATAGGAAGACAGCGGAAGGAGACGCAAGGGCTGCCGGTAGCCGCCGCCATTTTTCTGTTGGGCACACCAGGAGAAGCCGCCTCTGCTCGCCCATGAGCACCGCGGCTCCGGAGCGCCGCCGCTCTGGCAGGGGGCAGCCGGCTGCAGGAGCGCACCCGGCGGGGGCGGCAGCATGTGGACCCCGACGGAGGATGAAAAATACGGCGTGAGTAGGTGCCGCCGGGGCACGTTTGCTTCCCTGGGCCGTTAGCAGCTAACGGTTAGCTCCGTGATTTCCGTTGCCATGGCGACGTTGCCGCCGCCATTTTGTGGGTGGTGTGACGTTGCCGCCACCATTTTGTGGGTGCTGTGCCGTGAGATTTTTTTCAGGAGACAGGTGTTCCGTTGCCCAGAAAAGGTTGAGAAACACTGCCATAGAAACATTCAGCAAAGAAGCTGAACTGTGGCTCCACTAAAAAAAGCTCAACATTTTACCTCCTCCGTGAAAAAACTCAACAACTTTGACCCGAACTCCTCCTCCAAAATGGCCTTCCTTCTTCCTAAAAAAAGCTCAACAACTTTGACCTGAACCCCCCAAAAGGGGGTAGATCACTGCTAGTTTTTAGTGAGTCGATTGCAGTCTCTTGGGAGTTGGCCACCCCTTCTGTAAGCAATTAGCATCACTAGCAGGGTTGTCTGAAGATTTGTAATGAGAAATTTTCTCCCTTTCTATATTTATTTAAATTTTAAGGTATTTTGTAAGGAATGTAATTAGAATTGGAAAATGTAGAAAATGCAATGATATAAAGGTTAATTTTGAAAGCCATGAGGCGGGAGGGAAGGAAGTCGATGGGCTCTAAAGAGCCAGAGAGGTAAAGTGGTTAATAATGATGTGATTGCATATTGTTAAATGGAAAATTATATATATTTCCCATGTTCTCTTTGTGGGGATTCTTCCAGAGCAGATTATGGGGTGCATGGGAATGGGGGAGGAGAGGAAGGGGAAGTTCTGTTGTGTGAGCAGAGTTCCATTCATGGAGCATTGATACAAACCAAAGACAGTGGGTGAAAAAGGGGTGAATATAACCGCTCTAATACTTAAACAGTCACTTTGGGCAATGCATTTGGGGAGAAAAGGGAAACCTGCTCTTTGCTCTGGAAAACTGATTAACTGAAGGTTTAGTCAGGTTGGATTGCCCAAGGTTAACTTAGTTCATCACAGAGAGTTCCCTCTGTGCTTGCTTCTTCTAGGAATTTACGTCAAAAAGTTGCATGCTGTTGTTTCTGCATGTATTACATCAAAATCCAATCCCGAGCCAGTGATTTCAAAGGGAAAAGTCACTAGATATTGAGGGTGGAGAGGGAGCAGCTGGGATTTGGACAGACTTTGGCTGCTGTCCTAAATACACTGATAGAAAAGCAAACTCAAGGGACCTCAAAGCACCCAAAACGCCCTTCAGTTCATCAGAAGTGATTCTTTGTGGAAAGCTCTAGATCCGAGATGGGAAACCTGTGCCCCTCCAAATGTTTTTAGACTACAATTTAATATTCTAGGCCTCAAATATTCAAAAGACTTGCCTCTTTCCCTACAGACCCTCTTGGGTGTTAGGACTTTGGTAGTTCCCCCATCCTCAGAGGTTCAGGTTGTGGTGGCTTAGTAGAAGACATTCTCTGTAGTAGTCTGCAAGTTGTGGAATTCTATCCCCACAGAGTTGCAACTGGTCCTTCCATTATGTAGTTTTATGAAGACATACTGTACCTCTTTATCATGGCCTCTGACAACTGAGAGAGATATTGTATTTTAGGACCCACCCTATTCTCTTCACTATGGTTTGTTTTAACTGATTTGAATATTTTATGGGTAAATTGTTCTACGGTAACTCACCTCATGGTGAAGGTCAGGGGAGAAATATTTTAAAAAACCCAGTGATATTTATAATAATATTTATTACAATATTTTAATAGTGCATTTGGTACCATTATTATAATATAATAAATACTAAAATAATTGATAAAGTTATTGACTTGATCCAGCAAAGCTCTTCTAATGCACTGTAACGTATTTGTACAAATGTGAATTTGTGCCCGTATTCTCGTGTATTGAGCTGTTTGTTCGAGATTGGATTTTGCACTGTGTTTCAGCTTTTAACAAATTAATTGTTTGTGGCGTCTTCTTTTTTTTTGCTGTATTTTAAAATATATACACATCTCTATATATCTGTGAGTCAACCAGAAAACTTATGCTTTGGGAAGGCTATAAAATTTCTCCCCCCGCCCTATTTTATACCCATCAAGGAACCAGTGTTTTTCGCCTAAAGGAGGAGACAGACCTGTGTAAGCTTAAAAATAAAAAATCCAAAATCCAGAGATGAGGAAATCAAATATTGTTATGATTCTACAATGCAAAGTGATACATAAAAAGGCCTTATTTGTGGCTATTTCCTGTCACATTCTGCCTTAAGAGACACCATGCTTTTTTCCAGGCTTCGAATAAAATTAAACTCTAAAGAAGCTTTGCATTGTTGTTGTTTTTTCTTTACTCCTCCTGCTGGAAATTCGCCAAGTTATAAATGCTTTTATAATGAAGCAGTTATTCTCAATAAATGGATTGTTACATGTTCCTGTGGCTCTAAACTTGTAACTAATGGATTGCAAATAGTTTTCATAGAGCTCCTTTAGTCTAGTTGCTTATTTCCTTTGTTCTATCCTGGTAGTTTAAGAATACATATACATATTCAGTATAGCAGTTTTAATTAGGCAACAGAGGATTGATCATGGCTTGGGACATTTTTGGTAGACATAGTGTGGATCTACACATGGGGGTGTGCTGGTCCCAAGGGATATCCGATAGGCGAGGTCTAGTCCAGTCCAAGGTCAGTCCAATCCAGAAGTCACGAAGCCGAAGTCACAAAGCCGAGGTCAGGATTAAGTCGGAAGCCAAAGTCACAAAGCCGAGGTCAGGAGGAAGCCAGGAGTCAGAAGCCGAGGTAACAAAGCCGGGGTCAGGAACACAGGAGTCAGGAACCAGGAACTGGGCAGCAACGATGTTGCTCCTGCAACTTGGGACTGGGACTGGCCGGCTTTTATCTGCCCCGAGGCAGAGGGCGGCTCCGATCGTCAGGTGACTCGCCTCTCCTGGCTTGGAGGCGAGCACTCCTCCTGCGGGAACTTAGTTCCCTTCGCCTCTCTGCCCTGAACCTTTGCAACTCAGGAGAAGCTGGAGGGTTACCAGACCCAGAGGCAACCTCAGCTTCCCCTGACTGGGTGGGGAGTGGAGCACCTGCAGGCAATGAGTCCTCCACTCCATCAGAGGCCAGATCAAACTCAGCCGATGCCTGCACCTGAGGATCTAGCACAGGTGAGTCCCCTTCAGACTCAGGCCCCAGCCCTGGCTCTGCTGGTTCTGGAGGCAGGGAATCCTGTGCAGGCTGGGATCCCTCAGGTTCAGCGTCTGAGTCTGAATCCCAGGCCATCACACCATCCCCCCTCCCAGGCCCCCCCCTCAACCGAGGGGCCGGACCAGGCTTGCTGGGGCAAGTTGCATGGAACTCACGGAGGCAGGCAGGCGCATGGATGTTTTCCGCTGGTTCCCACGAACGATCCTCGGGCCCATACCCCTTCCAGTCGATGAGGTATTGGAGCTTCCCCCTGCGGTATCGGGAGTCGAGAATGTGCTCCACCTCGTACTCGGGCTCCCCCTGAACCAGAACTGGCTGCGGTCGTGGACGGTCTGGGTGGAACTCATCGGGCGGGGCGACCGGACTGAGTAGGGACCGGTGAAATACCGGGTGGACCTTCAGGGTCACGGGTAATCGGAGACGGAATGCCACAGGTGAGACCCGGTCCACGATCGGAAATGGGCCGGTGAAGCGGGCATCCAGCTTCCGCGAAGGCCGAGAGGGGTGCAGGTGGCGGGTGGAGAGCCATACCAGGTCACCGACACGGAGTTCCGGCCCCTCCTGACGGTGACGGTCGGCCTGGGCCTTATACGCGTCCTTGGCCTGGCTCAGTTGCTCTGTCAGAAGCTGCTGCTGCGACTGGAGCTCTTGTAGCCAGTCTGTCACTGCGGGAACTGCGGATGCCGGCAGCACACTTGGGAACAACCGCGGGTGGTACCCATAGTTCGCCTGAAACGGGGTCTGTTGGGTGGAAGCGTGCACTGCGTTGTTATACGCGAACTCGGCCAACGCCAGGTGGTCGACCCAATCGTCCTGGTGGAAGCTGCAGTAGCACCGGAGGTACTGTTCCAACACCGCGTTTGCCCGTTCGGTCTGTCCATCCGTCTGCGGATGGTAGGCCGAAGATAGGCAGACCTCCGTCCCGAGAGCCTGATGTAGAGCACGCCAGAAGCGGGAGGTGAACTGGGCACCGCGATCGGAGACCAAACGTTCTGGTAGGCCATGTAAGCGGAAGACGTGTTGTAAGTACAGTTGCGCCGTCTCCTTGGCTGAGGGTACAGACGAGCACGGGGCACAGTGCACCATCTTAGTGAAGTGGTCCGTGAATACCAGGAGACAGGTACACTGATGGGACAGGGGTAGGTCCACCACGAAATCCAACGAAACCGTATGCCACGGACGAGGAGGAACTGGCAGTGGCTGTAGCAGTCCCGCAGGTCTCCCGGTCAATCCCTTGGCTCGCCGGCAGACATCGCAACCCCCAATGTACCGTGCCACGTCGGCTTTCAAGCGGGGCCACCAGAATTCCCGGCTGACCAGGTGGGTGGTCCGATACCTCCCGAAGTGGCCAGCTGCCGGGGCATCATGTGACATTCGGAGCACCTCGGCCCGCAAAGGCCCTGGTGGGATGTACAACCGACCACGGTGCATCAGCAGACCCTGGTGCACAACCAGTTCTGGGTATCGAGGGCACGATCCACTGGCCAATTCCTGAATCCGTTCCTGAGCCCACGCATCGACCCGTTGCTGCTTCCGCACTCGGTCCCGTAGTGACTCAGTCTCCTGAACAGCCAGGAACGCTGCTGGTGGGACGATTGTTGTTGGGGCCGCCTGCTGCACCGTCTCTGCAATGTCCTCCGGTTTCCGAGACAGTGCGTCCGCCTTCTGGTTTTGGGAGCTGGGGATGTAACGGATCCGGAACTGGAATCGGGAGAAGAACAGTGCCCACCGGATCTGACGCTGGTTCAGCTTGCGGGTGGTCTGGAGATACTCCAGATTCCGGTGGTCGGTTCTCACTTCCACCGGGTGTCGTGCCCCCTCAAGATGATGGCGCCAGACCTCAAAGGCCACCTTAATGGCCAGTAGTTCCCGCTCCCACACGGTATAGTTGCGCTCCGCCGGAAGGAGCTGCCGGGAGTAGTAGGCACAGGGTAGCAGTGGCGCATCAGGTCCGTGTTGCTGGGACAGGACAGCACCGAGAGCCGTACTGGAGGCGTCCGTCTCCACCACGAAGGGACGAGAGGGATCAGGATGCTGTAAAATCGGCGCCTTCTGGAAACAGGCTTTCAACCCCTGGAATGCCCCCTCAGCCTCCTCGTCCCAGGAGAAGGGAGTCTTGGGGCGCAGCAGACGGGTCAACGGGGTGGTGCGATGAGCGTAGTCCGCAATGAATGTCCGGTAATAGTTGGCGAACCCCAGGAACCGCTGTAGGTCCTTGCGGTTCCGCGGCGCCGCCCACTCTCGAACCGCAGCCACCTTCCCGGGGTCCATCTGTACACCGTCAGGGGAGAGTCGGTGTCCGAGGAAGTCCACTGACCGCTGGTGGAACTCGCACTTGCTGAGCTTAGCGTACAGGCGGTGCTCCCGCAAGCGCTGCAACACGGTCCGGACATGACTCTCATGGCGAGCTGGGTCACGGGAATAAATCAGAATGTCATCGAGGTACACCACCACGTACTTGTCTAGCAAGTCCTGGAACACGTGGTTGATGTACCGTTGGAACACGGCGGGCGCATTGCATAGTCCGAACGGCATGACCAGATATTCGAACTGCCCATAACGGGTCCCAAATGCGGTCTTCCACTCATCCCCGGCACGGATCCGAATCAAGTTGTAAGCCCCCCGCAGGTCCAGTTTGGTGAACATCTGCGCCCCTTGCACCCGCTCCAGCAACTCCGCAATTAGGGGCAAGGGATACCGGTCTGGGATGGTGATCTTATTCAGGGCTCGGTAATCATGGCAGAGGCGAAGCTCCCCACACTTCTTCTTAACAAAGAGTACTGGAGCGGCGGTGGGAGAGGTAGAGGGCCTAATGAACCCACGCTCCAGGTTCTTGTGAAGGAAGTCCTGTAAGGCTTCACGCTCTGGCTCCGAAAGAGAGTATAGGCGACTCACAGGCAGGGGCGCCCCAGGCTGGAGGTCTATGCCGCAGTCGAAGGACCGATGAGGAGGCAGCCGGTCTGCCCCCTGTTCCTCGAACACGTCTACGTAGTCCCGGTACACGGCGGGGAGCGTTGACGCAGCCTCCCCCATGGAGGCGGCCGAAAGCATCTCGGACTGAGCATTCGAACCCGAGTCTGGGAAGCGTACAGTTCGATTGACCCAATCGATCTGAACATTGTGAGACTCCAGCCAGTCCATCCCCAGCACCAGGGGAAACCGGGGCATGGTGGCAATGTCCAGGGTACGCACCTCCTGGTGCTGCTGGTGGCACAGGACCAAGGGCTGGGTCTCCCGCGTAACGGCGCCTGACCGCAGGAGCCGTCCGTCGATTGCCTCCACCTGCACCGGTTCTGGCTTGTTCTGGAGTGGCACCCGATGCTGAACAGCGAAGGCAGAGTCCATATAGGAGCGGGTTGCCCCTGAATCCACCAGAGCGTGGGTGAGAATCCAGGGCCCGCCTGGGGGGTACAGACGCACCGGGATCATGAGGTGTTGCAATTCCACTGGTGAGGGCCCATCATGCGACGCTTGGGACCCCAGATAGCCTGGGCCATTGGCTACTGGGGTTGGCGGTTTCCCTGCGGCTGGTGTTTCTCGGGGCATGTTCGAGCGTAGTGTCCACTCCCCCCGCAGTAGAGACAGAGGTTCCCCTCCCGACGCCTTGTCTTCTCCGAAGGGGAGAGGCGAGGCCGTGCTGCCCCGAGCTGCATCGGCTCCTCTAGTGACTCGGCTCTGGCCGTGGAACTGCTGGGAAGCACTGGAGTCGGGAGCCCGGAGTGCCGATGGCCCCGGGCCTGGCGACGGTCCTCCAACCGATCGTCTATCTGTAGACTCCGTTGGATGAGGGCCTCCAGCGTGGTGGGGCGATCCAAGGTGGCCAGCTGGTCCAGTATCTCGTCAGAAAGCCCCTCGAGATACTGGTCCCGAAGTGCGGAATCGTTCCAGGTCAAGTCCTGCGCCAACAGCCGAAATTCTGTGGCATAGGCGGCCACTGTGGACTTGCCCTGTTTCAACCGCCGAATCGCCCGATTGGCTTGACTCGCCTTCTGAGGGTTGGCGAACGCGGTTTCAAAATGGTTGCAAAACCCCGTATAGTCTGTCAGCAAGGGGGAGTCTTGCCGTAGCAGCGGCAATGCCCACTTGGCCGCCTGGTCCTTCAGCAAGCTGATCAGGAAGTGCACCTTGGTGCGGTCGTCCGGGAAATCCCGGGCTCGCCCCTGAATATACAGTTTGGCCTGGGCGAGAAACATGGGAAAGCTGGCCGGGGACCCATCGAATTTCTCTGGCAGGGCCACTGGGTACTTGCCTGGAGCTGGGACGCCGGCACCAGGAGCCGGTAAGACGTCCAAACGCTGCTGAAGCGCCGTAACCGCATTGCTCAGCTGCTGCACTGTGTGGGTCAAGACCTGGTTCTCCTGGGCCAATGCCGCCAGCGCAGCCGCCTGGTCAGTCATAATGACCGGTTCCTCCCGAACGCACCCCAACGAAGGGGGAGTGCGGGTGTGGCAGGAGCAAACTGTGCTGGTCCCAAGGGATATCCGATAGGCGAGGTCTAGTCCAGTCCAAGGTCAGTCCAATCCAGAAGTCACGAAGCCGAAGTCACAAAGCCGAGGTCAGGATTAAGTCGGAAGCCAAAGTCACAAAGCCGAGGTCAGGAGGAAGCCAGGAGTCAGAAGCCGAGGTAACAAAGCCGGGGTCAGGAACACAGGAGTCAGGAACCAGGAACTGGGCAGCAACGATGTTGCTCCTGCAACTTGGGACTGGGACTGGCCGGCTTTTATCTGCCCCGAGGCAGAGGGCGGCTCCGATCGTCAGGTGACTCGCCTCTCCTGGCTTGGAGGCGAGCACTCCTCCTGCGGGAACTTAGTTCCCTTCGCCTCTCTGCCCTGAACCTTTGCAACTCAGGAGAAGCTGGAGGGTTACCAGACCCAGAGGCAACCTCAGCTTCCCCTGACTGGGTGGGGAGTGGAGCACCTGCAGGCAATGAGTCCTCCACTCCATCAGAGGCCAGATCAAACTCAGCCGATGCCTGCACCTGAGGATCTAGCACAGGTGAGTCCCCTTCAGACTCAGGCCCCAGCCCTGGCTCTGCTGGTTCTGGAGGCAGGGAATCCTGTGCAGGCTGGGATCCCTCAGGTTCAGCGTCTGAGTCTGAATCCCAGGCCATCACAGGGGGGACACTATAAATCAGTCAGAAATTAGATCGTTTTAACAAAATAAATTAAAAACCCTATGGAAAAACGTGTATAAAAAATTCCTGCTCTCTGGCACTGCATAAAACTAAATGAAAAATGAAAAAATTCCTTCCAGTAGCACCTTAGAGACCAACTAAGTTTGTTCTTGGTATGAGCTTTCATGTGCATGCACACTTCTTCAAATACGAAGAATCGTGTGCATGCACACGAAAGCTCATACCCAGAACAAACTTAGTTGGTCTCTAAGGTGCTACTGGAAGGAATTTTTTTATTTTGTATTTTGTTTTGACTATGACAGACCAACACGGCTACCTACCTGGCACTGCATGTTTACAGCGCATTCAAATTGTTGTTTCTTTACTCATGTAGCTGAGTCCATAGATACACCTACCCTGTTATAAGGTGGCCAAACTTGAGAGGGGACAAGCACTTCCAATTCTGTAACTGGGGTAAAGTAGCTAGGCAATCCCATAGTGCTGTGTTTGATGGGCTCTCTTCATTCTGTGTTTCTGCACATTGCTTATATCTATGTTGTCCCTTTCCCCTCCCCTTAGAGCAGGCTTCCTCAAACTCGGCCCTCCGGATGTTTTCAGACTACAATTCCCATCATCCCTGACCACTGGTCCTGCTAGCTAGGGATCATGGGAGCTGTAGGCCAAAAACATCTGGAGGGCCGAGTTTGAGGAAGCCTGCCTTAGAGCCACATGGCATTTGCACAACCAAGGTGAAGAATTCTGACCACAGGGATAGGGTGCAGCAGGAATGCTCCTGCTCATTACCTCACATTGTTTAGGTCTCAGTGGCGAAGGTTGCCCATTGAGGACTGGTAGGGTGGAAGGCCAGGCGATCAACAGCAGGTAGCGCCAGAGCCAATGGCAGGCAAAGCCGCCCGTCCTCCTCCACACACAAGTCATAAGAAGGGTCTCCTGACCCTACCCCAATCCATCAGACTCCATTCTAAGAATTCAGGCAAGGTCAGGCTACCCATATTTACATTGCTGCTCATCAGGGATGAGCAGATATCTTGTTGGAGTGTGACAGATCCCCAACAGCCTCATTCCTGGTCAGTCATTGCCAGTTCAGACTCCACATCTGTATATGTGAAGTTTAGATTTGTTGTTTAGATTTATTACATTAGTATTACGTCGGTTTCTTATTTATTTATATTTATCGTTTTTATTTTCCTCAGATTTGTCTCACATTTTAATCCATTTTGCTGGGGACTGCAATCATAATCCATCTTCATTGCCCTTCTTTTCTTGTTCATTAATTTGAATGTCTTCTCCTTGTGGAATCATAGAATTGTAGAGCTGGAAGGAACCGCAAGGGTCATTTAGCCCAACCCCTTGCAATGCAGGAATCTCAGCTAGAGCATCCATGACAGATGGCTGTCCCACCACAGACCAACTCAGACTTACTAGGACATGGTACAAAATCTCTGGTGTGCTCTCTTTCTAAATGAACAAGCGGGGTGTGAGAGGTGTGTGGTGTCTTCTCAAGAGTAAGCATCCACGCACGTTTCTTGCTAAACTAATAGCTTTATTTACAGCATCAAACATGTAAGCGTTCAAACTTCATCCGTCTCATCCGAGTCAGATACCTGGAGTGCCGGCTGACGGCTCCGCCCCCAGCATAAGAGCTTCGGGGAAACCAAAGCGCCGCCCACTTTCCTTCCTTTTTCCGCCCTCTGGACCTGAGTGGTGTGCTGCTGGTTGCTTCCCCTCTGCTCCCGTCCTGACCGCTGGGCGGCTCTGGTGCTCTTGCAGCATCCCAGAGCCCCTGCTGCCCTTGGTCCACCTCCATTTCCTGTCCCCCACCTTCCGGCTGCTCTGGGGCTCTGGCAAGATCCCTAAGCCCCTTCTCTGCTTCCTGTGGCTCAAGGGCTCTGGCCTCATCCCAGAGCCTTAGCACCTCTTCCGGTGTACATGGGGCTCTAGGCTCCCCCCAGAGCCCCACCCCTTCCGATTGCGCTTGGGTTTCCTCCTCTCCACTGCTTTCTCCCTGACTCTCCTGTGAGTCGCTATCTGATCTAAACTCCTTCCTTTCCCTCCAGCTGCCTGTGCCTTCCGACCCTGCCGTGGGGGCGGAGCCGTCCCTGACACAGGGTCTTCAGGTTTAAGGATCAAATGCAGCCTTCAGAATGCTCCCCGGGCTACATTCCTCATTGCCTCTACTTCTCACCCTGAATGTGTTTTGCCTGGCTGGAATTTGTCCTTGAGCTCTGCTAGTGTCTCTTGGTTGCCTGGATGAAGGATAGAGAAGGGTGAGCAAGTGGGTATAAATGTTAAATCCACATTTACTGCCTGCGCACTTTTGCCTCTGGCCTCGCTCGCCACTGGGATGTGATCCTCAGAAGAACACTCATGGATATCGATTACAAATACGATTTGCAGCAACATGGATTAGGACATGAAGTAATGCTAGGAGAAACTGAATTAAGCAATGAAGCAACAGGAGGGAGAAAGAAAAAATCTGTTGCACAATGTCATGCTAAGTCAATCCATGATTTAGCACAAACATGTAACCTCCTGGAGGAGTGAGTACAGTACATCCACTTTCCTCCTTGCTGGTCATTTTGATGCTGTGCTGAGATAAGCTAAACCACGGTTTGTCACAGGCTTGTGGTTTAGCTCTCTCTAGACTTACCATGAAATGTAACCAACCTTTACTATATGGAACTTGCTGAGCTGACCGGGAAACTTCGTGATCAGAGGGAGGAAGCGGTGGAAGAAGATTGGAAGAAATTCAAAGTATATTTGAAAAAGTATTGTAAGATTAGAGAGTAGAAGTAAGCTGAAAGATGAGTGAGGCTGTAGATTTAGAAGATAGATTTAAGGTTTATAATTGTTTGAATAAAGGATATTGATATTAGAAGAGATGTTAAGGTTAATTCATAAAAAATGTTTTCAAAGATGTAAAGAAATTACTAAAGATGATTTACAAGGAATGCAGGAAGAGAGGACGGGAGGAAGTCAACCCACAATGATAAGAAAGAATGATAGGTTAAAAGGATTCATGTATGTTTTTGTTTGTATTATTGTATGGTTTGTTGTTGTTTTTTGTTCATTGCTGTTTGTTTTTTTATTGTATGACTTTGCTAAAACCAATAAAAAATTATTGAAGAAAAAAAGAAATGTAACCAATCTTTGTCCTGCAGTTTATGGCTTGCAGTTTGCTCACAAAAAGCTAAACCACGAGACCGGGTTCAGATGACATATGCCAAACTGGGCTCAGTCCCCTCGATTCCTCTTGTTTGCTCTTCGTGCTTAGTGACAGTTTGCATGATCTGCAGACTAAGCCAAAGAGAACTACGAGGTAGAGTGACTATGGCCACAACAAGTAGCAGAATTCCTTCGGGAAGCAGGGATATTTCATGGCAACTGAGCAGATGCTAACCACAGAAGACCAAAGAATAGCAGGTTGCAAAATAAAACCAGAACCAAAACATGTAAAACAGCAAAATAAAGAGAGCAGAGGACCTTGAGAAATATCTTCAACTAAGTTTTAGGGCTTTCATGATTTTTATTAAGCAATTTCCAATCCAGTACCAGCTCAAAGCTTACCTCTGTTTGTTTGTGATTTCCAGCGCTTGTTGGCACTACAGTTCCCATCAGGCCCTGCCAGCATGATGAGAGTTGTAGTCCAATAGCAACTGGAGGGGCCATAGGTTTCCCCATCTCTGGCTTTAGAAGGAAGGGGAAATTCAAAAGGTTTGGAAAACCCAAACTGTGGCCGGGTGTTTTCTGAACATCAGCACAGATCGTCGTGAGATGCTTCCTGAGTTTATTCCACAGGGCAACAGCCTTCACCAACCTGGTGCCCTCCAGATGTTTCTCCATGTGGGCTTTGGCTGATGGGAACTGTAGTCCAAAACATCTGGAGGGCAGCAAGGTGGCAAAGTCTGCAGTACAGATGGTTGCATCTCTATGGTTGCTTCAGCAGCTGGGACAGGGCTCTTTCCTCCCACTTTTCCTTCTCCTTTTGGCTTTCTTTCTCTTCCTGGGGTGATGGCCAGTTCTCCAGCGACCCACCTGCTTCATCCACCTCTTCACATGTCTGTTCTCTGGGCTCACACACAGCTTTTTGTGCTTTGCGTGAATGCTATTGGGAAAAGAAAATAAAGGCCAGTTTTGTTGTTGTTGTTAGAAAAAGTAACATTAAAAGCTTATATTTTGAAGCAACCAGTATGTATGAACAGACAAAGAAGAAGAAGAGGAAGAAGAAGAGGAAGAAGAAGAGGAGGAGGAGGAGGAGGAGGAGTTTGGATTTGATATCCCGCTTTATCACTACCCTAAGGAGTCTCAAAGCGGCTAACATTCTCCTTTCCCTTCCTCCCCAACAACAAACACTCTGTGAGGTGAGTGAGGCTGAGAGACTTCAGAGAAGTGTGACTAGCCCAAGGTCACCCAACAGCTGCATGTGGAGGAGCGGAGACGCGAACCCCGTTCCCCAGATTACGAGTCCACCGCTCTTAACCACTACACCACACTGGCTTAATCCAGCCAAATTTAAGCACTTTTGAGTCCAGCAGGTCCATACTGGAGAGGGACACAGGGGCCTCAGACAGATGATTCTGAGTGTCATGATAGGGTGTTCTTCAATCTTAGATTTAATGTGGTTTCCTGAGAAGTAACTCTCTGGAAATAAATGAGTTTCCTTTCCTACTGAGAAAAAAAAGTGATATTGCAGCCCCCCTCCAATTTTCCATGTCCCATGAAAGCTTGTGGCATGATTATTATTATTTTGGTTCCTAAGAGGCTGCAAGACTCTTCGTTGCTTTTGCAGCAAGAGATTTAACACAGCTAACATGGATAGGATAGAAATCCTATCCATGTTTACTCAGAATTAAATCATGCAATGTCCAGTGGAGCTTGCTCACAGGAAAGTATGCTTATGGTTACAGCCACACACTGCCTACAAAATCTAAATAGAAAGCTTCTAAATGGAAGGACTTGCAATTTGCAAATGGATTTCAATTAATCTGATTTAAAACAGGTGATTGACAGGGACCCAGGTGGTGCTGTGGGTTAAACCACAGAGCCTAGGGCTTGCTGATCAGAAGGTCGGCGATTTGAATCCCTGTGATGGGGTGAGCTCCCGTTGCTCGGTCCCAGCTCCTGCCCACCTAGCAGTTCGAAAGCACGTCAAAGTGCAAGTAGATAAATAGGAACCGCTCCGGCGGGAAGGTAAACGGCGTTTCTGTGCGCTGCTCTGGTTCGCCAGAAACGGCTTTGTCATGCTGGCCACATGACCTGGAAGCTGTACGCCAGCTCCCTCGGCCAATAAAGCGAGATGAGCGCCACAACCCCAGAGTCGGACACAACTGGACCTAATGGTCAGGGGTCCCTTTACCTTTACCTTAAAACAGGTGATTAAGCAAGCAAATATGATATCATCAGTTGTGTGTGCTAGCGTGCACATATCACATTGCTGGATCGCAGCCTCATAGCACAATCATGATTGTGTTTACTCAAAAGTGACTCCCACTGAGTTCAGAAGAGCTTATGCCAAGTTTCTTGGAACAGGAATTCAGCCTTGAACTCCACCTCCTTGCTAGCTTAACCTTCCTCTTTGAATTGCAATTAAAATAAAACTGTCTTATCATTTACAGATCATTCTCACCATTCCAAAGTTGCACACAGACAGCACACACACACACACACTTTTTTTATTTCCCACCGCTTACATCACAGCGGATATTTTGCATAAATCGCCACCATTCTGAATATCAAACGTTGCCACTGTTCTTAGCCATCTTCTGGGAATATGATGGGCTACTTCTGTGCAGCAGTCAAAAAGTACAGGAAACACAGCTGAAAGAAACAGAAATAAAATAAAATAGCTTTTAGGCTGCAGTCCTAGTATGTATCCACTTAGATAGGAATAAATAAACCTCATGGAATTTAATGAGACTTACGGTACTTCTGAACTGGCACATATAGCACCGTACTTAAACTTCCAGGATGCCTAGAGCTTGGTGGAGGTGTTGCCCTCTAGATCCCTCTATATAGATTTGCAGCTGATTTGGAAACTAGACCACTGCACAGAGCAGGGGTAGTCAACATAGTGCTCTCTAGATTTTATGGACTACAGCCCCCATCATCCCCAGCCAGCATGCCCAAAGGTCAGGGATGATGGGAGTTGTAGTTCAGCAACATCTGGAGGCCATTGCATTGGCTACCCCTGAGCTAGAAGGTCTGAATCAGTATAAGGAAGCTGCTTATGCACTGCCGTATGACGAGGGGGAATCTGACACACTTTTGCACCTAATCAGAATTCTGTAGGAACAGAGACATAGTAAGAATCTTTCCACTTTCGCACCGTGCATGCCTTAGCTCGTCCACCCAGTGTCCTAACACTAAAATGAAACTGCCCCTCATTGTCCTCTCCACATTAGCTGCTTAAAAGAAAGTAAGTTCCCAGAGTTATTACAGTCTGAAGTCCTTATTAAACAACTTTCTCTCCCTTGCTGTTATGTATGCTAGAATACAGCATTGAGGGCAAACTTCAGTTGCTGATGCCTAAGCGTTTTCACTTACTCTAATTTTCTGATCGGGTTATAAAATAACATGCAGGGGTGATGCATTGCAGGGGGACGGACTCAATGACCCTTGTGGGTACTTTTCCACTCTATACGTTTGTGATCCGATGAAACGAACAAGGTTGGGCTGAACCATTTTGCTGATCCCATCAAGATGGCTGTGTTGTAGCACCGAGAGATCGCCAAGAATCTCTCGCAACGGCAGAGAGGGTGCGGGAGTTCAGTTATTGGGTTAGCACACCCCAGGGCAAACAGTTGTGCCCTAACACCCTCGGCTACCTTGTAGGGCAGGGGTGTCAAACTCCGGCCCCCCAGATGTTTTGAGACTACAATTCCCATCATCCCTGACCACTGGTCCTGTTAGCTAGGGCTGATGGGAATTGTAGTTCCAAAACATCTGGAGGGCCGGAGTTTGACACCCCTGTTGTAGGGGTTCCCAGGGTGCACCTCTCACTTTGATGACCACTAGGCTTGCTTGTGCTGTTGCGCTGGCTTTGCATAGGAGGTAGAAGCCGCACTCCATTCCTTCTATTTCCAGTGTTCAGAAGTGAGTGCCATTTCCTTTTTAGCAAAAAAATAAAATAAAATACAAGCGGGTGTTTTTGGGGGTTTATTTTTTTTGTGGAACAGGGGACTGACTCACTGGTCAGCCTCGCTTGTTCTTTACTACCAAAGCCCTCCAGCTGGGCCACTGTTTCAAGGCGAGGGACTGGTTTAAGGCAGGAGACATTTAGAAAGAAGGGTCGAGTGGTAGGCTTAAATGGTAAGGGTAAAACATGTCCTTCTTTGAGCTTTTGGCACCTGTATCGGTTATAGCCTCTAGGAAAGAAAAGAAGAGAAACAGGAACTAAAAGTCATTTTATCTGTGACCGTTGACCTCTTCACTGAGAAGCAATCTCTTCATACGGAGCGTTTCTTTCCCTTCAGATCTTGCCTCTTCATATCCCTGGCCTACTTTTGGCCTACCCACCTGAAAGTGCAGGTATTGTGGAAAACAACACATTATATTTTCAGGGAAGGGCCATAGCTCAGCGGGAAAGCACCTGTTTTACACACAGAAGGTCCCAAATTCAAACGCCAGCATCTTCAGGTAGCCCCATGTGGGAACTTCCATTGTCCCAACTATGGATCAGAGCCCCAGAAAGCTCCTGGTGAATTCTTCATGCAGTTGCATTTAGAACCCTTCTCATTTTCAGGGCTCTTCTTCTGCTATTGACGCAGCCTCGCTTCCCTGTCCATCTCCCTGTCATCAGGTGCATAAGGAGCTGCTCCTTTCAGTTAAGCCACTCCCTCCTTGACTTGCCACTGGGGTGGCTAGCCCGAGTATTGCTGCCTTTTCCTTCCTCCCACGCTGCGCTCTAAATGGCTGTGGCAAGGCTTGAGCATCACCCAACCCTTTCCTCTTTTTCTGCTGCTCCTCCACCCTTGCTTTGAACCCTGTCTAAATGTGCCACCCACCATGCCTTTGTCATGGTCAATTGTCTCTCCTTCTCTGGCAGGACCACCCTGCCCAGCCTCTTCTGGTAGACGGCTGCTTCCTACATTGTCCTCTTCTTCCCACCACTGCTATGGGGCGCTCAATAAAACCATACCAAGGACACATTTGGATTTCAGAGAGAGTGGAATCAGAACAACATGTAACGGCGAAGAAGAGGCTGAACCGCAAATCAAGATGTTCCTGGTTCCACCTTGAATTCACCAGGTGGCGTTACGCAAACCGCTGTGTCACTGCCTCATCATCCTCCCTATGCAATATGAGGATAATGATACTGACCTACTTTGCAGGATTGTTGGAAGTCTCCTTTGAAAACACCACTACCAGACACACTTTGAATATGCTGAATACTAGCCACTCCCAGCATTGTTCAAGCCACCAAGCCCATGAACACATCTCTGCAGAGTATTGCTGTATGCAGACATATCTATCTGTGTTTTGGAAATAAAGGTTTAATCCTTCCTGCACCCATATCTAGGAAAACAAGGAAGTGAACACTTCCCAGAAAGGATTAGTTGATCTTTACAAAGCCTGCAGCAGTGCCTTACAGCTAATCAACATGGCTGGCTGTTGGAAGAGCTCCCATCAGAAGTCGACTGAAGGCTAACTGCAGAGGCAGCTCAGGCTTTTCTCGGATTTAGTTGTTTATATATTACATTTATAATTGTAATATATAATTGTAATATATAACTGCAATTGATCCAGAATGCGGCAGCTAGACTGGTGACTGGGAGTGGCCACCATGACCACATAACACCGGTCCTGAGAGATCTACATTGGCTCCCAGTACGTTTCTGAGCACAATTCAAAGTGTTGGTGCTGACCTTTAAAGCCCTAAACGGCCTCGGTCCTGTATACCTGAAGGAGCGTCTCCACCCCCACCGTTCAGCCCGGACACTGAGATCCAGCGCCGAGGGCCTTCTGGTGGTTCCCTCACTGCGAGAAGCAAAGCTACAGGGAACCAGGCAGAGGGCCTTCTCGGTAGTGGCGCCCGCCCTGTGGAACGCCCTCCCTTCAGAGGTCAAAGCGATCAACAACTACATGACCTTTAGAAAACACCTGAAGGCAGCCCTGTTTAGGGAAGTTTTTAATCTGTAATATTTTAATGTATTTTAGTGTTTGTTGGAGGCCGCCCAGAGTGGCCGGGGGGACCCGGTCAGATGGGCGGGGTACAAATAATAAATTATTATTATTATTATTATTATTATTATTATTATTATTATTATTTATATATACCTCCTTTTTCCTCCAAGGATCTCAAAGTGGTATGCATTGTTCTCCCCTGCCCATTTTATGCTCACAACAACCCTGTGAGGTAGGTTAGGCTGAGCATAAAGGTTGAGTGTGGATTTGAGCATCATGGTTGAGGGGCTGAACCGGGTATATGTTGCATTGAAACTTGCATTCAGTTTAAAACATACATAGAATTGGGTCGTTCATAATAGTTTTCTGTGTTCCTTTATTCTGAATCAGGATGAAATGTGAATCCACTTTGACAATCCATTCAGCGGATTAGATCTGAATTTCCTTGTTAAGATTTGTTAGAACTCTTCCTATTAACAGCGAGTTTCAAGCAGAACCTATGCATGTTTATTCAGAAAATAAGCCACACTGTGTTCAAGGAGGCTTGCTCCCAAGTTTGAGCATTTAGGACTTCACACCTCAGGGAAGTATGTTTATACACCCAGGAGGTCTTGCATACTTGACTGAGCTTCCTTGTGGGGAAGAAACAAAAGAAGATTTCCTGGAAGAGAAACCACAAGATTTGCATACTAAGTGCTCTATATCCTTATCCCGCTATTACCATATTATAGCAGTTCGCTGCACGTAATACTCCTCAGTGCCCAAAGACTTTACCCTCTGTGTTCTTTAAACTCTGTGCATTGTTGATCAGCAATCCTGTTCATATTTACATCCAGAAATGTGTGCAGCTCTTCTGATGCATTTCAAGGGCTGACATCCTCAGCCACCTTATTAAAGGTGCCCTCAAAATCTGCTCCGGAGAGTTGGAAGAAAATGCAAGAGGAGAGGAAGCCCCATTGTGCCTTTGACTGTGGATAGCCATCATGGCTAGAAGAAGAAGAAGAGGAGTTTGGATTTGATATCCTGCTTTATCACTACCCGAAGGAATCTCAAAGCGGCTAACATTCTCCTTTCCCTTCCTCCCCCACAACAAACACTCTGTGAGGTGAGTGGGGCTGAGAGACTTCAAAGAAGTGTGACTAGCCCAAGGTCACCCAGCAGCTGCATGTGGAGGAGCGGGGAAGCGAACCCGGTTCACCAGATTATGAGTCCACCGCTCTTAACCACTACACCACACTGTTATGCATCCCCAGTGCTACCCCTTCTGGAGGGGCTACAGTGCAACAAAAGCAAGACAAAAAAAAAGCCCAAAAATATGTGCAGTATGAAAAGTTAGGGGGTTTCAGCAGGAAGCTATGCGCTGATTGGATATACGGTAGAACAGTATGACCACCCCAAAACTTAAAAAAATGTAAAGGTAAAGGACCCCTGACAGTTAAGTCCAGTCATGAACAACTCTGTGGTTGTGGCAGTCATCTCGCTTTACTGGCCGAGGGAGCCAGCGCTTGTCCTCACACTGCTTCCGGGTCATGTGGCCAGCATGACAAAGCCGCTTCTGGCGAACCAGAGCAGCGCACGGAAACGCCATTTACCTTCCCGCCGGAGCAGTACCTATTTATCTACTTGCACTTTGACGTGCTTTTGAACTGCTACGTTGGCAGGAGCTGGAACCGAACAACGGGAGCTCACCCTGTCACGGGGATTCGAACCACCGACCTTCCGATCGGCAAGCCCAAGGCTCATTAGTTTACACCACAGCGCCACCTGCGACCCCAAAACTTACACAGGAACAAATAGCATTGAAAGTGGGGTTCCAAATGACCACCCACATAGCACTTTGAGCGCAAAACATAATGAATAAAGGCAATAAAAGGGTGTCTGGAGGGGGGTCTAATGTTTACGAATGAGCTAAGACCTAAAAGCTGTTCCTGTAAGCCGTCTTGATCTGTATGGCCACACATATTGAAAGCTTCGATGTGGCCTGGCTACTACTACAGGGGTACATAAGGAGCATTAATGGACTGGTGTTTGCAGAAGGAAACACTGTAATCGAAGCATTTGGGATGTACCTTGAGCCATGCCTACTTTTGACGATGAGAAGAAAAATTAGTTTTGTTTGACACAGCAGCACTGCCAGACTTAGATCTGTGCTTAAAAGTATGAAAAAATGAAATACATAATTCAGGAAATGCTGCTTCCATCCCACCCCTGCCAACACACTCTGCTTACAAGATCCAAGGTTTAAAATAACTTGGTGGTGATGATGATGATGGAAAAGAACAGAAGGAGGGAAGAGCCTGAAGATCCTGGTTAGGTGGGCTGAGCTGGGAAACTGCTTCAGAGGGGAAAGGTCAACCCACCCACCCATTTGCTGGAGATGGAGAAACCTGTCAATTTCATTTTCTCTCTGTTTCTCATTTTCCCCAGGTCAAGTTCAGTCTTCCACCATCACTTTGAGGTGTTTTTTGGTAAATCATAAAAAGCTATTAGCATTTTAGTGCCAATTTCTCATCATGTGCTAATTTCTCATCATATGCACACTTTTATGCAGCCTTGCCACATATACACATTTTTTTGCAAAGCGATCCCCTCCCTGCAAATTTTGTATGTTGTTTTTGCTGATATATGCCTTTTTATGCACACTTTACCCAAGTAGATGCATTCTTGTACAGTCTTCTTGACTGGAGAACTGCATTGTGAAATTCAGAGAAGCACGGATTTTGCAGGGTAGCTGTGCCTCGGTTTGTGTAGTGTTTCTGAAAGTGTTTAGGGTGGTTTGCCTTTAAATGGAAACTCCTCCACCCTTGCCTTCTGCACCTCCTCTGAGACAACTCGGAAACATAGGAAACAGCCTTATATTGAGTTACAGGTAGATAGCCGTGTTGGTCTGTCATAGTCAAAACAAAATAAAAAAATTCCTTCCAGTAGCACCTTAGAGACCAACTAAGTTTGTTCTTGGTATGAGCTTTCGTGTGCATGCACACTTCTTCAGATACACTGAAACAGAAGTCACCAGACCCTTATATATAGTGAGAGGGTGGGGAGGGGTATTACTCAGAGGGGTGGTGGGAATAGGTGAAGGGCTGATAGCTGTGGTAAACCTGTTGACGACTGTTAATGACTGCAATTAGTCTTACAGGAAAAAGCAAGGGGTGAGAAGGTTAACAGCCTTATATTGAGTCAGACTAATGGTCCCTCTAGCTCCGTATTCTCTACACTGAACTCACAGGCAGTTGCACTGTGAGAGCTCAGGTAGAGCTCTCTTTCTCTCTCTCTCTCTCCCTGCCCTATCTGGGTTGTGCCTGGGACTGAACCTTCTGCATGCAAAGTAGATGTCCTCTCCCATTTTGCAGCTGTTGGCAGTTGCTTTCTTATTCCCTAAAGTTGCGCACTGTGACCCCAAGCTCTCCTTCACAAGGCCAGCTCACCAAAGGATAATCGGAGAAGGCATGTCGACCGGATTTTTTAAAAATGATACAGATCACTTACAGAAATGACCTTTGCCCAGATCATATTTCCTTGTTGAAACTGTCCATTTTCCACTTTGCCCCCCACCTCTAAAATGCGGAGGTTTTCTCAGTGTGGCTGTCTCACAGCCTGCTTGTGCAAAAGATCTCTCCACCAAATGACAGCAAAGCAAAGCAAAACCAAGGTTCCTTGGTTTTCACACTGTGCAACTACTTCTCTGACCAGAGCAGGCTGCTCTGAATTAGCTCCCTTCCTCAAGTGCAAGAAGTACGCATTAAGGTTAGACATGACTTACCCTCTGATACAGGGTGAACTATCACAATTCCAAATGTGGCAAGGACGATGGGCAGGTTCATGCTTCCAGATTCATGCTTCCTCTGTGCTGGAGGCTTGAGTACAGACTGAAAGTGATAGGGATCTGGCTGCCAAGGCTATTGCCACCTCTTGGCTGTAGAGGGACAAAAGAAGTTCAGAGCCCCACCCCTAGCAAAGTGCAAACACAAGACCCATTAAGGATGTGTGGACTCTTAGTACTCACCTCTCCTGCAGGATAAGAATCCCTCTCTTACTTTAGGACAGGAGTACAGACATTTGCTTTATACTAGGAGCCCCTCCTGAGTGGCCTCTTTCTTACCCTGTGTATTCTGCAACATTGACGCAATGATAATGCATTAGTGATGGATGTATACTGGGCCGTCCACACAACATTCTGCTTTATTAGTTGTTCACCAATATTCTTGTGTTTACTGTCTGGAGAGGCACTCTTGCACTCTAGAGCAACAAAAGCAGGAATAATAATAATAATCTACAGTAATATAGTGCAAGTGTCTCTGCGTCCAGTCCCTGTGTCCGTCCCTGTGTCCTACTGCGCATGTGCCCCATGGACACAGGGATTGGAGCGCAGAGACTTCGGGCGGCCGGGCGAAACTGCGCATGTGCCCCACGGGCACAGGGATTGGAGTGCAGAGACTTCGGGCGGCCGGGCTGTTGAAGCAGCGGGTGCGCGCTCGCGTGGACTTACTTCTAAGCGGCAGCGGCTGTTACAAGTGGCGGCTGAGTTGGCCTGCTGGGGCCTGGCTGGTGCCAGTGCCGCCGCCGCCGCCGCGATGCGCCTCCTGCGCTGCCTGCTGAAGGGCCATTCGGCGCTGGCCGGGGCGCCCAAAAACATCGAGCACTTCAGCAAGTTCTCGCCGTCCCCGCTTTCCATGATGTTCTAGCGCCCATTAATTTAACGGGCTTAAAGTCTACTAGTAATAATATAAACTGGAACATTTGTAGTATAAAAAGTTACTGGATTTCTGCAGGAGATTAAGAGACGTATGCAGATTGAATATGAAGCAGTATATCTGCCCTGAAACTTTTGCAGGTTCAAAGAGTTTTGAAATACACATTTCAAATAACTGCCATCATGAGCACAATTCATAAAAAATACCATACCCGGAAGGGCCCTGTGCTTATATTGTAAAAGCAAAGGCAGCTGGTCTCAAACCCACCTGAGAATCACAAGTCCACATTTTCAAATCCTGGAGATGGCTTTGATTACTTGATGGCAATAAGCAACCTGCAGCCCAAAGTTGTGGACAACAAACACAGTCACTGTGAAAGTGGAGCATAAGGGATTCTGGCTTGGGGAGGGTCTCTTAAACTCATTTAACCACTAGTAACCTATTTTCAGGTCTTTGTGGCTGACTGCCACATTCTGATGTTAGGGAAATAGCAGGGGAGCCCAGCTGAAGTTCCTCTGCCTCAGCCAGGGGCGGTCTTTGGTAATCTTTCGTAATTTGCCCTGTGTGAGGCCAAAGTTTGGCGCCCGCCAAATAGATATTCTCAGTTCTGGATCTTTTCAGTTTTGTGGCTCCTCAGCTTGGCATCCAATGGCAAGGGCTAATGGGAGTTGTAGTTCACCAACCTCTGGAGGATCAAAGGTTTTCCGCATCTGCTGTAATCTTGCTAAAACACAACCCAAATCAAGGCTGGTTTGTCCCTTGTATTTAATATAGTTATACCCTTGGACTAGATGGGCCTTTGGCCTGATTCAGGAGAGCTCTTGTGTTTTTACCCCGTCGTTCCATCCAAGAGCACCCACAAAACAGCTTAACAATGCTATAAAGGCAACCATAGTCACAAGCCTTGGTTTTTTTTAATATATATAATACATCTCATGCCTGGTCTACTCTTGTCCACGTATCTCCAAAACTCTAAAAGCAAACTGAAGGACATTGAAGTCAGTGTGTGTTTCTAAAGAGGAGGAAGGATCAAATAACACTCCCTCTTTAACTTGAGCTTCAATGAAGTTTTTTTTAACATATTGGTAGACACTTATGCGTGCTGGCCAGCAAACTATTACAAAGGACGTTTGTTTCCTAGCCATAGCTGTCAACTTTCAGATTTGAAAATAAGGGATTTTTCCAAACTTTCGGATTTGAAAATAAGGGATGCCGCGAGGGCGGTGCAATGGCACCAAGTAGCCTCGCTACCCTGCGCTCCAGAGGCTGTGTGCGAACGGGTGAGCAAAAGAGCGAGCGCATAGACTGCAGGCAGACTGGCTGTCTGGTTGGGCGTGAGGGTCTGGCTGCACAAGGCATGCAAGCTCCGCCCCCAGTCGGTCTCAGACTCCTTATTGGCAGTCGAGCAACGCAGCTGAGGAGCCTCCCTGGCTGGCAGGGAGGGAGAGGAGCTGCTTCCTTTGAAATCCGGGAAATTTAAGGGATATCAAAAATCCGGGATAGCAGCGGGAAACGGCATTGGAATAGTTTCGCCTTTTCACACGATAGACTACCACTGTGGCCTCTTATGCAAGCAAGTGCTACAGACAGAGCTGATTGCACATTGTGATTGCACAGAATGTAGAAATGGGATTAAACTTCCAGAGAATCCTAGCTTTCGTCTAAAGAAAAAACAAGCCACCTCAAATTTCTAGCTTCATGGCTATGAAGTGAAGCTTATGAATGTGTGTGAATAAGGCCTGCTGAAATCTCAGACATTAGAGAGGGGGCTGAACAAAATATCCAATGTTTGAAACAAAGATTGTCCTTGTTGTTTGCAACAAAGCCAGAAGAGACTGTGCAAACTAGCAAAAAATAAAAATGCTGAATAAATGCCTCCGTATAATAGGAATCGTGCACATTTGTCAACATGTAAGATTTGGATGTTGCAGAATTCAGCTGATTTTGACACAGCATCTGGAATTGGACGAGCAATTTATTTTAGCACACAGAGTATACACACCAAAGGCATCTTGAGCATCCACCTTTATTGACTTGCACAAACTTTATGTGGTTAGACTCTGTCCAGTCTCTGTTGAGCATTTGTTCCAATTTTTGTTTGCAGGGAGATTATGTGACAATGTGCCTTTGTTCTTATTTCCTTGTGGATGTAAGAAGAGTCCCGTGGACCAGAACTGAGGTCAGCCTAGAGCGGCATCCATCCTATTTCGCTCCACAGCCAATGACATGCCTCTGGACGTCCACAAGCAGGTAATGATTAGCTTCTTCCTTGTTAACATTCAGTGGAGTACTGCCTCTGAACTCAGGGTGCCTCTAGACTTTCACCATTTTGTGGGAGGGATTCAAATGCGTACTGGAAATGTAGGTTTACACAATCAGATTGGATTAAAGTGCCGTGCCACCATTGTGCAATGTACCCACTATTTTAATAGGCTTTTTTTGAAGTTGGGAAAGTGAAAGGGAGACGCATTAAAAAGTGTGGGGTGAACAAATGGGAAGTTATGTAAACAACCCGTCAACAAATCAAGATGAATGCTCAAGGAACATTGTCACGAGCACCCCTCAGAGTTTAGCTGCCATGATTAACAACCATTGGTAGACCTGTGCTCCGTGAATCTACTTACGCTTCTTTTAAAGCCATTAAAGCCAGTGTCCATCAAAAAGACTTGAGCAGTGAATTCCACGAGTCACATCTAATGGCACAATCACACATCCCAACTAGTGGTACTTCTATGACCCATCCTGGGGCCAGCCCACCCATGAGGCAATGAGTGGCAACCGCCTCAGGTGGCAGGAATCACAGGGCAGCAGATCCCAATGTAGCTATTTAGTCCACCCTTGTTTGTGATGTAGATCTCTGCTCACACCTTCTTCCCTGTTGGTGGGTGGGGGGATGCTATTTTGTGGTTCGCCTCAGGTGTGAAAATATATTGGGCCATCCCTGACCCATCCCATTATCACCCCTGCCCCATTCCTATCCAGAAGTAGTCACAATCATCTTGGGGGTCAACCAACATCTTGGAATAGCTTTCTTCGTCTTCTGTTTTTCTGCTCTAGAGGCCCAAGTCAATGTCAAAATGCTCGTTTGCTCCCAAGCGCACAACCTCAACGTGTTGCACTGTTGCATTGTGGGTACCTGCTTCTAACGACTGTCTAGAATGGTTGGCTGTGGAATACCTTTTTCCAGTTCTTGCTGGAATGCAGACAGTTTTCAGATGATTAAAGGTTTGACAAAAGATTTGAGATAAAAGTGAATTCCTTCGAGATGGCAAGCCAGGGGCATGGACCTAAAGCAATATGGGTTAAGGTTTAGCACTTTAAGGAGGAAACAAAGCTGCTGGGCCTCAAAGAGAAGAGAGAAGAATCTGAAATGGTGGTGGCAGGAGGGGGAAGGAATTATTAATTCATTTATTTAAAAACTGATACGCCATTTTCCTCCTCAGAAAGAAACGCAAAGCTGGATAAAATAACAAAATAGTCGTACGATAAAACCAGCTCCACAAAATGCATTAAGCAGCCACAGAGGAGAAGGGACAGACAAGAGGTAACACACACATTTTTGCTTAGGCAAGCCTACCCAGACATGAAGAAGCTACATGTGTTTCTTTTTAGCCACTGTTGATTTTAATCACTTTTTTTTTCAGAATAAATTTTTATTATTTTCATCTTTTAACATATTTCAACCAAATAAAAACCTTACAATACATCCTATAACTCTGCCGAGTCTTCCCTCCCTTCAACAGGTATATTATTTCAATTTTTTCGTGCACTTTATTCTTTGCCTAAAGTCCTTCTTGTAGGATGTTAATAATGGTTTTCTCACAATCAGCTGGTACATCAATTTTATTACATAAAAAAAATAAAAAAATAATCTTAAGCTCAGTTCCTGACACTTTCCACATCAGTTTGCAATTACTGTATTGTTACTTTTAAAAACCCTCATGATAATATTTATGGGCACATTTTATCCTGGCTGGAGAACTGCATTGCAAAATTCAGAGAACTGCCAATTTCAAAGGCTGGCTGCGTCTCGTATTCTCATATTGTTTTGGAAAGTATGAATTATGTAAGTTCACCTTTAAATGTGAATCGAATCAAATTTCTCCCCACCAGCTGCGAAAGAACTTTCTATTCTCTCTGCAGGTTGCCCTGGTGAAGCAGAACCAAAGGGTAAGGACACTCTGTCGCCAACTGTAGGCCATAGAAACACGAGCGAACAACTGTCGTTCAAACAGAAGCACAAGCAATGGATGACCAGCTTAGCTGTCTTTATATTTTACTGCTTTCAACAACATCCCTCGCCAAAGACTCCCAAGTAAGCTTAGGAGTCATGGAACAAGCGGACAGGTCTTCTTGTGGCTCAGGAATTGGTTACTGAGCAGGAAGCAGAGAGTAGGAATCAATGGACAGATCTCTGAATGGAGAGATGCAAAAAGTGGAGTCCCTCAGAGACCTGCATTTTTTAACATTCTAGAGTTAGGTGTGAGAAGTTAGGTGATTTTTTTAAAAATTAAATTTGCATACCACCCTTCATCCAAAGATCACAGGGTGGTTCAAAACACAAACAAACAAAAAGAGAACATAGAATACACAATAAAATGAAAACCAAAACAAACCAGTAATTCACCCTCTCCCACAAACACATTTAAAGGATAAAATGCTTAATCCGCCCAAAGCCTGGTTATTGAGAAATGTTTTCGCCTGATGCCTAAAGATCTGTAATGAAGGTGCCAGGCAAACCTCGATGGGGAGAGCATTCCACAAACGAGGAGCCACCGCAGAGAAGGCCTGTTCTCATGTTGTCACCCTCCGGGCCTCTCTTGGAGGGAGCACGCATGCCCTTTTAGTATTATTTTAATTCAATTGCCTAGCTAAGATAAAATCACCAGTAGGTGTACTGAGCGAAAAGAGAAGACCAATCTAAAAGGACAAATGTAGGATATGAATGTATGCTGCTCCTGAAGATACTAAATTGTTCAGGGTTGTTAAAAGAGATTGTAAAGAGCTCCAACAAGACCTCTCCAAATTGGGGGAATGGGAAGTAAAATGGAAAATGCAATGGAATGTAAACAAGTGTAAAGTTTGCCACTTCATTCTGGCCTCTGTCTTCTCCCTTTCTCTTCCCTTGTGTATGTTGTTTTTGTAAGGCTGAGGGCAAGGGCAAGGCCCACCTCTCTCTCTCTCTCTCTCTCTCTCTCTCTCTCTCTCTCTCTCTCTCTCTTTAATGTGAGACATTTTGGGATGCAATGAGTTACAATCAACAAACTTCTACTCAGAGTAAGCCTATTGGAATTAATGGACCTACAGTAGCCATGGAGAAAGATGGTATATGAATGTAATGAATGAATGAATGAATGAATGAATGAATGATGTCCATTAATTTCAGTGGGTCTTCTCTGAGTAGAGCCAACATCGGATACAACTCAATAACTGCCTGAAAGCGAGATAAAATATATAAGAAAGAAAGAACTCAGGAACCATTTTAAGCTTCACCATTGTAACAAAGCTGGAGGGAAATCTGACTCACCCGTCTCAGGAGTTACACCTGCCCGCGTCAAACCCAGCTGAAACTCCAAGGAGTTTTACAGCATCTCAAGGATATTTGCTCATTATAAATTCCTCCCTATGAAACATCTTGAAGTGATTTCACAATAAAGAATAAGGTCAAATGAGCATCCACAATAAAGCATGTATAAAGCAATTACATAGAGAAAATTAATTAAAGCAATTTACACCCAGTACAAATACTGATTGAGATTATTGTTATTATTATTTAAAAAGCAACCCTCCACTTAGGCGGCTTGTTGAAAAGGGAAGATTTTCAAGAGGCACTGAAAAGGGAGTAGACAGTGCTTGGCTGATACTTAACAGGAAGCAATTCTAAAGTAGGTACCACATTGAGCAACAGATATTAGTCATAACATAGAAATGGAAGCATGGGAATGATTATGGAATACAGATATAAAATTTACAGTATGTTATGGTTTAAGAGAAAATTATATGAAAAGGTTATGTAGATGGTACCTAAGACCTAGTAGATTGGCAAAAATGTATAAATCAAAACCGAGTAAGTGTTGGAAATTTAAAGAGAAAGAAGGTACTTTTTTCCATATGTGTTGGTCTTGCAATAAGGTTAAAGCCTATTGGGAAATGATATATAATGAATTGAAAAAGATGTTTAAGATAACATTCGTAAAGAAGAAGAAGCATTTCTCTTGGGAATTATGGGATCAGAACTACCTAAACAGTATAGAAATCTATTTATGTATGTGACCACAGCTGCAAGAATGTTATTTGCCCCAAAGTGGAAGGATGAATTGGTCCCGACGAGAGAAGAATGGTTACAGAAACTAATGGGAGTATGCAGAAATGGCGAAACTTACCAGAAGAATAAGAAATCAAGATATCAAACTTTTAAGAAAGGAATGGAAATGGTGTCTTGAGTATTTACAAATAAACTGTAAACGGATCAAGACATTGGCAGGATTGTTGTAAAAACCTGCAGCTTCAAAAATATATGAGAGATATATATGAGACTAGATGAATATAAGAGTAAGTTAAGATAATTTGGAGTATGCAGGAAAGGATGAAAATAAATGTGAAGAACCGCAGAAAGAGGGGAAAGGGAATCAAGGTTGGAAATGTTAAAATTATGGTTGAATAATTGTTGTAATGAAAATTACAAATAAAATTGTAAAAAAGAGTAGGTACCTCCACACTTAAGACGCAATTTCTACATTGCACCAAACAGATCTGATGAGGGGGAATAAACAGATCTGATGGGGAGGAATAATTATCTTTCCTTCTACTGCATAGTGTTTGTGAAGAAGGGCTTTCCTGACAGCCTCATTTAAAGCAGTAGCACTCGGTGACATAATGCATGACTTTTCCAGCAGCAGGAGGATCCTTCTATTTGCATAAAGATGAAAATGTAGCAACTGATGTGCACTTTTGACCAACGCACCCCCCCTTACAAAACTCCGTATTATGATACATATGGTTGCAACATAGGGAAGAAACATGGGGACAGGGACACACACACACAGAGATGTGTCAACATTTGGTAGATGACAACTACGGCAACCTTTGCTATGCTGAAATCCAAAGATCAAATCAATGTTTGTACCTCACAGAGAGCTTCATTGTGGGAGGATGTGGAGGTGTGTCACAGGTCCCCGTCGTTGACACAGTGGTGGTGGCATTGACATTTTCTTTAAACTTGGTGTGTTAGAGGACGCGGGTGGCGCTGTGGTCTAAACCACTGGGCCTCTTGGGCTTGCCGATCAGAAGGTCAGCAGTTCAAATCCCCGCGACGGGGTGAGCTCCCATTGCTCTGTCCCAGCTCTTGCCAATCCAGCAGCTTGAAAGCATGCCAGTGCAAGTAGATAAATAGGTAGCACTGTGGCGGGAAGGTAAACGGCGTTTCCGGGCGCTCTAGTTTCTGTCACGGAGTTCCATTGCACGAGAAGCGGTTTAGTCCTGCTGGCCACATGACCTGGAAAGCTGTCTGTGAACAAATGCCAGCTCCCTCGGCCTGAAAGTGAGATGAGCGCCACAACTCCATAGTTGCCTTTGACTGGATCTAACCGTCCAGGGGTCCTTTACCTTTTTTACCTTAAACTTATTGGCTTTTTACCAGACCTCTGGCTCTTTCTACCTGTAATTATTATTGGTTTTCTGAGGAAATAGGGAAATCTGAAGGATTTGGATCTGGCCCAGACTCTTGGCATGCAGGTCCTATGCCATCAGCTCTGGAATGGAGGAGCAGTCCTTTGTAAGGGGGGCTGCCTGGTTCAAGATCAACGGAAGAATCAATGAGCCAGAGAAGGGAGACCTGCAGAGTCTCTGAGTTGGTCCCTTTGCTCTAACTGGCTTCTTAGCCTTCAAGATGGATACGTGTGGGCAATGTTTTTCTGGCTTCATTTTGGGGGGGGATCCCTAAAGGGTCATAAAATGAAGCTTTCAGTGGACTGGCTCACTTATTGAGATTGAAATGCAGCAACTAAAGTCATTCCAGCCATTTGTTGTAACCTGTCCTCCAAAACGGCAGGAACAAGCCCCCTAAAAATCCCAGCAACCAGCTATTTCAAAATACTGTACTTAGTACAGGCAAACAAATGCCAGCAGCATCCAGAATGAGGAAACAGGACCACAGCAGGGGAAATAACTAACTCTCCCCCTTTCTTGTTCAACTTATTTGCCCCACGGCTGGCATGTAAAAAAACAAACCAGATTCTCACTAACTGAAATTGCACAAAATAATATTGAAGCAGTGACTTGGGTCACTTTGCCATTTCTCTCCCCCCCCCCCTATTTTGTTTTACAAATATAATCAACTAACAGCCTTATACTCAGCATTCCTCAAGAATTCTAAGAAACCCAAATAACAGAAAGTGCAATTTTGAAATCAGTGGTAAAATCAGTGCCGTCCACAATCTAGATTCCAAATGGCATCCAAGTATATCTGGAGAGCAAAAACTTGCTTCCTTTAACTCAGTAACCCTTGTGCAAAATATGGTTACCAGGTGTCCAAATGCATAGCGAACATGTTTCCAAAATATATACAGTAGATAAGCATAATCATGATTAAATATAAATCCAATGGCAATATACATAATTATTTCATTGTTTAGAAAATGCTACATTCTTTGCCATTTCATTGGCGAAATTAGATCAATGGACAACAATGGTCACTTTGGCACGGCCTGTTTCTTGAGCATTCATCCTGAAAAGTTTGCACTAAGTTTGCAGGGAGGTTAGATGACACCAGCTGTTCATTGAGCATTCAATTTTTATCTGTGCGACGGTTATTCGACATGTCTAGTAATTGTTATCCCATACATATATATGTGGAGGCAGGTTTGTCGTGCAAGAGCACCAAATCCACTTTAACTGTTCAGCATTTCCAGGCATGTAGAACAGACTGTATATGCAAGGAAGCCCCTTTCAAAAGTTAGTCTGAGCATGTAGAGTTTGGGTGGGTGAGAACTAGTAGGCTGCATTGGGCGTTAGGTGGCCTGGCTAGTGGGCAAAACCCTGCTTCCACCTTTGCACATTCATGGAGGGTTAACATCTGAAGATGGAGCCCAGTAACCTTATACTTCAAGTTCCCCCACCCATTATTGGCTTCCACTTGTGGGGTGCAGAAACCCGAGAGTGTGATGACATCACACCTTTTGTATGATGTAGACAATCTGGTCCCTTCTAGAGTTTGTTGGACTCGGCTGCAGTTTTGGGTGGGAGCTGTGAAGTTTATTTGATAGTCCCTTGATAACTTGTGCACATAGCTGTCAACCCTCCCTTTTTTGGCGGGAAACTCTCTTATTTCAATGCTGTTTCCCGCTGCTATCCCGGATTGTTGTTATCCCTTAAATTTCCCGGATTTCAAAGGAAGCAGCTCCTCTCCCTCCCTGCCAGCCAGGGAGGCTCCTCAGCTGCGTTGCTCGGCTGCCAATAAGGAGTCTGAGACCGACTGGGGGCGGAGCTTGCATGCCTTGTGCATCCAGACCCTCATGCCCAACCAGACAACCAGCCTGCCTGCCGTCTACACGCTTGCTCTTTCGCTCACCCGCTCGCGCACAGCCTCTGGAGCGCAGGGTGGCGAGGCTACTTGGTGCCACTGCACCGCCCTCGCAGCATCCCTTATTTTCAAATCTGAAAGTTTGGAAAAATCCCTTATTTTCAAATCCAAACGTTGACAGCTATGCTTGTGCATTCAATTCCTGTTCAGTTCAATGGGATTTGGGCATGAACTAATGTCCTCCAGATTAGCCTCTGTGTTTTATTTCAAGACCACGCTTCCCAGGAAACAGCCTCTGTACATTTCAGCCTGCAAAAAAGAAATGCAAACAAACCCTTTGACTTGGCATTCATCCTCAGAGGGAACCAAATGTCAACAGGAGGCAGCATTGATGGTCATATAGCAGCTGGCAGCCTAAGTAAATTATCATCAATAAAGTGTGAAGTATTTGTTTTTTTTTTTAAAATAATTTTTATTAAATTTTCCAATTTTTGTCCAGCCCCGATTCAGGCCAGATCACATACATCGTATACAATCTCTGATGACTTCCTCACACCCCCCCTCATTGTTTTCATTCTTCATAATATAGATTCTTACCAGGTTTCTATTTCCACATCTTTAACATTTCCATAATTTCTTAATTTCAAATCGTTTACCACCCACTCACATCTTTAACATTTTCTTATCCTTTTCCTTAATCAGATCCCTGTTCCCCCCCCAGTCCCCGGTGCAGACTATTTCAGCATCAAAATTACTTATCATTTATATCAAATTATAATTCAATATCAAAATTACTTATCGTTTATAATAACTATCCATCTTATATCATTATTTTCCAAACATCATGCTATAATCATTTCCTGCCATGTCCAAGTTCAAAAACCAGTAGGCCACAAAACAGTCACTTCTTATAAGTACTCATCCTATTCCTGCAGGGTCCAACTTTGGAACCCATTGTCTTTGCTGCAGAGTAGCATCCAGAACAATATCCATTATTGTCTTCAGCCTTTCCTTCCATGTTTGGTCCAGATTGTCTCGGCATTCCCTCTGCTGCTTGTCGTTGAGCTGTGGTTTGTTGACTGTTCTCTTAGTATTTCTCTTTTTTCTGATGATGACAACAGCTCTTGGCTTGTAGTAGAAAAATCTTTTGCAGCTGGATCTCTTCTGGATAAGCTTTTTCTGTTTGTGCTCAGCAAGTGCAGTGTTCCCAGGGTTGAATTGTAAATCCTGACCAATCATGTCATTGTTTGTGCTTTGCTTTATCTCTATCTTTAAGCTGTTCCCAGCAGCAGCCAGTTCTGTTCTCAATTCTTTCATTCCAGCATTGTAATCCATTCTGAGTTCTTTCAGTTTCTCCAGCAGTGTTGACAAATCTACATCCTGTTTCATCGCCATTTTTAGCAAACAGTTCTTTTCTAACTTTTCCAAACTTTTCCAAACTTTTTAAAAGTTCCAAAATTCCAAAATAATCCTCTTGCTCGTGCAAATTAAATTAATTTCATCTGCCCTCTGGGTCCGGGGGAGACGCAGGGGTTAGATTTCCAAAACAAAGTATCAAATTCCAAGCATTACTTCTCAAACTGTGTAACAATGCCCTGTCGTTGTTACACAATGGCAGGGGGCAGACCTCCGTGTTTTTACCCTCAAGCCAGGTTCAAATTAGTTCCAAATTACAGTCTTTTCATATGTATTACTCACGATTCCAAATTGAAGATTTAGGAGGAATCGGCGCGCTCGGCTGTGGCGGTCTGGCAGCTTCGCCAGACGGAGCTGTCTGCGGACCCTGGAGCTCCGCCGCCCGATCGTCCGGGAGCTCCGCTAAGAGCTCCCTGAGACCGGGACCGGCATCTAAGCTCGTGCGGGTCCTCCGGACCCCGGGACGCCCTTCCCGGGGTTTTGGGGGTCGCGGCGCTGGCGCGAACTCCCCTTCGCCCGGTCTGGCGGGGGAATGTCAAGAGCGACATGTCCCCCCGACCGCCATCTCCGGCACGCCAACCGGAAGTCAAAGTGTGAAGTATTTGACAACGCAGGGTAGTTGCTAAGCTAGTAGAACTGGATCTGCCAGATAATCCAGACTAGGTCCTTTCTGGGTCCATCAGCCATTTTGGCCCTAGAGAAATTATCAGGAAGAAATTGTCTTAAACCAACCTTTCAACACAGTATTTACACAGTAGAGCTCTTGGGTTGTGCTTGAATGGTCCTGAAGCATAAACAGTGATGCAACAAAAATTGTAGGCTCATGTTCATCCATTGGGGGGCGGGAATCCAAAACCTACAGTCAGGCAATATTTGTATTAGGGCCAACTGAAGTGCCACAAAGTAGAGAGTAAAATGTTGAGTTCTCTAGAATTCTTCCTCAGGCTTAAACCAAAAGAGGGGGAAAGAAAATGGCTTGGGAGAAAGTAAAAAAAAGAAAAAAGGACAAGATAAAAAAAATCACAGCCTGCTCCAAATGACTTATTTATTGTCCTGCTTTGCTTGCAGGGCATTTCTTTGTCTTCCTGTTATTTATTCCTCCCAAAGTTTTCCATGCATTTCCCCATCACTTTCCTAACTGCAAGAAGCCTGTTTCTTTTTTAAAGTGCATTTGTAGTATTAGGGTGACAAAGTGCTATAATTTGCTTCAACTGTGCAAACCTGAATTTCCCTGCTGTGCACTTGAATCCCCCCCCCCAAATACTGATGCTCTGGAGGTGCCCTCCTTACCTGCAGCTTATTTATCTCCTTCTTTTATTATCTTGCACTTCCTCCCATTGGGAGCACAGAGCAGCTAACAATTATACTCACCATCACAAGCACTAATTTGCACCAATGAAATGGATTTAGAACCAACAGAACTGCATAGGTGAACCAATCAGGGTTGCTCCTTATCTTATTTACCATCATTGCTGGCAATGGTAGTATGGGAGGATGCACTGTCAGAGGGAGTTAGTATGAAGAACTGGGAGCCCGTCACCAGCCATTATTATTAGTAATTATAATCATCATCATCATCATCAATGTTACTTATGAATCACTTCCTATATTCAATATACAACAAAACCATTTATAAAACATATGCATATATAAAACAATTCAAACCTTTACACCTATATAAAAAAAATTAATTCGTTCATATGAACATATTTTAAAATTCTAAACAGCAGGTGTGAGGAAGAACCTTTGGCTCACCAAAAGTTGCTGACAACTCCCATTAGCACGAGCAATGGCCAGAGATGATGGGAGTTGCAGTTCAGCAAGATCTGGAGGGCCAATAATTCCCCACCCCAATCTAGAAAATAAGAAAGGTTAAGGGCAGATAGCTTCATGGAAACAAAAATGGGAGGGCTTGGCTACTCATTGCAATGGCTATGGTCTATGTCTACTGTTAGAGGCAGTTTGCCTCTGAAAACCAGTTGCTGGGAATGACAAGTGAGGAGAGTCCATTCAGGTCTTGCTTGTGGGCTACCCACAGGCAGGTCACTGGGAGAACAGGATGCTGGACTAGATGGGTCTTTGGTCGTATCCAGCAGGGTGCATCTTAGGTATTCAGTTGCAAGCAACCGTCAAAGGGTGGGGAACCTCAGAGCTATGGGCCAAATGTTGGCCCTTTGGCCTCTCCATGCAGCCCACGAGATTCTCCCAAACCTAGGCCAGCCTCTCTCCTCTCACTTAAAAAGACATTACGTCAAGTAAAGGATATCGCTTTCATATGCAATTTATGCAGCATTTCACTGACTGATACACCTGCACCTGTCATAAACTAACGATAAGTAGCAGGTTCTTGGGATTTTATCATTGCTCAAGTCATTTGACACCTGACAGGAAAGTGAAGCCAAAGTACACAAAGCAAAACATAAATATGTGATATGATGTATGCACTGCTGATATGCAGTGCAGGTAGCACCAAATTCTTATAAGCTTCCAAGTGTTCTAAGGTTGAGGGTGATAAAACACTTAGAACAGAGGCAAACATCAATTAAATTGTGTCCAGTGCCAAAGGCCATTTGAGAAATTCACTGTGCGCAAGAAAACTGTGCCAAGTGGGCTTATTAATAGTCCATATAATTAGCGTATTTTTTTCCATGCAAGGGAGTTGGTGTCAAAACAGTTAAGTCAGGGATGGGGAACCTCAGCCCATCCCTTATTTCCTACCTACCCACCACTTACTGGCCCTGCTTGGCACCCTCCTTGAGGTCTGACAATGCTTCTCTTTCCTGTGTGTACAAATTCATATTTGTTGCTCTGCCTACTTTTGCCTCCATCCCCACCCAAAACTGGCTCAAGACCCTCAGAAGAGAATGTGGCCCTCAAGCCTGAAAAAGGTTTTGTAGCCCTGTGACCATTGAACAGCTGTTACAATTAAGCACACAAGTTTGCTATGGTTATCCCATCTGTGAAAAGAGGGCTCCCACCCTTTTGATGTACCGTATTTTAATATTTGTTGGAAGCCGCCCAGAGCGGCTGGGGAGACCCGGCCAGATGGGCAGGGTACGAATAAAAAAATTATTATTATTATTCTCTTTTCCCAGTGCTTTAGCAAGCCCTTCCCAAACACACTTGCAAACATCTCTGCAACCCTGAGGACTAGTAAGCATTTTTGCTAACTTTTGGATTATAGCAAGAACAGGCATTAACAAAGCAGTCTACCTTTTACTCACTTTTGCTTTTGCAGCTGACACGTGCAACCCTGCACAGTTCTACTGATAAGGATCCAGGTGAATATAGGAGTGCACTCTCAATCTCCAAACGTGCAATTTACAAGATGTGCTGATATTTAAAATGATATCTGTGTGTGCGTGCACACAGAATGGATGGGTCAGTTTCTTGTCTCCCTAACCCTAGTGGGGCATCACAGTGATGTCTGGTGAGGATTGTCAAGACTTCAAAGCACCACACAGGGCTTGCAGAGTGTCCTGAATGGTGCTTCAGAGTGCAGCTGATCAGCAGGCTGGCAGACACCACCCAACAGCCTGCCTTCCTGAAGGGATTGGCCGTGTGATCAAGTTACCCATAGGCAACTGTCCCATAGCAAATTCAGCAGTATCTCTACCTACCCCTGCACCTGATGGCTTGACAGTGTGTGGTTTGGGGGGGGGAACGGTCTTCTGGACCAAACTGAGAGTCGCGGCATGCCAAATTTTGGCCTGCAATTGCCCACCTGTTTTAAACATTCTATTGTAAAAAATTGTAGGGATGGCTATCTCCACCATGTCTCACTTAAGCGTTACTTTATGGCAACAGGCTTGTTAATTTTGGAAACATATGGAAGTTTGGTGTAACCCATCAAAGTGAGTCATATTTTCTTAACACATGCTTCACAGCCACCGGTATTTTGATAAAACATGATTTTAAATTACACAAATCTAGTAAAGCATCTGGCAAGCTAAATTGTACGAACATGCCAATGGTTGTTGTGGGGGAAATATCACTTCCCGGTGTTTACTTATGCAAGCATTTAACAAATAAAAAGAAAAATCACCGCTATCTTGAGGGAGGTGAAAATATAAGTTATGATAAAAAAATTGCAATGGGAATCCTTTTGTCAAATGTTTTTAATGCCACAGTAGTGTTAACTAGGAAAACAGTACAGTCAGACAGTAGTAGTCACAGTTGTGGTCCAGAAACAACACAAAATACTTTGAAGATAACACAATACCAGTGTATTAAAAGGAAATACATCACTCTAGCCCCCTCCCCCCTGCAGCTTTAAGGAGTGAAAATCAGCTAGGTAATAATTCTATGGGTGACAGGAAGTTGGAGTGAAAAGGATTGTGCACCACATTAAAAAACAAACACATACCCAGCCAGGTAAAGATTTTTAGGACTTCTGTTATTCTTAATACAAGTTTTGAACACAATCACTGGATTTAGAGTTCCAAATTTGGTCTTTAGAACATACCAAGTTCATAGTAGTACTCCATTTAAACAGCTGAACTTTTATATACTTAGGGGAAATTCAAGTAACTGCTTCACAGGGTTATTGTGTGACATGCTTGCTGTATACTAGACTAATTCCATGGAATGGTCCTTCATTAATATGATACAAGCTGCTGATATATTGCACGGGTCATAAAATCAAGTTAAGTGGCAATTTTCAAGTCAGCATTTTCTATCTGTCTTGCAAATGATAAGTCTGGTCCCTAAGCTACCAGAAAGCCGAAACAAAATAAAAAAATTCCTTCCAGTAGCATCTTAGAGACCAACTAATTTTGTTCTTGGTAAGAGCTCATACCAAGAACAAACTTAGTTGGTCTCTAAGGTGCTACTGGAAGGAATTTTTTTATTTTGTTTCCAACATGGCTACCTACCTGTAACTGGAACTACCAGAAAGCGTTAACCTTACAGTGCTTCTTGCATAACTAGCTAACTTAGTTCTTCTGCTTGGCCCCACAGAGACTGCTATACACACCCAATGGATCCTTATGCTTCAGGTCATACTTTATGACTGATTTTAATTATTGTAAGCTGCTTGTTAAGCTTGGTTGAAAAGCAGGTTATTTTAACATAAAATACGGATAGTACTATTACAGTTTTGTAAAAATGCTAATGCTAGCAAGGAACATAGATAAACTGTGCTGTGGGATAACCATACTGGATTTTTCTCTTTTTTCTATTAATCACTTAACTACTGTATTGGCCTAAATCCATCTCAAAAGTGGCCACTTTTTTTGCACTGTCTCACTCTTACTTCAAAACAAAAGCAATTGAAATGTTTCGTTTTTACACTGCTTTACTCACCAGCTCCCTTTAAGACATCCCTGTTCAGGGAATGTTCATCCATAACAAGTTGAGTTCTACAGGGCTAATTTCCCCTACAAATCCACATGGAATTTTATTCTTTTATCTGCAACTTACATGGTCATTGGATAATTTGAAACAGAAGTCATATAGGTGAGAATTTCCCTTATCACAATGATTATATCTGGGAAAGTATTTCCATATAGTTTTGCTTTTGTTAATTTTCTCCCCATAGTTGGTTGTGTATAGCATCTTCATTCTCCTTCCATAAAATTGAAATGGCTTGCCTCACTCTACTACAGATAGTGGGGGGGATGAGGAGGTGGTGTCCCAGAGAGCTCAGTCAGTATAACATGAGACTCATAATCTCAGGGCTGTGGGTCTGAGCCCCACATTGGGCAAAAAGATTCCCACATTGCTGGGGGATGGACTAGATGACGCTGGTGGCCCCTTCCAACTCCACAATTCTATAAAACAGATATATTTCTTCTATGAAGATGAATGCCTGTGCTTCCATAACACAACCACTGCATAGCAATACACAATGTCTAAAAATGATGCACAGCAAAACAAAACATGGGCTGAGGCAACTGAACCCATGTGCTCCCATCCAGAAAAGAATGCCAAAAATTGTAAAAACCAAAGATGTATCCCAAAGGCAGGAAGCCAACCACAGACATACCGGTAATTACACACACACACACACGAGTCCCCCATAAGACTGCAATCACACAATTTATCAACAGATAAATCTTCCTAGAATTGTGTGCCACTGTTTGCAGGACCGAATCCTATAACAATTTAGCTCTAAAGCTTTGAACAAAATGCTTGCCAGTAAGTTGTGTGATGTGCACTAAAAACCCTTAAGGCACCCAAACATTAGTAGATAGTAATTTATATGTGAAAATTGTATCCATCTTTAGAACTGCATTTTTTTTTTTAAAAAAAAGACACTCACAAAATGATGATTTTTGTGTGGGTTGTTGATTATTTTCTTATTAAGGCCATCAGAGAAATATAATAATTTTCATGTAATTAGTGTTTTGTGGCTAATTGCTTTCTAAAACCTCAAGTCACTAAATTGAACACTGTTCTATTTGACACAGTGACAATTAACTTAACTGGGAAAAGCAGCAAATTCCCAAAATACTTCATTTAGGAAAAATATATATACCTCTTCATTAAAACAAAAATATTGAACTAGGATTTTTGGCATTGTGCTAAACAACTTCAAATAAGGCTCCTGCTCAACACAGGGAAAAAATGGCTTAAAGCAATAGAGTAAGTTCCCTTGCATTATCTGCACTATTCCAACTAAATTATACTCACAGCAGACCTAATGAAATTAAACGACCTTAGTCATGTTTAGTAATTTCAATGGGTCTACTCTTGAGTAAAACTGTGTTAAAGTTCACCCTATACCTGTAATATGATTCTCTGACCAATGCAGGGAATCAAAGTTCTAACCCAGGCTTGATTGTCTGTGTAGATGATTGTAGAGATCACAGAGGCAAGTGACATAGCAGTCCGTTTAAGCCAGAGTGCACCAGTACAGAGCTTGCTCCAAGTAACTGGGAAGTGGAACAGTAGTAAGAAAATGACCGCCAGGAAAACATTTGCAGGGAGTACCCCTGAAACCATGGCTGATATATCAGTCATAAGAGGAGCTGTTTGCTGAGTATATGTTAAATTTCAATAACCTGGACCTTTCTTCAAGAACTTGTAAGAAACCATGAAATTTTAGGATGACGGTTAATTGGCAAGTCTGTTTCCCTGGTATAAGTTTGTATATGGAGTTTTTAAAAATCTATAGAAGAGATTCCCAAAGGATAAGAAAATCTTAACAATTCTTGTCTGTGTTCATTTGTCCTATTGCTAAATACATTTGTTCACACCAGGTGTAAGATATTTGCAATGAACCAAAAGTGTGTTAACTAGTTCCAAGTTTTTGTTGTTGATGTTTAAAGATCTAAAACAAAAATTACTCCCTGCCTCAGTACAGACCAAGTCATTATTTACGATCTTCCGAGCAAACCCTGCTGGTTGTTACTTGGTGATAACATCTACCCTCTTAAAAATGTCTCTTACAAATTTGTATGTTTACCCAAGCTTTCCTGGACTCTCAACTCAATCTTTATTTTGTTTTGTACACTGCTCAGTTTTATTTGTGCTGTACAGCTGCATTTTGTTTTTATCTAATGCTTAGGAAATGTTATTAAAAGTTGTATTTTTATTGGTATAATTTTTAAACAAGCAAACTAACTATAAATGGCAGCAAATTAGTTGTGGCTAACCTGTAGCCCTCCAGATGCCATATGATTTCAACTTCCACCAGTCCCAGCTAGAATAGCCAATGGTCAGGGACTGTGGGAGATGCAGCATATCACCCACCTGGAAGACCACAGGTAAGCCCATAAATATTTCTGAGCTTTTCTTGGGGTAGCGGGGAGAACGGAAGAGCAGGCTTTGATATTTGGGTAAGGCTCATGAAACATTGGGATGAAGGGGTGAGGTTTACACTGTAAACCAGCCTTCCCAAATGTCTCTCCAGATGTTTGGCCTACAACTCTTGTCAACCCTAGTCAACAGTGGGCGATGATGGAAGCTGTCTCCAAAATGTCTGGAGAAAGCTTAAAATATTTGGACAATATTTATCATATGGTCTTCAGGTCCATTTCCCAGCATCAATTAGTCTCCATAGGAGCACTTTCTAAGGGCTTCTTCAGTGCATTAAGCAACAACACTATGGGGATAAGTAGCAGCAAGGAGTGGATCTTCCATGTGCTAGGGATCAGCTACAACTCTAACAGGATTTCAAGAGTCAAGCTTAGGATCAATGCAGTGCCTATACTAACGGAGATGTGAATATGTCAATATAATGGAAGATGTATTGGGAAACAGGTTGATAGCAATTCTGTAATATCCACAACTGCTAAGAGTGATGCTAGGATCTGGAAAGCTAATACTAACATGAAGAGACCAAGATGGAGTCTGAAAAAAAAAAACTTTCTTTGAAATCAAACCTGCACTTTCATACACGCAAAATTTGCAAGAGTGTTCTACACTACACATTTACCAGTAGTCCCTAAACTCATTAAGAAAAAGGCCCCCACAAGGGCTACTTCAGTGCGATCCTATGAATTTCTACTTAGTAGTACTGGTAAGTCCCACTTAGCTCATTGAGTCTCTCTCCAGGCATAGGATTGCAGCCTAAGCCAGCTGCTTAAAATCTCTTAACTTACAATGAATGGGTATGCAGTAAACAAAACACAATGCTATTACAGTACAAGTTAACAAAGCAAAGAGGTGCTGTCATTCACTAAAATAAATATAATAAAATAAGACAAAAAATTAAAGCATTTCAGAAACACTGACCTTCGGGAATCTAGCTAAAGTTGAACTTATCCTGGAACCTAGCTAGGAAGGACAAGAGCCCAGACCATTTTAAGGTAGAAGATTTCAACTGATAACATTTGGTGCCCTATGTTTATAAAACACATATAAAATTAGACTTGAAGAGGCTATGATTTAACTCACCCAAATGCATTGTGGTGATATAAAATATATACAAACTGTGCCTTAGCAGCATTTTGTTTCTTTCAGGGTAGCACTAACCAAAAAAGCTGCATGCAAAACCATACTCCCCCAACAAAAAAATATATTATGGCATGCCGTTCACATTAAGGCATAAAGGAATTTGCTGGCAGACTCAGGAAATCACAACATTCCCCACAAACCTGTCTGTTCAACACAATTGCCCTGCTTACACTTTTGCTGGCCAACTCACACATTACCATTTTTTAAGTGAACACCTAAAAATGTACACCGATAAGATTTCTTTAAGCAATGCATCCCCCAAAAATGTGAGACTGGCAAAGGGAGGGGCATGGAAGTGAATAGCTGCTATTACTGATACTTTACAAAATACTTAAGCGATTTTGGAATAAAAAATAAAATGTGCAGGAGACGCTAATCAGATTGCTTGGGCATGTTCATTACCTTGTGCAGCAGTGGTTTCAGAGAATCAACATTAGACCTAACTCAGAAAACATGAGGCAATTACTTCAGTGATGCAAACACTACCATTCTAGATTATCATTAGACATCAATACGCATCCCATGTTTGGTTGCCATCAGTTCTCTTGTTCCTGTTAAATACATAATAAAAGAACAGAGATGAGGTAACGATGCCGTGATTGCCACATAAAGCCAGTAAGGCAAGGGCGCTGTCTTTCCAAATGGGCAGATCCACAGGCCATGACGAATTCCATCTCGAACGTGATGCGAAGTCCAAGAGATAAACAGCATCCAGGGAAGAAAGCACCAGGAATCCTTCAGCTTGAAAAGGTGCATAATAAACTTTAATGTCAAACACACAAGAGGGATCACAGTAGAACAGTGAAGGAACGGTCTTCGTGGGAGAGTCAGGGCAGCCTAAGGGAAAGAAAAGCACAGGGTACAGTGGCAGCCAGAATTACAAGGAACAGTTTATGTGACTCTTGACAGCTAGAATCTTCATTTATCTCCATTTTAAGAGAAATCAACACATAGCCCAGAAAGGATTCCCATGATCAAATACTGTATATTTCATGCTTTGTGTGCCTAAGTGTCCTCTGTTATTCTATGTGTTGGTGTAATATATTCCATTCTGTTTGTTGCCTTCTCACTAAGCCATGCAATGTTTTCTGACCACCAATAGAGACTGGAGTCTAAACTATGTGGATCTTTGCCTCTGTTCTGCAAAGCAGTTCTTAAGGTTAAAGGAACTAATGAAGCTATGTTGCTTATTATCTTTTTAAAACTATTGTGTTCTAATTAATGGCAGTTGTAAGCTGCCTTGGGCAACTCATATGTGAATCAGAAAAATGGAATATAAATGATAAAACTGTTTGAAAATGTATAAGAATAGTTTACTTTTTATGCTACATTTTACTTTTCAGTCATTTGATTAATTCATTCAAACCAAACAAAAACATTCAGATACAGTCTTGAGGATGCTCAAGCACTTACAAGTGCATGGAACTAATATACACGGCATATTATAGTAAAAGTAAATGTTATAATATGGTAAATGTTATCAGACATTTGTAAGCCATGCTGGGAGTCTTTTTCTGCTGAAGACCAGGAGAAAAATGCTTTAAATAATCAATAAACAATAAAAGTGAAAACCAATTAAAAATAATACAGTTCTACCATATTAGTTAAGACAAATGCCAGTTGGGGAGGGAAGCAAAATAAAAAGTATGAAAATAAGAATCCTACATGGACATGGCACATGAACTTCTTGTGAAGTGTGCCACCTACTGGGAAAAGGTAGAGAAAAGCAAGTTCAATGTGGTCCTCCAATGCATTCTATAAATATTAAACTGCCACACTAAAATGTTATGCCTAATATTTCTCATCTGAAGCAGTTCCAAATTACAGTTACACTGGTTGGACAAGGCTAGCATCACAACCAAACCTCTTTATCCTGGTGGGTAATTTACACCTGCATAGTGAATCCAAGTCACTGTGGCAAAGCTGTTGTGTTGCTATTAGTTTGGGTCAGCAGTTTAGGAACGTTCACCACTAAGCCCAAGTTTTACAGCCTGTGCAACTTTTTCTGAATGCTGTACAGAAAAGCCCCTGAACCTGATGTTTGGAGAGTTTGTAAGTAAACAATTTTAAACTTGCTAAATATGTGGTCTTTCTCTATGCTGGGGGAAAGAGTTTAGAAGGGCATATGAGCTTAAAGCGGCAATAAACCTGATTGATTGATTGAGTTTAGAAGGGCAAATTTTAAAGCTTAGCTTATTATTTCCATGCTTTACTTTGCTGCATATTTTGTGATTTTAAATCTCTGCTAGGGTTATCTCACTGAAGAGTATTTTCACCAAATCTGGATCTTGGCATCCAGGTAATTCTCCCTTTATACTGTTTTTCCTTACCACCAACAGTTTCGCCCTAAAATTAAATGCAAAATATCTCCTAGCTCTGGACACTAAACAGCATAAAAAGCTATCCAACTCTCACCCCCATCAAATCCAAAACATATAAGACAAGAGAGATGGCACATCAGGATGGCTTGCACTGGTCTGCCCTTCAAACCTGAGCACAACCAATAATCAAATGGAAAATTTTAACATGAAATTAACATTAAAAATACTTCCAATGGTTTTGGTTCAAATTATGCATAATTTTTTTTTAAAAAAATCCAGGTAATTAAACTGTGGTTTTGCTTACCTGTAATGAAAGAGATCCAGCTAGAACAAAGTGATCCACATCAATGACAGATGAAAGAAAGCCAGCTAAAATGACTTCTGTAAAGTCACTTTTCTTCTTGAGTCCTATCACTATTGCCCAAGACCAAAATCCCACAACACCATGCACAGTGTTATCAGAGAGTGCTCGCAGCCAGTCATTCTGCTGAATGACAGAAAACTGCAGAAGTCTATCTGCTACGAAGCAGAAAAACCCCAATCCTAGGCTTGAAATTACAGAAGCTGTGCTGAATGACTGCAGAAGAGCATGGGCCTTTTCAGTCTCAGATGCCATAGCAAGCAACATGTCTCCATGCACAAAATGCCATCAGGATACATTCGGTCCATTGTCTGTTAAATCTTCAGTCATTCTGTAATTATCAGAAAAAGCTTAATGAGAGGACTTATCAGTACTAAAAATGTGTTTCCTTAAATGAGCAGAAAGATCACAGAACAGCACAGAAATCTGAGAGCCAATTAAGAATCTCTGTAAACACATTTTTCTGGTTCACTGTTCCATACAAAGCTAAATCTGTGCATATTACGTCAGTGTCCTAGTTGAAACCTGCATTTCTTATAGCACTCATTTTCACGCACAGTACCTCTCCTCTGCCCTTCTGCTTGCCTACATTTTCAAAGCTCACAGCTAGTATCTGTTCTAGCTATTATTCCATCTCATCTGCCACATCTGCTTTGATATAGGCTTTCATCATTCTTGCTTCTTTCTCACACCCTCAAGCCTGCCCTGGGTCCAGAAGAAACACCTCAATGCATGTGGCTGTGTGCTTTTTTGTTTTTCATAAAAATATCTTCAAAAAGACAAATATAACTTTGCAGCTCTTGCTGTTCTGAGAAAGGTGAACATGGTTCCAGGCTAGTCTTGCAGCACTAGCAACAAAGGAAATCATCCTTCACTAAGTTAATAAACGTATGAGTCATAATTAAAGTTGCTTGTTAATTAACTAGTGATTTCTAATTAGTTTACTACTTCTTGCCAAACACATTCACTTTGCCCAGTTCTTGTCACAAACAGGGAAGATACTTTCTGAATGTTACAAAGTGTACTACAGTGGTTGTGAAACTGGGTACAGAATTTATTCAAAATAATACCTGAACACTGGATGAGAATATGGACAAACTCCATAATCACAGCTCTGTAATGGAGAACTTTTTGGCATGCCCTTTTCTCAGCCACCATGAGAGAGTTCAAGTTGCAGCAGTTACAAAAAGGTAAAGCTAGAGAATGTGGTGGAAGCAAAATAAATTAGTGAGGAACTAGTGTTTCACCAGACCAAGCATTGCAATACCAGTAGGAGAGATGTTTGAAGCCCGAGCTGGAAAAACAGCAAGTGGTGAACAAAGATCTCTCTACTTACCCATGTTAGTTAGGAGACTAAGTTACACCTGTGCTTAAACTTTGCAGGCAGTAGCGACAGGGAACAGGAAAATGGAACTTATACAGAGGTTAGTATCACAATGTTGCATGCATAAAATCAGGGATGGGCAACACATGGCCCTCCAGTTACAGGTACACTGCAACTCCCACTATTCCTGACCATTGGGCCATATAGGCTGGGGATGAAGGCAATCAGAGTCCAGCAATGTCTGAGAGTAGGCCAAAGGTTGCCCGCTCCTGCCCTAAATCTTACAATAAGAGTGGAATGAACTTTCACACTATACATAATAACAAATACAGGCTTGCCACTATGCACACAATTTAGCAAGGGATATGGGCTGGGGAGAAGAGGGCAGCCAAATCTGCATTATTCTAAAAAGAGTACTTTATAATACATGGCCTAAATATATGTACTGTTTTAACCTTCACATCCATACATCTAAAAAGTTGCATGTAAAGTCACCCTTAGTATACATTTTAGCAACTAAGAGATGATCAGAAATCGTATTTATATATTGTCCAGACATATATTAGGCCAGTAATAATCCAGTATGAACTACTGCCCATTTTTCAAGTTGTCTCATCTTGCCTATATTATCAATCCACTGTTTTCAGAAAGATTGGTCAGTTGCGCTTCAGCCAGCTAGTTTGGATCTCTGTTGAGCACTTCAGAACTAACCTGCTTTGACTACCTAACTAGCACTAAACACTGACACAACCCAAGATCCTGCAATTCCTCTTTCTAACTCAGGCTTGTAAATAACTACCCACTCATCCAATGCATGCAAGAATCATAAATCAGGCAACAAGGTAGAAAAGTACTACAAAATCTGGCTCTTGCTTTATGTTATAATGACTAATATAGGAATGTGCAGGCCAATTATCAGTAATGACTTTGTGGAATTCTTTGCAAGGCATTTTGAGCTCCTTTCCACTCCTGCCCCCTACCTTTCTTCTTAAAGGGACCGGATGAACGTTCCAGCTGTGTATGATTTCTGACCTATTTTAATCCTAACACAACAAAGCCCAGCTCTGTTCCCGCCCTTGCTTCGACAACACATTCAAAATCCCACCTCCACTTTCTACTGCCTCCATTTCTACCCTTCAGTTCAGCTCAAACCTGGACAGCCCTTTATCCTAGTGCCTATAAATACCCCCCTAACCTTCACCATGGCTGCTTCAAGGCCTAATCTCAGATCTTATACCTCCCTGGAGCATCCTCAGGCGCTTTCTTCCCCCCTCTTCTCTCCCTCAGCCGGATTTTAACCTCTCATAGCCACCGCTATGAGTCTGAGTCCCTCTACTCCCTTCTAATCTAATCATCACCCTTACACCTAATAATAATAATAATAATAATAATAATAATAATAGACTTGTATATAGCAGCATGAGCACACAATGGGGGCTTTGCAGAGCACAAGAGAGCAGGCCTTTGCCCTGAGGGTGTGGGTGGGTGGTACCCTTTCCCCATCACCACTGGGCACCTGTTCCCCTAAGCAGCAGGCAGAAACTCAACTGGGGAAGCTGTGCCCTCGCATGGGAAAGCAGTCATTTGGGGCTGCGAGGAAAAGAAGAGGATATACATCATTTTATTATTATGTATTGAGTTTATATACCGCCCTATACCCAGAGGTCTCAGGGCAGTTCAACGGAGTGTCGATAGCCTGGGTTAGCTCAGTTGGTACAGCATGAGACTCTTAACACATGAGTCGTGGGTTCGAGTCCCACGGTGGGCGAGACTCCTGGGCTGGGCGACCCTCGTGACCCCTTTCCAGTTCTGCGGTTCTGTCTGCCCCTGTCGCCTCCCCCGTCGCCACGTACTTTCCAAGGGCAGGCGACGCTCCCCCTGTCGAGCTTCTGCCCACCACGCCGGGGGCTGAAAGCTCTCCCAGGGGACGCCGCACCGAGTGGCGACGGCGAGGAACCGGCTAGGCGCACCCCGGAGGACCAGCTCCATCCCTTCCCTCCGCCGCCCTCCAGAGCAGCCCCCGCTCCCTTCCTCTCCACAGCCAACCCCGACCGGCCTCCAACCGCCCCCTCAGCGCCGCCCGACGACCCGCTCGCCCTGCTCACCTCCCTCAGCAGCTCGAGGAATATGCGGCTGCGCATGCGCCGGCCCCGCAAACCGGCGCGCCTCTCTCTCTCTCTCGCGCGGCATCCTGGGAGAGCGGCGGGAGCGCCGCCCACCCGCTTTAGCGACGGCCCATTCCTTCCTCTCGCCTAGCAGTCAAGCTCTAGAGATAGGGTTAAAATGTCGTTTATGCTACAAGCAAGGCAATTAACGAGAGCGGCTCTCCCTCTTCCTGAACGCAAATATGTGTGTAGACTGCTGGGGGGGGGGGGGATGAGTGGCATGTAGGAGTTTCCATATGAGTGGTAGAGCAGATGCTCCAAATCTCCTCTGTACCTGCTGCTCCTGTAAGCAAATTAAAAGGAGACATGGGAACCCGCTTGTTCTACTGGGTAGGGTACACAGTGTTCAGCAATTTAATTTAATTTTCCAAGGTTTTATTGGCACCACCTTTTTGAGGGCATGGGGGGGGGGCTTTTACAGCTATAAAAATTAAATCGGTCCAATTATTATTTTGATACTATACATATACAGGAACAATAAAAGGATGAATTTTTTTCCTTGCTGTGGAAAGTATAAAAAAAAATTCAAAAGGTGACGATGAAATTTCATTTGTAACTTTATTTGAAAAACAGCCAACGTACTAGAAGACTTAGTTAAATATTACACCTTGCTTAATGGCTTTATTCAAACATCCATAAACATAAACAGTGGTATAGATCTCCTCCCACCTCTACCAAAAAACTTCAAATATCAGAATAAAATGTTATAACATTTTCAAAGCCAGTGATTTTCAAGCATGTAGGAAATAACTAATTCTTAACTGTTAATTCAGTACAGGATTATACAGTGCAATTACATTTGGCATTATAACAAAATCCTCTCATCTCTGGCCTTTTATAATAAACCATAGTTTGTGTACACACAAACACACACATATTATATATACACAAACATTTATATTAAAAATTTCTATCCCACCTATCTCCAAAGAGAAGCAAGGAAGTTATAAAATATAAACAAACAACCCCACAACATACACTCAAATTAATAAATTAACAATATCCTTAATTTATAATCCTGCCGTTGATTATCTATAAAGTCAGTGACTCAGAACAACTCTGTGGCCTGACCTTGGATGGTTGAATTTCATTTTCTACTTCAATCAGATTAATGAGGTACAGAATTACCAGAATTACTTTTGACATTGTTTCTCTTTACAGAGGAAGCTAAAAGAGAGTCAATATCACTGATAACCTTCGAAGTTTTTTCCAGAGTCTCGGCTATGTTCTTTTTACTAACATTCTCAGCTAAAAAGATTTCCTCTGGTCTGTTCTGCCTGTTTGTGCTGGAGGATGGATTTCTTTTTGCAGCTGAAACCATACTTGGAATATTGCTGTTCTCCACTAAAACTGTAGTTGTATAGTTAAGGAGGGAAAGCAGCGAGACAAAAAAACAAATCTCTTCTCTCAGGGGAACAGGGGAAATTCATAAGCTGTCTTGTGCTATATTTGTGATGGCATCACGGAGTTCAATACAGGCTGCATTGCAAACCTGTTTTGTGTTGGGTTTGGAAGGGGTGGGGGTAGTTTGGGCAGAGTCCTGCTAGTGTCACACTCTGCTGGTGTGAAACTCTGCCTGCCGAATGTGCAGAACAGCCCACAGAAAGCCCCCAAACAGGCAAGTGGTTATTAGTCACCCCTACCACTATGAGGGGCAAGACTGTGGATGGAACAGTGGCCCCATTCCTTCCCGGCTGGGGTTTCAATTGCAGTGCAAGTCTGCAAACTTATAACACTTAGCTGGGAGTAAGTCCCACTGACCATGTCTAGGATTGCACTGCAAGATTTAAAAGAAGTTCCAGAGGTTATTTCAATATGTCATTAAATATGTACATAATGCATATCCCACCCCCACAAAATAAAAAACCTTTCTCTTAAATAAAACTAAACTGCCACATGACAAACAAAGTAATGTGAAGGAGCTTTAACATTTTAATACTATTTGCAGACACCTTAATGGTACTTTGGCTAACCAACTGAACCAAAGTACCTGTATAGAAAAGGCTTATTAGTGGTTGTCTCAAGAAAAGAATTATCCAATCCGGCTAAGAACTTTTCTGTGGATTCAAAATGTGCTCGAAAAGGATACAGTTGAATCTTCTTATTTTTTCAAGTTCAGCAGCGACTGACCTATAAAATACCAAGATAAAACTGAAAACACATTTCTCAAAATACCATTTTGCTTATTACCACAATGACATGCCTTAGATCTGGTGTTTACTTCTGTGGATGGGGGTGATCTGACACTAAGTTCCAGTGGAACAAAAGCAGTGTCATGGTCAGATCACTTCCAACTAGACTTCTCTGCGACCCTTCCCCTCCACAGGGAGGAGAGACTAATTTCAGTGGTCCGCCCCCTGCCTCTTAATGGATCCAAATGGTTTCCAAAGAGAGGTAATAAATAAAATTGAATAAACTGGTGTTTAAAAATAAATATAGATGGCCCCCAAGAGCCATTTAAGATGGATACCAGGTCTCTTCAGGAATAGGCTGTGGTGTGACTGCACACATCTCTCCATCCTTGTTTAAGCTTCTGCACCATTTGACCACGGTTGTTACGTATCTGCGTTGGAGAAAAATAAGTTGTGTTACATCCACCATGAATGGGCAGCACCAACTAAAGAACCAATGGCAGCTGGGGCATCCCGTCCCTAATAAGGAAAACACCCGCCTGTCTCTGATAGGGAGGCAAATTCCGTACTCTTAGGATGTATCCATGCAATAGCTTTCTTCACAACTGTGAGCAGGGCAGGGTGGGGTGGGGTAAGTGAAGAAAAGCTACAACCATTAACTATAATGTTGTTTACAGCTCCAGCTCAGGCTGCGCAGAAAAAAGCATGTAGCTTCCCGAAATTCATTCTGATTGTGCAGATAAGATATAACTGATAGAATACTGCAGGATGTTGTATTGGTGTGTGAAAACAGTCAAGATCCAAGGATCCCCAGGCATGCACCTTCATATGGTGGCAATGTCAGGCACCATCCTAGCGCCTGGGCATCTTCACTTGGTCACAAGTGGCCGATAGCCAGGTGCAAAATGCACCTGGAGAATTTCAAATGCAGCTGCAGAGGGTTTTTTTTATGCTAGGCAACTGAAGGAATGCAGGAGTCTGTATTCAGATGTGAAACTGGTACAATAAGAGCTGCAAAGTCGCACACAAAGCTATCTTGCTCACCCCTGTACTAGTGAAGGGGTATCTCTGCAGGTATACTTTATATAAATACTAATAATTGATTTATATACCCACCCTTTATCCAAAGATTCCAAGGCAGTGTAGGAGTTATGAGGGCTGCTGCTAAAGTAGAGGTTGGATCCAGCTGTTGAAATGCCACTACCTACTGAAAGGTTGCAGTTCAGTAGGAGAGCATCTGTCATGTTTCAATCCCTGGCATCTCCAGGTAGGGCTGGGAATGCTCCCTGCTGAAACCCCAGAGAACCGCTGCCAGTTCAGTGCAGACTGAACTAGCTGGACCAATGGTTTGACTTCAGTGTAAGGCACCTTTCCTATGTTCCTATTGGATTGGATTGCAAAAAATGAACGCGAGGGAGTTGGGGGACAAGACTTTAGCATCTGATCCTACATGATGTTCTGCCAACAGCACACAGAAGTAGTGTAGGAAAACAGCTCTAGGAAAATAGCTGCCTAATCAGTGTTAGAAACTGAGATATGAAAGCTAGGAGCCAAATGGCACCTAAAACCTAGGTTATGCCTAGAACAATGGGAGTTTCGAACACTGTGCCTAATACTATCTCCCCAAAGCACTTGTTAAAATTTATGCTGCTGATATCAAAGGATTGATGACTCCTACCGAAATCTGCAGCAAGAGGAAGAAGGAAAAATATTTCACCTGCATTTTTCTCTTTTGGGCAAATTAAATCATACTGAAATTCCTAAATTTATCCAAAAAACCTACAAATACCTTTCATAGAGCCCAGGATGATCTACATGGATAAGCTGCTGTGTTCCTGCAGGCGAAGTGAGTTTGCACCAACCCGTGTTAGCATCTTGAGGTCTCTTAGAAGAAAATTAGATAATCAGTAGAAGTACCCTACTTCATCCCTCCTTCCAAGTAACTTCTGCCTGTCTGCTGTCATTTTTTTCAGGTAGGGGCTTAGTTTTCTAGTTCCCCCTTCAGGTTGGTTCCCTGCACGCTTCCAATTCTGAGCACTCCTTGTAGCCAAGTGGGTCAGTATAATTCTGGATACTAATATATCCCGTTCTTCAAGCCCAGAAGCAAACCCGGCCGAACCCCGGATCCCCATAGTCTCATAATAAATTTCATTCACCTTTACTGTTGCTTATAGCAGAGCCACTCTAAATAGGTTTTTGACTGCTGCCTGCTGGACAACCATACAATCAACAACCAGAGCTGTGTGCAAATGGTTTCTCAACTGCACCCTGTTTGGGGCAGAGAAATTGTAAGAGGCACACCTCACCAAATTTCTACTGCAGCAGGGACAGGGTTGAGGGGTGGGGAGCAGACAAATTCTCCAGAGTTTCTCAAGGATGTGACTAACAATTAGCAAGTGGTAGCCACTGTTGAAGGGAAAAGGTTGCCACAAAATGATATTTCTATTTAAATGTTCGTGAAGTTATTTTATAAAAGGCCACCCATATGATGAAACTGAAAAAGCTAAAGCAGGAATGTCAGGATGTCTTCTCTTGCACAGGTACCAGGAGGTAAATGCTCCTCCTCCTCCTCCTCCTCCTCATCATCATAATTTATTTGTACCCCGCCCATCTGGCCGGGTCCCCCCAGCCACTCTGGGCGGCTTCCAACAAGCATTAAAATACATCAAAATGTCACAGATTAAAAACTTCCCTAAATAGGGCTGCCTTCAGGTATTTTCTAAATGTCATGTAGTTGTTTATCTCTTTGACCTCTGATGGGAGGGCGTTCCACAGGGCGGGCGCCACTACCGAGAAGGCCCTCTTCCTGGTTCCCTGTAGCTTTGCTTCTCGCAGTGAGGGAACCGCCAGAAGGCCCTCGGCGCTAGATCTCAGTGTCCGGGCTGAACGGTGGGGGTGGAGACGCTCCTTCAGGTATACAGGACCGAGGCTGTTTAGGGCTGTAAAGGTCAGCACCAACACTTTGAATTGTGCTCGGAAACGTACTGGGAGCCAATGTAGCTCTCTCAGGACTGGTATTATGTGGTCCCGGTGGCCACTCCCAGTCACCAGTCTAGCTGCCGCATTCTGGATTAATTGCAGTTTCCGGGTCACCTTCAAAGGTAGCCCCACGTAGAGCACATTGCAGTAGTCCAAGCGGGAGATAATATTCCCAAGCATGGAATAAATTAAATCAACACCCCGTAAGGCTCACCTGTGATTTTCCATCTTGAGAAGTGAAACTCCACACCATGTTCAGAATCATTCCATCATAAAAAACAGCATGCACTTTATTATCTGAATATGCAGAGAGTCTTCCTACATTGGGAACAATTGTTTCAGCCAGGGGGACTGGCAGCATTTGTCCTCTACCCATCTCAGGACACTGAAAGAAACAATGTGGGACAAAAATAAGTACTAATTTATAACATGGGGAAAATTGTCACGTTTGCATTTCTTAGTGCAGAAAGTATTGATCTGATGTGTAGAGATCTTTCCTATTCTGCTTAATTCAAGAGGGTTCTGGAAGCTTCTCTGTGTGAAAGGAAACAAGCAGAAGGTTCATGATGTTTGGGTTATACCTTCAGAGAAGCTGAGTACAGCTGGCTTAAACTGGTCCTGTTAACTCTTTCTGTCAAGTTCATGTTGGCTACAAAAGTAAAGCCAGAAGGAGCCTGGGTTTAACTCTATCTATTTTCCTTCTGGTGTGGTGTTCTGTACATAGTATGCTTAGTGTTAAGGTTTAGACTTATTATAAGTTATTGTAAGTTTAAGTCTGCTGCAACTGGATTTCTTATGGACAGTGCCAATCCTGAATGTACGGTATTGGATTTGTGACCATTATGCTCATTTGCCTTCAGTAGCAGTAAAGCTCTGCTGGATAAAATACAATTGCCTCTAGTCTATTTTTGGGGATCCTGCAACGAGTTTGTTACTCTGCTAACTATACATTGGAATCTGCTCTGGATCAATATTGAGTAGGATTTCAATGGCAAAAGTATCTACTGGAAAGCCCTTTTGCATTTTCTGATCCTTTTCTAGTTTCATTTATTTTCATACTCTCTAATTTAGGGGATAATAGGACCTAAAGAGCCTATATATAATTTGTAGCATTTGCTCAATAGGTCAAGAAGGTTTATTTTCTCTCATAAAAATATACATCTTTATAAACACAATTACCTGCCCTAAACTCTTCAAATTGGTTGGGAATGGAAATCTAAAATTTCCATGTGCCTGGATTTTTTTCACCCTGAAAACTGAGAAGTGCTGTGAGCACAGAGACCAGCATGATATTTTACAAGATGTCAACTGCCAGCACCTTCATTCTTACTTACCACCATCTTCCAGCAGCAGACAGAGTAATTATGGGTTAACGAAAGCATGCGCTCAAGATTATGTTGAAGAACTCTAGGTAGTTTAAAAAAAGAAAAAGATAAAAGACGTTTCATAAGGACATACTGGCTTTACAAAAAAAAAAGTCAGTTTATATTTACCTGTATATCTATTGTTAGCACCTTAGCCTACCAATAAAACAGCATTTCCTACCATTTCATGTCACGATGTAAATTGAGTCAGTTACTCAACAGGCGCTTTATAAGACACAGAAAAAGGCAGTAAATGTTCCTTCAACTCAGCTATACATGCCCTTGGTGTGTGGACTAACAAAAATGCAGAGCCAAAATATTTCACCTCACAGCTTGAGTGATAATGGTCCACACAGAGTAGAGACTTCCAGGTGTATCAGGTGGTAGACTGCTTGCAGAATACATTGTTTCTTCTCTCTTAAAGATGCAAAAAGGAAAAGGAAATTGCTTTCTAACAAGCAAACCAAGATCTCAAGCACATTCACACCATACATTTTAAAGCACTGTGATAGTACCGGTACTTTAAACAGTCATGGCTTCCCCCAAAGAATTCTGGGAGCTGCCATTTCTTAAGGGTACTGAGAGTTGTCAGGAGGCCTCTATTCCCCTCACAGATTTATAATTCTCAGAGTTCCCTGTGAAGAGGGATTGATTGTTAAGCCACTCTTGAGAACTGTAGCTCTGTGAGGGGAACAGAGTATAAAAACATTGAGCTCAAGCTGAAAAACCAGGCCATGCCTGCCAATTTCAAACATCTCCACCTTTTGCTGGACATATCACTGTTAGCTCTAAAAATGCCTGGGTGTTCCCTGTCATCTTTCAAGTGGCAAGGAAAACATAATGGAAACTGTAATTTATAAACATAGCATAATAGAAGACCTACAGCAACGTTCTTCAAATATTCTAGAATGGGTCTGAAAGATAAAATGGTGTCATTTACCTCCCTCTTTCCTTCCTGGATATAATAGCGAGTGAAATATTTCCCCAAAAAGGAACCTTCCGATTTGAAAACTGAGCCATCGCCGGGGTAGATTTCTATGTGTCTAGCTAGAAACCTAAGAGAAAGTACTAATTAGTCCTGCTAGGCGTTTTACTACCTTATGAGACAGTGTGGATTAATTACAGATAAAATAGTGGTGTTGGCTGAAGTCACATCATGTACAGGACTGCAGCCGGCCCAGTATACCTGAAGGAGCGTCTCCACGCCCATTGTTCAGCTCGGACACTGAGGGCCAGTGCCAAGGGCCTTCTGGCGGTTCCCTCCCTGCGAGAAGCGGTGCTACAGGAAACCAGGCAGAGGGCCTTCTTGGTGGTAGCGCCCACCCTGTGGAACACCCTCGCATCAGATGTCAAGGAAATGAACAACTCTCTGACTTTTAGAAGACATCTGAAGGCAGCCCTGTTTACGGAAGTTTTTAATGTTTGATGTATAGTCATCATCATCATCATCATCATCATCATCATCTATGCTTCAGCTCCATTGGGGTCAACAAGACTTAAGTGCATTAACTGTAGAAGTAGTAGCTCTCTACAATACTGTACTCAAGAGGCAGACACATACTCCCAGGTAAGTGTGCATATGACTGCCCAAGAGTGTGGCACTTTTAAGGTTTTCTTCTTCACATAAATCATGTGGAGACTTCTTCTGAAAACTTAGTATATATATTTTTTAAAACCAACTTTCCTGATGTTAGGTAAGCAATATCAATTTGCTAGCCATTAAACTTTGTGTTTTGTTTTGTTTTACACACCTGTAAATGATGCCCTTACTCCACACTATTTTGACTGGCTGGGAGTACAAATACTGACCACCGTCCTCTTTCTGCAGTTGCAAGAAATCAGAGAAATCCCACCTATGAAATAAATCAGCAGACGCTGAACTTAGCAAAATCCTGCCGGAACCCTTGCTACCAACCAAAACAATCCAGAACAGTGGGGAGTCTAGCCACTGACCATGCTGGCTGAGGGTTGTGGGAGTTGGAAGCCCAGCAGGGCTAGAAGTAAACCATCCCTTCTGTAGATATTGCTTTCAAGCCTAAAAGCAATCTGATCTTATATCTGTTTCCCCAGTTGGAATTCCACTATGTTCAGTAGGAAGTCGCACCTGCACTACACATTTAAAGCAGTATCATACCGTTTTAAGCAGCCCCCCCAAAAAAACACACACCCCTGGCTGGATTGTAGTTTGTTAAGCATGTTGATGCCCCTATTCCCCTCAGAGAGCAACAATGGAAAATTCACTGCTGTTTTTAAGCAGAGTTTTAGTTATAGTTTGGGGAAGGGATTTAAAAGAAAAGAAAACAGAAATAGAAATACTTTAGTAAATAAAATAAAAAACAATTCACCTGTGCAAATAAGGAGCACGACAGCTGAGTGGTAAAGCCCAAGGCAAAGAAGTGACTGCCTTAGAAGTCTCCAGTGAGTGTGATACATCAAGCCCTGCGATCCCAACATCTCTGTTTCCTTCATCCGGTTCAGTTTCTTTGCCAGTGTGTAACTGATAAAACCTAAGTGCCAATGATAAAGGGTACCTCCATTCTTCGGAGCAGGAGGACACAGACAGGCGTTGAGTAACCCAACAATATTCTGATGAGCAGTTCTGGGAAGACCAGGGGCTCTCCTCTAATTTTTGCACAGATCCTGAGTTGCTGTCCTGCATATTCTGTGCCGCAGACCTGCAGAGATCACCCTCTCCTTCTTCTGCTCTCAGCTGCTGAGAAGACGGCTTTCCGGCAGAATTCTGGCCGGATCTTCCAGGCCAATCCTGGATCGATTCACCACACTTTTTATCTAATGGTGGTGCCGATAACTTCTGGCTAACTTTGCACAAAAACTCCACTGTAAATTCTTGCTGAAGGTCAGGCAAGGTCAGACTAGCATGGCCATCTAGAGAAGAGATGGTCACAGAGCCATGGTGCAAACGGGCTGCTCCATTCTCAGCATGGGAAGCGGGCCATTTGGCTTTAGAGATATCTGTGAAAAGAATCTGTTAAGAGGAGAAAGAAAACTACTCAAATCTTAAGCGCAATGCCACCGACGCCATTTATTATTTCATTACTGAATATTAGCTGGATAGCTCTGTTGGTAAGAGCAAAGGTTGCAGGTTCAATCCCTGTATGGGACAGCTGCATATTCCTGCATTGCAGGGGGTTGGACTAATAATAATAAATAATTAATAATAATAATAATAATAATATATTATTTATACTCCACCCATCTGGCTGGGTTTTCCCAACCTTTCTGGGTGGCTCCCGAGAGAATATTAAAAACACGCTAAAACATCAGACATTAAAAACTTCCCTAAACAGGGCTGCCTTCAGGTGTCTTCTAAAAGTCAGATAGTTGTTTATTTCCTTGACATCTGTTGGGAGGGCATTCCACAGGGTGGGTGCCACCACCGAGAAGGCGCTCTGCCTGGTTCCCTGTAATCTCACTTCTCGCAGTGAGGAAACTGCCGGAAGGCCCTCGGACCGGTGTTATATGGTCCCTGAGGAGTAGATGAACCTCAGGGTCCCTTAAAAGGTAAAGGGACCCCTGACCATTAGGTCCAGTCGTGACTGACTCTGGGGTTGCGGCGCTCATCTCGCATTATTGGCCGAGGGAGCCGGCGTACAGCTTCCAGGTCATGTGGCCAGCATGCTCTGGCGAACCAGAGCAGCGCACGGAAACACCGTTTACCTTCCCACTGCAGCTGTACCTATTTATCTACTTGCACTTTGACGTGCTTTCGAACTGCTAGGTTGGCAGGAGCTGGGACCGAGCAACGGGAGCTCACCCCGTCATGGGGATTCGAACCGCCGACCTTCTGATCGGCAAGCCCTAGGCTCTGTGGTTTAACCCACAGCGCCACCCGTGTCCTCAGGGTCCTTTCCAACTCTACAATTTTATGATTCTATGATTAATTGGTCTTCTCCAACCTGGTGCTTCTCCAGATGTTTTGGACTACAACTCCCATGAGCTACCACCCAGCAATTTAATTTGGACCCACTTTGACCTGTCAAATCCCCACACCACCACACAACCGCAGATCTGCAACAGCTGGCCTTGACACTAGGCAGGACGCTAAATCCCCCGGCAGGCAGGTCTCTGCTCTGCACTCCCACCAGCAGCAAGAGAGCAGCAGGAGCTAGGTCAGCTGCAAAGCAGGTAAAACTTTTGCTACCATCTTCCTGCTTTGCTACTGCCCCCTCCCGAAGGGTGAAGAGAGACACCAGCACTGATTTTTGCAACAGCTGGCTTTGACACCAGACTTCTGGGTGAGGTGGGCTGGTTAAAGCGGGGAAATGGCTGGTTCGATGTGAATGGTTTTTGGACTAGGAAGGGGGCTGAGGTCTTCTTTATTTGCTAATTAGTGAGTGGGGATGTTGCTTCGTTTATTATTTGAGTGTTGTTAACGTTGTTTGCTATTATTTATATAGCTGATATGTTGGTTTTTTGTTTTTCCATAAATGTTACATTATAGGAAATGTTAATATATTATATGGCCTTCCCCTTTCTCCTATGGTATCATGTATTGTATAATTTCCTTTACAAGTAAGTCGCTTGGAGACCTGCGGGCGACTAGTAAGTTTAATAAATAAGATAAAAGCCTACAAAAAGCACTTACATTTTTCCTTTCTGGAGGTATAATACTTGAAGGTAAATAGGGATGATCAGAATATTGATTCCGGAAATCAATTGCCTGCAAAAGCTTCTCCTAAAAACACACACACAAAAAACAACAACAATATATATCATGGAATTTGTAGATTAACAAAAGCATAAATTTAATTCCCCCTTTCTTAAAGGAGAGGAATGGCAATTAAGAACCCATGTTTAGTTCCAATACCCTTATCGTCTGTATATATTTAGAAACTAGGCTACGGTACAAAGGTGAAATCCACTTTTCAGTCCGGCCTCACTCAGCACTGGCATTTAGTCCCTAAAAAGTTGCCCAGAAGAGAATGCAACCTACAGGCTGAAAATGGTTGCTCATCTGTGTTTTAACGCATGGGCTGAAAGTTGTCGGATATTTACTATCCCACAATAACCCCTTCTCTCTCCTGGAACTCTGCTTAGACAGAAAGACGTTCTAGTTTACCCTGTAGATGCTGATAGCAAATTGTGTCCTCTGACGAATCCGCTCTGCTGGCTGTATGGGATGGGCAGAGGCAGGAATGGCTTTCTCAAATAAAAACTCAGACCCACAAGGAGAAAGCAGCAACCTGGATCCATCCACACAGTGCATTTCTACAGAATTGTCCTCATAAAGGATCATACTCTCCGACTCCATGGCGGCAGATGAAAGATGTTTATTCAAAGGCAATCTATAAAGAAGAAGATCACAACTTAAGGGGCTGTGGACCGTTGGCAATGTCACTTAAATACCACACCCTAAATCCAGAGCAAAAAGTTCTGATTAACACTTTACAGAGCAAAAACAGTGTATAATTTGAGGAGAAATAAGGTTTTGTCTCACTCACCTCAGGCCTTCCACAGAGCAGGAATACATTCAGCCAAACATACAGAGAGAAAGCTCCCTCAGAACTGCGCAGCCAATCAGAGCATTATACACCTCTTTTCAGACCTCTGAGCAGTGCACAGCACTCCGCAGAATGGTGGAATAAATACTTTCTGGGGAAACAAGAATATTAGTCTAGTTCTACAGAGTTAAGAGTGGTCCATATGCAATTCAATTTTAGGCTCACAAACCCACATTCACAGGCCCTGTGACCTGGCAGTTGGCAGTTACTGGCTTTTGAAATCAGTACAGTCGTACCTCGGTTTTCAAACAGCTTAGTTCCCAAACAACTCAGAACTCGAACGCTGCAAACCCGGAAGTAGGTGTTCTGGTTTTTGAACTTTGCCTCGGAAGCCAAAAGTGCTCCTGAGCATCCGTTTTCACTCATTTGAGTCCCTTGCATTGTAATTAAGCCTTTCCCCCCTCTTGCTTCTGCCCTTGCGCCGCTCATTTGAGTCGTCTCCCCCCCCCCCGTAATTAAAGTCTTCCATTTCTGATTGCAGTGTTCTGAGGTGATATTTGGTGCTTTTGTTTTTGCTATTTTTTGCGTTTTTGTTTGTGTGGCTTTTTCATTTTTGTGACTGTGGCTTGTTTTTCGTTTTATGATTGATTGATTGTGTGACTGCGGAAATAGATAAAAGCCCCCCATCCAAACAATGACTATCATCAGTGCAGGTAAGGAGAAAAATTAATTTTAATTTTTACCATCTACAATGCTGTCTTATTTATTTTATAGTATAGAACACTGATTATTGCTTTCATTTTATGGATCAATGGTCTTGTTAGATAGTAAAAGTCATGTTAAATTGCTGTTTTAGGGGTTGTTTTTAAAAGTCTGGAGCGGATTAATCTGTTTTGCATTACTTTCTAAGTGTGCCTTCATTTTGGAACGCTTTGGTTTTGGAACGGACTTCCAGAACAGATTAAGTTTGAGAACCAAAGTACCACTGTACTAAGTAAAATGGACACAGGTAGGCCACAGCATTAATTTTGCTAGTTTCCCCTCCTGAAAACAAAGCAGGGCACATACGTTTTAGAGCAGGCATAGGCAAACTCGGCCCTCCAGATGTTTTAAGACTACAATTCCCAGCATCCCTGACCACTGGTTGTTAGCTAGGGATGATGGGAGTTGTAGTCCCAAAACATCTGGAGGGCCGAGTTTGCCTATGCCTGTTTTAGAGTGTCAAGGGATGTGCTCTTTTTAACCTTTTCTTTCTGTCCTTTCATTGCCACAAGGTAGACAACAGGGCCAATGTCTGGACTGTGAATCTAAACTACCTCAACTGGCACTGTACCCACTGGAGAGAAGCAGCCTCTCTCCAAGGATCTGGAAGAGCTTGAGTTAGTTGCTGTATTTGAGTTTAACCTACCTTGCAGGGTTGGTATGAGGACAAAATGTGGGAGGGGCAGAAGTCATGTACACTGCCTCGAGCTTATTGGAGGAGAAGTGAGATATAAATGTAATAAATGACATCTGGAGGGTGCTATGTTGACTACTGCTGGCCAAGAATCTGCACAGGGGAGAAACATTCTGTCAGAAATCCCCACTTTAAAGTCTACACACATGCAAGCTCTGCAACCTGCTCTGGCCAAGAAGCGTCAAGGCAGAGGTAGGGCAGAGGCAAATTTTGCAGTGCAGGAGCTCATCATGACAGCCCCCATAGCCAATACCCCAAAGAGGGTCCAAAAATGCAAGCAGCTGCGATGATCCCTATACGTACACCCGTAGAGCAACAGTATCTAACATAACAACCCAATTTGTTAAGCTCAGCAGACACATATAGAATAGTGAGCTGGCATATGTTGGATTTTGCCTGGATTTTGCTCAGTCGCTAGAGCATCAGATTCTTAATCTCAGGGTTGTGGGTTCGAACTCCACGTTGGGCAAGACGTTTCCTGCATTGCAGAGGGTTGTGCTAGATGACCCTCGTGGCCCCCTCCAACTCTAACATTCTCTGATTCTGTGTTCACATCCCTGATTAGCCTGGGGCCAGCCACTGCCCGAGTGGAGTCTACCTCACAGGGTTCTTGTGAGGATAAAGTGAGATGAGCCACACTTGCTGTGACTGTGGTCACCAGCCAGCTTCCCTCTCCCTCTGAAGCCCAAACACTTGCACACCATGTTGTGTCGTTTTGCATGGCCTGGGGAAAGCATGGCCCTAATATTCTGGATATTCCCCTCCCCAAACATGGGCCAGCCCTGAGCAATGTCCTGCTTAAGCACTTGTGCATACCATTTCCACCTCCAGGGCCGGATTTAGGTTTGATGAGCGCCTAAGCTACGGAAGGTAATGGGGCCCTTTATATGTCCAGCTGTCCTTTCTCAACGATAAATTGTCGCTGTTTTTGTGTGTGTTGAACATATGCTATTTTGTAGTTTATGGACCTAATAGGTATCTAAAGTCATTTGCACATAGCAAAATATGTATTTTATCAAAGTCATGCAACCAGTCCACGCAGAATGTGGGCACCCTATATATAGAAACGAGCAAACCAGTGATATTTTAGGGAGCAGGCTAGCAGGTGGGGCCCATTACTTACACCATAGGAGCCTACACAACACACAACACTGTTGCTGTATGTAGGCTTTATTTCATTTGTTTTTTATCCTATATTTTGGAAATGTACATCGTTTTTTTTCCTTTAATTTTTTTTTGTGGGCCCCCCCCCCAAGAGAGTGGGTCCCTAAGCTGTAGCTTAGCTGTAGCTTAGCACTGTGGCACACACACACCCTTCTGCCCCCTCGCCACCCCCCTACCTTAGAGAGCCTAGCTCGCCACCCCCCCTACCTTAGAGAGCCTAGCCTTCCACTTCTGCACGGCCACAACCCTGAGATTATGCCACGGAAAGAGGCAAAGATGCACCAAGAGAGTTGCAGAAGAAAGCTCAGCCTACCCGAAAGCGCAGCAGCAGCAACAAGAACTCGGCTCCTTTCCTTTTCCAGACGGCGCGCCGAAAGGCGGGGAAACCAACCAGAAAGCGCGACGGGAGGAAGCTCAGCAGCAGCAGGAGGAGCTGGAGAGGAACATTGGGCGGATCATACGGACTAGCGGCGCCGGAGGAGGAGGAGGCGGAGCTCTGGTTTCCCGGTTGAACATGAGCTTTCAAGGCTCGCGTCGCTGGCGATTTAGCGCACGAACCCTCGGAAGGGTGTGCTGTGGACTTGCATAGTTCTCTTATTCTTATTTTTCAAAGGCAATAGGTCTTTGGTATCACAGGTTTAGGATACTCAGGGCCGGATTTAGGTTGGATGAGGCCCTAAGCTGCTGAAGGTAATGGGCCCTTTATATGTCCAGCTGTCCTTTGTCAACAACAAACTGTCACCGTTTTTGTGTGTTGAATATATGCTATTTGGTAGTTTATGGACCTAATAGGTATCTAAAGTCATTTGCACATAACAAAATATGTATTTTATCAAAGTAATTGTTGAACTGAAATACAATTAAGAAGCATATTAATAGTGAAATAATTATTAAGCTCTAACCTAAAATGATTTTTTATCCATAAACTTAATAATGCAAACACATTGGCGTTTGGCAATAACAAAAGTTCCTTTAGAAACACAATTTACAAAGACTCACAATCTAGTCTCTAGAAACTTGCTATAACATGAAATAATAGCAAACCAGTGATATTTTAGGGAGCAGGCTATCAGCCTACACAACACAAAACACTGCTGCTGTATGTAGGTTTTATTTTATTTGTTTTTTTATCTTATATTTTGGAAATGTACATCCAGGTTTTTTCCCTTTACATTTTTTTGGGGCCCCCAAGAGAGTGGGGCCCTAAGCTATAGCTTGTTTAGCTTATACGTAAATCCAGCACCAAGCTGGAATGTGTGCACAAGGAGAAGCGACCAAGATGATCTGGAAACCAAGCCTTATGAGGAACGGTTGAAGGAGTTGGGGATGTTTAGCCTGGACAAGAGACAGAGAGGCGATGTGATAGGCACCTTCAAATATCTAAAGGAAAGTCACATAGGTGAAGCATGCATATTTGTTTTACTTCCACCTGTAGTTGTCAAAGGGACTTTCTAAGGCTACCTCCAGTGCTAGTCCTACTCACAAGTTTACCTACTGAAACTGATGAATCTAAGAGCTGCCCCTGGGTAGCACTGGCATTGGATACCATCCCCCAACATTTGTTGTAGTGGCATTCAGTGCTTTTTTTCTGGGGGTATGCAGGGGTACGCATACCCCTAAACATTTTGTGAATCTTTGTACTCTTGTCCATTTACTGTATTTATTTTTCCCGGTTTGAACTGTACAATGGTTACCGATATTTTCTTGCGTCAAAATGAGAGTACCTGTACCCCTAAACGTTTTTAAAGAAAAAAAGCACTGGTGACATTTCACTTGTGTTACCAGTCATAGGGCATTCACAATTTTATCTGGAAATATCAAATTGTGAATATAGTCCTCAAATTTCAGAATTCACAAAAGAGTACTTTTATTGCACTGTCTTTTCATTATTTGTTACTTTACTAGCATATAACAATTTTCATCTTGTTTCGTTATACTCCCCCACCCCCACAAATTGGTAGGGTATATACCGGTAATAAGACTACCTTGCGAGATAAATGTAATAAAGGATTTTAAAAAGGTTTAAAGTAAGAAATCATTAAAATAACATGCTTTTATTTTAAGAAATCCAGTAATTTATGGAGATCTTTTAAAAGGAAATTGGAACATTTACCATAAATTGAGGCCCTTCTGCCACCCTTTAAGAGACATTTTGAAGGTGGCAAAAAGGACAGGACTTTTCCAAAGTACCCAAACTGGTCCACTGCATGGAGCTCCCCCAAGCCAACATTGTCACCTATCTGGTGCTAGAGAAGTTAATAGCAATTGGTTTGTACCCTGGTGCTAGGTGGGGGAAGTCTTGTTTAGTGACTGATCTTTGTGGGTGAACTTTAGTGTATTTTAAAATTACATCTACCCCTTCTGCAAACTGCTTCTCGCCCTAGCAAGGGAAGGTACACTGCCATGTCATAAACAGGTGTAATTCTACAGTGCAAAAAGTATCGGAGCTAAATGACCAAAGCTTTTGGACGATGCTCATTTGCTGTATAAAGGCTTTACCGAGTTGCAAACCAGTACGTTTTTATATAACAACCAGTTAACATTCATACCAGTTTTAAGAAATAGGAATTTCAAGATGTGACTCTTTATTTAAATCAACAGATTTAAAGGGTGGTATAACATGAGCCATATTCATCGACCCATTGAAATACTTGTTACTTAAATCTGTTTATTTCAGTGTGTCTCCTTTGAGTATGACTAACGCTGGATATCACCACCAATTTTTGTGGGTTTTTAAACTGCCTTAATTTAAAATCAATCCACTGTATTTGCTAGTCTCATCTTGCAGGTGGTGCTTAACAAATTTAATTACTCAAGTATTTTGGACACAGGTTCAACTGGAAGCACACAAAATATGCTGGCAACATGACATTGTATCAATAATCACAGCTGAAACGATGTTGCTCATAGGTGCTGTGTGGGGTGGGCAACATTCCCCATGAAGGGGCTGGGCACCCCCTTTTTTTTTTGCACCATGGGGGCCTGCGTGCCCCATGTCAGCATGCCCGCTGGTGCATGCATCAAACGTCAGATGCCCACACACCTGGGTATTCATGGTCCCAGGGTCAAGTCAGTGGGCCTGATGTTGCTGCATATTAATTGTATTATTACCGGTACTGGAAAACCTACTATATTTTCTTAAAGGACAATGATAAATGATGGCCAGCAGGTACAGAGATGCTGCTTTGCAGATGAAAAGCAAGGAATATAGAGTAAGATCTCATGCTATTAAAATAAGGACAACAAAAGGAAGACCAAAACCATACCCAACAAAACAAAGGAGTTTATTTTCCAAAATAGGATGTTCATAAGCTAAACAAATTAACAGCCGAAAGATGTAGTTGATGCTAACTTTGTTAACAGACACAAACTGTACCAAGTTATAACAGTGCAATATTAAACAGCACTATTTACATGCATATTTACAACCTGTTGTCTTTACATAAGTTATTTTACCTACTTCTTGGGAAATTTCACACACACATCTTGTGTTAGGAAGTAGACTCTACTTAATCTATTCAATATAAAACGAGGAACCAAAAAAAAAAAAAAAAGCCAGACATGTTCCTGGGCGACATTTCATAAAGACAAAAATAGATGCTTAAAAAGGGAAGGGACAATAACCAGCAAACATTTGGGGCTTATTTTCAGTAATAAAAAACTGTTTAGCTCTATACAAGTGATTGTATATGGTATCTAAATTACCAAATTGAGAAGTAACAGAAATGCCAATTTCTGAGCATTACAGTTCAAAGCAACACACATTTATTGTGTAACATTGAACTAAAAACAGAATCATTTCATATATATTTTTGAAGAATATGGGGAGGGAAACAAATAGAATTCCTCAATTGAGACATCACTCTCTCTTGAAAGTAAATGATGAGATGGTGTGAGACTTCATTTTCCTCCGTAACTGTGAAGTGGGATTGCAAACCATGATTTGTAAGCAATCCTGATTAGCACTAATCATAGTTTGCTCAATTTATGCATCATGGCAAACTATGGCTAAGGTAAATCAGGAAAGGCAGAAGGAAGGCATCAAATGTGAGGTTGGGCTGAAGAGGTATAAATGCGGAAGACATGCCTGTTCCTCCAAACTTATTTACGCTAACCTGACATCTAAATTGAACCAGTATTTTGGGAGATCACCAACCTGACATTTTAACCAAGTGAATTTGTTTGAAAACCTTTATGAACTAAAATGCCTACCATATTTAGCTGTTTGAAAACAATACTCTATGTGCAGATTTTCAATTTCTCCCCCAAGGTGGATGGGTAGTAGTTTTCATGATTGTGAAACATTTGGCAGTTCACGAGCCTAAAAAATATAGGATGACAGCCATATCCTATACAAAGGCGAGGAAGTACAATTGCAAAGTCATAGTGTATTTTATGATTCTAGGAATTTTCCTTTCTTAAAAAAGTGATAATGTACCACGACAACCCTCAGATTTGCAGATTAATGTGAAATGTTCGAAATAAAATTTGTTCCAGTCAAAACATTGTTTATTTAACTGTACATAAAATAAACTATGATATATATATATACATACACATTGTTTAAGTTACAGGATTTAAGTTTACATTTTTTTGGCAGATTCTGTTTAATAAAATGGAAATTGCATAACTTAACTGCTAGGAGAAACTTAATTTCCTTTGTTTGGTATGGATATTAAAGATTTTCCATCCCTTCTATTTGCTATTCATACCTATGCTGGTTTTTGTTTTTCTTCTTTTTAAAAAACACAACACTATTATTCACGTGTAGCATTTCACTGTTTCCTTTTGCGTTCTGATTCTAAGCAAAATTTTTCATATGCTTCTTCAATTTCTGGGTCCATCTCATCGTCGTCATCATCATCATCAAAATACCTACAAAAGAATCCATATGTTAGCTGCCTATCTTTTCCAGTCACAGAAGACACAATCTTTGAGAGTAAGATAAACAGCAGGATCAAAGTCCCATTTTTATACCCATATGTAGCCTTGACAATGAACAGAACGGATTGTGCCGATTTGACATGGAAGTATTTTGCGCAAGCCAAGTTCATCTGTCCAATTGCATTACAATTAAAAAATACTCAAGCTCAAGTGTCCGGAATAAGGTTGTGCAATATTTCAGAAAAGAAACTTGCACAGCATTGGATTCAAAGAAGTGTGAAAGCAACGAGTTTACTCATTAGTGTGATTTTGCAAAATGCTGTGCAAGTGCTAGTGGAAGACTTTGCACAATAAAGTTTCTGGAGCTGTGGTACAGTGTGCCTGCAACTTGTATCTACAACAGGGTGCATTCCATTTCCCACTGCAAAGTAAGCCCTAATGGTCAGATTGCATATGATTCAACTTTGGTAGTAATTATTATTATTATTATTAATTATTATTTATACCTTACCCATCTGGCTGGGTTTCCCCAGTGATGCATCACTTAATACTCTCAAGTGCAAAGCAAGTCTTGCTTTCCTGTGAACAACTGTCTGTGCTCCAATCACTAGGGTTTGCTCTACACATGTGTGGAAGACTGAAGCTATAAAAAGTTAAATATATGGAGTCCTCAGAAGAAAAAGGAAAATGATCTTGTGCAAATGGAAGAAACCCTATCACAATAATTCCATTTTTCTTGTGCAGTGCTTTTCTGTGAAGTTTGAGACAGGAATTCTGTAAGCAGAAGAGGCTTTCTGCTCAGAGCCAAGCTGTTTTTTCCTGAATGTACAGAAATTCTATTTTCAAAAGCAACACTGTTTTAGTAGAAACAGATATAATTTGATTGGTGCACCAGAGAATGCCAAGGAAGCAAAATTACAAGAGGTGAGGCATACCCATTAGAAACTTCATTGCTTATAAGATGATTTTTTTAAAGGTCAAGTTTTGATGAAAGCACTCTTGAAAAGTGGTGCCCTAATTCAGGATTTCAAACAACAAGCTGAAGCCAGGATATGCCTAGATTAAAATGTCAGACTGAAACAAGAACTTACGGATCTCCAGCTCCTGATAAGTCTGTTCCATTTTCCTCATACTCATGAAACAAATCTTGTCTATCAAGGAGTTCTTGGTATTTCTCTTGATAATCTATGATAGAATTTTTTTATTTAAAAAATTAAGCTGCATTTCAAAGTTTAGTTCATTCACTATACCCATAACTAAAACTGTACAGTCAGTAATACACAAATAAATGTTTGGATGTATCTAAGTAACAGATGTGCAAAGCATGATCAGTGTAAATTTGATGCTGTTTTGAGTACCACTTACAAGATTTTAGGCATATCACTTTGTTGCACTCCATTCCATCAACAGAAGGTTAAGAAGATAAGGTGAAATTAACAAGCTGCTTCAGCAAGCAGATGCAAAGATACAAATTCACACTCTCATGAAAGAAAAAGGTTGCAAGAACCAAGAAAGGGGTAGAATACCACAAGGCTTCAATTCACAGCAAGCACAGAGGAAAAACTATTTCAATCCTATAATTTGTTGCTAATAATTCACTAACAAATGAGAAAAGCCATAATGGTTCTGCATTCCAGTTTCACTCCCAGCCTTCCCAGGTTGAGCAGGAAGGTCTGCAGGGGGCTTCTAAGCAAGCCCAGTTGAACACTTAGTTGACCACTTTCAGACTTTCCTGTTCAACATGGGATGGATAGCAGTGGCACTTACATGGCTAACGCTACTCATGTTGCCATTCCCTAGTCGGGTGTTAACATCTGAACAGGGCTACTGTTTAGGTACCTGGCCAGAGTCAAGGGTTTCCTGTTGCTGTTCTGTTCTTGTTGGAGAGGAAGAGATAACAAAGTTCTTGTTTAGCTTCCTGACTGGTGTGCCCTATAAGCCTTCCATAACTAACTTTAAAGCTATGGGTGGGATTCACTAAGAGAGTCCCATTAGTGGAAACCCTGTGAAAGGTCTTCTGCCTGAGCAATGGGACTCCCTCCCATTGCTTCTTAAACTGGCTCAGGGGTAGGGGTGTGTGTGTGTGTGTGTGTGTGTGTGTGTGTGTGGAGAACACCCAGAACAGTATGTGGGGAGAGGAAAGGGGTGATTGTTCCATCTGCCAAGCGGCAAGCTTGTTCAATGTTGAATTCCACCTAATGTTAATACAGGAAACGTCCCATTTGTGCGGAGGTTTTGTTCCAGGTCATTGTGCAGTTGCTTGAAACTGCAAACCCACTGAAAAGGCCTACTAAAACCCCATTCTGCCCCGCCCCTTTAGTGATGTTTCAGTGAAGTCACTTCTGGGTTCAATGCTGTGCATGTGTGCGGGATGGTGCATATATTGGTCGCACCTAAAACGGGAGTTGCCTGTACATTTTTATAGAGGTTTTCTTTAATAACTTCATGAGCTCCTCAGATAATTTCTGCCTAACTGCCCCCCCCCCAAATCAAGTTGACATACCTGGATCTGCTGCCGTGAAAGGCACACCTTCAGATGTGTAAAACGTTGGTTCATTCTGAAATCAAAATTCGATTGTGTTTATCAGTAACTACTTCCACATTTTATCAGTACTTTATACATATTCTGATAAATGTATCTGAAGCAAGAGGAAACACAAGCATTCATTACCATAAAGTAATTAGGGTCATTTTCTGGAGTTGCTTCCCGGTATGTTGAAGTTATATGCACCCTTCCCCAGTTACTTGACCGTAGTTCTACAAGTTTCAGAAGCATATGCTTTACATCTCTGTAAAAAGAAAGTACATAATAAAACTCACTGCATTTCCAACACGAGGGAGTAGTTTACTCACTGCTTGCAATCAGAACATAAAGGAGAAACAAAACAAAACTGATACCTGTTGCTCATTCATTCACAGCTGCTCATGATCTCACTTTAAAACAATGTTTTAACTAATTGCCAAAGACAATTTAATTTGGAAAGTAATTATTTACATTTATTTATTAATTAAATTTTATACCACCCTTCATCTGAAGATCTCAACTTTGAATTTGAAGTCAATACTCTCATTCAGTCAACACAAACATGACATTGGTGACCATACCCACACCCCTGAAGAGAATGGAAGGCTATTTTTGCTGATGTGCTCTTTCTCTGGAGGTGCTTTTTTTTTAGTGCTGGATGATGCAGGCAGCAGTGAGAATTGCCTAAAATCGCCTCCCCTCTCCTTCCATTAGTGAAGGCATCTACTGGATCAAAAGTGCATCAGTGAGCACAATGGCATCAATTGGATTCCACCCATTGATTACCAAAGACTGATCTATTTGAAAGCAGTATTACTTAAAACATGTCAGAAATTTCAGCACAAGTTGTATTAAAGATACCACAATAACAATTCTTAACTACAGTAATGATCAGAAAGCTTTAAAAGCTGTTCCACCTAAAGAGATGGCAAAGAACAGTAATCATCCCAAATGGAAAGCTAGGAAGCAGTGAATTTTCTCACTACCTGCTGCAATTTGCATCCAAGACTACATTTTCAATTTTCTGTATCATTTCATTCATGTAAGTCTTTCCTTTTTCTTTCCATGCATCTTCTAGTACTGAGCCTGTCAACTAAAGAACACATACTATTAGCAGAGATTTTCAAAATGTGACTTTAAGGTTAATGTCATTTCTGCAATCACTGAGTTTGTGATGAAGGCCTTCATAATACTTTTTAATTATTTAATTAAATGCATTTATAAACAGCTTAATATTTAAAACTCTTAAAGCAGCATAAAAATAAAAAAGCAGTATCGAAACCCCTCACCCTGCAAATCTAAGCTACTTGGGTATCCTTCTATGGAAGCAAGAAGCTGCTTGGATGTTCTTATTCCAGTTATGCCACACATATGTAACAGCCTCATGCACAGATCTCTTTATTCTTCTGTTAAGAGTCGCCATAGTAGGGGAGATAATAAAACCACCAAGCTTTGCACACCATTGGTTGAATGCTCTTGAAACCTATTTTTATGATTAATCACATTCTGAAAAGAGCCAAAGACAACATGGATCCAACTTGAAAAGTACACTGAATTTTACAGAACACTGGCATAAACCCAGCCTCTCTTCTGCTTGAGGATATAATGTTGTACATTATTGAAGAAATTATACAATTAGGGTGAATCCAAGCTCCTTATATCACACGCTGCAAAGGGTTTGGATGGGGCAGGGGTCTCTTTCAGCCCAGCCCAAAAGAGCTCTGCTGGCCTCTGCCTAGTGTCTTTCTGCTGGTGTGGAGCTCCCCATTCTGCCAGGCAGAATTACCACTGGTGGGCTTCCTACTAGCAGCAACCCACAGAAAGCTTCAAAACAGAGCATTCTAGGGGAGGGGTTAGCTGGTCCAGGACCTGCTAGATCCTGAGCCAGCTCCACTGTCACCACTGGACAGCATGGTGCCTGATCACTAGGCTAGCTCTAGGCTGGTGCAGCCCAGAGAATACTTTTTTCACACCCACCCACCCTCTGCCTTGGGTAGTGTGAGCCTGACAAGGGTTTGGATTGTTCTTCCAGTCTGCAATCCTATGCACACTTACAAAGGAGCAGGTCCCTTCTCAAGGGCTGGGAGTTACTCCTAAGTAAACAGGCACAGGATTGTGCTCTTCAACTCCTCTTTAACGACAGTGAATAGTTGACTGTTTATTCTTTTTATGCAATTAGATCAGGCATATCCAAAGTCCGTTTTAGGGGCCTAATCCAGCCCCCCAGCTGGTTTTATCCGTCCCCTGTGGCAGCTTATTTATTGGGGTCAAACCCTAAAAAAAAGCTCAACAGCTTTGGTCGGCCCTCATGCATGTTCACGTCATCAAATCTGGCCCTCTTTGAAAAAAGTTTGGGCACCCCATATCAGATCAAGTATGATGTAGAAAACAACTCTTAATACAGAAATGCGTGGGGGGAGGGTTGTATTTACCCCGTCCCCCAATATTCTCAAGATTGACTGATAACTTTTAAATGGATTAAAATGGTTACACATAATGAATTGGGTCCAAATTTGCATGAGCACACCTCTGCTTGCCATGGCTTTCCTACTCTTCCCCCTCTACACTGTAGCCTCAATGCCTCATAAAAAGCTGCTTCTGTTAGTCAAAACACTGTAGAATGTATTGTCTGAGGCTGAAGTATCCTCTTATGCATGGAAGTACTTCTACACATAAAAGAACAAAGCCAACGTGATATAACAGAGACTGTTACTTCTCACATCTATATCTTCTCATGTTTCCTCTGAGGTAGTTTAGTCTCAGATATGTCCAGCCAGTGAACTTCATGAGTGAGTGAAGAATAAACCGCACCCCCACAAAAAGCAGGCCATGTTCACCACTTTTATCCACTACTAGTAGACTGTAAGCCCATTAAATTAACGGGCGCTAGAAATTTAAGCGTGGCGCGGCAGGGAACAGAGTCAGCCCGCGTTGGTCAGGCTCCGGGGTCCGCTCGCGGGTGGGTCTCTCCCGTCCGGGCCCCCCACCCTCCCTCGCCCCCCTCCATATCTCTCCCCCCAACCACCCCTTTCCCCGCTTTCCCCTTGAGGTGCGTGTGGTGTGTTTGCGTGCCCCCCTAACCTGCCTCCCCCCAGCTTAAAAAATAAAAATTAACCCCAAATGTCCCGGCAAGAAGCGGCGGCGGCGGCTTCTCTTCCGTCTCCCCTGGGCTCCGTGTGAGGGAGAAGGAGCGCCCAGCTCCGTGCGAGGCGGCGGCACTGACCCAACTGACGACGCGCGTGCGCCGCCGCTGCCTCTCGGACACGCCCCCCTCTCCGCCCGCTCCAATCCCTGCGTCCGTGTGGGACATGCGCAGTAGCGCAATTCCACTGACACACGGACTGGACGCAGGGACACAGGGACTTTATTATATAGGATATATAAATATCAACTTTTATTAAAGTAATTAATGTCCGAATCAGTATTAGTAGCATTTTAACAAAAGTTCCCCAAAATACATATAAGAACACAACTACAAATAATGAAAACATCATACTTTCAGTAGCTTCACAGCACAGGTTAAATTGTTGTCCACAGGATTAGAGAAAAGGGTGTTCAGTAATTCATGAAGTCCAGTCTGAAGAATCTCTGCTCGGGTTAGCTGACCTTTAGTTCCTTTTACCTATAAAAATGTATATATGAATGTTTACATGACATTAAAATTAGTGTAGTTTGGAACCACTGGTTTGATGACTTCAAAATTAAAAATATTGCAAGTCATTTAAACCCAAGTGTCTGGAATTATATTTTCCTATATAAAACTAGCTGCTTACAGAACCATAAACTAAAAGCCCATGATCAGGGGTCTACACATTATATCTGGGATAGGAAGTAAAAAATACTTTTACTAGCCCGGAAGAACACAGTAAAAATGCCCTGAGCAGATACAGACTGCCTTTGCTTTTTCAACAAACCACTCTGCTCCTCCCATAGAACAAAGAAAGGCCAAAAGCACAGATGGCACTATGCTAAACCACCTGCAGGTCTCGTTCTGAAAATTTAGCATTGCACCTTCCTCCCTGTTAAGTATGTGGCTAAAGAACACACTCCCTCCCCTTTCTTTTCAGGCTTTGGGGAGCTATCTCTCTATGTTTCTTTTTGGCATGAGTAAGTCTTCTCCCTCTTTTAAAAATCAACAAAAATACTTTGTTCTGCAAATATATATTATGCCTGCTTGTAAAATCAGGAATAATGATTTTGTACAATTGAATAGCTAAGAGGAAATTTAAAGCCACCTTTTATAATAGCTTGTTGAAATCAATGCTACTTAACTACACTAAATACTTTATTTGCCAATTGAACTGCGTTACTTAGGCTTAAGAAGCCTAATTCTAGGAAGCTGGCTGGCAGATGAAGTATTTAGAAATTGATACATTCATGCTAGCATTCCTAATCACCTAATAATTCTGGATTAACTTTACTGTCTGAATAATCCTCAAGAATATTCTGGGCCCTTCCCTTAAACTTCCAGTTTTGGTTAGAAAAGAAAGAAAATACTTCAATCTACAGTCATACCTCGGGTTACGAATGCTTCGGGTTACGTTTTTTCGGGTTGCGAGCGCGGCAACCCCCGGAAGTGTTTACTTCCGGGTTTCACCACACGCGCATATGCAGATATCGCCGCTCGGGTTACGTACTTTTCGGGGTGCAAACGGCACGCCGGAATGGATTAGGTATGTAACCTGAGGTACCACTGTACAATGATACTAGACTAAACATTGTCATCTACAGCAGCCATTCCATCAGGCTACATGAGAGAGAAAGAGCTGGGAATGTAGGTCTCTCCATCAGTTCTGCTGAAAGACCCAACAACTTTTGACTCCTCCTGGCCTCAAACGCTTTCCATTCTAGATGGTCATTACAAGAACTAACTAGGAAATAGTGCTTGAAGTTTGTTCCCCTCCTCCCTTCCAATCCTTTTTCCTTCATTTATTTTATACTTGTAAGTCTCAGAGCAGGGACCATCTTACCAATGGTATCTTGTGGTTATGGGAGCTCTTTCTAACTGCCAAGTGGGATAAAATGCTTCATGTTAAGAATAAACGAGTGTATAGCAGTTTCACTTAGGGAAATAAAGTGATAAAGGATAGTAGCAGAATTCTACCCAACTGCTCATTAAGGAATATATAGTTCACACCATCCAATGTTTTGGCAAATAAGCAAAAAGGCACTTGGATGTTTCGACAAGGATTTGGACACTTTAACAGAAATAATAATTTTACTGAAATTATGCAATAAATAAGAGAACTCTAAGCTAAAGGTATGATACTTATTTTTAGATTTTTACTGCTTTTGACTTATAGTCAAAATATACGCTTAGATCCTTTTCTCACCACTAGTCTGATTTTTTTTTAACCAAATCCCTTTACCTCTAGATTTAGATAAAGCTCAGCTAAAAATAGCACAAATGCATGAAATCTTTTCCGTGCAGCTTCATCTCCTTTGGCAGCTTCATCTCTATTTTCATACTCTTTTCGACACCTAGAAAAGACATGTTTTAATCAGCAATATTCTCAACGTCTGTCATTTCTAGCTATACAAAAAAAATATACTGAAGTTAAAAACCTGCAGTTAAAAGCCAGTATCAATGGGTAATAATAGGCAAAGGATAGATTAAAATGGGATGGCGTATAATTGAAACAACTGCATATCCAGGGCTTCATTTCGTGAGTATGGTAGTTCACTACTCAAATAAATCACTGCCATTAATTTAAATGCACCCTTTGTATATTTAGCTATATATTTCTGGGTTCAATTACACTCCAGTATAATTAAGAAAGGGAAATGCTTCTAGGACTGACTCAATTGTCAATAGCTTTCACCGAGATCTATAATGCGATATAAAATGAGATGTTGTCCAAGTTACAATTGTGAAGAGGCAAAACTTCCCCGGATACTACAGACCCATCCCAACTATGTCCGTGAATGCATGCTGAAACGCTTACACAGATGGAACGTTTGTAATAGGGCAACATTGAATTCCACCCAGAGAACATATACCAGCTGAATGTCCAAGCATATTCATAACTTTTCATTCGTTAGAATAAAAAAGCTGAACTGCAGCACTATAGGCACCCAGCTTCTTTACCCACTAGGTTATACAAGTTGCAGTTAAGTTTATATATATGGTATTATTTATAAGCATGGGAAGACTTAGAGAAACACACACAAATGTACATATTCTTGGTTGGGTCGGGGAGGAAAACAACAGATTGTTTATCTAAAAAAATCTCAGGTGGTTTGCTTTCTGCAATTATGCAGGCTAGAAATTTGCATTAAAAATGAAAGCTGGGACTCTCGGAAACATGGAGAGAATATAGAATATACACAGACTGAATTAAGGCTGGCTGACTATCAGCAGCTTCTCCTTCATTACTATAAAATCTGTAAGTTTTACTTACTAGAACATGCCAGCCAAAACATTTGAAAAGAGGTGGAGATAAGAAATGAAGCAAAATGAAGCAAAAATCCCAAAATGCTTCTGATGTAAAGGGGGCAGAATATAATTATGCAACAAATAAAATTGTTCTGGTAGTCCATTGGGCAATCTCTTGAATCAGATGTTTAAGCAGGGAAGAAACACAAGAAAATCAAGCCAATTTTGAGCATGACTGTTTAATGTCATAAAAATACAGATACTGACCTGTGAAGCAGTAATTGTCTAAAGTTGCCACTTTGTGGATTAATGGTGAGATTATGAGAAAGATAATTGCACAGCCTTGCTCCCATATAAGAAAAATTTGGAACAGATGTAGCCTTTCAAACAAAAGAATAATTGGAATTAAAATTACAAAATGCTGTGGATTTCTTGTACTTAAAATATTTTCCTTGACCCCTCCACGAAAACTTGAAAAGAACAATATGCAGCTAACCAGAAATCAGTGACTGTTTTTTAAAGGCCCCAACCTCTAAGGGTCAGTTAACTCAGTTCTTATTTATTATAATGCATCCTTTCTTATACTCATGTGCCCCCTTGGTATAATTTTGGCCTTTGAAACACTTAGTTCCTTGCTTTTCCCTTAAGTCCCACATCTGCAACCCTGCTACGCCCCCACTCACAGCCATCTGAGAAAGTACCGGTAGTTGTGAGTTATCTTTGTACCCCCGAGTCCTCTAATTGATAGAGTTCAATTCAAGGTCTCTGTCCTCATTTTCAAAACTTCCATGAGGTTTCACATTCGCTTTTGGCAGAAAGACATTTTCTACATCCTCAACATTTGATAGTAAATATTATCTAGCTGAATTTATACAATACCAGGAGCAGAAAAAGATGCAAAAACCAGTGCATTGTGAAATATAAAAACAACTACAGGATACATTGTAATGCTAGCAAAGTGAGAGATATCTCTCTCAAGTTTAAAGCAGAGCTTTTCAAACTGTGTCGTGACACGTTAGTGTGTCGGCTGCAGTGTGTAGGTGTTGCGCAAACGCTCCCCGCGCTCGTCCCGGGGCTGGAAAGGGGTTAGTAACCTCCGTTTTGCTAGTAAAACTGAATTACTGTGTTGCAAAATGATGCATGTCTAAAAAGTGTGTCACCAACATGAAAAGTTTGGAAAACTTTGCTTTAAAGATTCAGCCTTTAAAATTAATTGGGTCATCTTCCGGTTTGGATGTATGGCTAGTAAGACAAAAGTACGTAATGCCCATGGCTTGAACTGCATTTTTCAACGCTAAAAGAAATGCCAACTAACAGAAGTAAGGAATGATATTGCAAAAATAACATTAAGTAGCCTTAGAAAGCAATACGTATTTCCTTTGGAGTATGCCATATTGAGCATAGAAGGCCTTACATCTCAGTAAACAATCACTGGAGAAGTTTGCAAGTGAAAAAAAGGGATCAAAGAGGTATTTTCCTATTTCATATCTAAGAAGTCCTACTTAAACTTTGATTTCTGAATTGGCATTTACACGTGCCCTGACCTTAGCTTATTATTCAGTGAAATATGACACTAAGAGCATTGAAACTGGAACTAATATTCTATTTTTAAAACATTTCCTGGAATTTTAAGTAGGTTACAGTAAGGTTTCATAAAGCAAATGAACTGCCCCCCAAAAGGAAAAATATAATACTTTGGATATAAGAGTTGGTTACCCTTTTCCATTTGCTTTGTGTAGTAAAAAACATTCAGTGAAGATTAAACAAATCTTTCTAAGCTATATCACCGAATGTAGGTTTCCTTCATACCAGACTTTAAAAAACAGGGAGAGCATCATTATTCAAAGGTACACACCTTTCTGTCACTATTTTAAACTTGCATGGCAAAAAAGTTGGTCCTCACTATCAAGGAAGAGCTGATCAATGAAGTGAAAGTACTAGGAACCATGGAAGAAAGTGATCATGGCCTCTTGGGTTTCATTGTACAGAGGCATGGGAAAGCTGAATGTAGTTAGACATGCACTCTGGACTTTAAGAAGCTTGATTCAAAAAAAGCTTAAGGAACTACTGGGTGAAATTCCATGGTCAGAAAGATTCAAAGACGAATGGCAGTTTCTTAAAGATGAAATATTGAAGGCACAAAACGCAGACCAAGTGGGAAGCATCTAAAGAAACCAGTGGGGTTCCATAAGGAGCTCACAGGTGAGCTGAGATGTAAGAAGGGCATGTATAAGAAATGGAAGAAAGGGGAAATCACAAAGGAAGAGTATACATGAATAGGCAACAGTTGCAGGGAAGTTAGGAGGGTCAAAGCTCAGAATGAACTCAGGCTTGCAAAAGAGGTTTATTCAGCTATGTTCAAAGCAAGAAGAACAAGCTAGTAGTAGATCCTTTGCCTGGAGAAGATTGACAAATACTATTGGGTGACAGAGAAAAGATGGAACTGCTCAACACCTACTTTGCCTCTGTTTCCCAAAATGAAAGCAGTGTCCAGCCTGGTAATAACAGAATAAATGATGCAAGGAGGGTGCTGCAGCCCAATATAGGAAAAAGTGGTAAGGGAATACCCAGCTACTTGAAATCTCCAGGGCCTGATGAGCTGCACCAAAGGCTACTAAAGGAACTTGCAGATGTAACCTCAGAGCCTTTGTCTTTAATCTTTGAGAATACTTGGAGAACAGGTGAGGTCCAGACAACTACCAACCTGTCAGCTTGACATTGATAGCAAGAAAGGTCCTAGAACAGATAATTAAATGGTCAGTCTGTGAGCACTTAGAAGAAGATGCTGTGATAACTAAGACCCAGCATGGGTTTCTCAATAATAAGCCATGCCTGATGAATCTCATTTCTTTTTCTGATAGGAGTTACAGGCTTGGTTGATCAGGGGAATGCTGTGGATGTAGTCTTATCTTGATTTCAGTAAGGCTTTTCACAAAGTCCTCCATTATCTTCTTGTGGAGAAGCTGGTAAAATGTGGGCTGGACAAGGTAACTCTTAGGTGGATTTGGTTGACCGACCAAGAGTGATCACAAATGGTTCCTCATCACCTTGGAAAAAAGTGACAAGTGGGGTACCGCAGGGTTCTGTCCTGGGCTCATAATTGTTCGTCTTTATAAACGATTTGAGTGAAGGAATTGAAGGGATGCTTGTCAAATTTGCAGATGAAACCAAACTGGGAGGGGTAGCTAATGCTGCAGAAGATAGAATCAGAATTCAGAATGACCTTAACAGATTGGAGAATTGGGCCCAAACTAACAAAATGTATTTTTATAGGGACAAATGTAAGGTTCTACACTAAGGCAGGAATAATCAGGTGCACAAACATAAGATGTAGGACACCTGGATTGCCAGTAGTAAATGTGAAAAGGATACAGTTTTAGTTTACCACAAGCTTAACATGAGTCAACAGTGTGATGCAGCTGCAAAAAAGCAAACACTCTTCTAGGCTGCATCAAAATAAGTATAGTGTCGCAATCAAGAGAAGTCATAGTCCTGCTCTATTCTGCCCCTGTCAGTCCACACCTGGAATACTGTCCCCAGTTCTAGACACCACAATTTAAGGTTACTGACAAGCTGGAACGTGTGCAGAAGAGGGCAACCCAGATGATCAAGGGTCTGGAAACCAAGCCCTATGATGAACGGTTGAGAGAACTGGTTATGTTTAGCCTGAACAAGAGGAGACAGAGAGGAGATATGATAGGCATCTTCAAGTATCTAAAGGGATGTCACATGGAAGATGGAGCAAGATTGTTTTCTCCTGCTCTGGAGGGCAGGATTTGAACCAATGGCTTCAAGTTGCAAGAAAGAAGATTCTGTCAGGTTTTATGATGTCTCTCCCACACAAGATGTGGCAGGCTGACAGGTTAATTACTCTTAGATTTATTTAGTAATTATACAGAAGCTGCAGTCCTGCGCCAGCAGGACACCCTCCACTTTTTGCCCCACCTCCTGCTGGGCTGACATTGCCCCAGTACCCGGCTCTTCCTCCTGCTCCGAGGGGATTCGGGTGCAGCCAGCCCCCCCCTCAAACAGTCTAACAGAGGCTGCTCCCCTGCAGCCGGCTCTGTGGAACAGTCTCACTTGGGAGGTGGTGAACTTTACTTCCTTTGTGGTTTTTAAGTAGAGGTTGGATAGTCATCTGTCATGGATGCTTTAGTTGAGATTCCTGCATTGTGGGGGTTGGAGTAGCTGACCTTTGAGGTCCCTTCTAAATCTACAATTGTATGAAAAGCTTCATCTCTAGTGTAAACAATTAACACCCAGATATTCAAAAGCTCCTAATGGCTCAGTCTTTTATTTTATTTTAATAAAAGCAAGCATGATGTATCCCATGTTTCTGTGAGATTAGAAATTCATTAGATATTTTATTTATCTTATGCAACCTGTCAAACATCACATATATATACACACACTCTACCTGTTGGTATATGAGCTCAACAAGTTCTTGTAATGCTTCATCTGTAGTGACACAAGCATTTACAGTTTCTGAAAAATGTGCTCTTTCAGTTTCAAAACAAGCCGGCTGTTCTGCAAGGTGGTTGAGAAAGTCCTGCACATATTCTGTTAGAGTTGGAAATCCATCACAACCATCTTCCAAAGAAGATTCCTAAAAGCGATTATAGTCAGCTTTGGAATTAAACTTATTATCAGTTCTCATTCAAATGGCTTCAACAACTTATATTTACCAATAATAGAGGAAGGCAAAAATAAATAAATAAAGCAATCTGAAGTTTAAAAAACACACAGCCCTGGAACAGTCTTAAACTGTTAACGCCTTGTTAACGATCTTGTTGTGGTGAGCCATGCTGTCCTGTCCACACACCATGAATACTTGCTGTTGGTAAATTACAGCTAAATTATAGCTACTGTAAAATAATATATAACAACAAGACTGGGTGGTATGTCACAGGCACAGGATGCCCAATTCACTCACCAGGAGCTGTTTCAGCTAAGCAGTTGCAATGGCATTGAAATTTGTTTGTGTGTATACACACACACACATGCACAAACACACTCTTATTAGCTAATTTTTTCCTCAACTAAAATCTTCTACATTTATTCATTTTGTAATTATTATGTGCATATATAAAATGTAAACATTGTTGCTGTTCAGAGATGCTACTGCAAAAAAGCAAGCAAGCTGATTTTTTCATACAGATCAGACACAGTATATAAATGGACTTTCTGCCTCCCCTTCTAACTTATAGCGCTCCCCAAATCCACAATGGCAACCCATGTGTTACATGATAGCAAAAGTTACTTAGTTTTACGGAAGGGTATTTGAAGTCAAGTATACTAGCACTCTTAATAATATTAATAATGTGCTGTGTGCAGTACTGGCATATAATCAAAAAAGAGGGAGAGGCTGTCCTCTCAGATCAGTCAGCTAGATATTAGTAAAGTGTATACTTTTACATATACACACTACTAATATATAGCCAGGGCCTATTAGAAGGCTTTATCCACAAAACCCCATGTCATTCAAGAGCAAACTTTTTCAAGCAGTCCCTAAGGCATTCTCAGAATTTCAGCAAACTGAAAATGTTGCTTACAGATTGCCTAGCTGACCTAATATTAGACAAATCAAAAGTTGCAGACGCACAGCAGCACTGAAGTGTCTATGGGCGGGAGATTTCTTCATTTTGAACCAAGAAAAATTATGGGATGGAATGTTTCAGCTTCCAAGATCAGTCATTTCTTACAAAGAAGATTAACAAGCCTAGCAGAATGTTCACATTGGCCTCACTTGCTTGGAAATGGTAGAGAGAGGAGGCTAAATACTTACTGTAAGATTAGGGGTACCGGTATATCCTGAGGGGTAAAATTCAGGTGCATTCACAGAAAGCTTTGATATTACCACTGGAGCCACAACCACCTGAGGTTTAGCCATTCCTGAATTAGAACTATTTTTTTCTGGTAAAGATGTAGCTCTTGCCTGTTCTGAAAATTTAAAATATGAAGAAACTGAGTTTGCATGTTTCAACCAGAAGTCAATTAAAATATCCCCCCCAACAGGGTACTGGGCTCCCAAAATCTTGTTGGCATCCCTGCTCTTCTGCTCATTGTTTCTCTTTCTCACTATTGACATTATGCAACCACTAGCACTTAGATAAATCACTTTTGTCAGGGTCAACCATGGAAAAAGGAAACTAAGCTCAACTTTAAAGCTAGGAAGAATTAAAAGACTTTACTATCATTGTAGTGCAGTCTCTTAAACAAAAGGCAGCTGAGAGATGGCTTTATTCCTTTACTATAGAAGATATGCAATTTAGAGACAGTTCTTGCCACAGACATAGGTGGCTGTTAATATACATGGTGTTCATTAAGTTATAAAGAGCTGCATCATACCACATCAGGAAAACCCCAAATGTGAGAATAAAATGTATACCCTGCCCTTTAGCAGAAAAATGTCCCTGCCTACAGGCTTATGATCTAAAAAGACATGACACATGAGGGAAAATGCAAGGGGGGGGGGAGAGTGAAATTCAGAGAAGATTTAATCTCAAAGAGAAAAAAGAAAGAAAAAGAACCCACTCAAAGTCCAATCTATCATTAATAGTTGAAGCCCACAATCCTAAATGGTGTGTGTGAGACAAAGAGCTACCGTAAATTAAAAGGCAGTTCTATCATCTCATCCTATGCCCTTCTGGGCTCAAGTTGGCAGGGCAGAACAGAGGGAGCGCCCTTCCACTAATTTCCAATGGGGGTCAGTAGGAGATGTCTTTTTAAAAACATGCCCCACCCCAACCTCATTGGTAATAACAAGAGGATAAGGTGAGGGAAAGATCTGAACACCCTCAGAAGCATGTCTAATTCTTCCTCCAATTTGGGGACAAGTTGTGGGGCCAAGAGGTCATTGGATTGAAGCCATTTCTTAGAATCACCTGACACACACACACACCTGTTTGATCCTAGCAATGTTGGGTTGAAGCTCCAATATCAGTTGAGCCAGGACTTAAGAGGCGTTTCTAGCACTGGAGAGCTAAACTCTTAACCTCAGATCTCCCTTTCTGACTTAAGCAGGAGGGATCCAATTCGTCCTATAGCCGCTGGGATGCACTCCCAGGAACCACTGGATTGTACACTTAAGAGTCAAAGAGTGGTTCCCAAATATTTTATTGCACAGAGCACTTGAAAACTGCTGAGCATCTTGGCTGACCACTAAATATTTCCTGCCTGTTATAGCTATTGCAATACACCGTGCTATATAACTGCATTATTTTTAATTGCTTTCTTAATTGCTTTTATTTCTTATATTGGATTTTATTGTATTACAGTTTGAATGACTTCAAACTGTAATACAATATTACACCATAAGAAATAAAAGCAATAAAATACAATTACAAATCAATATATCTAATGCTGACATGGTGCAGACCACCTGAATGAAGCTTGTGAATCACTGGTGGTCCATGGACCAGTCAGGAAACCCCTAGTGTAGGAAGTTTGTGAACAGAGAAACAAAATCAATGAACATTTGAATCTACACTACTGATTATTGATTGTCTATTAAAATGGTACTGAAATGGGGATCTGAACAAGTCCCCCACTCAGTCAATCTGTTATTGCCTAGATTTTAGCTAGTTATTAAGACTGGAGTGTAATCATCTGGTAACCCACCAGAGCTTTCTTGGATCACACAGAAGATTGTATTCCCAAGTCACTCGAATGCATTTCGAAGAAGTTCTGGGATGCATTTTTAAAAATAAAAACGGAATATAAAATAATCACTTATATATTTTTAAAAATGTATAATTGGGGACTGTAACTTTAAAAAAAACTGAATTGGCATTAGATATCGAAGACATTAGGCCATCCCCGTTCTTTCAATTTAAACAGAGCTTGAATTTGGAATCTATTCTTACACATAGCTTTGCCTGGGAACGTAAATAAAGATTCCTGTTTGTGTGTGTATATATTTATGTATCTCACACTCCTTAAGTCAACAGGTCTTACCATGACAGCTTCTTGTGCACCCCTTACAAATACAAAGTAATAATTCTTATGCACTGAAGATTACACAGAATAAAGCAAAGTTTTGCATTACCAAAACATAAACGTTTTTCCTGGACATGCATAAGAGGAAAAATATTCAAAATTTAAGGTATTTATTAAGTACCGGTATAAAGCCTTTTTGCCACATTTCAGACAAAATAGCAGACATGGGTCAGTCTTTCTGTTGGTGGAGAAATGTATTTAATTGTATTTAAGGCGGCATTTTATTTCATCGGGTAGAATCCAGTTGGTCCTCCTGTTGCTGTTGCTCTAGCAAAGGTGTTGGCAAACAGAGGAGAGAAGATTTCAGCTCATTTCCCTGTCCCTTGCAATCTCCAGAAACATGTTCTGGAGTGTCCCCTAACCCCGCACCCCGCAACAGATTTTAAGGGTGTCAGGGACTCAAAAGGGGATGACAGATCAGCAAAAATCACCTCCTCTCTTTTACCAGGTAACTCCTGCTGAATCAAGGACACCAACTGAATAAAACCCATAATTAAGTATATTGTATCATCAATGTATATTCTATGTTTAGGATGGCAGGCATAAGCAACTCTGTCCCAAGAAGTTTACAAGCCAAGTTTTTAAATGAATATGTTGCCTGTCCTAAATTTTAGGGTTAAGGCAGGCGAGGCACTTATTTACAGCTGATAACATATTCTGCTTTCCTAATTTACTGTGTAGCTGCTTCCTCAAAGGCAACAACTTCTTTTAAATGCAGTACACAAGATGTGGGAATCTTGCCACCTTGCTCAGTTTTAAAGTCTAATCCCTGTATAATTGCCCTGAACATTTTTAATTGAAGAGTGGTAAAAATAAAATACACAAGAAACTTCCTTAGAAGCAGCTACAGATTTCAGTCAAATTTATTGCTGAATCCTCATGTTTTAAGATGTCAGCCTTCTTGCTTCTTCTTATATGACTAATTGCTTTTTACATTTTGAATCAGTACCGGTAATTAAAATTAACACTGGCTAAAATGTTGGTTGAGTTTCAAGACAGCTCTTTTCCACATGTGCACAAAAGCTCCATGAAGAGTTCAAAGACATTTTTACAGTCCTCTCCTAAACATGCTTACTTTAATGCAAGTTTCACTGGGTTCAATGCAACCCTACATATGCACAACTAAACTGAACTATGCAGAACTTACTCCAAATGATCATGTTTATGACTGGGCTGCTATCCATCCCAATCCTGAGCGTATATACTTAAAAAGAATTCCTATTAATTCACAAGAACTTGCTTTCAAATAAGTGAGGCTAGACTTCAGGTAGGAAAATGACCTTAAGAAAAACAAACACACACACAAGTTCTTATTTTACCCTGCCCTATTCCTCTCTAATCAGCAGTACCATCTTACTACTCAGTGAGAAACATATATGGAGCAGATTTCCAATTAATGGAATGGGAAGGTCAAATTATACAAACTGGACTACACACTATCAAACTTGCACAAATATAAATCGACACATTGTAACCATACAAATCTATTTCAGACCTCATTCAAGGGCAGTCTACAGAGAGGAAGGGGCATGCAGGGAAGATGACACATCATCCCAATCTTTTTTTAAAAGTGCTACATAACCCTTGGTAACGTAATAATCCTAATCTCATTCTTCGTCCCTGCCCAGAGGTGCCATTCCAATAACCAAAGAGATTTCAGGAAGTAAAATAATGGCTCTACCCTACTCGGCACCTAATTTTATCATGGCCAGTGGGGGTTTATTCCCAAAGATGATCTGCACAGGACTGCAGGCTTCAATTCGCCCCAAAGTTCAAAGGACAGTCTCTGCATCTATTCGGGATGAAATGGCAAAAACATTGGTAGAGGGGTGGATGGGAGAGAGAGATAGAAACACCAACAGGGTGCATTTCAACACAGCCCAGTGATATAATTACTACAGCAGGGCCGCCGACGCAAATAAAAATAGTCACCCAGTATGCAGAGCCGGCCAGAAATAGAGGTGCTCTTGAGGAATAGCGGTGCATGGCGCGAGACACCAATACACAGGGTTGAAGCAGGAGGAGCGACGATTTCTCGTCTCCCCTCCCCCCCAAAACACACACACAATCTCCCTCCAAAGGAGGGCCCTGCATAGCCCCAAATTCACCCGAGGGAGACTGGACGGAGTACAAAGGCCGTGGGGATGGAAGAGAGGGAGGGGAAAAAACAAACAAACACGATTTCCCCACCCCAGCCAGGTTTGCACACTTTCTGCCAGGGGTGCCAACTTGAATAAAATATTGGGGGGGGGGGAGAGACCCGCCCCGCATAATCGATTACATGACGCAGTGCACGCACACCCTTGGAATGGCAATGCCCATAAACTTGGGGGTGAGTGGGGGGGGAAAAACCCCTCAAATTTTATATTGTGGGGGGGAGGGCAAAAAAGACCTCCCGGCCCCTAGGAGTTGGCTTCTATGTTCTCTTTCTCAGCTGCGAACGGGCCAAGGCTATGCGGGGAGGTCGGCCACCCCATTTCCACTTCCTAATAAAATAATAATAATAATAATAATAATAATAATAATAATAATCAACCCCCATACGGAAGTGGGAGGGCGTGAAGGGACTGCGCAGGAAGCGGCACCAGGCCAAATACCTGCGGCGACGCCGGCCCCCGGGGGCGCCGTCTTGGGCGGCCGGAGGGGTTCCTGGTGGTGCGCGAAGCCCTGCTTGAGGAGCTGCGGCGGAGCCCCGAAGCCTCTTCCTCCGCCGCTGCTGGTGCTTCCTCCTCCTCCTCCTCCTCCGCTCATCCCCAAGCGGGCTCCGCTCTCCGGAGCCGTAGGAGCCCCACCCCCTCGGCCTCGACCCGCACCGGGAGCCCGGTCGAAGCCGTTGTCGGACATGTCGGCCTCCTCAGGCCCGCCTCTTCCTCATGAGGGAAACCACCCGAGTCCTCCTCGGCCCGCAAGCGGCAGGCGCCCGCCCCGACTCCCGCTTCCTCCGAAGCCGCTTCACTTTCGGTTCCTGCCGCTGCCGCCGCCGCTCGTTCTTCCTCGTCAGGCGGAGCGGGGAGGGGTGAACTCCCCCCACACCGCCAGCCACCAAAGACGAACGAGACACACACACGCCCCCCTCTCGCGCTCAGTCAGGGACGCTTGTTGCGTTTTCCCGATTCGGCTCACAGCGCCTCGCAGCGCCCCGGAGGCCTCCCCTCGCTCCCGCGTCGCCATGGCAACGCGCGGGGCCTAACGGGACCCCACTTGTGGAGAGAGAGAGAGAGCCTCCAGGGCCCCTAAATGGGCCTTCCTAACAAAGCTATTGTGGTGGCATAAAGCTGTTGTGGGGTGCAGTCCGCCCCCGTCAATTGCGCGAAGTGTTGTTACCTCCCAGACAGGCTTCCACCCCAGAGAGAGAAATCTCTTTATGTGCATTGTTAGTGGATATAAACACAGGAACCTTATGGGGGATGTCCCCACACCCTAGATGTTGGACTACAACGCCCATCATGCATAAGTATTGGCCACGCTGGCTGAGGCTGATGGGAGTTGTAGTCCAATATCTGGAGCCCCTCCAGGTTTCCCATCCTTGATTTGGGCCTTCTCTCTCACACACACACATAGGTGTGCTCTCACTCACACAAATCCAGTATAGAATGAAAATAATCCCTTCAATTGACTTTGTTTAATTGGCTAAACCAGGCCACTCTTTTTTATTTTTTTGTATTGTCATTTTTTTAATAAACAGAATGGACATAAGCACATACCAAATGCAGTAACAGGCTTGCCATACGTCAGGAAAATTCCTGACATGTCCTGGTTTTCAGGTGTAGAAATGGTGTGTGTGTGGGGGGGATTTTGCCGAATCAGCAAAAGGTCAGGGAAAACCCGGATGTACGGCAATGTGATGGAAAAAGCAGCGGAAACAGCTCCAAAAGCTTAAAAAAAAATCACTATTTAACTTTTTGAAATATGGCAATCCTATACAGTAAGAATGATGAGTGCACCATGCTTCCCCCCCCCCCAGCCAGAACTCACTGGAACTCAGTTGTGGCACCTCTCAGGTGGGCACCATTGCTATTCTAAGAGAATGAGGGAGGTGTTCATGGTGAGTGACCCTTTTTTCTAGAAAAATAGCACTGCTCTTAACTATGTAAAAGGAAATGGCACCACCTTGGGACTGAATCCCACTGGGTTCAATGGGCCTTACTCCCTGAAAAGCATGCATAGGACTGCAGCCAGTCGGCACAATTGTATTATTATGTTTCCTTATGTCAAATCACACTATGCTAAATGGGGCTTTCTCCCAGAAAGTGTCCACAGGTCTGCACTCCCTGTCATCTTGTAGGAAGCAGTTACATGTACAATGGCTTGAGAATGGTGTCAACATGTATTCATATTGCAAAAATCAGGACTGGCTGATGGACAACTTGTGTAGGGTCACAGGCTTACAATCTAAAATACATGCCACAAAAAGTGAGAAGGGAGGATGAAAAGAAACAAGCCTAGGTACCAGTTCTTAAAGTTTCAAAGTTCTCATATAAAAATAATTAGGAAGAGAAGTCTTCATTCCAATGCATGCTTGTTTGGAATGACGACCCCCCTGACGTTGACAAGACTCATTAGGAAGAATGTGTGCTTAGAAAATGTGGCAGCTTGGGATTGCTTGCTCATCTGGTGTAAGCAGGAGTTTCAACAGTAGCCCTTGGCTCACCCTTTCAGAGCTGGCCATTATAAGATTCCAGAATAATAAGCCATTCTTTACAAAGGCAGCATAAGGGAGGTCCAAACTCTTCCAGTATTTTATTAATCACTGTAATTTATGAATGCTAGAACTAGCAGCTTGGTAACTTCACATTTTTATTTCTCACATGTGTATTTCTGGACTGAAGCTATGTTCTGGGGTAAACTATGGAAGCAATTAGGCCACTGCTTCCAGATGAGTTTTGTGCAGATTAGTAACTGGTTAAAGAGTAGGAAACTGGTTAAAGAGTAGCAATAATGATTTGACAATTGCCAGAACTGAGGGATCTAAGAAATTGCTTTCCCCAAGGATCTGTATTGGGACTGGTGCTTTTTCATTTTTATTTCCTGAATAAGAAAGATTCTTTTGGAAAGTGTCTATTATGTGGGTAAGGGTTTACCTGCCCCCCCCCCGCCAACTTGAATAAAATATAGCGGGGACAGGTATACTTTATTCAAGTTGGGGGGGGGGGTTAGGTAAGCCCCCAACCCACATAATCGATCACAAGCCATGGCTCACGCACCCTATTAGAATGGCAATGCCCACCAACTTTTTTGGGGAGTCTAGTCCCCTCAAATATTTTATTGGGGCGTTGGAGTTGGCTCCTATGGAGCCTGCAGGAGTTGCCAGAAGGAGGCGTACAATAAAAGGCGCCATGACTCCACTGGGAAGGATTTTTGCGTAGGGTTTACTCCTCAGCCTTTCCATCTCCCAACGATGTCCTGCAACCCAGCGGACCTGCAGGAAACGACAAGCCGGCGGCGCAGTTAAACCTCAATTGAAAGCAAGCCCCTCCGCGCGCTGCAAAAATAAAATGAAATAAGCCCCAGGGGCGCGCGCCCATGCGCACTCCCGGGAGCTTGGCGGAGGCGTGACGCGTCGGAGAGAGACCCTCTGCCGCCCCCTCTCTTTCGCAAGAGGTGAGCGCGGCTCCCCGCCACGTGACCTCGCCTCTGCCCAGACAGGGTCTCTCTTCTCTGCTCCCATCCCCGTCCAGTTTCTGAGCTGCGGGCGGCTCCAGCCCCGCCCACTTGGCTGGGGCCTCTCGCCGGCTCTGCCGCTCTCCCCTCGGCTTTCCGTCTCGCGCCGGCGGCTCCGGCAAGCCGGGAAGGTCAAGCGCAATATTGCATAGATTTGCAAAAAAGAAGAAGACAAGCAGCGCAAGCGGGGCCGGAGCGGGCAGCAGCAGGGCGCAAAGGGCGGGAGGTAGGTAGCGAGCTGTTATCTCCTCTTCTCCCTTCTCTTCCTCCGCTCGGCTCTTCTTCCTCCTTTCTTCTCGGCGCGCTGTAGGGCTTGCTCGGTGTCTGTGGTTTTTTTTGGGGGGGGGCGGTGTCGGTTCATTCACGGCCGTCGCTCGCCGCGATTGCTTTTGGGGCGGGGGCTGAGGCTTTGAAACACTTTCTCTCTCCCCCCCCCCCCGTCCCTGCCCCCGATCGCATCTCCCGCGCGGTTTGTTGTGCCACGTTTTTTGCGCTACTGGCATCTGCCCTTCTCGTCATCCATCGCGGTTGGGGGAAAAAAGAAAACCGGAGACTGCGAGGAGGTGGGGATGACTGATATATATATGTGCTTTAAAATGAAATGAGAGCAGACTTCCACGCAAAGGGTTAAACCCGCCGCTTTCCCTCCACGCACAAAGCGCAACTTTGGCAACGAGGAGTAGCAGAACTGTTGCTATTCTAGGCCCGCTGAAGTTAAGGAGAAAAGAGGGAGGGGAGGGGGATGAAAGCAGCAGCAGCAGCTGCTTCCCATTTTGCCCCTTATTGTTAAGAGTGGCAGAGACAGGAGCAGAATAAGGCTGTGATTTTTTATTTATTTTTTGGCGGGGGGCTGCTACTCGCGAGGAGGCACCTCTCCGAGTTTCAATGGGTTTAGCACGGGAGGGAAGGTCACCTTTGGTGCGTTCCTCCCCCCCATCCCCCAAACCATTGAGTGAGCAATCTGTTGGTTTGACTGTGACAGGCTGTCCCGGGCCTGTTTGTCCTGCCACAAAATGACTGAGAAAGAACTTGCAGGTAAAGAAACCACATGCCTCCTAAGTGAAGGGAAGCTTTTTCTTTGGGGCTGGGGAAAGAGATTTAAAAGGAATGCACTTTTTTGCCACCTGCCAGCTTAGCCAAAGTGTCTTTATTGTTATGCAGCAAAAATAAGTTGGTATAAAGGCGTGTGCATGCGGGCCTCTGAGAGCTTTTTCCCTTTCTTTTTCTAACTGTCAGAAGAGAATCGCAACAGTTGCCAAAGTCAACATCGCGGTTTGCCTGTTTACGTGGAGGTCAAATGTAAGGTGGGAATGGAGGACGTGACCTTGTTTGAGCCTTGAAACGGGCACTGTTTGGGATTTGAGGAGACTCCTTTCATATAAAGGACAGGAGAGAGGCTTTGCAGTGTGTGAGGTGGAAGGATCTGGGAAGAAGCGGTTTAAGTAATTATTGCTGCTTTCACATGACTTCAGAAGCCACAAGTCACGCTTTATCTTTTAAGATGTGAGAGCGAGGGCCAGAGGGCAATTATGCTTCATTATACTTCTTTTTAAAAATTAAAACTCTGTTCTGGGACCTGCTTCAAAGGTACGGCTACACATTTAGGTTGCCATATCTTTGAAACTGGATTTCCCTTTAAGGCAAGGGTGGCTAACCTGTGGCCTTTCAGATGTTGTCAGAATATGGCTCCCATCATCCCTGCCTGTTGGACAGGTTGGCTGGGCCTGATGTGAGCCAGATATTAGCAACCTCTGGAGGGCTGCAGGTCAGCTATTAGCGGAGGTGTGACTCCAGTCTCTGGCAACACTGTTGACCTGCAGGTCTCACGTCCATATTTATCTGGAAGTAGGCCTCATTGAGTATGGTAGGTAGTGGGAGGCAATGCACTCTGCCTTGTCTTGCTGTGGCCTTCCAGGCATAATTCATGAAACTGTCTGAGTCAAACACACTTCAGAGTTTATTGTTTTGCAATAACAATTTCAATTGGCCTGCGGCACTCTGGCACTTTTCCACTGACTGCTTCCCAGACATTTGGATATGCAAATTACCAGCATTGCACATTGGACCTTATAGATTGTCTCCTTCCCTTTCATCTTTGTCAAGCTGTTGCTCTCCAGTTGTTTTGGGCTGCAACTCCCCAGCAATCTCAGACAGCACATGTTGACTGGGACTGGTGAAAGTTCTAGTTCAAAACATCTGGAAGGCAACAGGTTGGCAAATCCTGTCTTGCTTTGATCTTCAGAAATGGTTAAGAGCCCCGTTTGAAGATGCCAGCGATTTGCCTGGAGTGTATAGCAAGGGCATGAATAAGGGAGAGAAATAGTTTCTCTTCTACAACCATAAAACTCAATTCTTCTGAATAGTAGGATAATATTTCCACAAAAATGCCACGAGACCTTATTTTTTGATTTTAAGGTCCCATATTCAAGGTGATGGTGGACAGTGGGATTTTGGCTGTGGTGCATGTGATTGTGCTGCTAATATCACTGCTAATATTACTTTATATTAAATAAATTATCAATTATCCAGTTATAATTTGAGTTAGTGTGTTTTAGTTACAGACCCTGGATTCTCAGGAGCACATGGTCATGTATTCAAAATCAGAAAACCGGAAAACCTTACAGATGTGAGATGACACGATGCATGCATTGATGCCATGTGTATTTGAAAAATACAGAAGCATTTTTTAATTCTTAATTTTTTGCAGGGTGGGATTTGTTTACCCAACTATCTTTTTCCCAGTACTCCTCTTGGCAATTAGTCCTTTTTGCCCTTGGTAAACTAAATTGCTGATTAGCACAGTTGAGGATTGTTGAAGTTAGTACATGGAAATTGTAGGGGGATTCCCCCCCCCCATTTCTATAACAGTATATTAGACCTGAGAAATGAAGACACACGGGCAAAATAAATAAAAATCTAAAGCTATGACATAGTCAAATACATATTTAAAAATAAATAAATAAACAGTCAGGGTTAGCTATAAAGCACAGTTCTGACCTACAGTTTAAGGCACCAGTGAATTAAGACTTGTGGTTAACTTGCATGCCTGGGTAGATGATTGGACACTGACAGCAGGCTGCATAAATTAAAAAGGTTGTGACTCTGAGAAGGCTTTCACAAGTCCTTTCCTCAATGAACGAACTTGACTCCTCTCAGAGACTGATAAGGAGTTTTATCCAATCATGTGCCTCTGGTACAAATTATACACTGCATTGCTTTCAGAGAGCAGCCAATTGGAACTTGTTAATGAATGGGGATTCCAGCTTCATGCATTTCCTGCGGACGTGGTGGTAAATGCCCGGGTAGTCAAGAGGCATTATTAATGTGGGTTATTCATTTAAGGGGGTCACTTTTATCTGACAGCTGTTCGCTTCCTTTGGCAAAGGGCTAACTGTACTTCTCTTGGAGTGAGTATATTTCTTATGCATTTTGAATATCTTGGGTACGTGGCATCCATTCTCACAGTGTTCCTGTGTTTTCTATTTGTGGCATTTCCTTAGTAACTACGCTTGTTGGAAACTTTTGAAACTCGTACATCAAGCTGAGGAAGTAAGAGTTGTCTTGAAATACTATAACTGTGCTTATTGGGCAGCTGTATAGTGGGTATCAATTTTCAAAGCGTTTTGTTTCTTTTTCCAAGAGAGTAGCAAAAATGTTGCCTACAGTTTAACTTGATCTATGAATGGAGAGCGACTGGGTGCTTTGTTTCTTCAGTGCTGAAATAAATGTTTTCAGTTAAAAGCTATTAAACAGCAATTTTTTAAATATACCTTTGCACGCTTTTTGTTACATGATATAGTTGTTGACATATTAATCCTCCCTTAAAGTAGATTTTTTTAATAGATCAATTTATGTTGGAATGATAATATGTAGACTTCCAAGTTGCACAAACTCTTCAGACTGAGTGCCCCAAAGTGTTGCTGCTATTTTCAGTCTTTTACATGTTGTTATGGTTGCACTAAAAATAGACTTCCAGCAGAAAAAAGAGAATTCATTCCTGGGCTACGCATTATTGGCTGGCACCAGCAATATGTAATGCCTGTTATCTGCTGGTGTGCAACCTCACTTCAGCATGCTGTGCAGGCTAGCAAATCTATGCTGTAGGTTATCACCTGTATATAATTTGGGCTTCTTACAGCTTGCCATCCTTTGTAGTCTTCATCCTTGAAAACAATATACTTAGTCTTGCCGGCTTTGTTTTGAATGCAGAACGTCATAAAACATACGTAGCTAGATTTAACCAGCTTGCCAGTAATGACGCCTAGATCCTAGTGACAACAATAGTAAAACTCTCATTAATTTTCAAGGCTGTTGGATTGTACCCAGTCCTTTTTTTTTTTTTTTTGAAGTATAATCACTGGTGATAGTAATGATACCCTTGAAAAGTTAACAGTATTGTTGCGATACTGTTACTGGACAAAGTACTGTAACTTAAATGTGAAGACTACTGTTTTGGAACTAAAATAGAAACATGGGAAGCTTCCATGCACCCGGAGTGTAGCATGGAGGATTGGAGGATGCCAACAGGGCCAGGGCCCTGGGTGTAGATTTTTGAGGGGGCACAAAGCAGGCGCCCCAGCGCGGCCTGGCCAGCGCGGCCTGGCCCAGCACTTCTCTCCCAGCGTCGGAGGAACCAACACTTATGGATAAGAGTACTGAGCCAGGTCATGCCGGAGGTGCCGGCGCCTGGTTCACGCCCACCAAGTGCCGTGTTAGTTGGCCGGGCTCCCCTTGTGCAGGTTGGCAGGTGGCGCAGTGTGGCCCTGCATGGCTCCAGTATGGGGCACTCCAGCAGCATCTGCGGCATGGGCTGGGGTGCTGCGCCGGGATCCTTCACCCTCTGCACTGTGTGCCCTTCCCCTCGGTGCATGCATGCACCCGCCCCAGGCTCCGGGAGCTCACGCTACACATTCCAGCTTGGTACTGCATACATCAGGGGTAGCCAGTGTGATCCCCACCAGTGCTGTTGGACTCCATCATTTGCCAATTGACTATGCTGACTGGGACTGATAGGCATCAGTGTCCAACCGCACCATGTTGGTTACTCCAGTCAGCTCTATTTTGCCTGCAGTGGCTCTCTGGGATTTTAGACAAGTGTGTTTCCCCTGCCCTATCTGGAGATGGTAGACAGTGGCATACCGAGCCGCTTGGCCACCGGGAGCGGCAAGTGGCACCCCCGGAGGGCGGGGTGTCACTCCGTAGCACACACGCGTCACGACTCCACTACGCACGCGCGGCACGGAGCGCAGTCTGGCTGGGCCACCGCAAAAGTGCAGTCCAGCCGGACTCCCAAGCTGCTGCCCGGCACCCCCTCTGTGCGGCGGCTGCTCGCGTGGAAGGGGTGCCGGGCGGCGGCCTGGGAGTCGTGGGAGGTGGCATCGAGTGTCACCCCCCCTCCAGGGTGGAACTCGGGGCACCCCGCTCCCAATGCCCCACCCTTGCTACGCCACTGATGGTAGGGATCAAATCTTGGACCTTCCACATGTGAAGCGTGTTCTCTGTCCCTGAGCTACGGTTGTTATATTGAAATAAGTAGCTATGTCTAAGCTGGAAGAGAGATAATTATTGCATCTGTACTGTGGCGAAATGAAATCTGTGTATTATACTTTGTTTAAATTATTAAGATGCTGAAGGTATTAAAATACTGTGAGACGGTACCAACATTGGATACAACACAGAGGAAGAATTGTGGACCTTGTTAACCTCCCCCACCCCCAAGTCCTGATGGATGCAAATCGCGATCTGAAGTGACACATGTTTTGAATAGACTGCTTTGCAAGTCTCCAGTGCTATTATTTGCTAAAGGGCTAATGCTTTTGTATATGGCAGGGCATCTGTGTGGCTTCCTAAAGGGGTGATCCTGCCTGCGGAATCTTGGACAACATGGCAAGTTTTATTCTACGTACAGTTTCAACCAGCTGCTCCAGTCCCCTTTTCAACAGCGCGCTGTCTCACAAGGCGAAGACTGTGAAGACACCATGCCTACGAGCATTCCGCATGCACCAGGTGCTCTGGTGCCAGGCTCCTGTCAAACCAGGTATGTGAGTTCAGACAGGCATTCGTGGTTTCAAAGTAACAGGTCTGATTCTTGACACCTGTAGAAGCCAGTTCCCAACTTTCCATCCCCTCTTCCAACATTCTGTCACCCTCCTAATATAATCCATAAAAGGAACCTGGGATGGTTTACCAGGGGCAGGCAGCAAGTTAAGTTTCGATTTTAATGCTGAGTCTATTCCTCTTTCTCCCATTATATGTGAATGGTTGCTAAGCTCCCTTTCAGGGGGAAAAGAAAGGACTAAGCTCCTGGGTTAATTTGTGAGGGCAAAGCCTTCCCTCCACTTTGAAACTAGGTCGCCCAGCCTTCACTGACAAGAGATCCTGCAGGAGGTCAAAATGCACCCCCAGGGTTTGTGTAAGGTAAATCGCTCCTTCTGTATGTTCCCTGCCCATTATAATGATAAGTAATTTGCTAGTGAAGACATATGTTATATTTGGAAGGGACGGAATTGTGCCTTGGAAACATGCCTGTATGTTAGTTGGCCTACAAATTAGTCACCTGCCAAGGGCTAGGAAAGTCCATGATGAAGTCACCTGTCAAGGGCAAGGAAAGTCCATGATGAAGTGCAAGTTAATACTTCCGCAGCTAGGAAATACTTGTGGAACTCAGCTAATTAAATATATCAATATATCTAGATACCTTTGTGTTCAGGTTATAGCTTAATCTGCAGTGGCTGCTTTCACAAAACATATTCTCTGAGACTCTTCTTTTTTTCTTACTCGACCATACATATTTGGTGAAGCTTGGGAATTTGTTAACCAACCCTCTTACTTCCCCAAACCCTTCCCTATTACAGTGGTACCTCGGTAGTCGAACGGCTTGGCTCCTGGACAAATCGGCTCCCGAACGCTGCAAACCTGGAAATGATTGTTCTGGTTTGTGAATGTTTTCCGGAAGCTGAATGTCCGACACGGCTTCCGCGGCTTCCGATTGAGTGCAGGAAGCTCATGCAGCCAATCAGAAACCATGCCTTGGTTTTCAAACTGTTTCGGGAGTCAAACGGACTCCTGGAACAGATTAAATCCGAGAACCAAGGTACCACTGTACTTCTTGCCAGTCTCTGACTTCTTTCCCCACTCCTCTTTTGTTCTAATTAGTGGGGTAGGAGAGCTGAATATAACGCCAATATATTTCACATTTGGCAACCAATGAGCCCTTTTGGTTTCAGATAGTACAGGGGTAGATGAGTCTAGAAATCCTGGGTCACAATTATTCACGGCCCTCTAGCTGCTTTGGTGGCTCATTTACCAGAAGTAATGTATTTATCATTAACTCTGGAAGTGTACACTCGATTCTGACCCAACTAAGCCTCCCGATGTCTATTTTGTCACCTAACATCTCATCTGGTTTTTAATCATATGCTCCTTGGATGGGCAAATTCTAGTTCACAGAGCGGTGCAGTTAATAAAGAATGGATGAGAATAGGGCATCAGAAGATGACTATGTAATTTTAGCAAAGCATTAAATCCACTTTTCATGCTCAGTCCAAAATTCTGTAGGCAAAATAGTAGTTTGCACCATAGGAGGGTTCTTGCTCTGTAGAAGGAAGTTCAGCTTTCATTGAAGAGTGTTGACTATCTAAGGTCTGAGCAAAAATGGAATGGTTTTTCTCCTATTAAGTCACTGAAAGGCATGTTTACACTTGTGCCTCTTATGTTTACAGACAGTCTTCCATGTAGCTTGGCACACAGGCAGGAGGCAGAGCGGTGGCTCTGCATGACTAAGAGTAGCTAAAAACGTCTTTAAACTGAAACTGAAAATGGATGTCACGTTAATGTTTTGAGTTGCTCTTTTGCTTCCTGTTTTTTTTTTTTGGGGGGGGGTATTCTGAAGTTCATTGGTGTAGACTTTTAGTCTGACTTTGGCAGTAGCTATTATGCGATGCTATTATGAAGTGAGTGCCAATGGAAACAGCCCACCTTGCTGTTTGAATGACCAGTCTCTGCACAGCCATTAAATAGGGCATGTTTGCATATCATGCTAAACCACGGTTTAGGACAAAGAACAGGAGCTGTCACAAGACCCTAGGCTCACACACTTTCCTCTCCTTCTGTACGGCCAGGAGCAGGACTTCGGTAGCTCTTAGCTTCATGTTCCCAAAATCTTTGCTTATCCTTGTCTGGATGAGGGATCTTTCTTTTTCCTTAAAAACAAAACACAAAACCTAATCAGTTTCAAAACTAGCTAATTTCAAACTGGAACGTCTGTACCTGGCTTGGTCAAGTGTTATAAACCAGAATCCCTGGTCAAGATGACAAGAGATTGTAGGAAATAGAAGCTAAAACTCTGCTGGCATCCTCCTAGCCATGTGAAAAGAGGAGAGGGGAACACAGGGCATGCAAACTCAAACCTCCAGTTTTAATTTCTTCGCTCAAATTCTGGTTTAGTGTGACCTGCAAGTGTTCCCTCCCAGTATTAGATTAAGATCAGTTGAACTCATTTTTAAGACGATTAACATGTTAGCCTCTTCATTGGTGGATACATGGAACTTTCTGTTAACTTTACCACTTCTTTTGCTGGTCAGAACAAAGTAACAGGGTACTTTTAACATAGCAATCAAGGTGAGTGGTGGTTGTGATTATCCTAGGAATTTGCTTAACCTTGTTGCCATCCCATCCTGTGTCTGATTGCCGGCTGCAGGTGGATCCTACCATTCATATCCTTCCTTCGCTCCTTTCCTGTATTTCCTACCTGCTCCCAGCCTCCACAGTTTCTTAATGCAGTATAGTAGATATAGTATGGGACTTGAAGCTGGGCGACCTTGGTTCACTTCCTTGCTTGGCTATGGACTTAGCTGAGTGTAACAGAGCCAGTTGGCACCTCATGGTCTTATTTATTGGTTTATGCCACCTTTTAAAGCAGGGCTGAGGGACCTTTAGTCCACCCAATGTTGCTGAGCCACAACTGCCACCCACCTTAGCCAGCATGGCCAATAGTCAAGGATGATGGGAGTTGTAGTCCAGCGTCGTCTGGAAGGGCAAAGGTTCCCACTTCTGGTTTAAAAGGTTAACATCCTTTTCAATGTGATTTACAGAATAAAAAAATGAAACTATTTATATATTCACACATGCAACGTTAAAATAACTACATTGCAAAGCAAAATCATCAGCAACAGCCAAAGCCGTAACTTTAAAATATTTAACCAGCAACAGTTTAAAGTTGATCCAGGTCTCTTAGGCCTTGTTTTTAAAAAATTAAAGAGGGACCTCAGAAATGCATTGCAGAAGGATGGGTTCACAATAGAAAAGTTCCTGCCTTAAGTAGGATAAAATGAAATTATGGTTTTTTGGGCACACTGCTCTGAGTTCCTTAGAGCAGTGTTTCTCAACCCTGTGCCTCCAGATGTTTTTGGCCTACAACTCCCATCATCCCTGACCACTGGTCTTGCTAGCGAGGGATGATGGGAGTTGTAGGCCAAAAACATCTGGAGGCACAGGGTCGAGAAACACTGCCTTAGAGGGTAGGATATAAATGTAGTAGTAGAAGAAGCCATTGGGTTGCCTTTTTCCAGCTAGCATAATTGATGGTGAGTGATTGGTGTAGTACTTCCTTGGTTTGCAGTGGTACAGTCAGTCAGTCAGTCAGTCCTGGGCTTATCATGTGAGGTGTGAAGGATGCCCCACTGAAAGCAGGTGATTTGCTGCATTTCCAGTTTCATTGGAAGATGTCAATGTAGGGGTGCAGTTTTACTGAGTCAATGTAAACGGAAACGTCTTGGTCTGCTTCCTCCACGCTATTCATTGTATCTTTCTTTCTGTCTTCATTCCACCTCACTCCCTTCAGGCTGTCTCCTTGTCTTCCTGCAGAACTCTGAAAAAAGGTGAGCAGCTTCTTCGGAAGCTGTTGGTATAGCGAGTTGGTAAATAGATACAAGTTTCGTTTTCTTCCTTGCCCATCTTAGCAATAGTCTTTAAAAATAGTCTCTTGTCTAAAGAGGCTGCAGTCCTAAGCACACTTACTAGATAGTGAGCCCCATTGTGCTCATTGGGATTTGCTTCTGAATGGCTGTGCTTAGATTGCACTTTTGGTGTCTAATCTTGGGTTTTGTCTCTGTGGAAGGTCACTGAGGAGTCCACAAAGGCGACCAACATAGTGCTGCTCTCTTCCTCTCCGTAGTTCCCTGTAGATTTTCTTATTGTGAGATTTAAGCAAAATTTAAGTGATCCTCGGTGAATGGTGGAAGCTTACCAGGGATGATGTTGGGTCCTGTGGCTGGCCTTTTATGTCCGAGCGATGCTTATTCCATGCTTCATCTTTGTAGAAGCCATTGCTGTGACCTGGTGAATGGGAGGGAATTGGTTGGCCATTTTATCAGGGCTTCCCAAAGCTACCTTGTTTCTTCATAGGGGAAAGGGGCAATACCTTAAAGAAGGGGTGAGCAACTATGGTATATTGTTAACTCATAAATAATAAGTAACATTATTTTTAGTATTAGTATTATAATAATGAAGTGGCCTGGCACTTCAGTTTTGGAGAAGACTTACGCTCATACCAGTGGGAGTCAATTTATTAGGAGGGGTGATTTTCATTGGGATGGCAGCTGAGGAGTAAAGCAGCAAACATCTACCCTCCCCTGTGCACTAGGATGCCAATGAAAATATCCCATGGTGCATCAGTTAGGCCTTGGGAGCTTTTTCCCAATCCTAATTGCCACCTGTGTGTTTGTGTGTGGGGATTATTTTCCTTGGGATGGCAGCTGAGGGGGTAGAGAAGTGTAAAGGAGAGAGAATGAATTTGGTGGACGGGGGGGGGGGAGACAGAGAGAGGGGGGAATAGCACCACCCATGCCAGATATGTGCTCTAAGCATACATGCCAGCTCTTAGGGGCCAAGGCACTTCCACCACCACCCCAGTGTTTTTTTTGAGGCTCACTCAATGTTCAGAGGGCCTTTGGCTCTGCTCCTCCTGGCTCCTCACAACATCGTGTGTGTGTGACATCAGGACGCCACATGAGGTCCCCTCAATCATCTTGAGAAGATGGTGCCTCTGGCCCTGAAAAGAAGTCCCTACTGGGTCAAGCCAATGGCCCATCTAGTCCAGCTTCCTGTTCTCACAAGCGTCCAACCAGATGCCTTTGGGAAGCCCATAAGCAATACCTGAGCACAAGAGCCCTCTCCCCTCCTGCGGTTTCCAGCAACTGCTGTTCAGAAGCTTATAGCCATCAGGAATAAGAGCCACTGATAGTGAATCTGTGTAAGCCTCTTCTAAAGCCATCCAAGTTGATGGTCTTCACTGCCTCATGTGGTAGCGAATGCCATAGTTTTAACTATGCACCAACAAGGACCTTTTTTTTTTTTTTTGGTCTGCCTTGAATCCTCCAACATTCAGCTTTCGACACAAGTCCTAGGATTATGAGAGAGGGAGCAAAATGTTTCTCTATTCACTTTCTCCATGCCGTGCATAATTTTATAAACTTCTAGCCTGTCACTTCTTCTCTGAAAGAAGAGAATCCAAGAGATCGCTCCTTAAGTAATGGCACAACAGTTTCTCCACTCCTGTTTTATGGCTATTGGTGTTTCTGGTGTTACAGCATGTGAAGGAATGTTTGTCACGTGCTTTGGAGGAACAGAAACACTGCAGCCTGGTCAAGTGGCATGTGGAACCTTGTGAGAAATGGCTGCAAGGCCAGTTCAGCCATAGACTTGCTAATTGGCCTTAGGCAAGTTGCTGGACTCTTAGCTGGAGTTTTTCACCTGTAAAATGAAATAAGTCCATCCCAAGGTCGTCACCTTTGCAGCTAAAGAAGACTATAAAAAACATTGTACCCAAAGTGCAAATGACTGTAGAATTTTTAAAAAACCCAAACATTTTATGCATGCTGATAACTTTTACACCTGAGAGAGGAAGATATTCTGAGACTTCTACCACTAAGTTCACACTTAACCACTTTTCGTCGAACTCAAGGGCTTACTGTTTTATTTAAATTGGACTTGGCCCACAATCCTGTGCACACTTATGTAGGAGTAAGGCTCATGGAGCTCAGTGGGATTTGCTTTCTGAGTGATTGGGCGTAATCATTTGGATGTGTTTATCTTTTCCATTACTATGAATAGTTAATTTTTTTATTGAATTACTCCTGCCATATATGCACTGGTGAGTTGTTATAGACCAGGCATGTCCAACAGGTAGATCGTGATCTACTGGTAGATCACTGGACGTCTGTGGTAGATCACTGGTAGATCACTGGCTCCACCCAAAGAAACTCAGCAACTTTGACTCCCCTAAAAAAAGCTCTACACCTTTGCCCTAAAGCCCCCAAAATAGGGCTTTCCTTCCTAAAAAAGCTCAACTTTGACCCGAACCCCCCAAACATGGATGGTTTTCCTTCTTAGAAAAAGCTCAAAAACCTCGACCTGAACGGGGGTAGATCACTGCCAGTTTTTAACTCTGTGAGTAGATCGCAGTCTCTTGGAAGTTGTCCACCACTGTTAGACTAAAGGGATGATGGTTGTCCATCATATTTTCAGCCTGAAGCATTGTACATGCAAACTGTAGGAGATGAGAGGGAATGTGGATGAGGGAATATTGATTAATATTTCCTATCCCAGCTTGTGCTAACAAGCTCCAAACTAGCAGAGTTTCTCATCCCCAATAAAGCGCAGCAAAGCGTGGCGTTTAAGTTCCTATGAACTTCTAGAATAAGGCAGATCCTGGCACATATTTCCCCTGGTTCCCTCTTAAAAGAAAATACACGACACATAAGCTTATAAAAGTATAAAGGTTTTACTCACAGTCATTTCAAGCTTCTACAGTCTCAGAAAGGCAGGCTAGCTTAGATTAAATGTATTTACATGTGGAGATTCTCCTTAAGGGAGAAAGGCTCCATGTGGGCCTCTCTTGGCTGGAAGCCAAGAGAGCATCTCCTGAGATGTTGCATCCTCGGAGTCCTGGTGGGAAGAGAGAGGAGAATGGCACAGACCTGTGCACTTTCAGGTAAGGCCACTCCCACCTCTGGTCACACAAAGGAAGTGATCCTCCTCCAGGCACAGGAAACTAGCTGGAGGACCAAGGCCCCTTGTGTACACTCTAGGAATGTTGTGATTGACTGCACCAGTGTTATACATCCCACAAACCCCTTCTCAGTCTGAACAACATTTAACAAACATAAAACAACTTTATTCAACCACCCAGAGTCCCAGCTTGACACGCAGGTTCTGGAAACTCTCTCGTGGCAAGGGTTTCGTGAGAATGTCCGCAGTCATCTCCTGAGTATTACAGTAGGACATTTCTACTAGTCCATCTTGGATCATCTGGCGAATGAAGTGATACCTGACCCCAATGTGTTTTGAACGTGCAAGGAACTTTTCGGTTTGCGCTAGTTGCAGGCAGCCTTGATTGTCCTCCATCAAGCTGACAGGTCCTTTTCTCGGCAAACCAAAGTCTGTCAGGAGTTGATCCAGCCAGATGATCTCTCTGCATGCTTCCGAAGCTGAAATATATTCACTCTCTGTGGACGATAAGGCTACACATTTCTGTTTATAACTGCCCCAAATGATAGGTGCATTTCCAAACATAAAAACATAACCACTTGTGGATTTGTAATCCGCCTTATCCCCAGCCCAATCTGCATCACTGTACCCAACCAACTTAGGGTCCCTTACAGCTGGCAATCTTAATTTACAATTCATTGTACCCTTGAGGTAACGCACCACCCTCTTGACCCCACCCAAGTCATGTTCAGTGGGAGAACTCACTTTTCTGCTTAGGATCCCCACTGCACTTGCTATGTCAGGTCTGCTGGTAGTAACCAAATACAAAAGTTTACCAATCGCTGACCTGTATTCGCTGTTGTCTGGCAGCAGCTTCGAATCTTGCTGATTCTTTAGAAAATCTGTGGCCATGGGTGTCGCGACAGGGTGTGCACCTTGCATCTGCATGCTTTCTATCAGTTCTATTATCTTCTGCTTCTGGCTGAGAAGAAATGAGCCGTCTTCTTCTCTCTCAATTTGAATTCCCAAGTAATACTGGACAAGTCCCAATTCCTTTACTTCCACCTCTTTGTTGAGATGTCTGACTATGTCTTTATAGTCTCTGTCATTGGACGTTGATATTAATAAATCATCGACAAAAGCCAGAATGTAAGAGAATTGTCCATTTCTGTTCTTAGTGTACAGGCACTTGTCAGCTGTTGACTGCTTGTACCCAAGCTGAACCAGCATTTCATGTAATTTCTGGTTCCATGCTCTTGCAGCTTGTTTCAAACCGTAAATTCCTTTCTGAAGTTTACATACAAGATGTGCCTCATTTTGCTTGATAAAGCCTTTGGGCTGCTTCATATAAATCTGTTCAGAAATCGTCCCATGAAGAAAAGCTGTTGCTATGTCGACATGACGGACTGATAGGCCTTTAGATGCTGCAATACTTAGAAGTAATCTAACACTGCTGTATCGCACTGTAGGCGCAAATACTTGATCATAGTCTTCGCCATACTGTTGTGAAAATCCTTGTGCTACAAGCCTAGCTTTGTAGCGTTGCACCTCCCCTTCTGACCCCTTCTTAAGCTTGAACACCCACTTGGACCCAATTGCCTTCTTACCAGGAGGTAGCTCTGTCAGGGTCCAGGTCTTGTTGCGATGCAGTGCATCCATCTCTTCCTGCGCGGCTTGCTTCCAGAGACTGGCCTCAGCAGCTGGCAACCGTTGAACCTGTTCCCACGTGGAAGGTTCCTGTGGTGGCGCCGACCCTGCAAAGTAGGACAGTCGTAGTGGTGGAACGCCTCTGTTGGACCTGGAGGAACGTCTGACCTCTGGCTCTTGTTGAACCGCATCAGCTTCCTCATCTCCTTCCAATGGCGGCATCCCTGCATACGGGTCCTCTTCGTCTCTGGAGCCTTCTGACATCTGGTCCTCCGCGTCTTCTGGGGTGTCATCTGTAGGGGGTGCTACAACACTAGGAGGTACAATACTAGGAGGTGGATTAGTTTCTGGTATGGCTTCAAAAGGAAAACTTACAAACTCCTCTGTTGGTGGCTCATTGGAACAGTCAATTGCTGTGTTCCTTGTGTCAGCCTTTTCATACTCCTCAAAATGAATCACGTGATGTGAACTTGTTTTCCCTGTTTGTAAGTCCACAACTCTGTAGCCTTTTCCTCCAGAAGCGTATCCAACTAGGATACCAGGCTTTGCTCTGGAGTCAAGTTTGTGTCTGTGCTCCTTGGGCACGTGGTAATAGCACAAACTTCCAAATACACGTATGTGTGACAAATTTGGGACTCTTCCATGCCAAAGTTCAAATGGCGTGCGCTCTGTGCCTTTTGTTGGCAGCCTATTCTGTATATAAATCGCAGTATTTGCTGCCTCACCCCAAAGTTTCTTCGACAAGTTGGATCCTTTTAGCATACACCTTGTCATCTCTAGGATGGACCTAAATTTCCTCTCAGCAATAGAGTTTTGTTGAGGTGTGTAGCTTACTGTGGTCACATGTGCTATGCCTTCCTGAGCCATGAAGGCTTCCATTTCACGTGAGCAAAACTCCCCACCATTATCGGACATTAGGGTGGTGGGTGCTCGATGGAATTTGTTCTTGACCATGCTTACGTATTGCTTGAACAATTCCACTGTTTCACTCTTCTCTTTGAGAAGGTATCCCACACAAAACCTTGAATAATCATCCAAAAATATCAAAATATACTTATTTCCTCCTAAGGAAGGTATATTCATAGGTCCAGCTAAATCAGTGTACACAATGTCCAGAACTTTTGTGCTTCTCTTTTCTGCACAACGTGGGAAAGAAGGTTTGACTCCTTTTTCACTTACACAAGTTATACACTTTGGTGTGGGTGTGTTACTTTTGTTTACCTGTAGACCTCTCACAAGATCTCCATTCTGCAGTTCCTGGATGACTCTGATATCCCGGTGACCCAGTCTTCGATGCCAGAGCTCCAGATCTGCTTCATGCTTCTGCTTGGATTGGGCGACTTGTGCTGATTGGTTTTCTGAAACGTTAATCTCATAAACACCATTGATTAGTTTCCCTTGAGCATAAACCTCATCATTTTTCGTTACATTGCATTCTCCATTGGCAAATGTAACCTTGAAACCTTTCTTGTCTAAAGCAGACACACTAAGCAAGTTACAATTCAATTCTGGGACATATTGAACATTAGGCACAGTTGTTTCAAGAGATTCATTGTTCACCTTGAATTTCAAACGCATTGAACCTGCACCTTGTGATTTTAGAACATTTCCATCAGCAATCTGGATTTCAGTCCATTCACTATCATTAATTTCTCTGAAATATTCTCTTTTATGCGCAAAATGGCTTGTAGCTCCCGAATCTAAAATAAATTGGTCACTTTTCCTTTCATTTCTTTGCACATTTAAACTCTTTTCTTGCAGTAGAAATGTACGCTCGTGACCCCCCTTCTTTTCACCTTTTGGTTGAAAGGGGCGGGACTTATTCTTGGGCTTCTGGCAACTCCTTGCAATGTGCCCTTTTAAATTGCAGTTATGGCATATTAATTCTTTGGACACTTCCTTAGACTTGGGAAATTGCTTAGAAACATAACTTGTGTCCCTCCTTGGATTCCTTTGTGGAGAATCAAGGTAATCTCTGCATTCCTCTCTTAAGTGATTTACTAGTTCATTAAAAGTCAAATCTCTGGTGTGATCCATTATACTCTTAAATGAAGTAAATTCTTTTCCTAATGATGCCAGCATAAAAGTCACTTTGGTTGCATCATCAAAAGCTCTGGGAGTTAGGGCAATCCTTTGAACAATTTCATTAAAGTCCTTAAAATGCCCTGTAAATTGTTCTCTGGAATTCATCTTTAACTTCAGCAGTTTATCCAATAAATGTCTATAAGAGTTCTCTGATGATTGTGCATAAACCCTCTCAATATCCTTTAGAATCTGAGATGCATCACTTTCATAGTCAATCAGAGATAAATGCTCATCTTTCAAACTGCTCAAAATTATGTGTTTAGCTTCTGCATCTTGCCTTTCCCAATCTGCTTTCTTGGTTAAATCAGCAAAATCAGGTTTGGGATCTTTCACCGCTTTAAGCACTTGTTTTGCACCAAGATGCACTAAAAGGCGCTGCTTCCATTGCACAAAGTTACGATCATTCAGCAGCATAAAGCTTGATCTTGCTTCACTATCAAAACCTGAGCTTGCCATCTTAATCCTCAAAAATTTCCAAAATTTCCAAAATTTCAAAAATTCCCAAAAATGGTTAAAATTCAAAAATCAAAACTTAAAAATCTCAAAATGCAAACTAATCTTCACTGCCTCTGAGGTCTGTGAGCTCTGAGGGAGGGGAGGGGTCGCTAATCCCCCTTTCACAGCACAATGGAGAACAAAAGACCATGTGCTTACCAGGAAGTACAAACAGAAAAATTCTACTCTGCCAAAAATCACAATCCAAAGCAATCCTTTAAAAATACACAAAATACGCAGTTCTGGGCCTCAAAACCCTTTGTAGGAGATGAGAGGGAATGTGGATGAGGGAATATTGATTAATATTTCCTATCCCAGCTTGTGCTAACAAGCTCCAAACTAGCAGAGTTTCTCATCCCCAATAAAGCGCAGCAAAGCGTGGCGTTTAAGTTCCTATGAACTTCTAGAATAAGGCAGATCCTGGCACATATTTCCCCTGGTTCCCTCTTAAAAGAAAATACACGACACATAAGCTTATAAAAGTATAAAGGTTTTACTCACAGTCATTTCAAGCTTCTACAGTCTCAGAAAGGCAGGCTAGCTTAGATTAAATGTATTTACATGTGGAGATTCTCCTTAAGGGAGAAAGGCTCCATGTGGGCCTCTCTTGGCTGGAAGCCAAGAGAGCATCTCCTGAGATGTTGCATCCTCGGAGTCCTGGTGGGAAGAGAGAGGAGAATGGCACAGACCTGTGCACTTTCAGGTAAGGCCACTCCCACCTCTGGTCACACAAAGGAAGTGATCCTCCTCCAGGCACAGGAAACTAGCTGGAGGACCAAGGCCCCTTGTGTACACTCTAGGAATGTTGTGATTGACTGCACCAGTGTTATACATCCCACACAAACGACTATTTTCATTGGAGGTTGTCCCCCCACTCTTTCCGCCCTTTGCAAACTACCAAAGGATTTGCTGTTTGCTTCTCTTCCATTTACAGGTATCCCATATAAGCAGCTGACTGTGGGTGTTCCCAAGGAGATATTTCAGAATGAGAAGAGAGTTGCCTTGTCGCCAGCAGGAGTTCAAGCCCTGGTTAAACAAGGGTTTAACGTTGTTGTGGAGTCGACTGCAGGAGAAGCTTCCAAATTCTCTGATGACCATTACAGAGAGGCAGGGGCACAGATCCAAGGGACGAAGGAAGTCTTGGCTTCTGATTTAGTCGTCAAAGTAGGTGTGGGGAAACCTTTTCAGCTTCTGGGGTCCACAGGCCAGAGGTGGGTGGGGCCATAGGCACACGTGGGCATGCCTAGAGGCAAAAGTGGGCATAGCAATGGATGTGACTCCTGGCTCACTGCAGTTGCTGCAAGAAGACCTCAATAAGTAGCCTCAGTGTAGTAGCTGCTACATATTATAAGGATTGTAAAGTAGCTCATTGCATAAGTCACCTGCACTGTCTGTAGAATTTCCATGCAACTAGCTTCAAGGAAGATAAGTTAATTCCTTCCTCCATATGGAAATCACAGCTCATGCGTCTAGCCTAACTCTCCAGATGTATTCAACAGATGGTGCACGGGCGAGAGCGTTCTCAAAATATTGATTGCATATTTTTTATTTTGTATGTGCTTGGATATATTGTGATCATGAGCCACAGTTGCCCTACTTAAAAATTTAAGTTTCCTCTTCCGGCTGCATTTGTGGCCTTTAATCAGCTTGCAGGGACAGTGTTTTTCCTAAACACTATAAATGTGAGGAATGGGATTTATCTGCCATGATATTTCCAAATCATGTGTGAGCAAATCCTCAAACAGAAAGGAAACCTCAGTCCTTGCAGTCCAAATGCACTTATCACAAGGCACGTTATCGATTGAGCAAAGTCCATTCCTGCAGCTGCTCTTGAGTGGCAATGATGTGCTAAATCTTGGCTCCTGTAGTCTAAACATTTCGAAATGTATATGGAGCTGCCTTACACAAAATCAGACCATAGGTCAACACTATCTACACTGACTTGGGAGTGGCTTCCTAGTATTTCAGGCAGGATTGTTTGTTTGCCATTCTGGGGATTTCAGAGTTTGAAAAGGGAAACCTTTTGCAGCCAAAGCATGTGCTTCACTGCTGAGCCATGGTCTGTCTAGAAACATACGGAGTTATAAATTTTGTCCACAGTAGCTTATTCAGCTAATGTTGCAGTAATGAAAGGACATCAGCTGGCAGTTAAGATGTCCTTGGTTTAAATCTTGCTTCAAACCTGGAACGCAGAATTGGCCTTACTATATCTCACCCTCAATGCATTCTTCCCTTGTCACCATAATAATGATAATAACTTAAAAAAAAAAATTGCACCACAGAGCTATTTGAGGATTGCTGAGATACTGCATTTGAGAGCTGTAGTACTGCAGTAGCTGTTAGGCTGAGCTCGGAACAATGACTCCTCTTGCCAGGGCTATTAACTCAGAAGGTATTGTGAGGCAACCCACGTGCTCCCAGGGATGAGATTCTGGTGTAGATTTGGACCCTGGCAGGTGCAATTGAGGGTATTAACAATTTGCCTTCTGCCACAGTCCCAATCTGGAATGGGAAGGAAGGCCTCCTATTACTATTTCCCAAATGCAAATAGCAGATGTTGGACCCCTCATCTGGACTGAGACTGCAGCTGGAGGGGGCAAAGTGTTGAAGATCACTTACACCACCTCCAGGGGTCCGAGCTACACCAGTCTCCTACACCTGCTGTTTGCAATTAAAAGCAATGTCAATGTACCTGTTAATGGTTTGAATGTTACCTATTTTAGCACCAGTCCCTCTGCAACATTGGAATGAAAACTGCCCTTCTTTATATGCAGGTCTTTAGGATTATTAGGATGATTCCTGAGAAGCATATTGAACAGTCTTTAGCACTATGAAAATGCTAAGTGATGCTTATTAATTTTTGTGCATTCTCAATTTCAGGTGAGAGCTCCTATGTTGAATCCAGCTCTTGGCATGCACGAGGCAGATCTCTTTAAGTCATCTGGTACCCTAATCAGTTTTATCTACCCAGCTCAAAACCCAGACCTCCTGAACAAACTGTCAGAAAGAAGAACTACTGTCTTGGCTATGGATCAGGTTCCTCGCGTGACCATTGCTCAAGGATATGATGCTCTCAGCTCCATGGCCAACATCGCTGGGTATGAAAACAATGTTTTAGCCAGCTGTGTGATTACATCAATGAACAGTTGGGTTTTGGTTGGGATTCATATCCCAAACAAAGGTTCATATTCATTTTTGAACCAGGGCAGTCAGTGTGATGCTCTCCACATGTTGTGGACCATAGCTTCTACCATCCCTGACACTTTGGCATGCTGGCTGGGGCTGATGGAAGTTGTGGTCTGCAATGTGGTGAGGGCACCATGTTCTCTATCCCTTGGATAAGCGATTAAGTCCAGTTGTGGAGATATACCTGGAGGTATAGTTAAGGCAGATAGCCAAGCTTGGAAAATATTTAAGAATTGGTATCTATTTGAGTTCAAAGAATGTATGGGAATCTGAAGCCCTCTAGGTTCTCTCTATTACTGAGGGTGGGGATCCATTAGTTGGGGAAGGAATTGGGAAGGAATTACTTGCAGGTGAAGAATCTGAATACTGGGGGTGAAAAAGCGTAATAATACTTGCACATAGGAGTTTTTAAGCTCCTGCAAATTTGACCCAAACTTTGTAATACCCAAAGAGCACAGGCCAGATCAGAGGGAGGTTGCCATCAACAGCTTGTGCATCGCCTTAGGAATGAGGAAATGGGAAGGCTATGTTTTGGACAAGCAAATACCTCTGTTGTTTGTACCATCTTAAAATAAAGCACAACACCCTCTTCTAAATGAATAAAATAAATGTAAGGTTAGGAAATGATACTGATGTTTGTGTTCTCCTTTGTTTCTGACAGCTATAAGGCAGTTGTGTTGGCAGCCAATCACTTTGGTCGTTTTTTTACGGGTCAGATCACGGCAGCTGGCAAAGTCCCTCCAGCTAAGGTAGGTAATGAAATAAGTGCAAGTGCAGTTATATGCAGGCACAATTATCAGGTTATAGAAATGTGACGTGACTTTGCATTTCAACTGCAATAGATACTGGTTGGAATTTTGTTTCACAGGGTGACTTTATTTAGCATCTCTCAGTGAGCCAAATACAGCTTCTTTTGCTGCTAGTAGGCATTTGTTTGGATGCAGCTGAGGCTGAATGGCTTATGAATTGGCATCCGTCAAAGTTTAAGATGTTCAAATTATAGACGTTTAATATAAAAATTGGCTTGCTGTTGCTGGAATATAGTGTACATATAGTGGTCTTCATATAGTGTACATTGTAATGTGTCTTATGAATTGCATTTTTGGTTAAAGAGGTGCTGTGCTTTTTATCTAGACTACAACCTAAAGAACAATACTTTGCTGATGTCTAGAATTCTAGGTTTAATTATTGTTTTTACGGGCCCCCTTTTTGTTACAGGCTTGTAAAATAAAGTCCAAAGACCTGTACTGAGACTAGTGCTGTTGTAACAAGTACAAAGTGTTGTGTGCAGATCCTAAAGTACAAAATACACACATAGTTCAACACACAGATATTTCTGTGTGTGATTTGCCACTTTCCCCTTTAAAAGTGGGAAAGCCCCAAACCTGCCATGTTGGTGTGTTTTAATAACTTTGTAATCTGCTATTCATTTTTATTATCATTTAAATGGTTTAAATAGTTAAACTTTATATATATATAATTTTAATATTAATTCTAGGTTTTATTAGAATCAAGGACTATATAAATTTTGATAAATAAAACAATATAAAGGTAGAGAAAATATTGGGCCCATGCATTATGGTATATTAAAGGACAAGTAATATGTGCTTTATTTTGTTCCTGGAGTATTTCTGTACAAAATATTGCAGCAGATACTGCTCTTGCAAGAGGATTAAATCCAGCTCTCCAGGAGCAACGTAGTAATCGCTTGGAAGCTTACTGACCAGATTGCATTTATTCTGCACTAACCAAATCAGATTTTTTTTTGGGGGGGGGGGAAGCTCCACAGTCTCTTTAATTTATGCAAATTAAGTATTTTTGCATATATTTTCATTAGTCGGCATAATTTGTCCTGCTTCTGCATGCATAGAAGAAGATTTACCCTCCTGCACTACAACTGGTGACAGGGAATCAGTGGAATCTTTATCCCCTATTACTAATTGCAGCATGCGTGTGATTTCTGTGGAAATTGTGGCTGGGGAGAGAAGGCTAGAATTTTCCTTCCTCGTGAGCTGGGGTCCTGCTAAAAACTTCACTTTAGTTTACTATTAATAATTAATTATAATTAATAATAATGGCAATTGCCTGGGTGATGCATCTAGCATCACTGTAGTTAGGCCTTCAGATTTGCCAGATGTTGAATGCAAATAATGCCTGCTTCCAAGGAACACTGGGATATGCATGCAGTCCTGCTTACTGTGCAGCATATGTGCATAATGGAAAGGTGGTAGTCCCTGATTTAAGCTCAGTGCTATCACCCTGCTGCTCCCCCACATTCCCAAGGAGAAGCTGCACTGGATTTAGCTATTGTCTTCCTCCAGATGGTACATGGTTACTGTGCAGTTTTTGGTTTTCTAAGTCTACTCTGAAAGAAGCACTGGCTGCTCTTTTTTCTCAAATACTGTTGCACTGTTCAGAAAGATCCAAGGGATAATACAGATTAGATTAGTGCCGAGCTAGTTTAGCTATATCTTGGCATTGGGGGATTGTGGGAAGGCCAGAACAAAAGTTTGGGAGTGTGGAGTCTTAACCAGATGTAGAAGAGGTTAATCCTCTTGGTCCCAAGGATGTGTAAAGGTCAAAGAAGTCACGCTTAAATGGGAGCAATGTGTTCATTTCTGCAGAGGACAAGAAGAATGTCCCAGAGGGAGAGAGCAAAGACTAGGAGGCCCCATGGCAAGGATGGGGCCAGCTTGGTTTCCTTGACAAGCAGAAAATCATTCTTGTGCAGTAAACCAGATGGATAAAACGCTTTTTCTGTTTGGACTGTCAACAGAACAGCCAAACTGGGTTTTGTACTCTTAACCCAATGAGACTTCTTAACACTTTCAGAATATGGCTATGTCTGAACTGGGTTTTAAGACCTGAAATGGGGATTGTGAGAATGAGACCAAAGAACTGAGATATGTGCACAGCCACATTTATTGCGGATACCTGGAATACTCCATGTTTGCTCCTTTTCCAGCTTCCTGAATGTGCACAGGTGACCAAATATCCCATCAGAGGGAGAACTCACGATTGTGCTTAGGAGTAGTTCCTCTTGTTTACAAAATAGCTACCTGATGGTTGGGGAGCTGCAAAGGGCCTTTGGATTGAAATATTATTCCGCTGACTAATTATTATTGTTTTTGGTAAGGTATTGAAGGGGCTGGGCTCTGCTTGAATCTAGCTTGCAAAATATTCAGGCTCAGGAAACCATTTTCATTCTGTATTCATTGACACTGAACCGATGCCGGTTGATTTGTGACTTAACTGCACTGCGTTTTGTGGACGCAGGTTCTGATCATTGGTGGCGGAGTCGCAGGCTTAGCATCTGCAGGAGCAGCTAAATCAATGGGAGCTGTGGTTCGTGGGTTTGATACCAGGTATGTGCACGCCCATCATAAATTATTGCTAGCAGCATTACTATTTCATTTGTATCCATCTCTTCCGCCAAGGAGTTTGGGCCAGCATGTTATATGTGGGGTCCCAGAGAAACACAGGAAATTCCCTTATACTGTGTCTGGGCTTTGGTTCATCTAGACCACCCCTGTGGGCCTATTTGACCCAGTAAAAAGCCTTTCCTGGGTGGAGCCTTCACTAATGCTGTCCTTTCGTTTCTCCCCAACACCCTTCCTGTTAATAGCTTATTTTTCTCTTCAAATTTATAGAGCTGCAGCATTGGAACAGTTCAAATCACTAGGTGCGGAGCCTTTGGAGGTTGACCTAAAAGAATCTGGGGAAGGGCAAGGAGGCTATGCAAAAGAGATGTCTAAAGAGTTCATTGAAGCCGAGATGAAACTCTTTGCAAAACAGTGCCAAGATGTTGACATTATCATCACGACAGCTCTCATTCCTGGTAGGTGTCCTGTGGAGCAGGCAGCCCTTTTCCTGTTGAAATGAAAAGAATGTGTGTACTTAAGCAGATTTGCAAAGATATTTGTTCTGACTTGGCGTCAAAACAGCACATGACTCGAAATTCATCACTGGCTAGTACATCATGTTTTAAAAAACTTTGATAATAGGCACGTGTGCGCACAATGATTTTTATTGGGACCACAATGCATAGAAAGGGGAGATTTAATCCTTCCCTCCCCAGCCATGATCTTGCCAAAATTGCTCCTTCATTGTGTTGGTGTTTAGCTCATGGTGAAGGTGTTAAGGTTCATTCAATACTGGGAGGTCTTTTCTGAAGGCTATTAGCAGTGCAGGAGAGTGTGACTTTCATCAGGATCATGACTGCGAGGAAAGTTTTCAACCTCTCTCTCTCTCTCTGCACACTGTGGTCCAAATGCAAGCTGTCGGTTAGTTGGCATTGTTCTTGCTTTTGCATCGTGCCATTTGCAGCCCAAGATGTTAGCCCTGCAAAAGACATGTATAAATCTGCCATTGATACTAACTTCAGCTGACCTTCCGGCTGAAAGTAGTCACCACCTCAGAGCTGAGTTTGTGCACAAGACTGCTAGGATTCCTCCCATTACATTTCTGCCCATAACACTTTACTGCTGTCTCATTTGGGATACAATTCGGAATACTCAGCACCGAGCCTCTCATGAGGTTGGCCACTCTTCAACTTCCCATGATGTTTGGGTATGGTCTTAGTGGAGAAGAGGGCTTCTTCCTATCTAGGGATGTACAGGTATCTTGCTCCCATTGAATCTGGGATAATCTGGAAGTGAACCAGATTGTTGTGTATGGAAATGCATGCATGCAACTAAAATACTATGTTTACTGAATTGCATGCAAATCAAGGAGAAAATTAAGAGAAAACATTTCTTCCTTTAAAGGAAAACGTGACCACTGGTTCTTCCTTATATGGTGTACTTGATACAGTGCTTTCCTACTTTTCCCCCAGGTAAAAGAGCTCCAATCCTCTTTCGGAAAGATATGATTGAATTGATGAAGGAAGGCTCAGTTGTTGTAGACCTAGCTGCTGAAGCTGGGGGAAACATTGAAACTACAAAGCCAGGAGAACTCTATATTCACAAGGTACTGGTTTCTTAGTAACCGTAAGATATTCTTAGTAGCCACTTTCAGCAGCAGCCTTTGTAGGTGGAGTAAGTCAGGTGGAGTAAGACCCACACATGCCAGTCTTGTCTACACTGACTGGCAGCAGCTCTCCAGGGTTTCAGATGGGACATTCCCAGCCGTACCTGGAGATGAACCCTAGGTCCTATTGTATGCAAAGCAAATGGTATACCATTGAGCTGTGACCCTTCCTATTGGTTTGGCAAAATCAACATTTATTGCCACGTGCTTAGATGCTGATGTCTAGGAATGGTTTCCTCCCCCCCCCCCCGACTTTGACTTCAGGAGTTGTGTCTCAGCTTGCTTATTCATGACGCCATGTTTTTGGGTATCTCCAGGGAATTACACACATAGGTTATACGGACCTTCCCAGCAGAATGGCCACCCAAGCCAGCACGTTGTATTCCAATAACATCACCAAGCTCCTGAAGGCCATCAGCCCGGACAAGGAGAAGTTCTTCCTTGACATAAAGGATGAATTTGACTATGGTACTCTGGACCATGTTGTAAGAGGAACAGTGGTAATGAAGGTAAGCTAATCTATGTTATTTCTTAAATTGGGAGTCGAAGCCTCAGCCTATTTTTCTTTTTTTCTTTTCTACAACCTGAATTGAAGCACCTGTATGTTTTGAATGTTTTGAAATTCCCCTGGATGATCTGTCATCAGTGTGCAAGGAAGGTAGTATTATTTGTGTTCAACTGACTTTCATTTTACAGCACTATACATGCATTACTTAATCCTGGGGGAACATCCATCAGTTTAGTCTTTTTTGGCTTCATAAGAACCAAGCCTGTTGAACGGAACTAAACAATGCATTCAGATGCATGCAATGTTATCCAGATATGATATCTGCCTATTCCTTTGTTAATTCTTGTTCGTTAAAAATGCTTGCGCATAGCTCCTTGCCAGTATAATACACACACACACACACACACACACACACACACCAATCAGCAGATAAGATTTGCTTGAGAGCCACTTTGTCAAGGCAGGAGAAGATTGTACGTCCATACCTTTGTTGACACTTCCCGAAAGAGTGCTGCAAATCCCATAGTCACAGACACCACTTGCTCCTTGTTTTCCTTTTGCCTCTGGATTTAAGAACTGGCAGGCTAAATCATGTCGGAGATTGCAAATTCTCTGATCCGTTGGATAAAACCACAACTGCTTTTTCTTAGTCCAAAAAAAAAAAAAAAAAATTCCTTCCAGTAGCACCTTAGAGACCAACTAAGTTTGTTCTTGGTATGAGCTTTCGTGTGCATGCACACTTCTTCGGATGCACTGAAACAGAAGTCACCAGACCCTTATATATACCGGTAGTGAGAGGGTGGGAGGGGTATTACTCAGAAGGGTGGTGGGAGTGGGTGATAGGCTGATAGCTGATAGCTCTCTATATTGGACAAACAGGCCAAACTCTACGCCAAAGGATAAATGGACATAAATCTGACATCAGGAATCACAAGACAGAGAAACCAGTAGGAGAACACTTCAATCTCCCAGGACACTCTATACAAGATCTCAAAGTAGCTGTCTTATTGCAAAGGAATTTCAGAAATAGACTGTAAAGAGAAGTTGCTGAATTGCAACTCATTACCAAACTTAAAACCATGGAGAGACCTGGTCTGAATAAAGACATTGGGTTCTTATCTCATTATACTTGACAAAGCTATTTTAACCTTCTCACCTCTTGCTTTTTCCTGTAAGACTAACTGCAGTCGTTAACAGTCGTCAACAGGTTCACCACAGCTATCAGCCTATCACCCACTCCCACCACCCTTCTGAGTTACCCCTCCCACCCTCTCACTATATATAAGGGTCTGGTGACTTCTGTTTCACTGTATCTGAAGAGGTGTGCATGCACACGAAAGCTCATACCAAGAACAAACTTAGTTGGTCTCTAAGATGCTACTGGAAGGAATTTTTTTATTTTTTATTTTGTTTTGACTATGGCAGACCAACACGGCTACCTACCTGTAACTGCTTTATCTTAGGATGGAAAGGTGATTTTTCCAGCACCAGGTCCTAAGAACATTCCCCAGGCAGCGCCTGTGAAGCAGAAGACTGTGGCAGAGCTGGAAGCAGAAAAAGCAGCCACTGTTACACCCTTCAGGAAAACAATGACGACTGCCTCTGCGTACACAGCAGGTGAGAAAGCAGCTGCCGTACTCTGGCCACTCTGTGGAACCTGCATCCAAAGATGTTCCAGGGCCTAGTAATGTCCAGAAGTAAAGATGGATCTTGCTGTCAAATTATAGGGAGCCAGGTAGCTAATCTTCCCTCTTCCTCTCGGTGTGGGTGCGTGCATATCAACTGTGGCTGTAGCCACCACACACACTTGTATTCCTGCAGCCCCCATCCTCAGTTGATCCATACAGCGAGCTGAGAAGGGGAGGCATTATTGGCCCCACGCCATTCAAATCATCAATTCTGTGACTTGGCGTGCATGAATGATTTACATCCCTATCGGGTAAATGGGCTCTGCTCATCCCAGCACTCTTATTTTTTTGCCACTGCCAAAATTGGTGGAGGTAGAATAACTAGCATTGTGTGTGTGTGTGTGTGTGTGCGCGCGCACACACCCACACACACACACACACCCATGTGCATACATATAGAGCTTTCCGAACCATCATGCTATTTAATCCATTCTGGGCCTTTAAGCGGAAGAAGGAGATGAAATATACATTCCAATAAAATATCAGAAGCAAGGTCTAGCTTTGCTAGTACTTCCCATGGATCATGTGCCATTTAGGTTGCCTGAAAATGCTAGAAAAATTACTTTGAGAAAAATGAATGACATAGCCATCTTTATAGGACTGGCTGTCTTAGCCACCTTGGAACCCTTTGGAGGAATGTGTGGGGTACAAATTTAATAAATGAACACAACTGTAGAAAGAAAGGGAGGCTGTATTTTGTCATTGTTTAAAACTTACCATGAAATACACCATATGTTTTCATTCATTGCAGGACTTAATGCTCTCTTGTCTTGTAGGACTCAGTACCTTGCTCGGGTTGGGCGTTGCAGCTCCAAATTCAGCTTTCACTCAGATGGTGACAACATTTGGCTTGGCCGGGATTGTTGGGTACCACACGGTGTGGGGTGTGACGCCGGCACTCCACTCGCCACTCATGTCTGTGACGAACGCCATCTCAGGTACAACAACGACCGCTTTTTTTTTTTGTTTCGACCCTGACATTTCTCTGGGGAGCGATTTGGCACATAAAAGTGTAAATGACACCAAACATACCTGTATCTGGAAATGTGTGTCCTATAGGTGCCCTCAACCGACAGCCAGAGGATGGGTTACAACTCCCTCTTTGCTGTCACATAATGTGGGTTTTAGGTATGGTTACCCCCCCCCCCAAATAGCTGCAAAGCTAACTAAAAGAGTTGTTGGGACACAAAGTATTACAGGCTATAGTCTATTTCATCACAGGTACAATTGCCTGGAAAGTTTGTATGTGTATGCACATTGGAGCCAAATTTTACCCAGTTATTAACCAAATGCAAGATAATCTAGAACACAACACAAATGGAATTATGTGCATCCTAGTTCTCTTGGAACCCAAGAATGGGTTAGTGTTTGCAATATCAGGCATATAAAATCCTGGCTTAGCCAAAAGGGTCTTGCAGAGTCCCCTTCAAAGTGCTGAACAAGAGGATCTTGTGGATCTCTTTGCAAACTGCTCTGCATCAGGTGATTGATGGGGCTGGCTTTTCAAACTTGGCCTTTGACAAGGTGGCTGAGATAGCTACCGTATTTTTCGCTCCATAACGCGCACTTTTTTCCTCCAAAAAAGGAAGGGGAAATGTCTGTGCGCGTTATGGAGCGAATGCATGGTCCCTGGAGACGAATTGCCCAGGGTCCAAAAGAAGATTGAGCTTTTTCTTTTACAAAGAGTGAAGGGTGTGTTGAAAGCCTGCCGCTTTACAGCTGATCAGCAAGAGATCGGGAAGAGAGATAAGGTCGAGAAAGAGATCGGGAAGAGAGATAAGGTCCTCCTGCAGAGGAGGCTGTTGGTTTCCCCAGTGACATGTGACTGGCTGATTAGATTATCTGTCTGGCTGATTAGATTATCTTATCTGGAAACTGTAGAAAGGGCTTTGAGCTGATCCTTTTGCAAATGGGGCTTTTCTTTGCAAAAGTGTCTTTTCTCCTTTGCTCCGTGAAGCATCTCTGCTGTCCCCCGTCGCCACCAAGGCTTGCAAAAGTCTGCTTTTACAAGCCTCGGTGGCGGGGGGGGGAGAGATGTTGCACGGAGCAGGGAAGGGGCGGCGGGTGGCAGCTGCCTGCCTCCCCTTCCCTGCTCTGTGAAGCATCTCCGCTGTCCTTCCTTCCTTCTCCCTCTTCCTTTCACTCTCTCTCACCCCTTCCTTCCTTCCTTCCTTCCTTCCTTCCTTCCTTCCTTCCTTCCTTCCTTCTCTCTCTCTCTCTCTCACTCTCACCCCTTCTGTCTTTCTTCCTTTCTTTCTTCCTTTCTGTCTTTCCTTCTTTCTTTCTTTCTTTCTTTCTTTCTTTCTTTCTTTCTTTCTTTCTTTCCTTCTTTCCTTCCTTCCTTCTCTCTCTCTCTCTCTCTCACCCCTTCCTTCCTTCTCTCTCTCTCTCTCTCTCTCTCTCTCTCACCCCTTCTGTCTTTCTTTCTTTCTTTCTCTTTCTTTCTGTCCTTCCTTCCTTCCTTCCTTCCTTCCTTCCTTCCTTCCTTCCTTCCTTCTCTCTTCCCTCCCTCCCTCCTTCTTCTCTCTTCCTCTCTCTCTCTCTCTCTCTCACACACACACACTCCTTCCTTCCTTCCTTCCTTCCTTCCTTCTTTCTCTCTCTCTCTCTCTCTCTCTCTCTCTCTCTCTCTCTCTCTCTCATCCCTTCCTTCCTTCTTCCTCTTTCTTTCAGTCTCTCTCACCCGCCAACCCCGTTCGCCAAAGCAGGCTTGTTTTTGCGATCGGGGTTGGCGGGGAAGAACCAGCAGCATCCCTCCACCGCCCCTCCCAGCCTTTTAGAGGAGGAAAACCAGAAAAAATATTTTTTTTCTTGTTTTCCGCCTCTAAAAACAAGGTGCGCACTATGGTCCGGAGCGCGCTATGGAGCGAAAATACGGTATCTGGCCAAATCCAGTTTCCTGCCCTTATCTAGATACTTACCACTGTTGTAATTTGGTAGGTAGTTTCTAACTGTATTGCTGGTGACACTGAATGTACAGTTGGCAGGGCAGTCCAATGCAGTTTTGAAAGTATTTTCTAGTTAAGATGCATTCAGACAACGTTTTATTCCATTTCCCCTGATAATTTTTCTGATCTTTCAACATAATGTAAAAGACAACTTGTGGAAATGTAGCTCTCATTTCCATATTAACTGCTTCCAGAAAAAATCCATTTGCAACCCTGCTAACCTGGAAAATAATGGGGCGAAATTTGGTGCAGTATTCTGGCAGACAGTATTCTGGCATGAGTCTGGGTGACTCATGGATGCAAAGAAGTACACATAAACACTAAAGGGTTTGTGTCTGGGTGGTGGTGAAATGTTCAATGATGTCCACTGTTGTGTCACACCAAACCCGCTGGTGTGAATGAAATTTAGTGCAATCTATCAATCAAAAACTCACAGTTCCATAAGGCAACAGTTAATGCACAGTAGAAGGAATGTTAGAAACCAGAACAAGAGCATTGTAAACAGGAACACTAACACAACAATCTCCGTTGGTGTTCGTCAGTTCTTGGATCAGAGGCATATGAGGTCCAGTGCCGAGGGCCTTCTGGCGGTTCCCTCGCTGCGTGAAGCCAAGTTACAGGGAACCAGGCAGAGGGCCTTCTCGGTAGTGGCGCCCGCCCTGTGGAACGCCCTCCCTTCAGATGTCAAAGAAAACAACAACTACCAGACCTTTAGAAGACATCTGAAGGCAGCCCTGTTTAGGGAGGCTTTTAATGTTTTATAGATTATTGTATTTTAATGCTCTGTTGAAAGCCGCCCAGAGTGGCTGGGGAAACCCAGCCAGATGGGCGGGGTATAAATAATAAATTATTATTATTATTATTATTATTATTATTATTATTATTATTATTATTATATATAACAACTGGCATCAGTTTCCCCTGTTGTACAGGAACTTAAATGCTGTTTTCCTCCCCACAGGGTTGACAGCTGTTGGTGGATTGGCACTGATGGGGGGACAATATCTCCCTGATAATGTGCCTCAAAGCCTTGCTGCTCTTGCTGCTTTTGTGTCCTCTATCAACATTGCAGGTATGGACTATCTTTTGGCTTTCTTGCTTATTGTCTTTAGGAATGTTGAACCAAAACAGTGATGTCACGAATTGCAATGGCCAAGAGGTATGGTATGCTTGTGTATCCAGATTGAGAGAAACCAGTGAAATACGTTTCTGACCGATTGCTGTGATCCTCTAGTTATTTGTTCACGAGAAACCAGAGTCTTTAAGCCTGTGCAGTGGCAACAAGATCCATCACAGGTCCTAATGTCACCAAGCTATAGAGGAAGGACCATGTAGCTCAGGGGCAGAATGTTTGCCTTACATGTTTGCCTTGCATGCACCTCTCAGGTTCAATCACTGATATCTCCAGGTAGGGCTGGGAGAGGCTTCCTGTCTGAAACTTTGGAGAGCCACTGACCATCCATGTAGACAATACTGAGCTAAATGGACCAATGGGTATAACTCGGTATAAGCAACTTCCTCAGTGAGCTGAGGCCATGATGAGGATGACTTTGCCAGTGCTGGAGAGCTTTTCCATTAACTTGGGAAGCTGCCTTAGACTGAGTCAGACCATTGGTCCATCTAGCTCAGCATTGTCTACACTGACTGGCAGCAGCTCTCCAAGGTTTCAGGTAGGAGTTTCTCTCAGCCGTACCTGGTGGGGATTGAACCTGGGACCTTCTGCATGCAAAGCAGATGCTCTGCCACTGAGCTATCGCCTTTGTATTCCAGGCCTGGCTTGATCTGCTATTTATGCACAAGCTATCAGCAGCACTGTATTTCTCCCCCGCTCCAACAGATATGCACTGAGACCCTCTTAGACCTCTGGTTTTGGTATGTGTATACCATGCCACTCACATGGACCATGCCCCAGTCAGTGATAGCTAAACATCTGTTCTGGTTCTGGTTTCAGTCAAGCGTAGGTCAGCAATAAAAAACACAGTGCCGGTGAAGTTAACTCTTCACTCAAGAGACCAAAACAGCTCAGGCTGATCCCAGCATCTCTTCCCAGTATGTCTTGCCCCAATGCAGCAGTTATGAGGACTGAAGGTCCCTGCCTTCCCACAGCTGCCTGACCCCTCCTCTCCAGGGTTTTCCCCAAGCAGACCACGTCTGCGCACAACCAATCTCTCCTCTGCCCTTTTCATTTCTCTCTGTGTTCTGGGTGAACAGGGGTTGACGGAAGCTGGTCAAGAGCAAGAAGGGAGACTTCCTGTTGGCCTCTGTCTCCTGCCCCCGAGTCTGGACTGCCCTCTGCTGCAGACTCTTTCTGCTCACTCAACCCTGTTGCCTCCTCACCTTCCGACACCTCCCCCCTCCTCCTCCCAGTCTGCCCCCTCTTTTCTCTCTCTGACCACTCATCATCATCCCACCACCAATCCCTGGGCTCTGAGCCGTCTTCCCTTGGGGGTTCCCCAGCTGGTGCCTCTCCCCACTCCTTGGCATCCAGCCAGTCTATGCCAGCACCCTAGGAGCATAGCTGTAAACCCTCCCCTTTTTTGCGGGAAACTCCCTTATTCCAATGCCGTTTCCCGCTGCTATCCCGGATTGTTGATATCCCTTAAATTTCCCAGATTTCAAAAGAAGCAGTTCCTCTCCCTCCCTGCCGGCCAGGGAGGCTCCTCAGCTGCGTTGCTTGGCTGCCAATAAGGAGTCTGAGACTGACTGGGGGCGGAGCTTGCATGCCTTATGCAGCCAGACCCTCACGCCCAACCAGACAGACAGACAGCCTGCCTGCCATCTATGCACTCACTCTTTCGCTCACCTGTTCGCGCGCAGCCTCTGGAGCGCAGGGTAGCGAGGCTACTTGGTGCCATTGCACTGCCCTCGTGGCATCCCTTATTTTCAAATCCGAAAGTTGACAGCTATGCCTAGGAGAGGCTGAGAGTCTGTTATTAAACGGAGGCTTAAACTTCAGAACAATTGCCCATTTCCCTAGCATTCAATAATACCATTATGCTGGTTTCGAAATCTAAATATTCTTTTATTTTTTTATATTGAAAGGTGGTTTCCTAGTCACGCAGAGGATGCTGGATATGTTCAAGCGCCCCACTGATCCCCCCGAATACAATTACTTGTACCTGTTGCCTACTGGCACTTTTATAGGAGGATATGCAGCAGCTCTCCATAGCGGGTATAACATTGAACAGGTAATAGGATCTCTTGGGGACCCAGGGTACCATTTTCTTTCATTACATACAGAAAATGTAAATTGGCAGTTTTCGGGGTCATATTACAGACTGCACGCACATCCCTCCCCCCCCCCAATCAACACCTAGGAACTGCAGTTTTTAAATGGTGCTGAGAATTGTATCTCTTTGAGAGGTGTAAACTACAGTTCCCAATATTATTTCTGCATGTGTGTGTTTTAAATGCATGCTGTGTGAGGCTGAATTCTATCTACCTAAGAGAGTCATTTCCCTCCCCCCCCCAATTTTTTTATTTTTTTTTGCTGCAGCTTGCCCCAATTTTTCTGTGGTGAAAACACTGCAGAACCTTTGGGGATGGCACATGATAATGCAAACAAATTGCTAATGCAGAGAAGATGAGGGTTCTTAAAGCCCCATTCTAAGTAAAGAATAGGACCCACGTATTTTGGTTTGGCTTAGTAGGCAGCCATGGCTTGCTGTCTCCACCAAGTCCTCCTAAGAGTCCTTTAGCTTGCACAGTGGAAGGGCAAAGTGGATGTTTGTCACTTGGCTTCAGAGAGAGGCAGAAGCAAGCAGGAAAAAACGTGCATTTCTTCTGCCTTCTCTGAGGCTCCCAGCCCAAAGCAAGAGGCTGACTCTGCATGTGCCGGAGGACTTCAAGGGAGATAAGATCTGTTCTTATACTTGGCACAGTGAAGAATGCCGTTCCCCAACCAAATTCATTGCAGCTCGTGCCAGAATGCCCCTGTTGTGCCAACGTATTTAGTAATCCGGCAGTTCCATATAATTGCAGTGAGTGCAATATATCATTCTTTGCAGCAAATTAGGTGCTCTGGCATGCAGCATTCCTGGTTCTGTTTGGTATACACAAACAGTCCTGGTTTACTCTCCTTTTACTCTCCTTCCCAGTATGTCTTTGCATTTGGATTTGAAGCCCGTGGATGAGGCCTATATCACCCAGGTGCTTTATATGTTTTTTTAAAAACATTATTATTGTTATTATTATTTTCACTTCTTAAGATGATCTACCTGGGTTCAGGCTTGTGCTGTGTCGGTGCTCTGGCTGGCCTCTCCACCCAAGGAACAGCTCGGCTTGGCAATGCTTTGGGTATGATAGGTGTTGCCGGGGGCATGGCAGCTACTCTCGGAGGCCTAAAACCATCCCCTGAGCTGCTGGCGCAGATGTCGGGCGCAATGGCTCTTGGTGGCACCATAGGTGAGTGCAGAGCTAAAACACCACCTGGTTTTAGGAAAAACTCTGAACACAGGACAGTGTCCTTTTTTTTGTTGCAGTTGAGCCTACTGTAGGTGATGCCATTTTTTTCCTGTCAGGTGTCTTCATGCTTTAGAGACGTGGGGAAACTTGTTTTCTTTTTAGCAGATAAAGCAAGGTGGAAAACTATTTTCAGCCCACAGTGGTGAGTGGGGGCCACGGGCAAAAGAGTGGGGGGGGGGGAAAGAGATGTAAATGTTGTGATCACACAGTAGGCAGCGGCTGCTCATTTCCGGTTGTCCAGCAGGGCCCACCAGCAGAGGATATGGGGCCTACTAGAACCCCCTCATGCTTTGAACTGTTGCTGGCCTTCATGCAGTTGTGTCCAGCACTTCCTATATCAGTGATGGCTAACCTTGACACTCCAGATGTTTTGGGACTACAACTCCCATCATCCCTGACCACTGATCCTGTTAGCTAGGGATGATGGGAGTTGTAGTTCCAAAACATCTGGGGTGTCAAGGTTAGCCATCACTGTCCTATATTATTATTTTTAGGCTTGAAATGCAAACCAGAGACTGCACGTTTGTGCTAATGCTGAAGAAGCTTTGGTACTGTAGTGCATGCTCTCTCTAGCGTAGACGTTCCTGCATTAGGGACAGCTTCCTCTTGACGCACCACTGCATCTGATGGTTTACTACTTTTGCCTTGACAGGTCTGACAATTGCCAAACGTATCCAGATTTCGGATTTACCTCAGTTAGTGGCTGCTTTCCACAGCTTGGTTGGCCTGGCTGCTGTCCTCACCTGCGTTGCTGAGTACATGATTGAGTATCCTCACTTTGATACTGATGCAGCTGCAAACCTCACCAAGATTGTGGCTTACCTTGGCACGTATATTGGAGGTGTAACCTTCAGCGGCTCTCTCGTCGCTTATGGAAAGCTCCAAGGTAAATTTGCTTCTCTTCCTTTCCCTTCCCTTCCCGTCCCTTGGCATATTCTATCCATCTTTGTACACATGATTGCATACTCTTTTTGGTATGCATGTGTGCATACCATTCCTCTTTGGTTTGGTTTTGGCTGAGGTGGTAAGCCTGTGTCCTGTCTCCATATCAGACTGCAGGTGTAGACTCAAGTTGATCGAATACATTTTCACATATAAGGGATTCACTTGCAGATAGAAAGCTAACATGTAAGGCTATGATAGAGCCCTTCTTCCTGACATCTAGGGCAGGGATGGGGAACTTGCAACCTTCCAGATGTTGTTGGACAATAACTCGCATCATTTCTGACCATTGTTCGTGCTTTCTGGAACAGATAGGAGTTGGCATCTGGCAACATCTGGGCGTGGCATAGGTTCCCCAACCCTGCTGTAGAGATTTACCAGCTGCTGAATCAGGGCCTGGGGTTGTTGCCAGTCCAGCAATTCTTGGTTGACCCACACAACAGCTTCTGATTCTTTGCTTGAGGTGCCTGAGACGCCTTTCTCATGGGAGCCTGGAATAATAAACTGCTGGGACATAACATCTGAAGTGGAAAGCTTGCTTTATACACAGAGCCTCCCTACACAATACATTTTCTCGGTGATCTGGGTTTTAAGTTTTGCAGAGAGCTTGTGTGTTTAGGGAATGCACCCTGCTTCAGACATTATGCCCCAACATTGCAATGGAGGGGGTGAGAGCAGCCTTAGATTTGGGGGGATGGGTCTAAAAAATTGGCACATTCTTGGCCGCTTCATGCAATTAACATGAGGGTTACCTGCCATGTATCTTGTTTTCTGGGAGATGTACAGTGGGCTGTGGCTATTACTTCATGTCCCGCCTATGAACTTTCCATGACACATAGCTGTCCATACTTGGAAGCAGAATGCCGTACTAGATAGACCATAGGTCTGATCAATCAAAGCAATTATTATGCTCATTGTTTGAAGTATATAATTGGAAGATGTTATGGGCTAGGTGTGGAGAACCATTGGGCCTCCAGGTGTTGCTGAACTGCAACTCCCATCATCCCTGGCCATTGGCCATGCTTGCTGGTGCTGATAGGAGTTGTAGTTCAGCAATGTTACCCACACCCGTTTCAGGTCTAGTATTTTATTGCTTCTGGAATCCTATTGAAGAAAACAGCATCTATACCAGCTTCCTGTTGATGTTGCCCATGGAAGATGGGGTTGATATTGGGCCAACAGTTGGGTAGAGCAGATGGAAATAGAAAAGGAACTTGATATTGGGTCTGTGGGCTTCTGTCTCCTACTAAAGCTGCTGATTTTCTAAAGCTGCCAGTTCTAGGAATTGAAAGATCTTCCTTCCTTCCTTATTTACTTACTGCAGGTATCCTGAATTCTGCCCCCCTCCTCTTACCAGGCCGGCACTTACTGAATGCCGGCTTACTCACTGCAAGTGTGGGAGGAATGATTCCCTATATGATTGATCCTAGTTACACAACTGGACTGACCTGTTTAGGGTCTGTGTCTGCTCTGTCTGCTGTTATGGTAAGCATGGGATTTGAAGGGGGTGATTTGGAATGGCGTGCTAGTGAAAATGCCAAACTGTAAACTCTGATGCAGAAAAATCACATTTGTTACTAGGCACGCTGAACTCCTACAAAGCTGAAGTAAGGTAGCAGTTATATAAGCCCAGCCGGTTGTATGGTTATGGAGAACCCCAGAGTTTCCAGACAGAGCGATACAAAGAAATCAGCATGGTATATTTTTATTCCACAGTTTAGCCACCTGTGCTCCTTGACCTAATTTGATGTGAAGGTGGGAGAAATGAAATAGGGAAGGAAGGGAGCGGACCCACTCTGTTTGGGCTTTGACCCCACCCACTGTGATGTGCAACCCCCAGAAGATTACCCCTGAGGGAATGCAGACCTTGACCAAAAAAAAGGCTGTCCACCCATTCCTTTGTGTGTGTGTTTTTGGAACAACATTTGTTGGCTTAAAGAGTACACAAAGTTTTTGAGTTTGGTCCATTTCTTTTTGTAAAGTCAGACTTGCTCTCTCTCTATATATAATATAATTCACATGACTAGCAAAAGTGAAGTTAATGGACAGTCAGCAAATAATAAGTAGAATTGCATAACAGTTACAAAAACAATGGTTTGGTCTTGGCATGGTGTTTCAGTGACCTTGGTGAATAATTTAAATATGCTTGAAAAGGAAAGGGCTGTGGAGATCATTCAGAATGGTTTTGAGCAGAATTGATACGCCAGTCTGCTTTTCATTTATTGGTTTCATTTCCATTGCACAGGGCGTCACTTTAACAGCAGCCATAGGCGGGGCTGACATGCCCGTCGTCATTACTGTACTGAACAGCTATTCTGGCTGGGCACTCTGTGCTGAAGGATTCCTGCTCAACAACAACTTGCTAACAATTGTGGGCGCGCTTATTGGCTCTTCTGGTGCCATCCTGTCTTATATCATGTGTGTGGTAAGGAAAACGTAGATATGTGCTTTCTCTCGTCAACACGCTGAGAAAACTGAATCATTCTTTGTGTGTGTGTGTGTGTAAAAGTTTTGTGTTGTAACTTCGGTCTTTGTGTTTTTAACTTGTTCGTTCATGTCATTTCCCACCCACCCTGGTTTCTCCCCATGGCTTTTTCTTTTGTAGCTGTTTGCCCAATTCAGAGTACTGATTCTGTCTTTTAAATCCTTAAAGCACATTGAACTGGGCTCTGAAATCAGGACTCATGAACATGGCATTTATACTGATGTGGTATGCCATACATTTGAAGCTGTTCCTTAGTTGCTAGGCATGCAGCCAGGGTGATTTCTCTCTATTTATTTTTGCTTGGCTACCTTTTCGTTACTTAAAATGTTACACATCGATGGCATTATAAATACTGTTCACAGAAACGCCAAACATATTCTTTTTCGCTTAGGGAGAGAACTAAAATGACTCTGCTTTCAACCTGCAGGTTTTTTATTTTATTTTAAGTAACATTAAAGGTATAACTTGGATGGCCACTGCGTGGCAGCAAATCTACATGAATGAATCACTAATGCATCTGGAACTTCTTGTAGACATTAAATTGTACTGGTGACTTATACTGTACAGCAAGACTGTTAGCCCTTTCTCATCCCCCTCCTGTTTTTATTTTTTTAAATTAATAGGAGGTAACTGCAGGTGAGCATTGTTTCCAGTTCATCTCCAACTTTTTCATCTTTCCTAGTCCATGATGTCATTTGTCTCCTTGTATCTTCCAAGGACCTGAACTTTGTTACCATCTGTTGCTTTTGGGAAAGACTCATGTTTGATATTGCATAACGGTGTCACCTTGAGGCTTGGACAACTCTCGGAAATAAAAACTTGGAGAAAGCCACAGAGGGAGAACTTTAAAAAATAATAAAAAAATGCTGAGGTTTTTCTCCACAAAACTGTATTCGTTGCATTTGATTTTTAAAAGACAGCTTGTTTAAAGCATTCAGGGTTTTTGTTTTTGCCTCGCCTAGGCCATGAATCGCTCTCTTGCTAACGTGATCCTTGGTGGATATGGCACTACTTCGACAGCTGGTGGGAAGCCCATGGAAATAACTGGCACGCATACAGAAGTGAATGTGGACAGTGCCATTGACATGATAAAGGAAGCCAACAACATCATCATCACTCCTGGTAAAACTGAAGCTGCTGCTCATGACTACTGCTTTTGTAGCCTGTGCCATGAGAACCAGATTCTGTGTGGTGAACAGTATCCGTAAATTAAGAACAGTTGCTCTGCTACTGTAATACAAATTGTGGAAGACAATGGCCAAGCCAATACTGTTACCAACCTAACTTCATATCCACACCTAGTGCCTAGTGCCTTATTAAAATGAAATAACTATAATAGGGACCCAGGTGGCGCTGTGGGTTAAACCGCAGAGCCTAGGGCTTGCTGATCAGAAGGTCGGCGGTTCGAATCCCCACAACGGGGTGAGCTCCCGTTGCTCGGTCCCAGCTCCTGCCCACATAGCAGTTCGAAAGCAGTCAGAGTGCAAGTAGATAAATAGGAACCGCTCTGGCGGGAAGGTAAATGGCGTTTCTGTGTGCTCTGGTTCGCCAGAAGTGGCTTTGTCATGCTGGCTACATGACCCAGAAGCTGTACGCCAGCTCTCGGCCAATAAAGCGAGATGAGCGCCGCAACCCCAGAGTCGGACACGACTGGACCTAATGGTCAGGGGTCCCTTTACCTTTAACTATAATAACAACAACAACAACAACAACAACATTTATTATTTATACCCTGCCCATCTGACTGGGTTTCCCCAGCTACTTTGGGCGGCTTCCAACAGAATATTAAAAACATGATAAAACACCAATCCATTAAAACTTCCCTAAACAGGGCTGCCTTCAGATGTCTTCTAAGTGTCAGGTTGTTGCATTTCCATGAATAAATAATCTTAAGTGTTCGGCTTCTCTCCCTGTCATTCCTTGTATTACTTGCCGCATTCAGGTAATACCCACACCATACATTTCAAGCACATGGCTTCCCTCAAAGAACCCAGGGAACTGTAGTTTGTCAAAAGTGATGGGGATTTTAGCCTGGGGGTGGTGGTTATAAATTATATTTCCCAGTTAGCAGGTGTATCCACTGTTATTGGGGCCGATCATTTCATTATTGCTTGTACCAAAACAAAAACCCTAACCATCACATAATAGAAGTTTCTCTGGTTGAAGATTGGATACATGGGAAAGTAAACACAGCCAGCATGATTAATTTAGTTTGTATGTTTCTCTCCCTGCCCATCAGTTAACCCGTCAAACATGCAAGGCATTGGTAAAGCACATCACAGCATCTGGGCTTTTCTGCTTCTCTACAGGTTATGGTCTTTGTGCAGCAAAGGCTCAATATCCAATTGCTGACTTAGTGAAAATGCTGAAGGAACAAGGCAAGCATGTCAGGTGAGTATGTTTTGGCTGGGAAGGGAAATAATGCACAGAGCATCAGGTGGTTTTATTGTTTTGAAAACCACAAAGAGGTTTTGATGATTAAGCAGCCTCGTTGAGACGATTGTATTTCCAGCTGGAGAACCCTTGCCATTCTGCGTGCAGTTCCTTCACTTCTTCTTCACACAAGCCAGGAAACGAGGCAATATTCAGTTAACCATAGTTTCCTGTTAATATCGGAACCAGGGAACTGTGGTCAGTGGCTTCCTGACAAGTGAAGGCATGAAGCCGAATTTACACCATGGTTTCATACTCTACCCTGTTTGGGAACTGTTTATAGTTTGTTGAAGACTCCCTGGCTTGTTTCCCATTCATGCAGAGTAGCATCAAAGCAGCTGCACGTCGGGCCATGAGACTTGTTCATATTTTGGCTTATTAAGCCAAGATGTAACCATCCAAATGTAGCTACTGTTTTATGGGAACATCTCTGTCCTTCAGTATCTTATCTGTACACAAACAAACACATACACACGAGCTTTTTTAGTGGTAGCATCTGCTTTGAGGTTTTGTTTTGTTGTTTACAAGCAAGTGGCATGTAAATTTTATGAAAAAAATATATCCTAGAACCCACTCTTTCGAAGTAAGTCAAGAGTTTAAAGAAATTCAGTTAAGGCTACTCTCTTCTACCCAATGTTTGTTTGTTTATAATATAAACATCCTATGTTGTAAACTGGGGTTTTAAGCCCAATTTGAGGTGCTGATATTCACCTGTAGAACCAGTGCATTTCCCCCCTGGGGGTACTCAGGGGTACACAGTACCGGCGCCCCCCCAGAAGAAAAGCACTGGTTAAAAGTGTGGCACTTAACTGTAGCAACTTCATGGTGAGTACCAGCACATTTATTTTCTAGAAGGAAAGCACTGTGTAGAACCAGAAACAACTTGGGACCAAGTTATCTGCTTCACCATTCAGCCTTGCAGCTCCTTGTATGCCTAGTGCGATCAAATATATAGGCGATCAAATATATAGGCAGATGTGAGAGGAACCTTCTGTTGGTGGCTCCACAACTATGGAACTTTCTCTGGGGTAGGGTGCAAATTGCTTTTTCTCTGCTGGCCTTTCTCATCTATGCTAGATGGTTTTCTCACAAATGATTATGTGGCCCTAGAGAGTTTTAAATTGGCATATTTGAAGTCTAAGGCTTTGCTGGCTTGATCTTGCTTTGATTAGGTCTTCTATTATTAAAGCTGGCTCTGTGGTTCTTAATTTCTGGAACAACACCATGGTTTTTGTAATCCTCTGCTTGTTTGTGGTGTGTGGACGCTGCCTTCCATAGATAACCATTTGGAATGGGGGGCATGATGGCATCATTTGGGTGAATGTGGGTTGATGCTTAAAATGCCAGAACTGCTTGTGCTGCCCATTGAATTCCTTTGAAACGTGGAGCTGTTGTTGGATCTTCCAACAATTAATACAAAATGGGTTTTGCCACTTCCAGAGAAGTGTGAATGTTGCCATCATTTAGGGATAATTCTGACATTTCAGGTGTAGCATGACCATGCTTGCTACTGTATTCTAAGCCACAATCACTTCTTTATAACACCAGGAGTGTGGCCCACCAACTTTTAACAAAACAAAGTTCTCTCTATCTATCTCCCCCCTCTCTCCTCCACCCACCTTTTTCTTTCCCTTTGGCTCCCATGTGAGCTAGTGTTTAAGTCCCCCGCACCCCATTTTCTTTCTTTTTTTAAACTCAATGACACAAAGCACTAAAGACTTTCCTTTCTGCGCCAGTTCTGTACAGAATAAATGTGAATGGAGTAGCTGCTAGAGCCCATTTTGGCAAGCGTTTGCCACAGCAGTTACCTGGAGGGATTTAATGAAAGAAGTCTGTATTTACTGTTTGCGGCATGTTGGGTCTTTCATCACGTTCTGGTGCACCCATGGCGTTCATTGAGTGCAGCTGCTTGCCCCGTGCTTCCTGCCGGCCCCACAGAGCCTCAGGACACCGCCGCGTCCCAGATGCGGTGGCATTGCCTGCACATCTGTGACAAATAAATGCCAGCACAGTCATGCAATGGTCATCAATGTATAATACCTGTGCTGCGCCAAGAAAAAATTGCATCTGTCATCCCGATGGCACGCCTGATGTCTGTGATTCAGAGACGCTGTGATTTTGGTGAGCCTTGCGCATAGCCATAACATGTTCCAGAAGAAGGAAAAAACCCTCAGAGATTGTGTAACATGTAATGTTAATACTTCTGCTGGAGACTTGCGACCCAGAAGCGCAGGAGAGATTTTGGGAGGGAAATGCGCCTGCCTGAGTTGTTGAAACAGCGTTTCCTAACGTCACCATTTGACATAAGGTTTTCCTTTGCAGCAGGGTTGCATCTTTAACGTATTACTAAAACCAGGCAAAAAAATTGTGCCTGTAACATAAGTTCCTGCTGTTTTCTCCCTGTCTGTATCTTACTGCGTAATACAGTAAGTATCTTGATGATGGATGTGCTATGTTTCTCAAGGAAACATTTTCAAAGACATTTCCCCCCCTTGGGTTGATTTTTGCCGGAAGCCTAATGGCTAAATAACTTGCAGGCAAATACAGGAGCAGGCTCTTTAGACAAGCACTGGGTTCAAAGTGAGGTGGTAGCAAACCTGTGCCTGCACTGTTCTTTTATTTTGAGATGGTTGTTGCACTAGATGCTGGTATTAATTGAACGATGAAAACAGCAGCAAGCAGCGACCATCCACCAAGTGTGAGTTTGACTTAGGTTGTGATCTTAAGAGCACAGTTGCTTGCAATCAAGTCCCATTGAAGTCACAGAAGTTTTTAACAAAACAAAAGTGGAATTGGAATTGAAGCATCAGAAAATTACCCTTTAGTTGGGGAGGCATCATTTCCAACCTCGCTTTCCTGAAAGGGAAGCAAATGGTATGTGACAAATTGAGAGCAGGCATACTGACTCCCAGCATCATTAGTCAAGGCAGCAACAAACAAACACCCACTACTGCCATCGCTACCCATGGGCTAGGGACAAGAATCACACTGAACAAGGATGGGAAGGGGGTCATAGCATGTCTCCAGCAACAGAAAAGGGGGTTTTCAGGTCTATTTGTGAGTTCTTTTAGGTGAACTGTTGAAGGCATTATACTGTGAATCCCAAGTAGGGAGAGCACTGCTGTGGTCATGTCCCATTTGTAGGCTTCACACAGGCAACTGCTTGGCCACAGTGAGAACGTGATGCTGGACTACCGGTAGATTAGCTTTTGACCCAATTCAGCAGGACTCTTCCGATATATTTTGGCTACTGGGGTTAAAAAGTTGTCAAACTAGATTGGCTTTTTGTTCATTCCCAGGGCCCATGCCGTTTTTCAAAATCAGATTCTGGATCTGATCTCAGGCTCTTATTGAGCCCTTGGTAAGGTAAAGGGACCCCTGACCATTAGGTCCAGTTGTGACCGACTCTGAGGTTGCGGTGCTCATCTCACTCTATAGGCCAAGGGAGCCGGCATACAGCTTCCAGGTCATGTGGCCAGCATGACTAAGCCGCTTCTGGCGAACCAGAGCAGCGCATGGAAACGCCGTTTACCTTCCCGCCAGAGCGGTACCTATTTATCTACTTGCACTTTGATGTGCTTTCGAACTGCTAGGTTGGCAGGAGCTGGGACCGAACAACGGGAGCTCACCCTGTCACGGGGATTCGAACCGGCGACCTTCTGATCGGCAAGCCCAATATTTCATGCAATTCCCAGTTCTATAAGGCAGGTCACTGTCTCCATTTTTGCAGAATGGGAATTCCGGTGTGAGCAACACCATCATTCATCCGTTCCACTGCATGCATGGGAGTTGGGATTTGAACCCAAGTCACTATAGAACCATGCTGACTTTTGTTGGCTCTGCACCATTAATATATTAGGGCCCTGAAGGCTCCTTTTTTAGTTTATGGTACCCTTTAGGATTCTTTTAAATAGTCTGTGTAAACTATTTTCACTCCATTTAATGTTCTTCACAATATGTTATATGTCTTGTTTGAAACACTGAAATGTTTCAGTAATTCAGCCTACTAAATGCCACTTCTAAAATTTAGAATTCATGTAACGCTGAGAACAGGTGAACAAGTATTATCACAAACAGTATCCCGCCCCCCAGTACTTTAAACTGTTGAATGTAAATATGCCCCACTGAAGGCATAAGATAAACACCACAAACCTTGTAAGTCAAAGGTTTAGTGTCTCGCAGCTCCAGAACACAGGTTAATTAACAACTGTTTGTACCACTCCACCATAGCCAAGCCCTGTACCCTAAAATACACATGACTATTTGGACATTGCAATGCAGTTCTACTCCAGGGGTATCAGAAGCATCCAGAAAGAGCTGTAAATCCTCTCACAGTTCTCCTTTTCCTGTGTCTACACGTTGCATACAAGGAGTTGCAAAACTCTGTTGTTCAGTTAGTTATTTATAGGAAACTTCTCCCTGACTTTTCTGCTATACACAGCACCCAAGGTGGCTTGGCAGTTAGGTCTAACAGCTGTGATAAGGACTGTGCTTTGTTTTTTAATTTATTATTAAACTGGGAATCCAGCCTTTCTTCCAGTGAATTCCTGGTGGTCCTTCTGCTCAGGAAGTGTCTGGACCACAGACTGGACTTGCTTAACTTCTGGAAAGTTGCTGTACCATGCAGCCTCCGGACATGCCCTGCTTCCATCTTGGCCCATAAGTAGATGCACCAAAGATCTCTACTTACAAGTTTCGTTCCAGCACTCCTCACACTCCCCAAACTGTGTTTTTGCTGCGTTAGTTTGTGCTTTTAATGCATAGTATGGATGTGTCCAAAGACTCTGGCTCTAGCCTCACAAGGACAACTTCCTCAAAAAGTGGGGCCATTTCCAGCCTTTCTCTAAAATGTGCTTAAACTTAACTGCAGTTCAAACTCTTACTTTGCTTAGCTTACCATTGGATGGGGCTCCAGTGCTGGCTACGAATTTGGCAGATGCACAGGACGTTCTTTAGGGGTGTTATTTATTTATTTATTTTTGCAACTCAGCAGTGGAGAAGCCCCACTGGTGTGCGCGAGGCTGCCCAACTGGAATACAGCCAGAGGTCCTTATTGTAAAAAGCTGGAAAGAATAGGCTTTCACTGCACTGACACAATGGAAGTTCATGCGTCCAACCCGTCACAGAATTTGTCTGCTGTAATTTAATTAATAATCCTATGTGCAAATAGCGATTCTTGTAGCTTCTGCCAAAATTTCTGAGACATAAGTGATCCTAGTAAGCTACATCTGCTCGACGCCTATCTCTGCTTGCTCAATAGCATTTCTGAGCACTGCTAAGAGTTATAAATTTGCTGTGTAACATGCTCTGCTAGCCACTCTGCCTCTGATTATCCCGGTGCGTGCAATCTCTCTCTGTTCCCAGTATCCACTTGGTTGGCAGTTTTCCTAGAAACACACTCTCTGTTTTCGTCAGAAATATGATATGAATGAGAGAACATACGAACATCCTTAGGAGTGTTGTGGTTGCTTTGGAATACATGAGAATCGGAGTTTAGAGAGGACAGATCCCAGAGACAGGAACCTGTAAAGGGAAATGAGAGATTAAAAGTTTTGTAACCTGCAATGCGTTCAACCCAGGCTTCTCTGCTTGTGGTGAGGCATAAGGGGTGTTTGTACCTTGCATTCACTTAGTGTGCCATCTGTACAAAAATAGTTGAGCTCTACACCCACAGTTTTTCACATGTAGTTTCAGGGGTTCTAGTTACAGGTAGGTAGCCGTGTTGGTCTGCCATAGTCGAAACTAAATAAAAAAATTCATTCTAGTAGCACCTTAGAGACCAACAATAACAAACTTAGTTGGTCTCTAAGGTGCTACTAGAATGATTTTTTTTATTTCGTTTCAGGGGTATTGTATATTCACATGTAATGCTCAATGAGTGTTCACTCTGTGTACACAATGGCTGAGCTGTTTAAACCAACAAGCACATGCTGTTTTGCACAAACACTGAGAATAATACAATTTTAGGGTTGGAAGGGACCTCAAGGGCCATCCAGTCCAACCCCCTGCAATGCAGGAACCACAGCTAAAGCATCCCTGACAGATGGGTCACCCAACCTCTGTTTAAAAACCTCCAATGAAGGAGAGTCCACCACCTCCCGAGGGAGTCTGTTCCACGGTCAAACAGCTCTTACTGTCAGAAAGTTCTTCCTAATGTTTAGTCGGAATCTACTTTCCTGTAATTTGAATCTGTTGGTTTGGGTTCTACCCCTTGGAACAATACAACAACGCAAGTTGATTTCCACTGCTGGTTCTTAACCAAGGAAGACATTGCCAGCAAGACCTCAAATTTAAATTGCTACTGTTCATGACACACCAGACGAGAGAAAGACAAAATAGGATGTATGTTAGGGATGATTAGGAAAGTGACAGAAAATGTAACTCCAAATAATATAACGGTGCAACCACACTTGGAATAATAGGTAGAGTTCTGGTCACTCAAAAATGAAATCAGTCCTGAGTGCTCACTGGAAGGACAGATCCTGAAGCTGAGGCTCCAATACTTTGGCCACCTCATGAGAAGAGAAGACTCCCTGGAAAAGACCCTGATGTTGGGAAAGATGGAGGGCACAAGGAGAAGGGGACGACAGAGGACAAGATGGTTGGACAGTGTTCTCGAAGCTACCAACTTGAGCCTGACCAAACTGCGGGAGGCAGTGGAAGACAGGAGACATGCTATTAGACAGGAGTGCCTGAAGTGCTCTGGTCCATGGGGTCACAAAGAGTCGGACACAACTAAATGACTAAACAACAACAACAAACAATTGTTCCTCCCAAACCTTGAGGGAGGGAGAAGAGAGATGAGTAAGAACATGCAACCAAAAGATGCATTGTAATAAAAACTGCTTAGATATAACATATATTGGAAACACCAGGGGAACTGCATCCCTTGCCTGAATTCTAACACAGACATCCACATTGGAGATCTTCTAAAAATCATTGCGCTTCAGCAGGGGTTTTTTTTTGGGAAAGAGGAGAACTGTTTCACATGGCTTGAATTACTTAGTGGCTGACTGGCTGAACCTTTAAGCTTCTTAGTATTTTGTCCTATTTGTTTTGCTGTTGTATATCTGATTCTACATCTGGTCTTTGCTAGAAGGACTGCAGTTATTTTCCCTCTAAAGTATCCTTGGGGCTGTGTGCAGTTTGCAAACATGCTTTGTGAGAAAAAAAGCCTGCTGTTTCTATCAGCCTTCCCTACCCCTTCCGTCCCCCAAGTTTCTAGCCCCTATGGTTTTTAAAAATAGGGCTGGAAACTGATTGCTGCTTCCAAGTTAGTTTAAAATTGCAGAAACATTTCCATCAGATGCTCAGTTAAGGGGAAGTATATGTACATACATGTATAAAAGGAAAAAAAGAATGCTACAAATCCAGAAGCAGCTCGATGAAATGTACACTATCCTGGAAGTACTGTAGACATGTGACTACATCCTTCCTGTGTTGATAATTTTAGGGCCAAATGAGACATGTCACAGGACATCTGAGAACAAGGTCTAATTTGATTTTTCTTTAGCTCAAGGCAATGAAGCACTGCAGATACTGGTTTTAGTTGCAAAATAGCATAGGGCAAAGGAATGTCTCATTTAGTGTTTCCCTGTAGTTGCTTGTGATTTTTCTCTATTTTTATCCCTTGAAGAGATCCTGTTCATGAATCTCCTATATAACATGCCTTGTTTAGTCCTTAGATGCTCAAGTGACTTGGGTGATGAGCAATCATAACACGGCAAGTCAACTAGCTTTGGTTAGTGCTAACCCCAGCAGCACCTTAACGCTGCAGAATGATTCTTTCTAGAAATGTGAAGCAGGGCAGTGGGAGATACATGAGCCCTCAATAGCCGTCCGTCAGATAATATATGCTTACACCAGGCCTTCCCTATCACCGCCATCTTTTCCAGGACCACCACCAAAACTTGTGCTTAAACGCAACTCACCCAGTTCTCTCAACAACCAAAATCAAACATTGGAAGCAGGTTGTCACAGATAATTAGGTGATCTGGTCATGGGAAGAGTGGGATATCAAAGTTCTCCTTAAAGAAAAAAGAAAATCTTGATTACATCTCTGCTGCTGTGGCCTAATTTGATTGTACTCACATAAGATTGGTGTCCTTTGTTTTGTTTTCAACATTTATACAGTGGTACCTCGGGTTGAGAACTTAATTCGTTCTGGAGGTCCGTTCTTAACCTGAAACTGTTCTTAACCTGATGTACCACTTTAGCTAATGGGGCCTCCCGCTGCTGCCGCACCTCCGCTGCGCAATTTCTGTTCTCATACTGAAGCAAAGTTCTTAACCCGAGGTACTATTTCTGGGTTAGCGGAGTCTGTAACCTGAAGCGTCTGTAACCTGAGGTACCACTGTATTGCATTTCTGTAGAAAGCTTGATGAAAATATTTGGCCGGTGTGCTAAAATGGTGGAGAAATGTTCATATTAAGGATTAGGTATGATAATGAAACACTGAGCATCATAATTGCCATTGTATTAGTTTTATGTTGAACCCTCGTTTAGACAGAGCAAAACAAATCTGGTGTGTCTTGTGTTGACAAATTTCCTATACAGTGGTACAAATTGTATGAGGTGGGGAGAAGCTTTCCTCACTCCTGCTCCAGAGCTCCTGCATGTTTTGATTGATTCTCTTCTTATATTTTCTAGTGGTAGACTCGTAATCTGGTGAACCGGGTTCGATTCTCCGCTCCTCCACATGCAGCTGCTGGGTGACCTTGGGCTAGTCACACTTCTCTGAAGTCTCTCAGCCCCACTCACCTCACAGAGTGTTTGTTGTGGGGGAGGAAGGGAAAGGAGAATGTTAACCGCTTTGAGACTCCTTAGGGTAGTGGTAAAGCAGGATATCAAATCCAACCTCCTCCTCCTCCTCCTCCTCTTCTCCTCCTTCTCTTTCTCCTTCTTCTTCTTCTTCTTCTTCTTCTTCTTCTTCTTCTTCTTCTTCTTCTTCTTCTTTTTCTTCTCAGATAAGGCCAGGATGTTCCAGGAATACAAAGCAAAGCTTTTGAAAAACATGTTTTTAATTCCCAAGTGGAGTTAATTAAGCAGGTGGTCTTGCCCACCTCTTCTTCTTGCCACAGGTTTAATCTCTTCAATAATTTCATGGCAACCATCACCCCCATTAACTTGATAAATTCAGCAGTTCAGTCCTTGTGTGTTTGAGACTTGATCCAGAAACAGCTAAATCTTCACTATTTGGGCCAGAATCTGAGCTCTAAAGAAAATCTCTATGTCATGTTGAATTGTTGTAGACAGAGGTTTTTCACACAAGGACTTTTTACCCTTGAGGTGTTTGCGAAAGGCTTTTCAAGTTCAGCTAAATTTTAAGCCCATCGGTGGCTCCCAGCTCTTAGTTCTTTGGTAGAGTCCCAGGGCCAGCTTTGTGACATGGTTTGGGTTTTTATTTTTTTCCAAAGGCAAAAATCCCCATCTTTGCTTTGAACTGGTTTTATACATGAGGAATTTGGAGTGTTGAATTGGCTTGTGGCTTCTGTTGTAATGTATGCAAATAAAATTAAAAGACCTAGCATTTTGAACTCAAATCTAAACTCGTTCAGGCAACAGCTTCGCATTGACACTGTTAGTAGTAACCTGCATGTTTAAAGCAACCACTTTAAAAGCATACAAGAAGAATCATAGAATTGTAGAGTTGGAAGGGACTTTGAGGGTCAGCTAGCCCCACCCCTTGCAATGCAGGAATCTTTAGCCCAACATGGGGCTTGAACCCACGACCCTGAGATGAAGAGTCTCATGCTTTATCCTGTTTCCCACAGCGGCCAGCCAAAGGTGTATGGGAAACCTATGGGCAGAATATGAGGGTAATGTTCAGCCCTTTCCTGTTGGTGTCTCCTAGCTACTGGCATTCAGTGGCATGCTGCCTGCCTCTGCTTCTGGAGCCATCATGAATAGTAGCCATTTATAGCCTTATTCAATGAAATTCAATAAAATTGTCTGATCCCCTTAAATCTGTCCACATAATGCATGTTGACCCACCACAACATCTTGTTGCAAATTCATAGTTTCAACTATGTACTGTGTGAAGAATTACTTCCTTTTGTCTTTCTCAAATCTTTCACCATTCTGCTTCATTGGAGGACATCAGGTTCTAGGATTTTACATATAAGAGAGGGGAGGAAAAAACCTTCACCCTATCTCCCTTTTCCATTTCATTTACAATTTCATATACTTCCATGTCTCCCTTACTCACCTTTTTTCCTAAACTAAATGAATGCTTTAATGCTTTGTCATTAGGAAACCGCGCCAATCCCTTTTTTGTTGGTTTTTGCAAACCTTTCCCAGCTCTACAATATCCTTTCTGAGTGACCAGTTACATTTTCTGTCACTTTCCTAATCACCCCTAACATACAGGATAAGGCTATAGGCATTTTCCAGTGCCAGAGGTAGCAGGCCTCTGAATACCAGGTTGGAAGAATGCTGATCTGCTTCCAGGATTGGATGAGCTTGTGGTCTGACCCATCAGGGTTCCTGTGTTCTTAACTTAGCCTCTCAGCCTTGGGTTTCCATCTTTTAACATGTGGGGTTGTACTCAAATAATTCACTGTGATAATTAATAAGAGAAGAGTTGGGGAAGAGTTCAGTGGTAGAGCATCTGCTTTGCATGCAGAACCCAGGATTCAATCCTCAGCATCTCCAGGTAGGGTGGAGAGAGAGACCCCTGTCTGAGAAACCTGGAGAGTCTCTGCTACTCAGTGTAGACCAGGGTTTCCCAAACCTGGGTTTCTAGTTGTTTTTTTGACTACAACTCCCATCATCCCTAACTAGCAGGACCAGTGGTCAGGATGATGGGAATTGTAGTCCAAAACAGCTGGAGACCCAAGTTTGGGAAATCCTGCTGCAGACAATACTGAGCTACATGGACCCAATGTTCTAAAGCTTCTTCCTATTTTCTTTTTATTTATTTTTTTATGTACCACATACATGATTTCATTGCCTCTTTCTCCCACTACCCTCAGGTTTGGTATTCATCCCGTCGCCGGACGCATGCCTGGGCAACTGAATGTGCTACTCGCAGAAGCCGGTGTGCCATACGACATTGTCCTAGAAATGGATGAGATCAATGAAGACTTCCCAGGTGAGAGAGCCACTCTGTAGTCCGTTTTTGCTTTCATCTGTTTTTGTTTCCAAGAAAGCTAGCTCTCAATGCTTTACTTTGATTACAATATGAAAATTTGCAATCTAAATTATGCCAGATTCTTATCTGGCTCACTCTGTTAAAAGTCATTGTTATCAGTTCCCTTAGTAAATGCATGCATTGGAAATTAATATTTCCATGCTGTTCCTTATCATTTTAATCTTATTTTTTAAGCTTTCAGGAAAAGCAATTTAATACTCTCCAATAATTAGTTTGGGGAAGTCCACCTGTACTGGTTTTATATCTCCGTGTGGAAATAAAAGTTTCTGCATCTTCATGCTACTATGATACAAGCTGCTAACTGTTGGGATATTGAGTTCTGTTCATAATTTTGTGTTTGTATGTGGTCTCCCCCCCCCCCTTTATTCTTACTGCAGAAACTGATCTAGTCCTTGTCATTGGAGCTAATGACACAGTTAATTCAGCTGCCCAGGAAGATCCAAACTCCATCATTGCTGGAATGCCTGTTCTAGAAGTTTGGAAAGCAAAACAGGTAGGCTCCAAAACATTGTGGCAGAAATTCCATGTTTCCTCAAACTCTTTAAAGCTGTCATCTTATTTAGAAACATAATACTAATTTTGCCCCAAGCTACTACAAATTTTCTGCCTACTTTCTCCTGAACTATTTTCCAATATGGACAGGCTAGAAGGCACTGTTGAGAGGGGCAGGGAAAACTTGAAACCTTTTACCTGGAAGAGTGTCTTCCAAATTATTCTGGCCATTGGGAACTACATAGTGGAATATTGTTGCTTTCTCCCAGTGCAGGGAGCTATCAGTGCCTTGATGATATAGACTGCTGTTACTCTAGTCCCCCAAGTCCTCTCGGACCTATTTGCCAAAGGTTTGCCACACCCGTATTGAATAAACAAATTATAATAAACAAAAAGTGTTGCAGTTATCCCTTTTTAATGTATTTTTAATTTTAATGTATTTTTAATCTTTGTTGGAAGCCACCCAGAGTGGCTGGGGAAACCCAGCCAGATGGGCGGGGTACAAATAAATTATTATTATTGTCAGGGCCTCCCCCCTCGCCGGTCGTTCAATAAGGAGTCTGAGTCATTTGCCTTTGAAGCTTTTATCTGTGCTCATTATATTACAGTGCAGAGCTAAGTCATAAACATGTCTACTCAATCACTAGCAGAATCCGGAAGTGCTGAGCGACGATTTCCCCGCCCCAGAGCCACCTCGGAAAGCGAAAGCGTCTCTTCCTTCTCCTCAGTCTCTCCCCCGGACGCACTCCCTGGGAGTTGCCAGGTCTCTCCCTGCTTAGCTCGAGCCCTGGCAACGCCTTCCCTTCTGAACAGCTGCTGCTCCCACTTCCAGATGAGTCCGTCGTTAGAATGGGCAGCTGTTCTCTGTAAACACTCAGAGCCGGACTGGATGGGGGAGGCATATCCCTGACAATTATTATTATTATTAATTTATTTTATTATAACAGAATATGGTCGACTTTTCTAAAATGGGTTGGGGAAACCTTTAGCCCCAACCTGACAACAGAACAGTTACTGTGTATTGAAATAATTTTTTCCCCATGGAGTTGCTCTACATCAGTGGTGGCTAACCTTGGCACTCCAGATGTTTTGGAACTACAACTCCCATCATCCCTAACAGGACCAGTGGTCAGGGATGATGGGAGTTGTAGTCCCAAAACATCTGGAGTGCCAAGGTTGCCTATGCCTGCTCTACATAAACAACCACCTTCTTTTGTGTTGTTGCTGATTATGAATACTTGTGCCATATCTAATACAAGTTCCTCGTTTCAGGTCATTGTTATGAAGAGATCTCTAGGTGTTGGCTATGCAGCTGTGGACAATCCAATCTTTTACAAGCCTAACACCGCTATGCTGCTTGGGGATGCTAAGAAGACGTGCGATGCCCTGCAGGCCAAAGTGAGGGAGTCCTACCAGAAATAAACACCTCTTGTTGAAAAAGCTATCCTTTGGCCAGTATGAACAAAAAAATTCTCAAATGTGTTATCTACGTCAAATGTCGTGGGTTGTTCTTGGAACAGAGGTTCAGGGAAAAAAAGTGTTAAGGGTGAAAATTTAACTAACAGTATATAAAGGGGAGGGGGGGAACCCAAAGTGAGCTCTCTTGTGGGGCTGGAACACAGATTTTTAGAATTCTTGAATGCAGTGCATTTCAGAGGGAACACAACAACACTCAGGAATTTAGGGGGTAAATCTGTCCATCTAGTGTGACATGAGATATAAGGGAAGCATTTATACATGAAGGGCAGCTGCTGCCATTTTTAAATTGGGTCATTTGGCTTCAGTTCTTGTTTATTGGTTCCAAGTGAACACAGAATTCAGCTGATTGGCTATTTTCCAGATCTCAGGCCCCCTTAGCTGGATATCTTAGATTTTGGCTGGCTTCTTACTTGTGACCTTCTAAAATCTATTTTGTGCTACTTTTGAAATGCATTTTGATACATTCACAACCGAAGTGTTTGAGATGCTGGAAATGGGCAGTTTCTTGTCCAACATATTTCAGATGCTGGGGTATGTGTGGGGGGGGTGGATGGTTACAATTCTAGACCACCTGGAATACATTTTAATTAAAATAAAAATCATGTGGGCAGCATAGAAACCCAATAAGCTTCAGGGAGGAAAAAAAGATTCTGATTACTGGTCTTCCTTTTTAATTTAATTAAGATTACTATTGAAACTACAATTCAGTGGTATTGGGGGTTATTTGACTTCCAGTGCAGCCTTGATTTTATTTAGTGCACTTGAGTGGAACTCAATGTTTGACTAATAAAATGAATTTGTCATGTTTGCATAATGATGTAGCAACCGTCCGTGGTGACAGAGACAAAACAAATAGCTGTAATTGTGTTAGAAAGCCTTAACATCTGGGCAAGACAGACTACTATGAAGTGAGTTAAACTTAGCCCAACTTGACTGTTTATAAATCCTGATTTTTAACATTGTGCTTATGGTGACCTTCTAATTTAATAGCAGATGAAAATTATGTCCGTTTAGCTACCTCCTTTTCTTGGTTAGTTTTTTTTTTTTTAATGGTGAGATTCCCCTAATTTAAAGAGCAGTAGATACAGAGGACTGGATCCAGCTAGGATCTTCCAGGCCCAGTAAACCAATAGAAGAGATCCTTTCTCTCAGCTCCCATTCATTTCAGTGGGGCGTTTCTTTTTCTTTTTTAAAAAAGCACTTGAATGGATTGTGCAGCATGGTGTTGTTTTTTTAAAAAACCAATTGTCACCTTTCCTTACTCAGTGTCATTCTGATGCATAAGAATATTTGAGCCTCAGCATTCCAATGCTAAGTTTGGGCAGCTATGTTTTAGCAGGACCTGTTTGGGACCTTGATTGTGTTGCAGTTGTGCCATACATTTCTAAAGATACAAACCTGTACACAATCAGAGCCTCGCCCCCTACAATAATGCAAATGGCAAAAAGATCCAGAACTTTGTAAAACCATATAAAGTAAAACAACAACAACAATTGCGGGGATTCGAACCACCGACCTTCTGATCAGCAAGCCCAAGAGGTTCAGTGGCTTAGACCAGGCATAGGCAAACTCGGCCCTCCAGATGTTTTGGGACTACAACTCCCATCATCCCAAGCTAACAGGGCCAGTGGTCAGCTATGATGAGAATTGTAGTCTCAAAACATCTGGAGGGCCGAGTTTGCCTATGCCTGGTTTAGACCACAGCACCACCCGCGTCCCATGTAAAACCATATATTCTCATTGGTGCATGCAAACAATAAATAACCGTACCAGTTACTACAGAATACCAGTAAGACTCCATTCCAGCTGGTTTCAGGCTATGCACACGTTAGTGGCTTCAAATACAGCAAGGTTGTTTTCCATTGCTATGGCACACTAGCACTTTCTGTACACGCCAGAGAGGGGGTGTCTTCATCCAATGCACATTGCCCGATTCATTCCCCTGTGCCTGCAACCCTCAGACTCCCATTTAGGGAAGCTGCCACCTGCACTTCTGCAATGGCATCTTAACCGCAGCTTGCGTTTTCAAATCGGATGGCATCTGGTTTGAGGGAAGCACATAAAATAGGAGCATTTATCAAGAAACTACAAGATACACATAGATTGTGGTTAACACCATGTGCCCTCGGCTTTCAATGCCAGCAGTGGGAACGCACTGGAGCCGGCGTAAATACGGTAATGTCTACACAGCTGCAATCTTCTATCAAGTTTGCATAACAAAGCAGTTATTTGGTATCGTTATTTATTGTATGCTGCGTTGCAGCTATAAGGATTTAATGTGCATTTTTATAAGGTTCTGTGTCTTGCTATTTGTCTTATTGCCCTCCATTTCTGTACAACCTACACATTAACATAGTCAAAAAGAGAAGCATCATCCAAGTTAGTTTTGCAGTGCATAGTGCTGCCTTTAAAGGCTGCAGTTTCCAACTTGCCTAAAACGTTGTCTTTTAATTTGATGATATACATGCAGTTTGTAAAGAGGACCAGAAGTACCAATGTTAACCTTCCTATTGTTTGTATTATGGAACGTGAGAGGATTATTAAAATAAATAAATAAACAAAGTGAACAAAATCTCAAGTCCTTATTGCGGTATTTTCAAAAAAACAGGTTTTCTTCATTTTTAAGTGTGTGTGTGTGTAAATGTACTGGGCACAAAGTGCTATTTTTCACATTTTAGCAGTCAGCTAGTTTGCGTAGCTCTTTAATGGCCAATAACTTGAACCAGTCCTTCAAAAGTCTGTTACCTTTGCACTTAGAAGTGCAAGTGGCAAAGAAAAATAAATCTGAGCCTTTAAAATAATATTGCCCCATTTGTTTCAAACCCACCAGCATCTTCTGCCGTCACACTCTTTTACTGCCAGCTAAGGAGTCTTCTACTTATTTATTGCCTGTCAAACTTGATGCATGAGTGTTCGTGATCCTTATACAGCAAGTGCAGTAATTAGTGAATCTCATTTCCAGAGGGCAATAACAGGAAGTGCCTGCTTTTCGCGACTCTCCATCATTTGTCTGCTTTTTCGTGGAAACATAAAATTCAATTTAGCCATTCCAGAAACCTGTCATCTATTAATAGGCTTTTATTTTAATGATTCTATTTATATTCCCCACCTTTCTTCCATGGAAGCCAGGAGTGAGTGAGTGAGTGAGAGAGAGAGAGAAAGAGAGAGAGAGAGAGAGAGTCTCATCCAGTCTTCCCATCCAGTCACTGATCCAGAGTTTCAGCATTTTACTGCACTATGTCCATTCAGACTGTGCCCTAGGATCCAGCCATTCATTAAAGGCGGAAGGTATTTGAGCAATCTTGTCCCGGATTTAAATCCACCAGAAATATGTGTGTGCATTCACACACACATGCAAAAGTAAAACTCTACACCAGGAAAACGTATGGGATCTGCAGAAATTATGTATATTAAGTATGTACAGTGCAGTACCGGCACCTTTTCTAGAAGAAAAGCGCTGGTTAAAAGTGTGGCACTTACTGTAGCAACTTCATGGTGAGTACTGGCACATTTTTTTCTAGAACAAAAGCACCGAGTATGCAGCATATAGTTTTTCATCAGAGTCTTGGGAAGTTCATTTCAAAAACTAGTTCAGGCTGTCGGAAAAAGGAACTAATTGCATTTTGCGCTCATCCCTTTACAAAATGCGCTAGTTCATTTCAGTTCACAGTCATGAAGCTGCCTTATATTGAATCAGATCGTTCATTCATCTAGCACAATACTGCCCTACCACAGCTCTCTAGGGTTTCGGGCAGGATTCTTTCCTGACATCTGGATATTACAGGGGTTTAATTTGGGACCTGCATGCAAAGCAGATGATCTGCCACTGGGCTATGGTCCTTCCTCTCAAAGAGGAACAGTCCATTCACGTTCGTCCAAACGACCATCGGCACAGTGGAGAGTAATTTTTTTTTTGGGGGGGGGGAACAATTGCAATCTTTAAGCTCTAAAGGCCCGAAGAGTCTCTGACAAATGTAAGAGAACGAACTTGAAAGATGAACAATAAATTCGCACTTAATTTCTATCCAGCAATTATGGGACCTGCTTCCAGGTGTAGTTCAGAGAACTTCCTTTAATTCAGGGGTCAGCAGCCTTTTACAACTGTGAGACGGTCCACCGTCCCACAGACCATGTGGTGGGCTGGACTATATTTTGGGGGAATAAATGAACGAATTCCTATGCCCCACAAATAACCCAGAGATGCATTTTAAATAAAAGCACACATTCTACTCATGTAAAAACACGCTGATTCCCAGACTGTCCGTGGGCCTTATTGAGAAGGCGATTGGGCCGCATCCGGCCCATGGGCCTTAGGTTGTCTACCCCTGCTTTAATTGTACCAGTCCATTCCAAGCATTGTCTTTCCCATTCCCTACCCACTTCCCAACCCTAGGATCCTTGGGAAATGTGTTTGTGTTAGGTGGGCTCAGGACCCCTTAACAGAATCCGCTGCAACTTCACTATATAGAAGATCAAGAACAATTAGATCAAGAACAAACAGATTGAAGAACAGTTTCTACCCAAGAGCTATAACCATCTTAAATGCTGTAACCAGATAATATGACCTTGGAGAGCTGTGATGTGTGTGTGTGTGTGTGTGTGTGTGTGTGTGTGTGTGTGTGTGTGTGTTTGTGGCTTTTTTGGTGTGTGTGTGTTTTGTGCTGTTTTTTTTTCTGGTTTTTACGGGATGGCATGCAATTTCATTGCACTTGTATAGCGTTGTGCTTGTACTTGTGCAATGACAATAAATAAAATATAACTATACTAAAAATCCCCAGAGTTCTTTGTAGGAGGGACCACAATGGTTAAATGGGCACCAAATGAATAGGGATATACCCAGAGGATGTCTATTATTGCATGCTAACCAAGCTTCCCCCCCTCACAACAACAACCTATTTTCCTTGGCAGAATTGGTCCCATATTTGAGCGTGTCATTGGCAAAGTGCCCTATGTGGATTCTCTCCTGTCTCCTTCCTGCTGCTTGTGGGTTTATTGGGTGGTGGCCGCAGCAGGCAACTGAATTTCCTACAGTGCCTTGGAGTAATGCTGTGTCAGGTACTCCCAGGGCATTGTGGCATTTATTTTTATTTTTTTTAAAAAGGAAGCTCACACCTGCCCATTGAGGGCAGTGCAGTGCAAAGGCTCGGCTCAGAGATAACAATGGGCCCCAAGGATGCCAGACCTCCTGTTCTTAATCTAGTTAACCCCCCGTTTATTTTGGTAGCATTTTAAAAAATAGAATCATAACACACAGTGTCTGTTCACTGTACTTGTTATGTGCTAATTGCCTCTGTGATGGAAACTTCTTAGAAGAATCAACAGGAGCTTTAAAAAATTCTTTCAATTCCACAAATCCAACCGAATTCGATGAGTTCAATTGAAATCTCTCTGCCTCTGCCATATGTATGCATGTAACAAGCAAACTTTCCAGACCCTTAGGAAACCTCTGCTATGGAGAATTTGAATGATGAGAATGTTAGAGCTGCCCTCTTGTTTAAACATCCAGCTCCTTGAGAGCTGCTAGTTTTTACTGGCTGCTGTTCCAACAGCTGTAGACCGGGGACCAAAATTCTTCTGCGCTCATGGCAGTGACTTGTATAATCCAGCTGGCCTGAAGTCACTTAGGAGAAACAAATAATTCTATTAATTAGGGCTTCAGCCTGCAAGCATGTGATGCTTGCTAAATGAGAGGATCAGACTGCACCGTCACAGCTGGGTATGGGGCTAATCACCATCCAGGTTATTTTACCACTCCATATACCCACAAATAATTAAATTGTGAAACTTAGGCTTGTAACGAGAAACACCCCCCTGCAGATTTAGAGGGTGGCCTTTTTTCTCTTGCCAACGATCACAAAATGTTTCTAAAGTGGCACATACCAATATATTCTCTGTGAGATGGATAATGAGGGAGATAAAGGCTTTAAAAATAAAGAAAACTTGTGGGCAATTATTTCTAGTAAGTTTGTGTCCACTTTCCTCCTTTAGACTTTCATTGCAGTTTCCCCCAGAGCAATAATTTTGCAACCGTAGTACATGTTGGCTTGCAAGATATTTTCCCTGATTCAAAGTAACAATTGATTCTACAGGCTGAAGCTCTTAAGTCTGGCCATGTGGGAGTTTTATTGCCTCTTGTTGAGGAAAAGGAGGGGGCAAGACAGTAATCTACACAGTAACAAATTGGGCAGTTTGCTAAGATTTGGTTTAGGGGCATTGACACCAAAGAATGCATAGCCTTGTAGCATCTTAGAGGCAGATCTATTCTATACTCAACAGAAGCTAAGAACATAAGAAGAGCCTGCTGGATCAGGCCAATGGCCCACCTAGTCCCGTATCCTGTTCTCACAGTGGTCAACCAGATGCCTGTGGGAATCCCACAAGCAGAACCTAAGCGCAATAAGCACTTTCCCTACACGGGATTTCCAGTAACTGGCATCCAGAAGCAAAAATCTATATTGGTGCACTCCACCCCAATCTCTGAGTAGTGCAAGATTCCAGGGGTTCCAGGAGCTTTTCCCAGGGTCCATGTTTCCTTTTGGAAATAAGGCACAGAGGAGACTGTGGTGTCTTCGTGAATAATTGTTTATTTACATATATATAACCTGAGCCTACGTCGGAGGGGTTCACAGCATTAACCCCCCCCCTCAGTAGTCCTTGTTTCCCGACTATATGGAACTCGCTGAACTGACCGGGAGACTCCGCGACCAGAGGGACGATGCAGTGGAAGAAGAATGGAAAAAATTTAAAGACTATCTTAAAAAATATTGTAAAGTTTAAAATGATATAATGCCAAAGATATAGCATTTTGCAGATTAAAAGTAGAAGTATGAAATAGTATAGATGTAGATTATGATATAGAATAGATTTAAGAATTATAAGAAGAATAGAATGTTTAAGATAAATATGAGATATGGAAACTTACCCAAAAATCAATAAAGTAAGAAATAGAGATTTAGGTTAATAATAATAATAATAATAATAATAATAATAATAATAATAATAATAATAATAATAATTTATTTATACCCTGCCCATCTGGCTGGGTCTCCCCAGCCACTCTGGGCGGCTTCCAAAAGAACATTAAAATACAGTAAGGCAAGTAGGGTGAGTATAGAATTTTATATGACAATAAGTAAAAATAAATTAAAGGAAATTGCCAATTGAGATAACGAGAAAAAGAAACACAGAGGGATTGACAGGAGGAAGTCAAATTTACAATGTTAAGGAAGTTAGAATAAGAAATATTATATAAGTGTAGTATTGTCTAAGTTTGTTGTATTGTGTATGTGTGAGTTTTGTGAGTGTATGTCTATGTTTAAGTGTATAAAATTAATAAATATTAATTTTTAAAAAAACAAAAAACAGTAGTCCTTGTTTCCCCCACGGCCGCAGCCTTGGATTCAAATGGACACTAGCCATGTCCTTTTCCATCCTGCAACCTTCCCCCCCCCTCTAGGTCACATCACTGCCAACTCTGCTGAAAAGCTCTGGCATTGTCCTCACTTTCTAAGAGCTGGAGGCTGAGTGCCCTCTTCATTGCTTTCTTAATGGCTCATCACCTCCCCTTTCTTCTCTTAATGGCCCATCACCCAGGTGATTACATCATGAGGAAGCTAGCCTGGCTTATATCTTAACCCTTGCTGGATCCAGGTGTTCAGGAGGCTTGATTAAATTCTAACACTTACTGGATCTGTAAACAAGCCACCATAGCCGCAAGAGGGGCATGGAAATTTGTGCCCTGGGCTTTTTAGACTCATCTACCCATGGACTGAAACCAAAGGGAAGCATTGGTTGCCAGATGTGAAATATATTGGCATTATTTTCAGCTCTCCTACCCCACTATAAATCTTAGTCACTACAGTCTCTCCCGCGTCTTGATTCTCAATGGAAATGTGACCCTGGAACCCCCTGGAATATTGCACACCACTAAGGAGGGATTGGGGGCTGGCTTGCCCCTTTTGTAGCAATACTTTGACATTAACCCCCTTTTAACGCGGTTTAGCTTCTGAGTGAACATGCATAGGAGTCCACTGCAAAAGAAGCAAGGAAAGAAAGATCAAAGAAGTCAAACAAAACACCACCCTGGGAATGCGAGAGGAAAAGGGAAGAGCTTAAAAATAATGACTTAGGATGGAACCATGGAGGACAAGCAAATGTTGAAATAGAGAGTGTCACGTATAAGCAGAAGGAAAAGAGAGTGAGAGAGAAAGAGACAATAAAAGCAGCACAAAGGAGTGGGTGTTTTATAGGGACATTTGTGTTCGATGAATGGAGGGCCCAAGGATGAGACTATTTGGTAAAAACTGTAAGGTGGAAGTAGCCAACACCAGAGGCCGTTTTAGGGTAGCATGACCAGTGTGGCTGTGCTGGACGCTGTGCTACAAGGGGCACAAAAACAACGCTGTAGAATGGAGCGTGGAAGGTAGGGGTGGCACCAAATTTTGGCATCACATAGGGACCCACTGAAATTTGAGAGCCCAAAGTCTGCCACTGCCCGGTGTGTTGTTGGGCAGAACTCCCATCACCCCTAACCATTGGGCAGGCTGGCCGAAGCTGATGAGAGTTGAAGACCAACAAGATCCAGAGGGCAGGACATTGGCTGCCCTTGGCATTAAGAGGCTAAATAAGGTTTCGAGGAGTCACAGGTAGAATTTTTTGTAGAGTGCCCCCAGCACTTCACACACAGACAAAAGTCCTCGCATTTTCCTCATTCAGAATGCTGAACAACTTTGGCTTGGACTGAAGACTGTTCAGTAAAAAGATGTAAGAATTAGCAATGAGCTGCAGCGACCACTGGATGTCACTTGCTCTGCACAAATCTACTGAGGTTTTAACAGCCTGGTAGCAGTGGAGTGCTTGCCGCAGATGTTGCAATGACTGAAATGGTTGTATGGTTTTTAAGATTTAAGACGTTGAAAAGTCCTGAACAACTTCTAGTCATATATTTGTACTGAACTTTCCCAGTGTTCTAAGGTGTGTGTGACAAAAGTGCTGAAATGTTGCTAGTCAAAATCTATTGCCAGGTGCCTGCAAACTGCTTTTTTTAGCATCTTCAGAGCCATGTTAAGAAAAATAAAAATGCAGACCGTGAAAAATTGAAGGGTAAGTCTGGCTGTAGGCAACCAATTTTGTTAAAAAATTAATGGAGCCCAAGTGGTCAGTCTTCCCCAACATGGCACCTTCCTAATGTGTTGGACTACAACACCCATGCCCCTGGCTATTGGGCATGCTCATTGAGGCTGGTGGGAGTTGAAGTCCAACAACATTTGACAGCACCATGTTTGGAATGTCTGGGCTAGAGTGTTGCCCTTGGAAAGAAAAGACATAGGTTCAAACTCCACTCAGCCATGAAACGCAATGGCTGGCTTTGGGTCAGTCACCTCCTCACAGTTTGATGTGAGCTTAAAAGAGGAGGCTGCGTCTTGTTTCCTGAGCTTTTAGGAGGTGAAAAGATAGGATAAAGATGTAGAAATACTACTGGCAAGAGATGTGCATCCCAGCACTAGAAACGAAGCAGGGATTGTCTGCAAGGGTGTGTGTGTGTGTATGTGTGTGTGTGTGTGCCTGTTTCAGAATTGCAAACATTCTCATTAGATTTAACTTCAAAAGTTTCAATTATAATTAGCCACATTTGCCACCTTCTTGTTGCAATTCTGCACAACACTCTGAATGAGCTTCTGGAATGCAACACATTCATGTTCAGATTTCTTTTTGTGCATCGGGTAGTTCCAGTCCTTCAGTTGATTGACTTACTTGTTCATTCACATGGTTAGGTAGAAGGCAACATGTCTCAGAACATATAATTCTATTCGCTGATGAGCGAGAATGGTGCATTTAAAAGTAGCCTTAAATCTAAAACTATTCAGCACACAGGCCAGAAATCCTCAAACACAATGCATGTTCAGAAGGGGATTGCAGCAAAGAAATAATATTTAGGATGTTTGACTTGCTTACGAGTAGACATGCATCAATTGGTGTACCAGTCTTAATCAGTGTGGGGTAACCACAAACTGGGGTATGGGTTAAGATCACCTGTTAATTTTGTCAGGTTATTTTGGTTCAGGAATGTTACCGCAACATAAAATATGGCTTTTCCTTCTAACAAAGAGTGGTAGCTTTAATTACTTTTTAAGCTGGCACTTCCTTCAGTATTCCGAAATAGCTTATATTGAGAATGATACAAGTCAGAAGCAAGTCCCTTTAGGTTTAATGGGGCTCAGTGTGAGGTAAGTGTGAATAGCCTTCTTTCTTTGCTAGAACCGCTTACTAAGAATGTACTGTATGGCTTCGTTCTGGTTGGGAGTTTCTGGTCTGTGTACCTGAGTAGTCTAAGGTTAAGGCAGTGGTAGCCAACGTGTGCTCTCCAGATGTTTTGGACAACAATTCCCATCAGCCCCAACTAGCATGGGCAGTGAGCAGAGATGCTGGGCTTTGTGCGGTCTAAGGTAATCCTCAATATGCCAGGAAGTATGCTACTTTGCATGTAGGGTCTGGTCTGAAGACCCAGGATCTGGTCTTGAGGACACTCCAAGCAGGTCTGAGTCTAGTCAGTGCATGGATGGGAAGCTGCCTAGGGAACCCATAACACATATACTGTCTTGGGTTCCATGATGTAAGAAAGATGGGGTATAAAAACACACACAGTGAGATTGACCCAGAGTAAGCAAGCATAGGAACACACAGCATGTGAACAAAGTGTATAAAGCCATAGAGGATGAAATCACTGGTACAGGCTATGGTGTACCACAACAGTCAGCTGTGTTTGAACAGTGGTTAACCACACACAGCTGGAACAGGTGCCCCTTTAACTTGAGGGCTGTTCTCTTATTCTTCCTCCACACATAATAGCACATGTGCAGAGGGGAGAGTGGAAACTATATGCTTGTGCACTTTACCTCTGATGTCCACACACTTAGCAGAAAGGAGATACTGCCTTGCAGATTCCGCGTTGAGCAGCAGGTCGGGCAATCCCAATGCTTTTGTAAGTCAAGCAAACAAGTGTGATGACAAAACCTTTAGGATTCATCTGCATTGGAGGCTACAGTTAGGGCAAGTTCTGTGGAAGTGTCCAGAGAAGTGCCTGCTTCATTTGTGCTGGATCAGGGTTCAGTGGCTGTGGCCTGAGATTGTGGGCAAGCTGCTTGTATGGGCGTGGCCAGCCACCTGCCCTCTTGACCCTTGCCCATATTGGCTTCCTGGAGGGGATTAACTGGGTGGACCCAGGGAGTGATTCACGTGGAGGAGGGAGAGGCGGTGGTGTATCCCCTTCTCCAGAGGGCCTCCTTGGACCCAGATGTGTTTATGAAAATGCTTGAGGGGTATTTGGCACAGCTTCAGGCCTCCTTGGAAGGCTCAGTCTGGTTTTAAGCACATTCATGGCACTGAAACTGCCTTGGTCACCTTGGTTGAGGACATGGGTCAGGAGAGAGATGGATTTTAACACCATTGACAATGATATCATTCTGGAGTGGCTGTGGAAGGTGCGGGTTGAGGATATTGTATTAGAGTGGTTCCAATCCTACCTTTGAGGCCATTTCCATGAAGGAGTTGCCCCATGGCTTCCTGCAGGGTTACATCATGTCCCCCATTTGAAGCTGATGCCATCAGCATAGCTGTCAACCTTTCCCTTTTCTTGGGAGGAATCCTATTTGGAATAAGGGAATTTCCCTTTAAAAAAGGAAAAAGTTGACAGCTATGGCCATCAGGAGGTTTGGAACTATGTGCCACCACTATGCAGATGACACCCAGCTTTATCTCGTTGTTCTACCTGTATCAAGAGAGGCAGCTCAGGTTCTAAAATGGTGCTTGGAGACAATGATGGGCTGCATCATGCAGGCCAATAAATGGAAACCTGATAAGACAGAAGTGCTATGTGTTCAAAGAGGTGTTCTGCACAGATTTGCACTCACTTTGCTGGAGCAGGTCCATAAACTTGGGGGGTACCCCTGGATCCAATGGTCAATGAATGTGCAGGTGGTCTCAGCAGATAGGTGCATTTATTTCTGACTTTGGGTGGTTTGTCAGCTATGCCCCCTTTTGGACAGAGATCTGACTGCTGCTGGAAGCTCTGCTTAAGAAGGCTGAAGCCAGCTAGTTCTTACCAGCGCCTTCTCCTCTGTGTCCTTGAAGTCTGACCAGCTGCAGGTGGAGTCACTCCGCCTTCTTCCCCTTCAGGCTGCTGTTCAGCAGGTGAAGCTGACTCCTGACCCAGGACATCCAGGCATTTAATGAAAATGCTTATGTGTTTTTTCTTGGAGCGGCTGTTGCTGCTTTACCATTAAGCTTGATGACTTGCATGTAAGTCACCTAGAGACAGTTTGTATTAGGCAATCAATCCATCCATCCATCCAATCATGATTAATAATAATTAAATATTAATATCATTTATTTAAGTATTCATATTATTAATTAATATTTCCTAATATGCCTAGTGAATCCTTCGTGCACTTGGCTAATAGAAAGAACCCCCCTTCCTTTTTGGACTTCCTCTCCCATTTTGTTTTATCCCCCAATGTCACTTCTCCCTTTCTGCTTCTCGTTAATTTGGGCCCTGCGATCAGTGACCGCTGGGCTGAAACAGCTGGCTGCGTTAACAATGAGAGGCAATCTTAGCCACCAGTGGGAAAATGGAGCCCACAGATTTAATGATGTGCAATGGGTGCGGCATTAAATACAAACCTATGCTAATTTCTTTTTTTTAATAGCCAAATGTGTTTGGCCAGATTTGAATAAATAATGCCCCACAGGATTTGTCAAAAAGTTTACAAGCGGTTTCCTCCCCACCCCGCAAAAAACCTTTCTGGGTCTGCCTGTTTTAATTTGCCATGTGAGAAAAAGTATGCTAGTCAGACATACAAACTTGTGGTTTAGGATGTTATCCATTTGGGTCCACCCCCCCCCCCCCGCGCAGACAGGGTGATGTCCTTCCTGCATTTGCCTAGTGATGCTTTGAGGGATTTGATTCTTCTGCATTCTAATATGAATGCACCCGACCCACACCTTCCAAATTTACAGATGCTATATCTCCATACTGAGGAACCATACCTCAGTTCTATCCAGAGCACCTCCCGTTTAATGTTGACAGCTCTGCTAACCCTGCTTACCAATGTCTACACATTCATCGTTTACAATGGCATTCTCTGAAGCTCAGAGGCAGCAGTTTCTCTCTCTATCAAAGTGCTGGGTTGGGAGGAAAAAAACCCCTCTCTCTTCCTGACCTTGCCAGATTGTCGTCTCCTCCTCCTCCTCCTCCTCCTCCTCTTCCTCCTCCTCCTCCTCCTCCTCCTCCATCTCTGTCTCCTTCTATGCCACCCTTGCTGGCAGCATGAGGTGCTCAGAAAAGCGAAAGGCGCACCTCGTGGCCATACTCTCCAACATTTCTCTGATAAAATTAGGGACAACCTGTTCCATTATAAGATAAATATTTTTATTATTTATAACCCACACCTTTGATTCGGTTGCACCAGCCACTCTGGGCGACTTCCAACATATTAAAAAAGAAACATAATAAAACATTAAAGATTTTAAAACTTCCCTATATAGGGCTGCCTTCAGATGTCTTCTAAAGATTCTACGTTTACTTATCTCCTTGGCTCGGGGGTCACAAACTCCATACCCTCCAACATTTCTCTGGTGAAAATAGGGACACTCTAAAGAAAAGCGGGACATTCTGGGATCAAATCAGAAACTGGGACGGCTTCTGTAAATCTGGGACTGTCCTTGGAAAATAGAGACACTTGGAGGGTCTGCGTGGCTCATGCCAGAGTGCTGTACGCTGCCAGCAATGGTGGGGCATCTGAGGACAACAGGTACATTGGCAAGGTAAGGAAGAGAACCCTTACAACAGGGACAGCGGGCCACTTCAGATGGCTTGGCAGGCCTGATCTAGCAAGCAAGCTGCAGCTTTGCCATCCCCTTGCATAGCAATGCGCACGATCGGCATGCCACCCATACACAGATAACAGGACCCTACCTAAAGTGTTTCATTGGAGATTATTGTTGCAAAGGAAGCAAAACCTGACCCCCAACTCCACATGTGTTCTGTTTCTGTTTAGTTGTGTCTGACTCTTCGTGACCCCATGGACCAGAGCACACCAGGCACTCCTGTCTTCCACTGCCTCCCGCAGTTTGGTCAAACTCACGTTAGGAGCTTCGAGAACACTGTCCAACCATCTCGTCCTCTGTCGTCCCCTTCTCCTTGTGCCCTCAATCTTTCCCAACACCAGGGTCGTTTCTAGGGAGTCTTCTCTTCTCATGAGGTGGCCAAAGTATCAGAGCCTCAGCTTCAGGATCTGTCCTTTCAGTGAGCACTCAGGGCTGATTTCCTTCAGGATGGATAGGTTTGATCTTGCAGTCCATGGGACAGGTAGAAATGCAAGCATCCTGGTGCCTGTGTTTGTCTGGTGGGAAGCTGCAGGATGCTATGAGCCACCATTTAAAATTTGGTGGGCATTGTATCACAGCTCTGGGGCATTGTGGGGACTTTAAAATAGCAGCTTTTGGACCTGGCCGCTTTGACAGGGTCCCTGGGCACAGGACAGTGCAACTGGGCCCTGTTGGGATGTCAGGGGCCCTGGCAGCCACCAAAGGATGCTGAATGCTGATGCTGAGCCGTTTATTAAGGAACCCGCATATTTACAACAGTCTGCCCAAAGCAGACTGAGAAGGGGCATTTGGCTAGCCAGTCGGTTCATTCCTCATAAGCTGATGTCATTGTGGTACTGCATTATCCTTAGGGCAGCTATGGGACAATGGAAATGGTTATCCTATGGCTCAGCCAGTAGGGGAGAATTCAGATGCAGGCATTTAAAAAATGACCAGGCGTTTCGCCATGTTGAGCAATTTTGCTGACCCAGAAACTGTTCCGTTATAAAACGAAGGATGGTTAGATTATGCTCATTTGATTTGACATTAAAATATATATAAATCTGCTTCTGTGCAGATTGAATACTTTTGCAGGAAACTGGAGAAAACGAGCCGTTTTCCCACACTCTGGAGCAGAGAAAAGGACCTGAACAGGCAGTTATTTTTGTCCAACCTGTTTTCTCCACTGACATTCAACACACTCCATCAGTTACACAATGAAAGCTGGGGCAGCTGAGGTCGAAAGTGTCAAGTGTGGATTTCCGGGGAAGAGGTGGATGTGCGTGCTGCAAAAAGTGAGTGAGAGTGTTCTAACCTTTAGAAAAGCCTGCTTGTTTTACTTCTAATTTTGCAGAAGAAGAAGAAGAAGAAAACATTGTTTGCACATTTTCCCAGCGTGTTTGGTCTGTTTATCTGCCAAGGGGCAGTTTTGCACCATACTCATTCCAGCTACAGAAACAAACGGCCCCTTTCACAATACAAATATGCAACGTTTGTGTGACTTTTGCATCCCCCATGGAAAAACTATTGTAACCCTTGTATCTTTCCCTTCTGCTTTTGGCAAGTTCTGAGCTTCCTTTCAGTTTCTACCACAATGGCTTAGCTTGAGCCTAAGTGTGTGATAACATATTTGAGATGCCACAAAAAGTGGTACCTAACACGGGCATCCGGTTGGCCACTGTAGGAACAGGATGCAGGACTTTAATAAAATGGGCCTTTGGTCTGATCCAGCTGCGATCATGTTAGGTTCTTATCCTGATAGAAGCAAGCTCCTTATCACTTCCATACTGGTAAGAACTCTCTGCTTGTTTCCACATCTTCTCCATTATTCTTTCAAATTCTCTTCCACTAGCTGAACTTGACCTTTATTGTTTGCTTGTGCCCTGAAATTAGGCTTGAATGAAGCATCTATTGCAGCCAATGTTGGTGGGGTGTGTGTGGGGTGCCCACAACAGTTTTTCCAGCTTGCAAATGGGTCCGCAGGCCATTTGTGATATCTGGTATAGACATTACTGAGCTGGATGTACCAATGGTTCGACTCAGTATAATATGCCTTCCTATGTTCTTCAATCAATGCTAAAACATCATTTGGGTGCACTTTACATTTCATTGTTGCAAAGTTCTGGGTTTTGTTGGACAACTCACAGCAGAAAGGGGTGGGGGGGAGATCCCTAACAAATTCTTGGGTAGTATCCAATTCTTGAGCTAAGACATGAACTCCATATTTGGCTTGAAATTAGGCATTTGCTCCTCAACAGCTGTCCCTGGAGTCAATAAAACTCAGCTATAATATTTAGTAACAATCTGATACTGCGAAACAGATGAAAATAGAGAAAGACTTGGACATCACGGTGCATGTAATGACACATCACATAATGCTATATCCAAACATTCACACATTCATCATAGGATTGCTAACTTGGGTGGGTGAGGGTTAAGTCAAGGCCAGCAGAACTTGAACAGGAGCTGGAACACAGGTGTTGGTGGCAGTTGGATGGGTCTGGATTACAGATCAAAATCAGACCAGGATTGTAGTTAGAATGGAATCAAATAGGTACATTCCCAGGTGGAGGCTGAATCCAGGCTGGTCGGAACGCAGAGTGTATTAGATCTACTGGTCTCATTAGGCTTGTTCACATGTCATATTGAATACAGGAGGTACAAACTGTCTCTACACATGTACAGGTATTTGAAAGCACTTGTTTGTACAGCTCAACTACTATGTACACTGACTGTATGCTAATTGAATGGTACATGTGAATAACTGTGAGTGTACAGATCAGCTGTTTATGTACCCAGATGGTATACTCATTGATTGTAACATGTGAACACTCCCAGTCTTGGTTACATATCTGAATAGAACTATTTGGCATGGTTAGTAAAATACAAGGGGCAGTATCCAACTAACTTGCTCTGTCAGTGCAAGGAGTTCCTCCCTCTTTCCCCTTCTGCACCTCTTAAATCTACAATGGGGGCGGGGGGCTCTCCCAGCCCTCCAGAACAAATTTGGTCAAAATGTGGGTGGGAGTTTTTGCTGCACAACAAAAAACCCTTACACGAGTTCATTGAATACAACTCTAGCTGGTTTGCAAGCTTAGTCATACAGATGTACCCAAATGCTAACAGGGATGCAAGTTTATGCGCACATGGGTCAGAATGTAAAAATTGTTGCCCTTGAGACCCTCTTGCTGATCATAAAGTGCTATTTCCTAAGTCACTGTGATGCCAGGTGTTCATTTATTCTTAAAACCATGTATATTCTGCCTTGTGGGATGCGGGTGGCGCTGTGGTCTAAACCACTGAGCCTAGGGCTTGCCGATCAGAAGCTCGGAGGTTCGAATCCTTACGACGGGGTGAGCTCCCGTTGCTCGGTCCCTGCTCCTGCCCACCTAGCAGTTCGAAAGCACATCAAAGTGTAAGTAGATAAATAGGTACCGCTCCGGCGGGAAGGTAAACGGCGTTTCCATGCGCTGCTCTGGTTCGCCAGAAGCGGCTTAGTCATGCTGGCCACATGACCCGGAAGCTGTCTGCGGACAAACGCTGGCTCCCTCGGCCTATGGAGCGAGATGAGCGCCGCAACCCCAGAGTCGTCCGCGACTGGACCTTACGGTCAGGGGTACCTTTACCTTTACCTTTTTATATTCTGCCTTATTTTTGGTCTTAACAAGGACCAAGTAGGCAGCTTACAACTCTAAAGCAAATTGCCTGGAATAAAGTCACACTAGCATTGCAACAATGGAAGGGGGTTGAATGCATCAGCTAGCAGTGGAATTGCTGTTGTGGAAATGGAAGCTACTTTGGGCTTTAGAATTTCAGCTGTGCCCTGTGTGATCCCAAATTTGGCGCCCCCGCCTCTGACCTTCCATTGTTTGTCATTGTTGTGGCACCCCCTGCACTGTCCTCTCAGTTCAGTGCCCAGTGCAGGCGAACCGGTCGCGCTCCCCTAAGTCAGCCTCTGGCTGAGAGTGCCAATATTCAGTAGTGTGTGGCACTTCTTCATGCAGTGCATAGTTGGAACGTGGTCCCACGGGAGGCAGTGATGCCCAACAACCTGGATAAGCCTTAAAAGAGGATTGAACAAATCCATGGAGAAGGCTCCTAGCCATGATAGATATGCTCTGTTGGAGGCAGTGATGCTTCTGAATGCCATTTGCTGGAAACCGCAGGAGGAGAGAGAGAGAGAGAGCTCCTGCTTGCTGGTTTCCCATAGGCATCTGGTTGGCCACTGTGAGAACAGGCAGCTGGGCAAGATGAGCCATTGGCCTGATCCAGCAGGCTCTTCCTATGTTCTTATTTTCAGTGGACATTTTAGCCTATAATTTTTGGATGGCATGCAAAAATTTCAGCAGGTCAGAGTAGACCTGCTGAAATCAATGACCATGACTAAGTCAGGTCCATTATTTTAATTGTGTCTAATCTGAGTAAAACTTAGATGACTATCACCCTTTGTGCCATTCTGATGCTGCCCCAGTTCACACTGGAATTAAGAGGACTCTGTTTTGGATTGAAGCGTAGGTGTCTAAAATTTATATTACTTGCTGAGCAGTCGTCTTACTGTATATTTCAGTGGCGTTCTAAATGAAGCACACACCAGGAAGAAATGTCAGTTAGATATAAAGCAGAAGCAGCTTGCAGAGAAGATCATAACAGAGCACTGTCTCTTACAGAAAACAGCACTATCTGCTAAAAGCATCGTATATTTTATTATTGCCATAGAAGATGACCAATCTTGAACTCCAGACCAGAGTACAAGAATTGAATACAATATTTAGAACAAAAAAATTGGCCAAGGGCCAATTTACATGTTCAGGAGAATTGGGTGGTGGTATAACTTTTCTCTTGGTGCAAGATCAAAATGTCAACTGTCCCTCGTAAATATTCTTTGCATGTACAAAACTAGCATGCGCAAAACCAGTGGTTTTCGGCAACTGGTATTGAAACATTGTTTCCTCCAAAGGCGGAGCTGACTTTGGCTCCAGTTATGGGTGCCCAGTGCATGTTGCAATGTGACATCATGATGTCACCTGCGCCCCCCGGCCTCACAACCTGACTTCTGATACCACCAGAAGTCAGGTTCCGACTCGTGAGACCTCAGAAAGCATCTCCAAGGTCTGGCGAGGCCTCAGACACCAAGGGGGCCCTGCGGTTTGGGTGTTGAACACCCACAACATAATTTTGTGGGTTATTGGGTACCCAGAGCCTCCAACTGTGGAATCAGAGCATAGCCATTACAGCTAATAGCCATTGATAGCTCTCTTGTCCATGAATTTGTCTAATCCTCTTTGAAAGCCATCAGGGTTGGTGGTCCCCACTGCCTCCTCTGGGAATGAGTTCCATAGATTAACTATGCATAAAATGAAATTTCCCAATGGACCAGGCACACAACATAGCTGGGCAAATGCTTGGGCCCTGATGCACACATACTACTACTACTACTACTACTACTACTACTAATACTAATAATGGGCTAAGGTCTGAGAAGGGAAGTGCTGGGTCAGGTCTCTGGGACCTGTCCCCAACTTAGAATCTCTCTTCAACACTACATTCAGCCCCAGAAGCATTCCAAGAAAATAAAGCAGGGGGAACTGGATCTGACTGGTGATCCAGATCTTCTCCCAGCCCGTGTGGGCCAAGTTTGACAGGTTTGTGTGGTACAATGGCATCGAGTGGCCTATTCTCGCCTTCCCACATTTTGTGTTGGGCGAAAGCACATCCCACAAAGTGCTGATGACTGGCTGACCCTTGTGTTTTGAAAAGCCCTTTGCACAGCGCCCCACAAGGATCAGCTGACTGGCAGGGTTGGCAAGGCCCACTTGCCCTACACTTGACCTCATTTTTTATGTCAGGTGGGTGTCAAGTGAAGACCCCACTCAGCTGAAAGAGAGTTTGCAGGCACTGCCAATCAGCAAAGCCCTAGGCACTCAGCACTGCCAGACCTGAAGGGCATCTGATCATGGTCAGCCCAGGACCCCGGGATGCAATTAATACAGAGCAGCTGAGAGTCTCCCACTCACTGCAACTGGTCATCCAGTCAGCACTTACAACACAGGAGACCCAAGAAACTCCTGACAGGTGTGTAAAACACAAATCCAGCAGACCTCAAACCGGGGATGTTAAAGGGAAAGAGACATGTCACCTAACTCCTCGAAATTACAATGGTCTTCCGCATTTCGACTACAGTCCCCACCACACAGAGGTGCCAATTCCCTGGGGCCCTGGGTGCTGAGCACCCACAAAATTCCCTATGAAGGGGCCAGGCACCCACAATTTTCAGTGCCAGGACCATGCATGCTGCATGGCACTGATGGCCCCGGGCACCCATGATCGTGGGGTCAAGCTGGCACTCCTGCCACCATGGCAGCAAGTCCCCTTCCCTAGCCCTGATTGATGGCACTTCTGCTACCTTGTTTCCTTGGCAGACCTCTTGTGTCATCCCCAACTCAAGGTATTCAACCAGGTGGGCTCTTAGCTTCTGAAATTTGCCAATTTCTCTCCCCCCCCACTGTGCAATCTGAAAGATAGCGGGGTGGGGGGGTGAGGCGTGGAATTATACAGGCTCAAGAAAGTGCAATATTATATAAGTATCCCTAAAACCTAGCCAAGGCAGCTCTCCTGGTTCCTCTCTGAAACTCTCATAGTTGTAAAATCGTGTCACGGCTGCACCAGCTACTGTTGAGTTTACTATGAACGAGCAGACAAATCCCAGAGCACCTGCTATTAGTGCTTGGATAGCCCAGAGTCAACACATTCCATCTGAAATTCATAACCTCCAGTACCAGCGGCTATGAAAATACTGGGAAACGACTGACACAGGCATTTTTCCCCTTGGTTGCTGCTTCTGGGATTAGCATGGAGACATGTGGTTTATTGCAGGCGTCACTTTGAGTGCTCAGAGATGTCATTTCTGGAGTCCTTATGAAGAAGCTGGTTATCACGTCAGGAGGAGGAAGGCTGAGTCCCCTATGACTCAGGTCTGAACCAATGCCACCAACTGTGCTTAGGGAAATGGCTTGCAATTCTATTAACTCTCTCACATGGAGACGGAGTGGAACCATAAACTGCAGCCCCGCCCCCACCAACATGTCTCCTGACAGTCCCTCCCCCATGTGTGACAAGATGCTAGGGGGGTTGTCTGAGGAGGGGAAGCCTGTTGAATGTGTGTTGGCTGTCCCTGTGGTCTAGAACCCAAATTGCCCAGGGTTCCAACTCAAGGAGACAGCATACATGCAGTCTGCAGGCTTCCCCTTTGCAGACATGTCCCCGTGGCTACTTACCCATTGCCAAAAGAATGAAACAAATCAGAGGGGAACTTTCCAGAGTTGAAACATGATGTCAATAACCCTCCCTTCTGGATCAAGACCCCCATAAAGTCATAGAATCATAGAATCATAGAGTTGGAAGAGACCACAAGGGCCATCCAGTCCAACCCCCTGCCAAGCAGGAACACCAAGTCTTGTGTCACTCTGTTGTTTCTGCAAAGTTCTGTACCTTATCACTCTCTGCTTACCTATATCTAGATGTCTTTAGGTCCATGGGCTTTGTAGAAAGTGAAGCTGTCCAAAATGCTGCCTGTGGAGCACTGTAGAGCTCTGGTTTTTTTGCTTTGCCAAATCACAGCAGCAGAGGAGGTGTTTTTGTTTTGCTTTGTTTGTTTTTTAAAGAAGTCAACAGCTTACTTTATAGGTTTTTTTTTTTTAAAGCCCTGATGAATAAAAAAAGACTTAGTCCCAGGTAAGCAAATACAGTGGAACCTTAGTTCTCAAACTTTATCCGTTCCGAAAGTCCGTTCTGCTCCCAAAATGTTTGAAAACCAAGGCACAGCTTCCGATTGGCACAGGCGCCCCGGAAACAATAGCCGACAGCTGCATCGGACGTTCGGCTTCCAGAAAACGCCCGAAAACTGGAACACTTGCCTCCAGGTTTTTGGCGTTCGGGAGCTGATTTGTTCGTCAACTAAGCCAATCGAGAACCAAGGTTCCACTGTATAGGGTTGCAGCAAACAACACTGCAAACAATAGCTTAAGGTGCTCTGATACCACCAGTGAGACTCGGGAAAGATCTCTGGGTAGGGCTGGGAATGCCCCCTCCCTTCAACCATGAAGAGCCTCTGCCAGGGAGTATGGATGATACTGAGCTAGATAGACCAATGGTCTGACTCTGTCTAAAGCACCAGTCTATTATTTTTCATTTATTGTACAGGTGCCCCACCCCCCTGTTTCCCCCAAATCTTTGTGAGTGTCAACACGTTGTCCTCATTTCAGACAATTATATACCTCCCCAATAATTAATACAACCCTAATTTTGCTAGCCCAAAATGGAGTGTTTGCATTAGTATTGTTTAGTTTCTGTTTACATTTTCCCAGGCTCTTTTCGTGCCACAGGGACTCATTAAGGGCACTATAATAATGTATGCCATTATTAGACCCTGTAAATGACTCCCCGAGGCAACAGAAAGAGTGTGGGAAAACAGAAATACAAACAGCAACAAATACCTGGAGCAGAGACAATAAGAATAGGCAGAACCCTCCCTTCTGTGTTAAAGGCCTCAGGCTCCTATTGATGCTAATGAGACCATGCCGATTATCCTCAGCAGAAGCCAAAGAGGCCCCCAAATTGCCAGTTTGTGTAACGCTGGAGTCTTATTTGTGTTTGCATTTAATCAATCAGATGGCAGCCTCTAGTGATGAAAAGCGGTCATATCTGACAATCCAAAGGTGTACGAAGCAGTTTTATTTTGTTCATTCTTTAAATTTCTCGCTTGCCTTTCTGCACTAGGCACCCAAGGCGGCTGACAAAAGGAAGCCTGACGTTATGACCAAAACACCCTACAAGAGGGGCAGATGAAAGCAGCCACCAATGAAATCATGTATGTATCTAGTTTTCTATGTTTATTGCCCAGCCTTGCTTTTTCCACCTGAGATGTACTTGTGGGTCTACCTGCTTGCCACCCTTTTAGGCACTGACAAGACCCAAACCTAAGATGTAAGATGGTGGCTTCGTGTGCTTTTGGACCATACCCTGGGATCCTTGTTTGGAAAGAAAGGTGCAATATAAATCAAGATATTAGTAGGAAGGTACTGTAAACAACCCAGCAGACGCGGGTGGTGCTGTTGGTTAAACCAGAGAGCCTAGGGCTTGCTGATCAGAAGGTCAGCGGTTCGAATCCCCATGACGGGGTGAGCTCCCGTTGCTCGGTCCCTGCTCCTGCCAACTTAGCAGTTTGAAAGCATGAAGTGCAAGTAGATAAATAGGTACCACTCAAGCGGGAAGGTAAACGGTGTTTTCGTGCGCTGCTCTGGTTCGCCAGAAGCGGCCTAGTCATGCTGGCCACATGACCCGGAAACTGTACGCCTGCTCCCCTCGGCCAATAAAGCGAGATGAGCGCCGCAACCCCAGAGTCATCTGCAACTGGACCTAATGGTCAGGGGTCCCTTTACCTTTACCTTTAAACAACCCAGCAGGTGAATGGAAAGGTCTTTGCCTGCTTGTGGATAACCATCAAAGAATGAGACAAGAGATGGGTGTCTCTGAGAAGAGAGTTCCAGAACCTGGGTGTGAACAGAGAGCAAGCCCTCTCCCAGACTGCCGCTAAATGCACCTCAGATATTGATGAGATGTTGGAGGAAGTATTCCTCATTATATCAGTTTCTGTGAATTATAAGTGGGGAGAGAGCACTCAGGTCTTGTGGGCCACTGTGAGAACTAGACTAGATGGACCTTTGGCTTAATGTAGCAGGATTCTTCCTATGTTCTTAGAGGGCTTTCTCAATGCCACCATATATTTTGCAGCAAGCATTGACCTATCTGGATATTATGGGAATACATGGCGGCATTATGCGGCAGCCCCAATTCAGAGTGCCCCCCTCATTTGCAATATGCATTGAGAAAACAAGCCCCCAGTTGCACTAATTTGAGCCCCCCCCCCGCAAATTGCAGGTGTGGAAGGCCCAATCCAAATGGGGGCCACAGGGAGCGGGAGCAGGTTAACACCCCCTAACCACAATGCAGGGGTCCCAATCTCAATAGACCCCATGCCTGCAATGTATGCCCTGCAAATCCTGCATGCTAGGACTCACTGTGAGTAGTGTCCAGCAAAAGAACTTCCCCACCGCCACCCTCTGGAGCAGATCTGAGGGGGGAGGTACAGATGGAGAAGTTCGACTGTCCAAGCAGAAGTCCTTCCATTTGTGCAATGCTTTCAACATAACCCCATTTGACTAACATCACATCTAGTTTGGTCCTGAGTCACAGGGAACAATCAACCTACAAAGGGATCCCTAATCAACCCTGAGCGTGGGTTTTTATTATTATTATTTTAAAAGGGTTGCCAATTCTGAACCACTCACATTTTCAAGATGTGCTGTGAGAATATCCCTAAAGATTCACTACAAATATTTGCACGATGCAGTCTTTAGGTATCTGGCCAAATGGGAAATGGTGGTGCTTTTTAATCTGTGTATTTATTACATCCTGAACTGAACCATAAATGACAAATTGGTATTGTATCCATTTATGTCCCAAGGTACCTTATTGATTCTTTCCTGTTTGAATAAATGGTGTAGAAATCCAGATGTGGAATAACCCAGTTGGCTTGTTAGGAAATGAATTAAAAGTTTCTCTGAGTAAATACTTAATCCAGGTGAGCAACATTTACCCTGAGGATTCAAATAACGTTTTACATGAATCTGAAGATATGTGCAGGTTTCTTCTGACGGAAGCACAAGTGGTTTTAATGACGATGTATGGTCCAGTCTTGTTTCATTATTCAAGGGGCTGTCCAGCTCTACCAAAACCAGTGGGACTTCTCCTTTTAACTTTAATGGGGTGTAGATTTGCAGACCTTCAAGGAGGGTCTAATGCAGAGAAAAGAATACAGCCAATGGGACAGATAGGTGATTCTGTCAATTCTGGTTTCTTTCAGATTCTTGTTCCTCCAACTGTAAGTTCAGTTCTCCACATTCCCACATCACTTTGCGATTTCTTTTGAATTCCTCATGAAAACTCATTAGCATTCTGGTGTGAATGTCTCCTAACATACACATTTTTATAAGCAGTTTTGCCAAATATACACATTTTTTTTTTGCAAAGCGACTTCCTATAATAAAATGCATTTATGTATGTTATTTTCAGAAATATGTACATTTTTATTTCCACTTCACTTACCTTACCACAAAAGTCCCATCACTTACCTTACCACAAAAGTCCAATTTCTTTTTTGGATGTGCGTTTATGGAACAAGAGAGCCAAAACCACTTAAGCAGGGCAATCTGAATTTGCCAGTAAGTGACTGAATCTTACACACAAAAATATCGACAGTCTGGAAATGGCTCAAGAATATTGTGGTCATTAGTATTGCGCATATGGAAGCAAATTGGATGAATAAAGCCTGACTCTCCTTTGAAATAAAAATGATCCAATCCAAAAATATGGGTCAAATGCTCCAAAAGAACTTGAAACAAAGAAACTTACATTCAGAAAGATGTATAATATATTATGCTGATCCTAGCACAGGTAAAATATGTTAGATTATGAATATCTTCCACAAGAGCTAAAAATCTAAGCTCTCTCTCTCGCTTCCAAACAGCCTCCATTTAGCCTGAGGCTATTTTGCTAGAGAAGAGAAATTACCAGGTCCATTCTCTTCAGTAGCTTCAGAACAAAGACTGACTCCACCCAAGATGAAGACCTACAGATTAGCATGTGCATAGACTTGTAACACTATATATTTCATGTGATTTAAACACCCACATAATCATTAACCTCTCTTCACAGCTCTTCTTTATTATTCCCCAAAGGAGAGGTTTTTGAAATAGGTTCTTTGTACAGTTTCATTTTTGAACAATAGGGAGAAAAGCTATTATTTACTGGCTGGGAGTTGCATATAAGGTTTCTGTGTTTGCTCTTGCAGTCCAACGGAGCAGACAAAGTGTATTGCACAAAATAGGATTCATTGTGCCAGGGGTCTCTCTCAGATGTATCTCTCAACTTGATTGTTCATAGTTTTTTGATGGTCAGTGATTTATTAGCAAACAAATTTGACTTAGTGATTGAGAAAAGGGATGGCCTCCACCCAGATGGCCTATTTATTGAGCATCATTCCTGGTTTGCTTGAACAATGTGGAAATCAGGTTCCATCTGATATTTATTGAACATTCATTCTGGTTATTTTGTGGAGAGGTTATGGGATGATGAGCATCCATCCTGCATTCATTCTGATTTGCTTTCAGGATCATTCATCCATTCCACATTTTTCAATGTGTTTCCCTGTCACTTTCCTAACTGCAAAAAGTTTATTTTGACAGAGCATTTTAACCCACTTTGATTGCCCAAAACTAAATTCACTGGAGAGGAATCACTTCTGGAAAGCCTGAAGTTGCCCCAGCCTGATACTCTAAGCACTGCACTAGAGATGGGGGACCAATGGCCTTTCAGATGTTGTTGGACTCCAAATCTCATCACTCCTATTGGCCATGCAGGCTGGGACTGATGGGATTGGAAGTTCAACAACTTCTGGAGGGTCACAGGTTCTCCATCCATGCACTACACCCTTCTGACTCTCATGTAAGGCTGACTAATGGCAAGATGAAGCAACAGGAGTGGGTGAGGCTCTTCTACAATGAAGGTTAGTAGAAGCATCACTGAGTGTCATCTGCAGAACATCCAATTTATTGGGAAAGAGCCTCAAACCTTCTGGTAGCGCAGTCAGTTCTGGTTGGATGATGTTTGCCAACTGTGCCTGGTCATGTTTTCCACCAGTGAGGCTGGATATCTGTGTATAATTCCTGTGGGATCAGGGGATGGTAATGTATACACACAGGAAAAGTTCAATTTCAAGTAGCTGCTAACTTCCAGTAAACAATGTGTTCACAATTCTTTTCAAGTCTCAGAGCAAAAGGATAAATTTGGTTCAAGGCATTCACAGTTTTTTGAAGGCCTGGGAGATGAGCTGTAAGTTACAAAAAGAGAAATCAGGAATGGAACGTTGTACATTTTGGTGACAAATCCAAGATCTGAACAAGCAATAAGCCAGGCATGGCCAAACTTGACCCTCCAGCTTTTTGGGGGACTACAACTCCCATCATCCCTAGCTAACAGGACCAGGGGTCAGGGATGATGGGGATTGTAGTCCCAAAACAGATAGAGGGCCAAGTTTGGCCATGTCTGCCAAGAATGGGGAACCTGTAGCCTTCCAGATGATGTTGGACTACAACTCCCATCACCTCTGACTATTAGCCAAGCTGGCTGGGGCAGATGAAAGTTTAACTCCAACAATATGGAGGTTCCTCATCCCTGCTGTTTAGAATTGTAGCCATGCAGGGCAACCAGATCCATGTTTACTCAGAGGCAAGCTCCAACTGTATTTAATGGGACTTAAAGGTAAAGGGACCCCTGACCGCTCATCTCGCTTTATTGGCCGAGAGCCGGCGTACAGCTTCCGGGTCATGTGGCCAGCATGACTAAGCCACTTCTGGCGAACCAGAGCAGTGCACGGAAATGCCATTTACCTTCCGACCGGAGCAGTACTTATTTATCTACTTGCACTTTGACGTGCTTTCGAACTGCTAGGTGGGCAGGAGCTGGGACCGAGCAATGGGAGCTCACCCCGTCGTAGGGATTCGAACTGCCGACCTTGTGATCAGCAAGCCCTAGGCTCTATGGTTTAACCCACAGCACCACCTGGGTCCCTCTGGGACTTACTCCCTTGTAAATTATCTTCAGGACTGCAGTCTTAATCATCTTTGTTTTGGTTCCCCTCCCTCTTTTCCATTCATTTTGCGACCATTATTTTCACCAACTCTCAAGAGTCCTCCTCGCACTTCATCTCTTTATTTCTGTAATATCAGGTTCTGTTGATTCTGCCACTTTTTCATTTTGTGCTATGTTTTCTCATACATTTGATACTCTCACTCCTGTTTCTTTTAGTCCTCTTTGTCAATCTCCTTGGCCATCGCTTTCTCCATCTTTCTGCTATTTTTGTCTCTGCAGCTGCAGTGCTTTGGTGCAAAATTCATTCTTACCCATACTTTCTTTTTTCAACACACACACACACACACACACACACACACACACACACACACACACACTGTTTTCATCTTCTCTTTATCTGATCTTTCTTTCACTAAAAATCCCCCCTCTCATTTCATTCATTCATCTTCTGCTTGCCTTCATAGTTTGCTTACAACTAAGCACTGTTGTGAAATGTTAATTTATTGCAAAGTGCCTGGTGAGCATTAAGCACCATAGTTGTATGATAGTCAGGAAATGGAAGAAGCTTTTAATTTCACCCATGTATTCTTGATTACATTTATAACCCAGTTTTATAACCCAATGAGCTCAAGGGGGCTTGCATAGTTTTCTTCCCTTTGCTATTTTATCTTCACAGCAACCATGTGAAGTAAACTGGGCTGCCTCAAGGTCACTCAGTGAGCTCCTCTGCTGAGTGAGGATTTGAACTCCTGGTAAGCCGCAACTGAATGAAAGGGACTTACTCCCTTGAAAATGGTTTCCCTCCCACTTGGTGCTTTCTTCCTTTAGCCTCATTTTATCTGACTGACGGTGGCGACGTGTGTGATGTTGCACTGCAACAAAATCACCACAGTCAGAGTAGACAGCAGTGACGGTACTGCCATTTTGGCTGCGGTGATGCGGAATGATTTTATCAATGGGACCACATGCCTGTCACAACAATGGGGAGCAAAAATCGGTTACGTGGATCGCCACAACCAATCAGGTTAAAAAGCAGTGAGGGCAAATGAGGCCGAGGAAAGGGAACATGAAGTGGGAGGGAAATAAGATGGGGAAGAAACACCAGCAAAAGCAGGCGGCAGTGGGGTGTGTGTGTGTGTTGATGTACTACATTAGCACAATGCAAACATTCCACAAGTTGCCCATTCTTGAAGCAATTTCTTTGGCAATTTTGAATGTGCTTATTTCAAAGTAAAAAAATTCCTTTCAGTAGCACCTTAAAGGTAAAGGGACCCCTGACCATTAGGTCCAGTCGTGTCCGACTCTGGGGTTGTGGCGCTCATCTCGCTTTATTGGCCGAGAGCAGGCGTACAGCTTCCAGGTCATGACAAAGCCGCTTCTGGCGAACCAGAGCAGCGCACGGAAACACCTTTTACCTTCCCGCCAGAGTGGTTCCTATTTATCTACTTGCACTCTGACGTGCTTTCGAACTGCTAGGTGGGCAGGAGCTGGGACCGAGCAATGGGAGCGCACCCCGTCGCAGGGATTCGAACCGCCGACCTTCTGATCAGCAAGCCCTAGGCTCTGTGGTTTAACCCACAGCGCCACCTGGGTAGCACCTTAGAGACCAACTAAGTTTGCTCTTGGTATGAGCTTTCGTGTGCATGCACACTTCTTCAGATACACTGAGACAGAAGTCACCAGACCCTTATATATAGTGAGAGGGTGGAGAGGGGTATTACTCAGAAGGGTGGTGGGAATGGGAGACTGGCTGATAGGAGAGGTAAACCTGTTGACGACTGTTAATGACTGCAATTGGTCTTGCAGGAAAAAGCAAGGGGTGAGATGGCTAAAAATAGCTTTGTCCCGTAGTTGAAACAAAATAAAAAAATTCCTTCCAGTAGCACTATGGCAGACCAACACGCTACCTACCTGTAACTCATTTCAAAGGACATGTCAAAATATCAAAATTAGAGAACATTTGGTTAGGTGTTAGTTTGCGTGAGACATGGATGTTATACAACACAAATCACTGTTGCCAGCTTAATGCTATGAGATGTTACCCAATTGTTTCCCTTGATCTGCAAAGGAACTCCCAGCAGCGGCAGTGTCATCTCTGCTCTGAGACTTAACAAAAATGATTTGATTCTGGTACCATTGTATGTAATATAGGGCAAGTCAATTGCACTTGATGTGGCTTTATAAGAGAGGGGGACCTTCAGCCAGTCAATTCCAGCTTATAGACATTAATGGTGCATTTTGTTTTGAGAGTGGGAGAGTCCCATCTTGGGAAAGTCAGTTGAGTATTCAGGCTGGGGATTTAAGGCCTTTGATGAGAATGGCGTGTTTGGTCTAAATCTCAATGTGACGGGTTTCTGTCATGAACAGACTACAGTTGGTACATTAATGGCCAGACTTATGCTCTGCTGGTTTTGTCTGACCTGTTATTTTTTTAAGGAAAAAAATTCTTCAGAGGCACTCAGAGATGAGAGAGAAATGTGTACACTGTACATGCAAATTCCATAAATATTTTCCTCATTCATCAGTCGTATAGAATTAGGCATGCCTAGGAGCCTGAGCAGCTGAAGAGCACCATGAAGCCAGAAAAAGAGACCACCCCTACCATCTGAGAATTAAATGCAGAGTTTTTAGCATTTTAAGTCTGCAGGAATTTTAAGAAGTGGCCCCAACATTCTCCAGCAGGTATCCTACTGCGCTGCTCAGAGATGCAAAACTGGAAATGCAATGAGGTCTCCTCACTTTCCGAACTAAGCAGTGATAGTTCAGACAACTTCAAAGGATTTTAAAGATTTATTGCTTTACAGCTATAACAGAATTGATAGAATAAAAAATAAGAAATAACTTACATAAGACAACAGAACACATACAAAGATTTCTTGTGCTTCTTGGATCAGGTCCTTCCTGCATGTCTTCTGCTCTTACTTAGCTCCACTGTGCCGGATCTTAGTGGTCTGTCTACCACTTGTATCTATCAGACTATAGGCTTTCATCTGCCTTCCTTGTTTCCAACCCACTTGGGGTGTCTTTTCCTAACTAAATCCCCGTGTCTTTGTCTACTCCTCAATGATAGCCTTTCACCCAGTTCCTTGCCTTGTTGTTCCAGCGTGATCTGCAGATCTGCTCCGCCAGTACACCATGTCCTGCCCTTAGATTCATAATTGAGACATTTGTCACATGGTCCTTACCAAAAACCTTGCATTCATCAGCTTTCTATTTAAAACACTTGGCCTGGCATGCTTTACATGTATTGCTTTGTTTGTGGTTACGTTGGAAGTCCCTATCTGCTTTTAGCTATGCTATGCTGTGCGTCTCGTGATTCCACGTTCCCCATAATCATGTACTCTTTTGATTTCCCCCTAATTAATCATAAAATGATCTATCAGCTATCTACCCATATAAACATGCACATGTTATTTTAGTCCTACAAGTCTTACCAATTTCAGTGTGAACAATGTAAGTGTGTGCAACTCTTCCACTGAGATTATTGGAGAAAGCAACACGATTCTAGCTGTTTAAACTGGAAGCAAAGACTTCAGCATTGAAGTGCTTAACTTTGGCTCATCATCCTGTTGTCAAGAAATGAAATCCCACCCACCTCCATACTGATGAACCCCCCTTCTGCAAAATCAGGGGCTCAAATTCTGTCCAATAACGTCTACAAAGTGTGACATTTATTTTCAATTCAGCCTCTTGCAGTGTAACACATTGCTGTAATTTAGGTAACTGCTCAACAAGTTTCCCTAAATCAGCGCATACATGGTGCCCTTCAAATCTTGTTGGACTACAACTCCCATCAGCCCCAGACATCATGGTCAATGGTCAGGGATAATTTTGGTCATGCAATATTGGGTGGGTTCCACATGAGCTATCCCAGGTGTACACACTCATTTATTTTGTCCTAGTGCCATCTTGGGTAAATAGAGTTTTTATAGCATGTGTGATGATGCTATGAAAGGTCTCAGACTACTTTCATCATTCTTAAAAACAAAATTTTCTCTAGCATGCACCTAATTTTTGTGGTGATAATTCTGTTAAAGAGCTATCAGTGGTATGCAAGCTGACTCTCTCTCTCTCTCTCTCTCTCTCTCTCTCTCATCTATCTATCATCTATCTATCTATCTATCTATCTATCTATCTATCTATCTATCTATCTATCTATCTATCATCTATCTATCTATCTATCTATCTATCTATCTAATCTATCTATCTATCATCTGGCATGAATGGTGGTTAGAAATTGGCATCTATTGGATCAAGATTGTCCCTGTCAATTATAAAGCTGTGTGTTAACTTAGAAAGCTGACATGATTGATAGGTTCAAGAGTTTTATCACAAACAAATGATGATCACAGAAGGCTAATACACACATTATTTCTCTCAAGTTTTTGTTGATTCAAGGGCTAACTCATCTAGGGTACAGTTTCTTCCAAATCCCTTACTGTCTTTACTACTCTTTAAAATTCTGTCATGTTTGACACTTCCTAGCTGGATTAGACAAAAAAACCCCATCCTCTGTTCCTCTACCAGGTCTTCCAGACCATGAAGCTTAGCTTTGCTGGACTTGCTTCTAAGGCAGTCCCTGTCACCTAGTCAGTCACTGCAAAACAACAATAGCAAAAAAACCCAATGCTCCTTAGAAGGGCACTGTCAGCTCCTCAAGGTGGGTGTGGCTAGTCTGGCCAGCCTACAGCTCATAAGGCTGAGGAAGGCCTTTGTAACTGGCTGAAGCAAGAGTTCTCCTTAAGCCAACAACTTCCAGAGTGCTCTGTCCAGGGTTCTGATAGGCTTTGCCTTGCCCTTAATGTGACTCTGTTACTCTGCCATCCCACTAAGAGCTGCCACAACCATAGCCTGCTTACCTGAGAGCACAAAGGGACCTTGTGGTGGGGCAGCACAAATTCCTTCGAACCACTTGGTGACTTTAGACTATTCCACTGGCTGACTGTGCTTATTGATAAAGAAGAATAAGAGTTTGGATTTGATATCCCACTTTATCACTACCCTAAGGAGTCTCAAAGCGGCTAACATTCTCCTTTCCCTTCCTCCCCCACAACAAACACTCTGTGAGGTGAGTGGGGCTGAGAGACTTCAAAGAAGTGTGACTAGCCCAAGGTCACCCAGCAGCTGCATGTGGAGGAGCGGGGAATCGAACCCGGTTCACCAGATTACGAATCCATTACTCCTAACCACTACACCACACTGGACCCTTGCAGCTGCAGCTGTTTCTGGTTGTGGCAGTGAATAGGTCAGGCCTTCAGAAGGCAGACCATATATGTGAGTCTTAAAGGCTTGCCAGTATGCTTTCTACATTAGGTCTGTAATGACTAGCAAAGGTCATGAAGGCAAGGCAGGAAGGTGGGATTACCATTTACCTCTCAGGTCTCAAATCCCCCTTGCCTGCTTCACGTACTCAACTCTCTTTGGCAAGCCTTGGTGCAACATTGAATTCCTTCCTTGGTTTACTTATGAATAGTATGTATTTGCAAATATTCATTTACTCCCTCCCTCCCTCCCTCCCTCCTTCCTTCCTTCCTTCCTTCCTTCCTTCCTTCCTTCCTTCCTCAGGAGGGCTAGATGGACCAAGAAAGTGTTAAGGCAGCATCCTATGCCTTTATGACTATGATTATCATAATCCTTGATGGGGATTGGAATCCAGCATCATGAGAACGGCATGCTATTGAACACCACACTAATAATATATTCTACTTTTTGCCTCTTCCCACACTCCATTAAGACTTAAGGGTTACCAAGCCATTTCTGTCTCTTCTTCTTGTCACCCATTGCTTAACACTGAACCTGATGGAGAACTTAAAAGTTTGCTCTCTATTTGGTGACATTTTGGTTTGCCTAATAAATGGGTTGTCCTGTTATGGATTATGGATTTTTCATATAGGGTCCCCCACACCTGCAAGTAAAAAAGATTGCTGCTTTCGTTGCATTATAACGAAAGGCCTCCTCGTGTTTTCTTTCCTAAGTGAAGATATTCGCTTGATATACAACAAATGTGTGAGCCACACATGTTTGACGATGGTGCGTGCCTATTTTGCTGCGATGACATGCGTTTGGAAGCCCAGCTGTCCTTAATGACAAAAGGATTACAACAGAGTCACAAGACAGCCTTTTTCTGACCAGATGCAGTTCCAAGTAGTAGATAAATTATTATCATTACATGATGGTTTTGCTGAAAGGCCTTATAGAATGCCAGGTCCCTGGCCACCAAGGCTCCCAGAAATTTGATGTTTTTGGCTATGGAAGCAAGCAATTTATGTAGGCCTGTGCAAAGCCCTTGTCCTGGCTTTCAAAACCTCTGTATCTGGTGTTTATGAACCTGAACTATTTTCCGCAGTGCTGACTATTTGTATTTGTCTATCATGCAAAAGAGTCCAAGATTTACAGAGAAAAATCTGCCTTGCATATGGATTAGTTTATGTTCCTGTGGTCCTATTGTGTTGCCTCATCCATCTCTTGTCTCATCCACCTATTTAGGTATTTGTATGGATGGCCAGGTCCCAATGATGTGTAAGGTACTGCATTCTTTCCGAGCCTGGGATTGCATTCGAAAGCCCTCAGTAATCTGGATAGTTTGGCTCCAGAAGATGATGATGGAGTAAGCAAGGAGAATAGTTGTTTTCCTAATGTCTGTACATTCCAGCGTTGAACAAGGAAGAAGAAATGAAGTGTGGAGGAGGGTTGCTCATCAGGAGGATTGTCAGGAGTTAACACAGTGGCACATTCACACAAGGACATAAGGATATGAGAGAAGGATGGAGAACCTGTGGCCTTCTGGATGTCATGGGACAGCACCTCCCATCATCCCTGACCCCTGGCTATACTGACTGAGGCCGATGGGAGTTGGGGTCCAGCAATCTCTGTAGGGCCACACATTCCCCATTCCTATCTTGCTGGATCAGGCCACCAGTCCAGCATTCTGTTGCCACTTACCAACCACTGCCAGCCGGATTCAGAGACCTGGCAGGCCAACGTAGGCCTGCAGCCCAGAGACCCTGCAGTTTTCCCTCAAATGTAGGAGTACACAATTTGTAGGAGTTGGGGGCTCCAATATGGCAGCATTCAATGTTTATGGTTTTGTAGAAAAGAAAAGAATGCATGCTATTTGTATATACTTGAGTTTCTCTACAAACCCTCCAACATTTCTCTGATGAAAATGTGGACGTTGTTGTCGTTGTCGTTGTCGTCGTCGTCATCATCATCATCATCATCATCATCATTATATCTCACCCATCTGACTGGGTTGCCCCAGTCACTCTGGGTGGCATCCAACATATAAAGAAACATAATGTGAGAGCCAGTGTGGTGTAGTGGTTCAAAGCGGTAGACTCGTAATCTGGGGAACCGGGTTCGCATCTCCGCTCCTCCACATGCAGCTGCTGGGTGACCTTGGGCTAGTCACACTTCTTTGAAGTCTCTCAGCCTCACTCACCTCACAGAGTGTTTGTTGTGGGGGAGGAAGGGAAAGGAGAATGTTAGCCGCTTTGAGACACCTTCGGGTAGTGATAAAGCGGGATATCAAATCCAAACTCTTCTTCTTCTATACAGGGCTGCCTTCAGATGTCTTCTAAAGGTTCTTTAGTTACTTATCTCCTTGGCTTGAGGGTTGCATAACTCCATACCTCCAACATGTCTCTGATGAAAATAGGGATGTCCTATCATACCTTCCAACATTTCTCTGATGAAAATAGGGGTCGGAGGCACCTTCCTTTCCTGGCTAAATAGGTCCAGAGCTCACAGAAGCCCAAGAAACCATAGTGGCTATGGAGGAAGTACTTTAGAGGGATACATGTTTAAATGTGGATGTAAAACTGCAAGGTTACAGAATGCCGCTGACAGTGAAAAAGAAAGATAAGGAAGTGATCTGGGCAAGTAATATAAATATGGTGTGAGATTAAGTTCATACATCTTCTCCCACCCCCCACCAAACAAGTTCATGAAGAATAATAGGTCACAGGGGGGAGAGCAGGGCCTCTAGAAGATTCCCCCAAAGCTGATTTACTGACAATAACGAGAGGCATCACTAAAAGCTACTTTAATTTGGAGTATGGCAAAAACCGATAAAGCTGCAGTCTTGAATGTGGGAGTGGAGGAGAGGCTGGAAATATTAAATAACTGATTAAGAATACGCTCGAGGATGAAGCAGACATAATATGGCTGTATTTCAGGGACAATTACCCATACTTTACAAAGATTATCCTGCAAATTCAGAAAGAATGGCAAGTTCATTGCCTCCATGAATACAGCTGTTTTGGGATACAGAATATAAACCTATGCGTGACTGGATAAAATTTATGTATGAGAAAAATTTATGTATGAGAAAAAATAACAACATATTTTTCTGTCTGTGGGAGACCAGTTTGTAATATTTAGTATTGTTTCCTTCTTTTTACTCCGTGTTATGTGCCCAGTATTGATACTATAATTAAATATGGGGGGAGGGGGTAGAGAAATATATGGTATACTATGTCTCATCACACCCTTTGAGAACCACTGATAGAGAGGAACATGGAGTCCGGAAAATAATGTGTGGGCCTTAAGACATCTAATTTCCTTGCTGTAACCCAGACCCCTCAGATCAAATGTCTAGGAAGGGGTTAGGGACCATTGGGTCATATAACTCCATACCCTCCAACATCCCGCTTATCAAAATTGGGATGCTTGGCTTTTGGTCTTGCCTTGTCACTAGTGGTCTTTTGATCCTGCACTCAGGCACAGGCCTACTGACTTGCACCAGAGCACGAAAAAAGAAAGAAAAGAACATATTTTGGTCTGGCACTCTGGCATGAGCCTGCTGACTCACGAGAGTGTGAGACATAAAACTGGGATCCAATCAGAAGCCGGTATGGCTTCTGTAATTCAGGGATTCTGTAATTCTGTAATTCAGTCCTGCTCAAATTGGAACTGTTGAATGGTATGCAGCTCCCCTCGGCCTTGACTGTTGACCATATTGGCTGAGTTTGACAGGAACCCCAAGATTTCTCAGGCTATAGTTGTAACACCTTGCATAAAATGTTTTCACGAACTGCAGTGTTCAAAACCAGTAGTGGCTGGTGCACATTGGAATGGGTGTGGTGGAAGGCAAGGAGACCAACAGCAGGTGGCACTAGAGCCAATGATAGGCAAAGCCGGCTGATTCTCGTTTTTGTCCCTATTGGTCTCCCTGTTGAGTTGTACAAGGCCAACAATTGTGAAACAGAGGAGGCGGAAGCTCACAGCTATTGCCACTCTCTGGACAGTATGAGGATAGGTAAAGGTAAAGGTAAAGGACCCCTGGATGGTTAAGTCCAGTCAAAGGCGACTATGGGGTTGTGGTGCTCATCTAGCTTTCAGGCCAAGGAATCTGGTGTTTGTCCACAGACAGCTTTCCGGGTCATGTGACCAGCATGACTGGCACAACGGGACACCATGATGGAAGCCAGAGCACATGGAAACACCATTTACCTTCCCGGCACAGCGGTACCTATTTATCTACTTGCATTGGCATGCTTTCAAACTGCTAGGTTGGCAGGAGCTGGGACAGAGCAACGGGAGCTCACCCCGTCGTGGGCATTTGAACCGCTGACCTTCCGATCGGCAAGCCCAAGAGGCTCAGTGATTTAGACCACAGCACAACCCATGTCCCAGTATGAGGATAGGCTGAGATTGATGGGGCAGCACCCAGCTGGCCTTCATGGTCCAGCCTTCCTTGATTCAAACCAACTTCAGTGCCTGGCCAAATATACACAATATAGAGTAATGTTGTTCCTGCTGCAATGCAGCAGACATACTGGGTTATTGTGGCTGTTTGGGCAGATCCTGGCTCTCAAATCCCAGCCTACGGAAGTTTCCCTGGTGTTCCATTTCTCCACTCCTGGCAGCATCATAGAAGCGCAGCTTTTGGTCAGATTCCTAAATTACCACCCCTGAAAAGTGCAAATCTGAGCTTGTACTTAATTATTCGCCCTTTTCTCTTCCCCCAAGCAAATTGAAATTTTGGACGCTGGCTGTCACTGTGGAAAATGAACAAAGCAAGTGCAGAAGGGAGGAAAGAGGAGGAAGGTATTGACCAGAGTGAAATGTGAAATGAGGGAAATGTTAGCAGGCTGGTGGTGTGAACTTGTGGCTCTGTGTGTGCAGAATAGTTCAAAGTGAGAGAGAGAGAGAGAGAGAGAGAGAGAGAGAGGGGGGGGGAAGCTAAAGGTTAGGGTTACTGTGTGGTTCAGTTCTACATCTATTCTACAGAAACTCCCTGGCAAAGAACATTGACACCTTTGTATCCTCTTCCCACTCATTTGCCAACGTTTTCTTATCAGATTTATTCCGAGTGAGAGGATTCTTTGCTGGACTGATTATGAAAATCTCCAAGTGTTGTTATCATGCTTAACACTTCTAAGATACAGTACTTGGCTGGCTTTGTGCTGAGTTCATAAAAAACGTTGGTGCCCCCCACCCCACCCCAACATGCCCACTGGATGCTATAACTGCAAAATTCGGCAAGGTTCAGAGCTTTCTTCAACAAACCACATAGTGATTTTTTATCATTGCCCTCTCCCCAGTCATTAAACTGGTAGTTCACGGACATCGTCTGGTCTCTGCAGCAATTTTTTTTCTGCCCACTGCCCCTAGTTTCTGACAATTTTTTTAATCGTGTGGTAAAAGGTTTGTCCACAATTCTTATTCATAAGGAAAATAACTTTTTTTTTAAAAAAAGTTATAAGATGTAGAGATATTCCATAATAATAATAATAATAATAATAATAATAATAATAATAATAATAATTTATTATTTGTACCCCACCCATCTGGCCGGGTCCCCCCAGCCACTCTGGGAGGCTTCCAACAAACATTAAAATAGAACAAAATGTCACAGATTAAAAACTGCCTTCATGTATATTCTAAATGTCATGTAGTTGTTTATCTCTTTGACCTCTGCTGGGAGGGCGTTCCACAGGGCGGGTGCCACTACTGAGAAGGCCCTCTGCCTGGTTCCCTGTAGCTTTGCTTCTCGCAGTGAGGGAACCGCCAGAAGGCCCTCGGCGCTGGATCTCAGTGTCCGGGCTGAACAATGGGGGTGGAGACGCTCCTTCAGATATACAGGACCGAGGCCGTTTAGGGCTGTAAAGGTCAGCACCAACACTTTGAATTGTGCTCGGAAACGTACTGGGAGCCCATGTACATCTCTCAGGACTGGTGTTATGTGGTCCTGGCGGCCACTCCCAGTCACCAGTCTAGCTGCCGCATTCTGGATTAATTGCAGTTTCTGGGTCACCTTCAAAGGTACCCCCACGTAGAGTGCATTGCAGTAGTCCAAGCGGGAGATAACTAGAGCATGCACCACTCTGGCGAGACAGTCTTCCATACGTCAGTGGTACATTTCTCATTTGGATTTTGCATTTATATATATAAGTGCAAGTAGATCAATAGGTACCGCTGCTGGTTGTGACAAACATGGGATAGGATGGAAATCTCTGTTTACATCCCTAATATAGAGGCAGGTAGTCTTACAAATATATTGTTCTGAGTTGTCCAGAATTTTATATGTTGACTACATGTCCTTGAACATCTCCCCCTCCATTTGAAATCTCTCTTAAAGATGGCTCTGTTAATTGAATTATATCTTCCCCTTCACAAACCTTCACACCCCTTCTATTTTTCAGGAGAATGAAGCCAATAAAATCTCCCCCACCCCGTTTCCATTTTTGTCTTTGGCTCTACAATGCTCCACAGTGTTCGAGACAGGGGATGTATATTTTCTTCCCCACTCTATATTTTTCTGCGGTTTGTGTTGTCATGTGATATACACATTATGACACATTATTTACTTCAGTATGCATGGGAACTGGGTGCAGCTTCTGTGCTCCAAGAATTTCAGAAATAAATCATTCACATCTTTAAAACGTTTAGGCTCCCTTAAATTTTTTTTGGGGGGGGAGGGAAGAGGAAGGGGTGTGGGTTCTCTTCCATCAAGAGCCTATATAAGGCATGAAGCACGATGCATTAAAACATGGAGCATGATTAAAATAAGATGTTCCCTGCCCCCAGCCAACCTTGCACTAAGTTGCTCTTTGATTAATAGGCAAGTGGGAAGAGTCATAAGTAAAGGAGAACAGAGTGGAAAAGCAAATTGGAGTTTGGAGAACCGACTGTGGCTGCAAAATATTTCTGCAAAGTTGCTCCTGTGAATAAGGAGGGAGCCTTAGCTCAGAGGTGGAACACATGCTTAGTGTGCAGAAGGTCCTGTGTTCAGTCCTCTGTATCGCTGGGTAGGTCTGGGAAGCATTCCTGTCTGAGGCCTTGAGGAGCTGCTACCAGTCAACGTGGCAAATAATATTGAGCTATATGGATCATGTGCTAGGATGGTTGCATAAATACACTTATACCTAAGGGCCTGTTCTGTCATGTTCTGGTCCAATGCCAGATCCCAGGGACAAAGCAGTGAGCCTGGGCTTCCAGACCATGGATAGCTCCAAGTGACCAAGGTTGGGAGCAAACTGAGGCCTTTTAAGTCTCGGTCTCCAGACTACCTCTTCCAGGCTCCACTCACCTGTATGGCATTTCAGTCTTAAAGAGTCAACCTTCTGGCTGGAAGATGGCTGCTCCTCCTCCATTCCTGGTGTGTTCCTTGTGTTGCTGGACTGGCAGTGTGTATTGGGAGGCAACTGGTTCCTTTTTTTTTTTTTTTTTTTGCTCAGAGTCTAAAATTTATTGTTAAAAATTCTTTAGTTCACAGCCCTGCTCTCCAGTGGTTTGAAGAAGTCAATGAGGTCTCCTTAGCATTCCCATATAAACAGAGCCAAAGGAACCCCAATATTGTCTAGGTCTAGGACATTCTTTTTTTAAAAAAATATTTTATTTGTTGAATATAAGAACAACATATCATCAAATACAAGCAAGCAAATACAGTTTTCCCCTACCCCCCCCAAAAAACAGCCCCAACTACATCCAGGTAATTACATTAGTAATATAATCAATTAAAAATTATTTCTACAGTTGCTGGTTTAAAAAATATCATTCCACATGCTCCCATGTGTCTTAGGTGGTGAGGGACTGGGCTCTGGCCCTATAGGCCCTGGTGGTCTGGGAGGTTCCTCTGGGAGCTCCTGTCCAATAATATCCCTATCGTCAGCGGCCAGCTCTGAGTCTTGAACCTGGCCTGGCTCTCCATTTGGTGCCCCTGCAGCCTCTGACTCCCCTTCCAGCTCACTGCTATATTTAGGACTCATGACGCACCCCTAATGATAATGTCTTGTGGTCCCATAGCTTTTTGTAAAATGTTGTAAGTTTTTACACCACGGGTGTTCTGGTTTGGGGTTGTTGTTGGGTTGTTCTTTTTTGCATCACTTTCATATGCACTATAATTCGATAATCTTGGAGAAGCATCACCGAACAACTACAGCCTACCCCCACCCCACAATTTTACTTGCATGCTGTCTTTCCACAGTTCAAACCGTGCTCAAGGTGGCTTACAACATAAAAAATGCAGCATAACAAAAGTAGTAGTAAACAATAAATAAAACATAAAAAGTACAAAACCAAACAGAACAATTTCCACATAAATTGCATCAAAATCTAAAGTAAAGATACAAAAAACCAACAGTAAGCCCAGCAGAACACACCCCACCCTTTAAACAACAACCCAGCCCCAGGTTTTCTAGCACTCACTGCCAACTAATAAAGCAGAATGACGTGTGGAAGGTCAGATATAAATCCACCACTATAAATCCATGCATTATCATTGCATCAGTAACATGTTGTAGACTACACTCACAATACAGCCACCTGTCTGGAGGGACCCTATATGGGATGTTAATGACATGAAGAGTAACCAGCTCATGTGTTTCTTAAAAACTAAATCTCAAGTAAATGTCATCAGGAGGATGTGTGTGTGTGTGTGTGTGTGTGTGTGTGTGTGTGTGTGTGTTAGTATTCCTTCCACAGCTGCAGTCTGTGTAATTCCCCTCATTCACACACCCAAATGGCAATTACCGTTGGGAACTTTCTCTGCACAATTTCTTTGTGCAAACAGATCAGCTTAGTAAGATAGGAAGGTTCCTTATACTGAGTCAGACTGTAGGTCCATCTAGCTTAGCATTGGCTACTCCGACCGACAGTGCTTCTTCGGGATTTCAGATGGGGGACATTCCCAGCTTGACATGGCAATGCCAGAGCCTGAGCCTGAAGCCTTGTGCATGAGCAGCGCAACATTTCTTCCCTGAAATAATAATAATAATAATAATAATAATAATAATAATAATAATAATAATAATTTATTTATACCCTGCCCATCTGGCTGGGTCCCCACAGCCACTCTGGGTTGTTTCCAACAGATATAAAAACATCAAACATCAAACATTAAAAACTTCCCTAAACAGGGCTGCTGTCAGATGCTTTTTAAAGTCAGATAGTTGTTTATTTCCTTGACATCTGATGGGAGGGCATTCCACAGGGAGGGCACCACTACCGAGAAAGCCCTCTGCCTGGTTCCCTGTAACCTCACTTCTCACAGTGAGGGAACTGAGAGTGCAGAAAATAAATGAGAGAAAACGGATGAGGGCCTGAGCAAAGGACATTGGGAAAGGGAGCATGCAATATCATGCACAGCCAATGAAGCAGAATCAAGTTGCAGGGGGACGCTGTGTGGGGCTGTCTGTTGATCCTGCTGCTTTGTTTTTTGACTGTGACTGCTGCCTTTGCCCTTTCTACCGCGCTGCCGGGAGCATGTAGGATTGTGACTATATTACGCTGGGGGTTAGCCCCAGCATAGCAGCTGCCACTGCCTTAGGACCATGGGATTGATCTGCCCGACAGATGGAAACACCAGCTATAGCGAAAGGATTAGGAGGAAAGGCATGATAATCGACTTCCTCGCTGCCAACCTCCCAACTGAAAGGCTGCCCAACCTGATAGGGTTGTATGTGAAATGTATGTGAAATGAGTGTGGTGGACTCAAGCCAGCAGCCACAGCTGGCACTAATTGGCAGTGTGGTCGGCGGCCTCCACAGAGGGGCCAAGATGGGGATTAGATGAGCCTCTCATCCATACAGGTGGTCTTTATAGTTAGAGATGAGATACTTGGCAAGGCTAGGAATGTGAGGAAGTCGGCAGTATGGCACACATCATCTGCCGGAGGATATCTCCACAGCTGTTGACCTGTTATTCTTTTCAGACCCTGAATCTGCATGTGCGAGGGCGGCAGCTCTTCTCAGATTTGCAGTCTGCTGCAGAGCAACCATGGGAATCGGGGATTTCCTGGGCTCAGGAATAAATAAACCAGCAAGGCCCGTTCAAGCAAAACCACCGACTGACTCAAAACATGCTCATTTGGGGAGTTCTAGTCCCATTACCATTTTGGTTGCTCTTTTCTGAACCTTTTTCAGCTCTACAATATTCTTTTTCAGGGGTACACAGTATTCCAAGTGCCATCATGCCGCAGATTTGTATAATAGCACTATCAAATAGAAAATTTAATTTTCCAGCCTTTTCCTAATTACTCCAACTGAAAGTTTTAAAACTGAGCTAGTTTTTAACTGATTTGAAACTGAACCAAATGCTGGCTTTAAACTTGAACCAATGCCTACCCTTACCCTTTAGTTCATATGGTGCACTGACTAAACTTAAACCAAGCCTATACTACGGTTTTTTTTAAAGTGTAAATTACCATCTAGTTTTAAGTAGTAAATTATGCCGTAGCTTTGAAAACTGAACTAGCTGAAAACTGAATATTTTAATTGGGACTGAGGCCTACCCTTACATTTAGGTGAAAAGGGGGAAGGTCCAATTGCTTGAGTGGCCACTTGAATGAAAAAAGTTCTGAGTGATCAATATATTTAGCACCCCCCAGCCTGCCTCACAAGGGCAGATGCTGGGAATCTCAAGTAGGGTGTGATCATATGCTCAGGTCTTGCTTGTGGGCTTCCCAGGGTCATGTGGCTGGCCACTGTGGGAACAGGATGCTGGACTAGGTGGGTTATTCGTTGGATCCAGAAGGGCTATTCTTGTGTTGTGTTGAAATTATTGTTTTAACAGGGATGGGGTTTTAACCTGGGTGGGTGCTGTTTTATCTTGGGGGGGGGTTGCTTTAAATTGTTGTTAAATGTTCTATGTTAATTTGGATTTTTGTATTAATATTTGTGAGCTGGAGTATTGTTTAGGGGCTTTTGCTGGGGAGTGAATTGTTTATTAGTGTGCATGCAATAGTATTGTTAATTGTTTTGACAGTTTTTTTATTATGCTTTTATTATTTTTATTACATATTTTGTGCTTCGTATATGGTAACTTTGTTTTTTAAATTTATTTATTTGGTTTTTCAGATTAAGGTTTTACAGTCACATATCCTACATACAACCTAAAAACAAGATTGCAAAGAATCTCCCGGACTTCCCTCCTCCCCTTTGTGGGTCCTATTGTCAATCATTTCCTCCTGCATCTTTTACATCTCCATTATGTCCAAAATTCACCATTAAACTACAAGTGTTATTCCAATCCTACTAACGATTTTAGCTGTTTACAATGCTTTTTAAGATAAATTATAAAGTTATATGGTAACTTTGTGTTGTAAACCACCCTGAGACCTATGGGTATAGGGCAGTATATAAATTTCAACAACAACAACAACAACAGTTTGGGATACACAGCATATTGTATGAATAGCAAAGAAGAAGCTGGCAGAACCAAATCTCCCCTGCTTTCAAAGCAAATTGTGCCATTTTGTCCAATATTTGAAAGGGGTGGACAGTGTCCCTTCTATTGTTTTTTTTCCAAGTTACTTGCCATTATTTCCTTTGAAATTATCACCCCTTTTATTTACCAAACAGCGTACACAGAGTTGAGAGTAAAACATCCCCTTGTTTTCTAAAAGCCCAGAGAGTGTTGAAAGCCGGGCTTTAATTAGCAATTTCATTAGTTAACCCCAGTCACTCATCCTTGGTGTCTATCTGATACCACTCTAGCCCAGGCACTTTGGGACACTGGAGAAAGGCTGTCTTGTTGGCGTGTCAGTTGAGAGGCCTTCTATGGGAGGAGTGGAGGGGCGGTGGGGGGTGGGGAGAGGGAAGGGAAAATAGGTCTCAGAAAACGGAGGGCATTAAATGGAATATGATACAAGCCCAAAGGAATTATCTCACCAAAGTAACCGAGAATAAGAGTGGATTCCTCTTGTATTTCTCTCTAATCCTCCATGGTATGTCACCCCACTGTAATAAAAAAAGGAAGTCAATGGTTCCTTACAGTGTGAAAATAGGGCTTGGAATGAGCGAAGATCCCTTGCCAAGGAAGTGCTGACTGAGCTGAAACTAAAACGTGCTGCACTCTCTCCAAAGCTCAGGCTGGTTCGGGCCAACGTGGGCATTTTGCCAAAGCATTCATTAAGCACTTCTCCCACCAGCTGCAATGCCCAAGGAACAATGTGCAGCCCTTCTTTCATCTCACCCACTCCAAATTCTTTTGCTGTCTGGGAGGAAAGTGGTGCCTGGCCACCCCCCCCCTTCCAACCTCTATTTGTTATTTTGCCCAGTTCTGTTTTGGATCACAGAAGGGATATTGGTGTTAACTGCAAATGCTGGCCCTGTGTGTGTGTGTTTGTGTGTGCGCGCGAGCGTGCACGCACTGTGTTTTTATCCCCCCTAGAGATGTTTGTGCATCTCTTTTCACAACAAGCTACCATTTTAGATTTTCAGGAGTTTTTATAGAAGCAAGGCTCTGCAAGCTGCGAAGGCTTGCTTTTGGAAATAGATATGCACGATTGAGTTGAATGTTCACTGGTGTACTTTTCAAGCTTGTAAAGAAGGCTTTTTTTGGGTGTGGGTGGGTGTCACCCCCCCCCCCACTATTGTGCCGCTTGTTGCCTCCTATTCATGGTCTGGGTGGCAGCGATCACGCTAGGAATCTTAAATTGCTATTGCTATTTTTTAACCTGCAAGATAAAGATAAACAGAGGTTGTAGCATTTGGGACTTTTTAGTTTAGCTAAAAGGTGAGTAAGACGTGACTTGATAGAAGTTTATAAATGGCATGGAGAGAGTAGATATAGGAAAGTTTGCTCCCTCTCTCATAACACAAGAACTTGGGGCCATTGAATGAAGATTGGAAGATTCATATCCTTCCTGCCCAGGTTGGCAGAGCCAGTGCAGGGCCTTAAGGTAACTTCACGGAGATGCCTGATGCCTGCAGTCCAGCAGTTCACCATACAGGGTAGCTGCACACACGGATCCAGTGCGACAGAGACCTGGCCATTGAGACATCTTATTTGACAAGCATCCTCTGTATTTAGGTCAGTTTCCTTTTATCTTTCTTGAGAACGTGATTTGATTGATTATATTTCATTCCAATGAATCCCGAAGCGGCTTACAAACAATAACATGATAAAACATAACGAAACATCACAAATACAGCATAAATTGTGTGGGATAATTAGCAAATCATCAGCGAAACAATTAGAATCTGTAAAACTGTTAACAAATCGACAACTAAAAAAAATAAACTAAACACCGCAATTAAAGCAAAAGTATTATTATATGATTAACAAATCAATACAGCATTTATAACCTATAAACCAATATTAACAACATTAACCAAACAGCAACCCCAAAATTAACTGCTAAGTTCATACACACAATCTCCACACTATCCATGACTCATCACCTTTCACTCTAGTCAGCTCATTAAAATACACATACACATAATGCCTGTGGCAGCAACTCCCTTCTGAAAGTTCCTCAGGTTGCAGGTGGGACAGGACAAGTGAAACCAACCATCTCCTGGTTTCAGGCAAACAGAGTCTCTCTCACCTCACAGTTCTTTCTCTGGAAACAGCTCCCTTCTGAAGGCTCCTAGGGTGGGGCAAGGGATCACTGGCTGGCCAACACACCATGTACTCCTTCCACGTCTAATACCCTCTCTTGGGTGTATTTATTTTTGGGGATGGGACGGTTGCATTTCCAAATGGCTCTGTGTGATGGTTTATGCTGGGGCCTACACTTCCAGGGGGCGCATGGACCAGCAATTTGGACCAGGAGGCAACCTTTGGAAAACAAAGTCAAACGTTTTCCAAGAAAGCCCATAACCACGGAGCTGATTCCACATTAACCTGAAGAGAGTCCTTCCACCACAAATGGTCGTGCGTGGCACATGGTGCCACAAAAATATTCTAAGACTTTCCAGGAATGAAGGATCTGCAGGCACTCTGAGGCCCAATTTGGAGAGGCTGTAGCTTTGGCAACTCTCTCTGTGTATATATATATATTTCTATGTATGTAGCAAAAGAAATGTGAACAATCACACAACGAGTCCAAAATCAATACAAGATTAATGTAGCCGGTGGAAGCAGCCAGGAAAAGCACAATTTTTTGACAGCACGAGACCGATTAAAGTGTATTTAATAAATATTTGGGTAAGCACTTGGGTTTTATTATATTATGCTGGAGACCTGCAGCCAAACATTTGGCCGGTAAGTTCAAATCAATATGTAAAATTCCACCCTCCCCCTCTTTGGCCTTCATACTTTCTTGGCTTTCTGGCCTGCAGAGTCCACCATCCAAGCCTTCCTTACTAGTCTGATCCCTTTCCAGCACACAGCCCTGTTTATGCCATGCGTGAGGCTTCTCCACAGGCTCACTTCCTTCTCCCGGGACTCTCATTCAACTCTGCTTCCCCCAAAGTCCTCTTTCTTGCAGGCTCTTTCCTTCTCCTTCCATTTTTCTTTTAAGTGTTGCTTCCGAGATGGCTGTCTGTTCTGCTTCCCACTATGACTGCACCTTCTCCTCTTGGCCTCCCAGTCCTGTGTCTCCTTGTTTTAATAATCTCCTGCTGCCACCGCAGGATTCCTCTCTTAGGCTACAATTCTCCATGCATGGCGACGCTCTGCCTCTATGGCGGCATTGATGCTTCTGAATACCAGTTGCTAGATGCAACGGTGGCTGTGGGGAGAGGGCTCCATGGAGGCAGAGCATAGCCATTATGGCCATTAGCCTTTGATAGCCTTATTCTCCATGAATATGTCCAATCCTTTTTTAAAGCCATTCACATTGGTAGCCATCCCTGCCTCCTGTGGAGGTGAGTTCCATAGTTTTAGTATTACACTACATGGGCTTTGAGTTAAGTTGCCTCAGTTGGCTTCTATTTGAGAGACCCTTATAGAGCGAGATGAGCAGCGCAAACCCAGAGTCGGACACGACTGGACCTAATGGTCAGGGGTCCCTTTACCTTTACCTTTATAGATCCTTATAGTCCCGATCCTTATCGATCTAACCTTATATGAAATGATTACATCTTCAAAGCCTGAGTTATGTAATGTAGTTTGATTCTGGAAGAAACACCAGCAAGATTTTGCTCCAGGTCTACTTGTTTTGTGTTCTTTTGCATGCTAGGAATCATAGACAGTTTCACTCTTGTCCAACTCAGCTCCTATTTTTGCACTGTCACCGTGTCCTCTTTTCCTAACTTTTGTCTCAATCCTCTTTCCCAAAGGCCTTTGTTCCCTTCTTCCCTTTTACCCTCAGATATACTGATTGATTTATCCTCTTGGCCCAGTTACCCTTGCACTTGGCTTCAGCTCCTTCTTGTTGAGTTTCCTTCCACCTTCTGAATCTTCTTCCCACTTAATTCCACATCCTGCAGCCTCTCTGCTGTGCAGGCACCCTTGTACTACATTCAAGATACACAAAGAGCACAGGGAATTGATTTGCAGCAAAAACAATGCAGGAGGCAACAGTTATGAGCTACCAGTCTCTGCAGCCACAGTCGGTGCTGTGATTCTCCAGCAGTTTGACTTCACCCCCAGAAGCACACTCCATTGACTCTTGAGACAGATGGATGCCAACAGTCTAGTTTTCCTGCTTGAACCTGCATGATCTCTCCTCCTCACATTTCAAATTCACCTTTCACTTTCCTCACGGAATTGACACTTTCAACATTCTATTGCTGATAGCTTCCCTTTGAGCACAGAAAATCTGCAGACCCCCTTTGACATCACAACACAGCAGCTGATGATCCTTCGTCACATGCCAAAGGTGGAGATTAGACAAAAGTTTGTATTTTCTGCTTCATTTGTGTTTGTAGTGCTAACATCATTCCTTCATTCAGTTGATATTTACGTGCATTGTCACTTGCATTTGATATTATAGGTATTCTGTGTTTTCTGCAAACTGTCTGGTCGGCCACCTCTCCTCACCGAAAAGAAGGCAATTCTAAGTATGTGAGTATGCACCCCCCTTTCTATCTTAAGATGAATCCATAATTGTGCAGCTGACGAAAAAGAGGCTCCATTGGGGATGCAATGACTACCTGGTGCCAAGAATATATTTTATGCTTGCTTAAGCACTTCTGATGAGTTGATAGCTGAAATGTTTATGCTTTTATTTCACATAGATAGCAGAGTTTAAAAGTCTGTTTCTAAACAACAGATAATCTGAGTGGGACATTTCGTTTACGATGTAATCCTGGTTGTACTCCATGTTTGCCAAGGCCTGATTCCATTTGAACTGAAAATTCTATTTAGGAATTTCCTATTTTTAAAAAAAATAAAATAAAATTGTACAGAGGTTTGGCAGCTATAAGCATATATGTGCGGTTGGATGGAGATACTGCTTGGGTATGACTATATCTTTCTCATAACTATTTAAAGTTTCTTTGTTGTATCTGCGGGTTTTAAAAAAAATTGATTAAAAATCAACATTAAGTTTTAAGTCTTGATTGATGGTTCTGTTTTAGAAACTTGACAGGAGTAGTTTGCAGCCACAGATAATATTTTTTTGAGCCTCAGCTGACATGCTACTACATTTTATTATTAAAAGGCCACTTGAATGGGGGCAAAATACAAGACTGCTCTTTGCCCAGGTAAACACTATTCATCTTGATGACCATCCAAGAAGGCATGTGTTAACAGACCTCCTAAAACTGTAGAAGGAGGATGTGCCTAGTATTCTCCATCAGATGCTATGTTCGGGCATAGAGTTGGCGAAGCATCCAAACATGCATTTCTGCACTTACACTGTGAAATAGTACAGTCCCAGGAAGACTGTACCACATATGTTTTCAGAATGTCTGATATGAAGAGCAGGGTTAATAGTCCTACCTGTTTAGGATGGGTGGGGAATCAGTGGCCTTCGAGATGTTGTCAGACTAGAACTCCCATCAGCCCTGACCATTGATCACGTTGGCTGGGGCCAATGGTGGTTCAACCACATCTGGAAGGCCACAGGTTTCCCATCTCTGCAAAGGGGTGTATTTTGAGATACTTGCTTTCTCAAGGTCAGCACTTTTGGGGAAGACTTTGAAAGGACACTCATGCAATTAGGCATTCAGAAGCCTTGTCATTGACTGCAAAAACTCAAGCGCTTGCCGCTAAGGGGTCAATATTGGGCTTAAAGGCTATAAGGTTAAAATTGTGAGATAGAATCATAGAATTGGAGGGGACCACGAGGGTCATCTAGTCGAAATATATTTACTGCTTACATGGAGCACAACTTGGCAGGCCATTTAATTTACAATGCCCATGCTTTTTGGTTCAGGAGTGAATTTTTTTAGAGTTAATTTTCTTTATGCTGTTAACTGACATGGTTCCCCCCTCCCCAAAGTCGGTGGTGTAGATTGTTTGTTTGCAATAAAGAAATAATAAGTAAAGGCATGTTGCAAAACCTGCCATAAGAAATGGCATCTGATTGGCCACTGTGAGAACAGGATGCTGGGCTAGATGGTGGTCCAGTGTTCTGGTCCCGTAGACTCTTCTTATGTTTACAATTTCTAGGCTCTCTATGGTTAGGAGCACAGCAAGGACTGGAATAGTATAGGCCTTAAGGCTTCCATGCCCCCTCATTATGAAATAGTATAGTTCTATTTCTTAACACCACCCGTATCTGATTCTCTTCTGTTATCACCAAAGCTGAGCAAATGAATGACCTGCGACAAGATCCTCAAGGCATCCAAGAGACACATAAATAGCTTACCTAGGGAGCTAATTTTAAAACAGTTTCCCAAGTCTACCATTGATATTAATATACTCCTCTTCATTTCCTGGCAGAGGATGAGCTCTGCCCTCTCTATCTGTAGTTGACTTTCTGGTGCTATCACTCATGCGGTTCATTATTAGCAGCCAATTCCATTTCCCCTTGGCTGAAACTTATTCTGATTAGAGCTGATTAAATAAAGTTATACTTCAAATAATGCTCATGAAGTGGTATGGCTTTTTTTTTTTTTAAAGAAAAAGATAATCTGGTTATTGTGGGCAGAGTTTCCCTGTGATGCTAATGGCCTTTGCACCCAGATGTCAAAAGCATGGCTGTTGTTGTACAGATGTAGTAAAACACTTAGAAGTAGGGGTGGGATTTTCTGGAACTCTTGATGGTGTGCTTTATCCATACATCTCCCTTCTAATTCCCATCTCACCTAATCCCAATGAGAAGCAGCCCCCTCCTCAGGGGTTCAGCTAAAAAATACGAACAATTCTCACATATTTTGTACAGTATTATTTGAATTATTATACATATTATACATAGAATTTTATACATGTATAATTTTATACATATTATTACACATATAATGGCCAGCATAGGATGATGTGAGTCAGGGATGATGTGCGCTGGAGTCTAACAACATCTGGAGGACACTTCTGACATTGAGGCAACACATGAAAAGTGTGTTTTTGATATTTTTTGAATATCCAGTACATTTATTAACATGGAGAGAGTGGCAGTTTTCAGCTTGGGTCAGGGATAGGAAAGTACTGTCATCTGAAAAGAAGGAAGCAGAGACCTTTAAAAACTCCCAAATCAATCGTGCAGCCCACAATTCATGGTCTATTCAAGTCACAGGATCAGTGAAAACTCAAGTGTTGGGAACTCACACAAGAGTGCAGCCCTTCTATGAAAAAGAAACCCAACCAATTCCCCCTGACCCCGAAGGAACAGCCCAAAATGTCAGGTGATTTCACAGCTCCTATGCCTATCAAAAACCAAAATCAAAAATATCAATAATATTAGGTTATTAAGTCGCCTCATGTCAGGTTAAACTCTATGTTGATCTACCCCGGTATTCTGACTGGAAGTGGCATCTGTCGGTTGTTTTTCCATCATGCAGTGGTTAGGCCCCAAGGTCTACAAGATATGTCATTCTCCAGATGTTGTTGGACTACCTTTCCCATCTTCTCTGACTATTGACCACGCTGGCTCAGACTGATAGGCACTGGAGTCCAACAACACGTGGTGGGACACAGGATCCCCATCCCTGGTCTACATGTGTAATTGGATAAAGCTCCAGTTGGCAGGCTACTTTCTGCCTAATTTCTCTGTGAAATACTTCATTGCTTCAGAATTACTATCTTCTACCTTCACCGTTAGACACGGGTGGCGCTGTGGTCTAAACCCCAGAGCCTAGGGCTTGCCGATCATAAGGTTGGTGGTTCAAATCCCCACGACGGGGTGAGCTCCCGTTGTTCAGTCCCTGCTCCTGCCAACCTAGCAGTTTGAAAGCATGTCAAAGTGCAAGTAGATAAATAGGTACCACTCCGGCGGGAAGGTAAATGGTGTTTCCGTGTGCTGCTCTGGTTCACCAGAAGCGGCTTAGTCATGCTGGCCACATGACCCGGAAGCTGTACGCCGGCTCCCTCGGCCAATAAAGCAAGATGAGTGCCGCAACCCCAGAGTCGTCTGCGACTGGACCTAACAGTCAGGGGTCCCTTTACCTTTGCCTTTACCTCCACTGTTAGAGGCAGTATGCTGGGGAACGCTGGGAATCACAAGTGGAAAAAGTGTTGTTGTTCTCAGGTTCTTCTTGCAGGCATCTGGATGGCCATTGTGAGAACAAGATGTTGCACTAGGTGGTCCACTGGCCTGATCCAGAAGGCTTTTCTTAAGTATTTATGCTCCTATTCCATATTGAGAAAATGCATTTACTATAGCTAACACGACTAATTGAAATGAGATTCCCCCCCTAAGCCTCTGTTTATAAGAAACTAGCATCTTATAGGGGGACACTGGATTATTTTCATGCACAATCCATTTGGGAGATCGTCAAAGCTGCACATGCTGGCTATTGAAATAAGAAAATGAGCTGTGTTGCAAGTTTGTGGGGAGTCAACTGGCACCTCATTTACAAATATTAAAAATGCATAGAGGCTGAAAAAAAAACTTTTTAAGAGTGCAAAGCAGCAAAGATGGATCACATAACCAGCCAAATATGTGACACATCTAAACATAAAGATTGAGTCACAGCCAACAGCTACTTCTGGAGCCTCCTGGGGAGTAAGTGCCAGGACAAGAAAATGGAACTTACTCCATTTTTTGCATCTCAGGTTTACTAAGGTTTGAGATCAGTTATCTTGCAAGCGGTCAGGGGGGTATGATGCAGGGCAAGCCAAGGGAACTAATTTTTCACTCCCCCATCACGTTCTCCCCCATTATCACAAATGAGTAAAAATGTGTCCTGAGTGCCAGGTTTTCAGCTGGGCCTCCTTATCTGCAAGTAAACATTGCTGTGGGTGAAATCGTTGCCCTACAGAAGTCAATGGGAACTTTGCCATAGGCTACAAGTGAAGCCAAGATGCGATTTCCTGCTGGGATCCTGGCTAGGCAAAAAGCACGGACAGTTTGAATGGATTGTAGCTGCTTGCTATTATTGAAGGATCTCAGCGGCTAAGGGATGGGCTTCCATTCCCCACATGCATGAAGTGAAATATCTTTTGAGATAGTGAGCAATTCTGAGCGTAGCTTTCCAATGGAGGTGTTTGATTCTCCTTCCTCTCAAGTGGGTGTGCTGCGGTAGAGTTAACAGCCATTAGGGTGGGATGGCGTTTCCAACAGGCCATTAACTTGGTTGAAAGTGTGGAGCTGGCTGGCATATGCAACTAGGCCTGACCTGAAATGCCCCCCTCCTTTCACCATTTTGTTCATAGCCTTTGATGAATGCCCCCTCCCTTTGGGTGATTTTTTTAGGGGACTGCTTGCTACTGTGTTTCCCCAAAAATAAGACACTGTCTTATATTTATTTTTCCTCCAGAAGACACACTATGGCTTCTTTTCAGGGGATGTCTTATTTTTATTACGTAAGTATGGTACAGCAATCTAAATTTAATCAAATACCGGTATAGTTAAGTCTATCACTATGTCTTATTTTCGGGGTAGGGCTTATATTGCGCAAATGCTTAGAAATCCTGCCATTTCTTATTTTATGGGTATGTCTTAATTTCGCGGAAACAGGGTACTTTAGGCTGTCATTCTCTCTCTCTCTCTCTCTCTCTCTCTCTCTCTCTCTCAATGTGACGGTGGATGTAGGGGGGGGGGGAGAAGGAAGCATTTCCCTCATTCTGATTTGGTTTCATGAACATGCTATGTAGCTAATGAGATTTGGCCACATGAAGATCTCTGAAACCAAATCAGAGTGAGGGCATTGGACTGAATGGGCAAGACCTTATGAACAGTAGCAGTATGTTGGATTTCCTGTGCCTGCAAGGTATGATTAGATGGGAATGTGTACTGTTCTTGGTATGAGCTTTTGTTTGCATGGTCTCTGAAGAAGTGTGCATGCACACGAAAGCTCACACCAAGAACAAACTTAGTTGGTCTCTAAGGTGCTACCGGAAGGAATTTTTTTTTACTTTTACTTTTTTTTTTTTTGGCAAAACAAGCAGAGTTCACAAATGCAAGCAAGTGGGTTTCTCTTCAGGGGAAAACCCAATGGGAAGCCTGGACTTTGAAGTCATCTACTCTTACCAGTTATGTTTTAATTAGTGTGTATGGTTTTAATCAGTGTGTATGGTTTTAATCAGTGTTTTTGTAGTTGTTTTGTTTTTGAGTGGAGTGCCCTATCTGGGTGGATGGAGCAGCCAAATAATTTCGTTGTCCCCGAAGGGGACAATGACAATAAAAATATTCTATTCTATTCTATTCTAACCCACAGATCATCCCTGTGTTCCAATGTGGTTTTCCCCTTCATATTCTGCATTGTTCAAAGCTGCTTCTGATACTTTCTCTTTAGAAATCTTTAAACTTTCTGGCATTGAACTGAATTTATGAGCAATGAGCCACCAAAAGCATTTGAAAGGTGCCTTATCTGAGCCTAAGCCTCCTACATTTTTCTCTTCAGTGCCATAATCCACAAGGAGCATACAACAACTATATCTGTTGCTGTGCTCTATTCATTCTTTTGTTTATCAAAGAAGGGTTTCCATCATTTGCAAGGTAAACTATGAAGAAGAAGGGGTGGGGTGGGGAAACCCGCACAAATCTCCCAGCTAATGCTCTGCTGTGCCGTTTTTGAAAGTGATCCGTAATATTTCAGTAAAAAGGACCTCGGCTTTTGTATGCTCCAAAGTACTAAGGGTATCCTTACAAGGGCTGGGGAGGGGAAAAAGTAGTAGTTGACAATTCAAAGACATACCTTATCTGAATAGTGTTATTGTAAAGAGAATAGAGTGGGAGACAAAGGATGGGAACCGCAGAAAAAGGAATCGGATATCACAGGTCCAGTGCAAGAATGACTAATAGAATGTGGGGCAAAAGACTCAAAGCGTGAGTGACAGCTCAAAGACAAGATGGGATTTCATACCTTTTCCAAACATTGCTTCTGTGCTTCCTTCAAAGAAACTTTCAAATCCCAGCTGGGTTCCTTAATGAACTAACAAAGCACATTCTCCCTGGAAGATGAAAGTGGGGGGAAAATGAAGGTAGTGGAACATATCTAATTTTTCCCTCCAAACAAAAAAAGAAGGAAATAGACCCACCTAAGTTTTGAGTTCTTTTCAGCACATAAAGAACATTCAGGGACACACACACACACACACACACACACACACACACACACACACACACACTGTCTAAGCCAAACAGTTGCATAGCCCTATGGACATCCAAGAAGAAGAAACCCATGTACGGTCTATATACATAGACTATGCGCTGTATGTATTTCTCTGGGTTTATGCTCTACCCTACTCTAGACTCATGTAGTAATTTTTTTAAAATTAAAAATGGCAGCCTCCTCATTCAGGTGCTGATAGTTGCCCCAATGATCACCCACAACTGTTGGGTGTCCCCCCTCACTTCAATGGAAGTTACTTGGCCATGTCCCCCTTACGCACGCAGAGCTATCCTCTCCACTCCAGTGAATGGGGAAGTCCTTGTGAAAGGTAGCTCCACGTGCATGATGGACTTCCAGTGTCTGAGAGACATCCTTCAAACTGAACAAACGTCCTGTCAAATAGATAAGCCTCGGGCCCAGTTCACAAACATAGCAAGATCGATGATCCTGTGATACGTTTCAGTGCAGCTACAAGCACACAGGTTGGGAGTGCAGGATCTGGCCCTTGAAGTCATTTCCTGTGGCCCCAGCTGCCAAATCTTAATCAGTCTGACTGTCTCTCCAAGACTTACCATTTGAATACAGTTATCTGGAAAAAATTGATTTACAAGTACGTTCATCGATAGCAGGAACTCAAGAGATATGAATAAGGAGCCAAGCCGAAACAGTTTAAAAAGGCTTGAACTCCCTATGTAGAAGCTGATATGAAAATATTTATATTTATTTTTTATTTTTTGAAATTTGTTACCTATCTTTCTATTTTTTATTCTTTGTTCTGCTTCTTCTTCCTTTTTATATTCTCTATTTTCCTTTTTAGTTTTATTTATGTATATTTGATGTATTTACGTGTTCGCAATTAATAATAATAAGAAAATATTAATCAGTCACTGGGAAAGTCTTATATAAAATGACTGGACTTAACTGTCAGGGGTCCTTTACCTTTTAATATTACTTAATAAGGGCGTATATATATACTCTTAGGGTATTGTTTGGGAAAATACATTCCTTGGCCCTGGATAGGCAGGTCTGGACAACAGAACAGCTGCAGAGAATATTCGAGTCAGTCATCTCCAGTCAAGCCCTTCTCAAAGGAACAAAATCAGGCATAATATAGATAAGTGCAGTAGAAAAAGAAGAAGAAGAAGAAGAAGAAGAAGAAGAAGAAGAAGAAGAAGAGTTTGGATTTGATATCCCGCTTTATCACAACCCGAAGGAGTCTCAAAGCGGCTCACATTCTCCTTTCCCTTCCTCCCCCACAACAAACACTCTGTGAGGTGAGTGGGGCTGAGAGACTTCAAAGAAGTGTGACTAGCCCAAGGTCACCCAGCAGCTGCATGTGGAGGAGCGGAGACGCGAACCCGGTTCACCAGATTACGAATCTACCCCTCTTAACACCACACATATTGTGCATGCACTTACATTATATATCAGCTTGCCATGCTACTACATACTTAACCAACTGTACTTTTGAATCAAGTGTCCTGTAAGCCAGTGGCTCCCAACCTTTTCTCTCTCTGTGGACTTCTTGAAAATTGCTGAGGTTCTTGGTGGTCTACTTAATGATTTATTTATTTTGCCCATTGCTGCCTATGCTAGATACTTTATGATTTTTAATTGCATTTTTATTGCTTCTTTTGTTCCTTATATAGGCAGCAACAATTTTGTCCTTGTCCAGTTGGCGTGTGACTGCCAACACGTGGGTCCTTTTGGACCTGGAGGATGGCACAACGGGGGCGGAACAGGGGTGGAATGGTGGTGAAGCAGGGCAGAATGGGGCAGAGTGGGCTTAAGCGTGCTCCATCGACATGTTTTTTTGGGGGGGGGCAGGAATGGAACCCCCACACAAAATGGTCATTTCATTGCATTACAATTTGCATTTCATAGAATTCAAATTGCAACACCATAAAATGCAATGCATAAGAATAATAGAACTATAGAGTTTGAAGGCCCCCCTTGCAATGCAAGAATAAAAGAAGCAATTAAAATGCAATTAAAATCAATACAAATATTTAATGCAATAGACGCACCCTCTACCATCTTCAACCACAAACCCACAAACAGGCCATGGAACATTTGAATGAGCCTCACAGACCACTGTTGGTCCACAAGCCACCATTTGAGAACCTCTGCTGCACGCTGTGCTGGAGTTAATTGCAGTGCTTACCTCTATATAAGTACCTCTAAGCAGTGACTTAAGAGAACTGGAAGGAACTATGAGAGAATCTGACTGGGGGTAGGGGTGGGGGATGGGGGTGGAGAGGTGACTGCAACCTGTCTTTGTGTAACATTTCAACCAAGTGAAAGCAGCAAACAACCTCAGCATGTGCCACAAATAGACTTGATGTGTGATTACAGAAGGTGACCCTGTAGGATCCCTTGAAATTCTGCATCGTCTTAATAGCAACCTTTGGGTCAGCGAGCAAAATATGATAATAGAATATAGTCCAACTTTAGGCAATCTCCTTTGCGTTAAAAAAACAGAAAAGAGAAGAGAAAGGTAGTGCGTTGAGTGCCAAGGACTCCTATTAGTACCATCCATTTTGTTAGCATTTCTCCAATTTATCTTGCATTACTAACCCCTCGGAGTACTATGCCTATTGTAAATATTTAAGCATTACTGTTGACATAAAGATAATACTGACAAATTGAGTTAACATTTCTGTGGAGGATTACTGACCATGTGCAGTGCCGATCAACTTTTAACACCCACCCCTAGCCCCTCGGCCCACGCCAAGCTCTGTTTAGTCTACAATATGGCCGTGCTCCTCAAATGAATTTTGAGCTGTGATTTACACAAAATGTGAAACAATCTTTCTTGGATCAATTAATTGTTTGGACTTCCTTAATATATTTCCATTTTAACGAGATTACGCCTGCATCAAAGGCATTGCGGTGGGTGAAAGATGTCAGTGGCCTCGTGAGCAGGGGAGCTTCCTAGCTCAGGCCTCCTCAGTTTGTGACTCATCAGACGTCCACATGGACCACCAGGGAATCAGTAAAGCTGCTGCTTGTTCTGTTGGTCTGGGACGGAGAAATCAAGCAGTTGTCAGCTGCATGTCTGGTGAGATGATGATGATGATAGTAGTAGTAGTAGTAGTAGTAGTAGTAGTAGTAGTAATAATAATAATAATAATAATAATAACAATAATAAGAGCCAGTGTGGTGTAGTGGTTAAGAGCGGTAATCTGGTGAACTGGGTTCGCGTCTCCGCTCCTCCACATGCAGCTGCTGGGTGACCTTGGGCTAGTCACACTTCTCTGAAGTCTTTCAGCCCCACTCACCTCACAGAGTGTTTGTTGTGGGGGAGGAAGGGAAAGGAGAATGTTAGCCGCTTTGAGACTCCTTCAGGTAGTGATAAAGTGGGATATCAAATCCAAACTCTAATAATAATAATAATGATGATGATGATAATAATAATAATAATAATAATAATAATAATAATAATACTTTTATTATTCATACCCTGCCCATCTGACTGGGTTGCCCCAGCCACTCTGAGCAGCTTCCAACAGATATAAAAACATAATCAAACATCAAACATTAAAAATATCCCTATACAGGGCTGCCTTCAGATGTCTCCTAAAAGTCAAATACAGTGGTACCTCAGTTTATGAACTTAATCTGTTCCAGAAGTCCGTTCTTAAACCAAAGCTATTCTTATACCTAATGAGGCCTTCCGCCGCCGGTGCCCTTCCACCGTTCGGCTTCCGTTCATAGACTGAGGTAAAGTTCACTAACTACTTCCAGTTTTGTGGAGTTCGTATACTGAATAGTTTGTAAACAGGGCTGTTCTTAAACCGAGGTACCACTGTAGTTGTTTGTCTGTTTGGCATCTGATGGGAGGGCATTCTACAGGGAGGGCATCACTGCTGAGAAGATCCTCTGCCTGGTTCCCTGTAATTTCATTTAATTTCTCTCAGTGAGGGAACCGTCAGAAGGCCCGTAGACATGGACCTCAGTGTCCGGGCTGAACGATGGGGGTGGAGACACTCCTTCAGGTGGTTGGATTGGTGGGTCACAAGTCGTGTGCAGCTTTGATTCTCTCAAGGCAAATTTTAAAAAATGTAGTATAAACACCGACAACTGGGAAACACTGGCCTGCGAGTGCTCCAATTGGAGAACAGCCTTTACCAAAGGTGTCATGGGCTTTGAAGACACTCGAACACAGGACGCAAGGGAGAAACGTGCTAAGAGGAAGGCATGCTTGGCAAATCTACACCGTAATCAACTCCCACCTGGAAACCAATGTCCCCACTGTGGAAGGATGTGTGAATTCCAGAATTGGCCTCCACCACAGTCACTTATGGACCCATTGTTAAAACTGTCTTCCAGGACAACAATGCCCACTTACACCACAAAGAACTCATAACCCATCTACTCTCAGCAGCCAGAAGCATCATAACCAGACACTGGAGAGACCAATGGTAAGCATGGACCAATGGTACCAAATAGTATGGGAAACAGCCCTACTAGAAAAACTAACCAGTAAGCTGAAACTGACACGGGGACAAACAGAAGAAGACACCTTCACCCCGGCATGGTTCCCCTTCATCACACACACAGCCCAACAAGACAATGACAAAAATCTACCGGCAGCATATAAATCAATATGGCTAACCTGACCAAAAACACTCACCCACCCCACTCACACAGGAAACCAAAGACCACTACAGCCAACTACAAATGAACAATCATACCCTACGCCAACCCCGACCTCTCTCACCACCAAAAAGAGCACAAGCAAATAACAGAGAACCTGCGCAAATCGCTGACACCAAACCCTGCATATATTAAGTAAAATAAAAACACTGTCACCCCACCCCACCCCACCCATCTCTCCATCCTGCCCACCTCTTTACCCCCTTTTCCTCCCAATGTCTCAACAAACGATACTGATTTGTAAAAATGTTACATGGAAAAATACGAAAGAGACATTGCACATACCTTTGTAAATCAAGAAAATCTTTAAATCAGCTTGCCATGCTACTACATACTTAACCAACTGTACTTTTGAATCAAGTGCCCTGTAAGCCAGTGACTCCCAACCTTTTCTCTCTCTGTGGACTGAGTTTTTTAATAAACTGTCTTCATGGAAGACAATCCATGAAGTGATCGCCAAAGCAGCAGCAGCAGCAGCAGCAGCAGCAGCAGCAGCAGCAGCAGCAGCAGCTTTGTATACTAGTGGAGTGTGTAGTAGGGTGGGACCACTCATCTGACCTCTGGTAGGCCATGTTGCTACTGCTTATAGGTAGGTAGAGGGTCGAGGTGGCAGGGAGGTTGGGGTGATAGAAACATGCTGGCAGAAGTACTCGATTGGCTCTGCCAGTGTATTTGCACCACACTCACTTTGCTACCTCCTCGCCCTTCCACTTTCACCTTCCAGCAGCAGAAATGCAAGCAGCTAGAGGGTAGGTAAGTGGTGACCCCCCACCTACTACTGGCTTTATAATAGTACATATACATAACGAGTTTTCCTGAAAAGAAGACACCGTCTTATATTTTTTTCCCTCAAGAAAACACACTATGGCTTATTTTCAGGGGATATCTTATTTTAACGGCTCCGCGGCGGTACACTGCATAGCTACGCCTATCCAGGCCATCTTAAGGGAGGCGCTGCGTCACTATGTCTTATTTTTGGGGTATGGCTTATATTGCGCAAATGCATAGAAATCCTGCTACGGCTTATTTTATGGGTATGTCTTATTTTCGGGGAAACACAGTATAATATGCCATTTATAAATTGTGGGGATCATTGCAGAGATCAGGTGAAATCACCTTTTACCCAATCAAATGTTGCTTTTCAAAAATAGTAACAACAACAACAACAACACAAATCAATTAAACACAGCATCCTTAAGAGTTAATCTCTTGCTCCTATCAAATTGGGCTCATTTCCTTTTTTTGTCCCATGTGTCATGAGAAACAACCCTTTTCCCAATCCAGCTTTGAAAATGAAGACATTTCCCCATGATGGCCTAGCCAAAACATTTGGGGGTTTATAAATCTGCTCCATTCTTCATGATGTTTCTCTTGCAGTTTCCCTTCTTTTACCCCTGAGTCTGTCACAGCAAGGAATGTGGTTTGGGGGGGGGGATGCAGTTTCTTAACAGGAATTAACTAGCAGATGTTTTAGTAGTATTTTATGAGAACATTTTGGCCTATAATGAATAATTGCCAGGTGATGACTCTGATAATGCTAAACTTGTCCTGAAAGCAAAGGGAAAACTGCAATGTGAGTAAGCAAAAGGGGATGAAGTTACAGCCGCACCCAAGCTATTCAAGGCGTTGTGTCATCTTCTCTGGCCATGATCCTCCATCCGGGTCACAGGCAGACTCAAGAAGAAAAGGAGCATCATATAAGGTGATGACCTTCCTCCCCTCTTCTGGACTATCCTGGCTAGAGGATGTGACCTTCTCTGACTCAGGCTTAGAGGACAGCTCTCCAATGCGGCGTTCACCACCTCAACGCTGTAGGAAGCAGCGATTTCAGAATAGGCTTATGGTCCTTGAAATGAGGGTCATCAGAGGGCTAATAAGGCTGGCCAGCCAGCCTTCAGAGGGCCTTAGAAGGCCTCAGCATATTGCCGAGGCAACAGCTCTCCCAAAGTGTGTGTGAGAGAGAGGTCTAGTGAATGCTGGCCACAAGAAGTGCTACTTATTTTATTTATTTCAAAAATTTAGTAAACCCAAAGCTGTTTACAAAAAAGATAAAACAATAAAATTATCACTGAAAAAAATTACAACTGCTATTTAAAACATACAGAAGGTTAGAACGGCAATAGATAGACTAAAATAAATGAAAACTCCTATAAACTTTCTAAACATCTGGGTAGGCTTGTCTAAATTACAGGGCCCTCTCCAGCCCTGGAATCCCCTACCTGGACTAAAAAAATTGATGTCATCTGCATTCTGGCGTGCTCTTATTGAGAGGGGAAAAAAAAGCACTGGGTGGAGGGACAAAACAGCAAGTGACTCTTGAGGCATTGCTGATGAAGTTAGACATTTTTGATGGCCAGAATAAGGACATTTTACATCACCATTGATCTGACCGTCCTCTCAGTGGTGGCAACACAGCAAGAAATTGTGTTATGTTGGAAAGCTATCCAACTTTCTTCCGTTGAATATTGATATCAAAGAGTGTAGACTTTGACACTAATGGAAAAGCCCAAAGAATAAAAGGTGATTAGACAAATGCATTGAGGTTAAAGTTATCAGTGCCCACTATTGTTGGCATTAGGAGTGGGTGAATCTGTCAATTTGATATTTTAAAAAACTTATTCTTCCAATCACAAATTCAGTCCGCCACATTCTGCATCAGTTTCCAATTTGAAAAGAAAACACCTCATGAAAATTGGTCAGCATTTTTGTGTGATTTTTTCCTGATGTACATATTTTTGTATGCTGTTTTCTCCAAAACAGTGCATTTCCATGTTATTTTTACTAATATGTGCACTTTCCACATTCTTTTTTTTTCCTGTTGGAAAGTCACATCACAAAATTCAGAGGAAGTGTAAATTTCAACGGATAGCTGTGTTTCGGTTTAAGTATTGTTTGGGAAAGTGCAAATTAGGTATCTAATGGAGCATCTTCTCCATTTGTTCCTTCAGTATCAGAGGCAGAATGCCTCAGAATGTCAGTTACTAGTCTTCGTCGACATAAATAATATGGTGTTCCTATTGGGCCAGAATTATTCAGATGGCATTTTCTGCCTCCATCCCTGGTCTTCCTTGATGCTACCTTTCATCTCCATGCACGATGCAGCAGAGTCCCCTGGTGTCCTCTGAGGCAAGGAAAGTGGAGCTGAGCAGTTGGAACATGATGGAGACCAGTGTTCCCTGGCTGGCAGGTGCCAGGAATAGCTCCTCTGATATCCTATGAGGCAAGTTAACTCCAGCAGAAACTCTGAGCACTTCCCCCCAGGCTGTTCCTTCTTCTCCTAGCCTGGCAGAAACTGCTATTTCTCCACACACACTCTGCCAAGCAGGCTTTTCAAGCCTTGTCCCTACGGGTTAATAGCCCATCCAAGAGACCATCCATAGCCCTTAAGAAACATCAAAAATTATTATTTTATTATTTATACCTTACCCATCTGACTGGGTTGCTCCAGCTGCTCTAGGCGGCTTCCAACAGATATAAAAACACAATAAAACATCAATAATAATAATAATAATAATAATAATAATAATAATAATGAACTTCCCTATACAGGGCTGCCTTCAGATGAATTTTAAAAGTTAAATAGTTGTTTGTCTGTTTGACATCTGATGGGAGGGCATTCTACAGGGTGGTTGACATTGCTGAGAAGGCCCTCTGTCTGGTTCCCTGTAACGTCACTTCTCGCTGTGAGAGAACTGCCAGAAGATCCTTGCAGCTGGACCTTGGAAGGCATTCAACTAAACAGTCGTGTAAGCACAAGGATTAGCACTATCGTTATAGGATTGCTCCATCCTTTTTCCTGCACCTCCAAATCTGCTGTTTAGGAGTAAACCCAGAAGAGATGCAGGGGGACAAGAGGAGGAGAACATTGTGTTGTGCTGACATAACTCTTCTGCTGATGGAACCTTCTCCTCAGCACTAATTTGAATACAACCCATTAAATTTTGTTCAATCCCAGATTCAGATCGGGCAAAATTAATGATAGTTGTTTTCACAGTATTTATTTACAACATCTCAGCAGCTCCCATTAACAGAAGTTCTCTGGGTGACCTACAAAGCAACCAGCTCGCAGGGCCACTCTCACAGAAACAGTCTTTGGCTTCGGAATGTGTTAATATAATACTTGGATCTTCCATGCTATCACAATGATTGTCCCCACCATTTCTTCTGGGAACTTTGTCCATCCTTCAGCATTCTAAGAATTCTCACCTTGGTTGGCTCTCATTGCCTCTTCTGGAATTTTAGTTGGCTGTCACCTCTCTGCCCAAGGCAACATCCAAAATACTTAACAAAATAATTTTATCCTTCTGTTTCATCAGCCGCTTACAGATATCTGCCCGTCTCTCTGCTTCTATCTCCTGCATGTTTGAACTAGTGTTAGCTGTTCGGCAAAGAAAGTAACTTGTAATGAAACCGAAATGGCCTAAATTGGCCTTCCCCGTCTCCCAACCTGGTGCCCTCAGGATGTTTTGGATTTCAATGGCCATCCTGGCTGTAGACTGAAAGGAATTGCAGTCCTAAGCAGCTGAAGGGTACCAGGTCGGGAAGACTGAACAAAATCAATATCTTCTTCTTCTTCTTCTTCTTCTTCTTCTTCTTCTTCTTCTTCTTCTTCTTCTTCTTCTTCTGTGTTCTAAAAATATATTGGTCCCCAATGTCTGTTCTGAAACTTAAATGAAGATAGAGCAATATTTCTTTTCAACAAAATGATACTTTTGTGTGGCCTAGAGAAAGTTCTAGGCCCCCACATATTTTCTTCACTCATTGGCTTGGAGAATGAAGCTGTAGGTTTAGTTTGCCTCCAGTATGTTGTTTCCTGGTTGCTATTCTGGCTCAAGTTAAACAGGAGTGTTCTAGAATCAGCGTTTATTGACTTGAGTAGACATATCCCAGAATAGCTGAGTTGTGGATTGGAACAATAGGCATCTTGGCTTGCTGACCATATATTTCTGAGAGTATTGGATATGGGCTATCTTAACCAATCATCAAGTGAGGCCCTAGCCCAGTGATAGAGCACATTGCTTGGCAAGAATAAGGTCTCAGGTTGGAATAGACAGCATTGGTGGGCCAATGGACTGACATAGTAGAAGCCAGCTCTTTATATCCCTGTTAAAGTATCTTGCCATAATAGGACAACAGTTTCCTGGCAGAGACCCACAACACACAACCTCAGGTCATCTTAAATGCTAATGGACAGCTATTTCCAGTCAGTGTGGCTGAGGCGGTTTCCTAATGATTTTGTCCTGAATAAACAAGAAGGGGTAATCTTTGCAACACATCTTGGACCAAAGTCAAGGTTTACTGTAGTAAGCTTCAGCAGGGAATGTAAAGAAAATTCTGGTAAACAAAATATTTACACTCTTAATGTTCCTTCAGATTTATAACCCAAGTCCGTTTAAACGGGACTAACCTGTCTCGCTTACCTTCTTCTCCTAGCGCTGTTGCCTTTGGTTATCTCTGTTGCCATCTCATCCAATATGTTACTGCTCCTAACAAGCACATGCACCCGCCCAAACAAAAAAAAAAACGATGCAAGCAAAATGTGTACTACATTTGCTAAAGTTTCCTCTGCCATTAACGAAGGAAAAACTGATTGAGGTTGCAAGAAGCGCAAACCTGCTATTTGTGTAGCAAACATCCATGGGATGGAAGGAACCTTAATTGACCTTCCATAAGGAGGTTGAAGCCAGAGGTTTGGATCTGAAGAAAGAAAAGTTTAATGGCTCATGGTCCCTGTCTATTGTAAAATGATGTCAAGGAAATAGAGGAGAATATTTCATATTTTTGAGCAATGTGATATAATTTAATAGCGTAAATCTTGATGATAAAAATAGATTGATTTTAGAATTATAAATAAATGCCTAGGATGATATGAACCAAAACACTTGCCCTTGTCACAGGAGAATGATACTGCAGTGATCAAACATTTGGGATGTGTACCTTAAATCTTGATAAGCGTTGGATGTTGGTTTGCATGACCCAAGTTCTTCTGCATGAACATAACTAGGATATCAGGAAGATTATCTGGAAACATTCTGCTCAACTTGCTAATTTTGCACATGCAATAAGAAGAAGAAGAAGAGAAGAGTTTGGATTTGATATCCCACTTTATCACTACCCTGAGGAGTCTCAAAGCGGCTAACATTCTCCTTTCCCTTCCTCCCCCACAACAAACACTCTGTGAGGTGAGTGGGGCTGAGAGACTTCAGAGAAGTGTGACTAGCCCAAGGTCACCCAGCAGCTGCATGTGGAGGAGCAGGGAATCAAACCCAGTTTACCAGATTACGAGTCCACTGCTCTTAACCACTACACCACACTGGCCCCGTGTTGGATGAGGCTGAAAGCCGATCATAGGCCAGGCTGTCAACTATGTTGGCAGCTTGACTACCATTTTGAATCCTCCACCGTGCCCCAGATCTAGTATTTTTCTAGTTCACTGAGGGAGGAAAATGATGGCCATCAGCAAAAAATTGTGAATATTTGGTGGTGGTGGGGAAGTCTGCACAGTGATCTGGCCCCACACCTGGTGTGTGTGGGTGTGGGTGAAGGAAAAAAAAATTCTCAGAAATTGTCTACCTTATCTTTAGAATATTCTGTCCAACAGGATCTGGTGCTCAGTGTGGGTATCCGGGAACAGTTCAGGACCCCAAAATACTAAGTTGGCCAGGCATATGCATCAACCCATATGTCATTAGCTCACCACATGGTGCGGCTGTGTGGAGATCTGAAGAGATCAAGGGAGGAACCAAAAATAGAGGTCCTTGCCTCCAGGAGTCTATGATATATATATATTGACAGGGATGGAGAGAAGACAATGGAAAAAGGGGAAAGGATGAGGCATGGAAAAGGAATGGGGGGCATAGCTTAATGACAGAGCATCTGTTTTCCATGCAGAAGGTCCCAAGTTGAATCCGTGGCATCTCCAGGTAGGTATGGGACCTTGGAGAGCACTGCCAGACAGTGTGTAGACTGTACTGAGATGGATAGACCAATGGTCTGACTTGTTAGCTTCTATGTTCTTGTGGGTGTAAAGGGCAGAACCTGGGCAAGTGAACACAAGCAGGAGGCTGTTACTGAGCTCATGTCCTGCTTGGGAGCTTCCTGTGGGCATCTGCTTAGCCGCTGTGAGAAGAGAATGCTGGACTAGATAGGCTTTTGTTTCGGTTCAGCAGGGCTTTGCTTTGCTGCTTATGGGTTACATATTATTGGGATTCATTTCAGCCACAGATAATTAGGTTTTGTTTCACCCAAGGAAAGAATAAGGAAGCAGGGTATGGAGATATATGAGTCAGATATTCCAGGCCAAAGGAGCAGTAAGGGAGATAGCTCAAGAAAGTAGATTGGGAGAAATGGTCAGCTATGACCAGAAATAAGGGTAGAGCGACAGAGTGGGGGCAAGGTCATCCAGGACTTCAAAAGTTAGGTAGATGAAGAGCTAAAGAGACCTGAAGCTGGATTCTTTTAAATAACAGCAGCAGCAACTAAGGTGAAGAAAAGTGGAGGAACAGTGCCATCAAGAATAACTGCAATGCCCTAAAACTGCACCTTCAGCCAATTCCTGAAGTCATTTGCTGCTGTGTCAATTTTTATTCCTCAAACATTCTCTTTCACTTCACTGTTCAGAATTTGGACATATTTGCCCTTCTTCCCACCCCATTTCTTTTCTGGAACTCCTTTTGAATTAGTAATCCAGGGGGCTAGAATGCTGAAAATGTTAGTCATTTGTTGGGCAAAGCTCTGAATGATGGTTGTACTTACGGTTTCTGAAATGTTTATGTTCACTGCATTTGTATTGTTTATTGCTGTTGTTGACACTAACACTATACGGTCCAGATGACAGAGTCAGATATGCAGCCGAGGGAAGGTTGCGTAGTGTAAACTGAACTTCCAGATGTACTTCTCGCTAATCAAAGACAGAAGATCGCCTTGGATTCCCAGGCTGGGGAAGCCAAGGTTAATGGACGTATTTCACGCAACACTTACAGGTCCAAATTAAGAAAGCGGACAGAGTGTCCACAATATTTGGAGAGGTAGTTAGGGCCATTTCTGAGGCCACGCAATGGCTTCCATCTAATGCTAATCTTGGTGGCAAAACAACGAGAATAACAGCTTCAGGTTGTTTATTCATTGGCTAGCCAAGGGCCAATGGAATCCCATGGCTTGAGCAGGGACAGCTCTGGTTCACGTTTTTGGGAGGCCCCTGAGCAAGATAATGCTGTGGTTTTACGGAGAGGCAAGTCTGCCTATTTCGCTTTCTTTTAGTTTCTTGGTTCTCCAATCTTAAGTTCAGTTTTCCACGATTCCACTTCACCAGCATTTTAGTACAAAATTTCTCCAGACATGCAGTTTTGTAAGCAGATTCCCCTATTATAACGCATATTTCTATTCTATTTTCACCAATATATGCATATTTCCACCAATATATGTACATATATGTGCGTATTTCCACTAATATATGCATAGTTTCACTAATGTATGGGTTTTAGGCACACTTTCCTCTAATAGACACATTTCTGTACACATTATTTGGCATGAAAACGGCATTGCACAATTCAGAAAAGTGAAAATTTCAAAGAATAGCCACGTTTCGGTTCACGTATTGTTCCAGGATGGGCAAATTAAGAAGATTTGCAATAAAAATGCAAATCCCCCCCTCCACCCTTCTCTGAGGGTGTCCCACTTCCTTGCCATTTCTGCCACTGCCCATTTACTTGCCTCCCTTCTTGCTTTCATGCAAGTAAGGCACAAAGGAAGTCTGTGCCTAGAAAGCAGCATTGGGGCCGTGCTAGTAGCACTACCTCTGCTGCTGTGTATGGCTCCGCCTGTCGCTCCCTGCATGTGTATTAAGCTGTGTTAATCTAAGCCAGGGATTCCCACACTGTTGTTGGAAACCTCTAGTGTGCTGTCAGGAATCCCCCTGGGTGCTGCAAAAAGTAAAAAGCAAAAAAATTACAGGCTCCTGTGAGCTCAGAGCTCCCTTTGCATTTTCTTATGATATGCTGTTCTAGGGGCTCTCCTTCCAACCAGAGTCTTCCGAGAGCCTTTTCAGTGATCCCTGGTGGAGAGACACAGAAAGGACAGGTGATCCTCAGAGGAAGCTGCCTGTTGCTCTATGCATGAGTCACTGCTGCCTGGCTGGTCTCTTTCTAATTAGGAGATATGCTCAGAACAGTGACTCATGCAGACTCAAATCTGCTTTCAATTTTTAATTAAAAAAGGAAGAAAGGAAAAACCTACTGCGCATCTGAAGTCCTCTGGGCATTTTGTCTCACATCGCCTAGACCAGTGATGGCTAACCTTGACACTCCAGATGTTTTGGGACTACAACTCCCATCATCCCTGACCACTGGTCCTGTTAGCTAGGGATGATGGGAGTTGTAGTTCCAAAACATCTGGAGTGTCAAGGTTAGCCATCACTGGCCTAGACTGTAACTCCCCTCTCCTCAAAGCCCAAGCTTTTCTTTATGCTGGCTACTTCTAGGAAGTTATTAATGAGTCAATAGGAAGTCATCAGTGAGTCAACAGGTAATGAAAATTACTCCCATTCTGAAAGAGTTAGGGTTACAATTCCTTCCTGCTTCAAATGGCAGGAAACCTGTTCTATGTTCTCTCGGCAAAGAGATTTCTATGTGCATTTCTTCATTCTGTAAATTGTCCCCACAATGGACCTCCTGTCTCCTGTTCCAGATTGTTGAGATGAGTGCTGTGCACTGTAAGAGACATTAGCACTGTAGTTTTTGTTAATGTTTATTCATGAAATCATCTTCCTCGCATTTACATAACTAACTTTGCATTTCAATATTTAATGTATTTGGCTCTCGTAAGTGAATTAGAGAGGATAAACTTCCTTTGTTTTTTTCTAATTGTATTTCAGCTCCTACTTAATGCAGATATATAAGATTTTCATAGTTGCCCTCCCTATTTTTTTAATGAGCAAAGGCTGTTCCAATACAGACCTGAATTCCTCTGCTTTGGTAATACTACAATCACTTTGCTTGTGATGTAATGCATATTTTAAAATAAACTATGTTGTTTTTCAATAAGTTACAAATGTGGTTTATGCAGAAATAAACCACAGCCTTAATTAATTTCAAATGCAGCATCACATGTGTTTCTTGTTTGGTTTTCGTTATTATTACTACACTGTTGATGAACTTTGGGAGACATAAAAATGTGAAGCCTCACAAATCCTAAGAGGAATCCGCTGCAGACGAGAAGATAGACCTCTGCAGCCCCGATTCCGTGAAAAGCAAGGGATGCAGTCATCAATGGGCAGAGCATCCTTTAGACCTGGTTCTATGCAGTGCCCATTGGGACTGTCAGAATGGAAGGCAGAGAGGCCAACAGTAGGTGGAGCTACAGCCAGTGACAGACAGAGCCAACTAAATATAGTTTTGTCCCTATCCTCCTCCTTGCTGATTTTTAGAAGGGCAACACTGAGACTGAAGTAGAGAAAGCTGACAGGCAGGACCATCCCCTCAGCTTGCTGTTTAGTATAAAGGCAGGCAGATTGAGTTCACTGAGAGCAGACGGAGGTTAGTGAGATAGTGTCCTTCCTGCCCTAATAGATGAGCCTGCGCTGCTTCCATGCTGTCATGAAGTGGCTGGATACAGAGAAGTGGTGGGAGGCACCAGCTGGGGAACCCCCAAGGGAAACCCCAGGGCAGGGGAAGAAGACTCAGAGCCAGGGGATTGGTGGTGGGACAACGACGAGTGAGAAGATGGGGGCAGATTGAGAGGAGGAGGTGTTAGAAGCTGAAGGGCAACAGAGTTTAGGGAGCAGGAAGAGGCTGTGGCAGACTCAGGGGCAAAAGAGGAGGGAGGCCAGGAAACAGAGATGAGGCAGGCTGCTGAAGAAGCCAGGGAGTCTCCCTCTCCTGCTGCAACCAACTCTCCTCCCACTGGCCTTCAGAACACACAGAGAAATGAAGAGGGCAGAGCAAAGAGAGACAAGATCATGGAGCATCAGATTGCTTGGAAAGGAACCGGGAGAGGAGACTATGGGAAGGCAGGGACCTTTAATTCTTGCAACCCCCTCATTGGAGCAAGACCTACTAGGAAGGGTTGCTGAGACCACTAGGACTGAGCTGTTTGGTTTCTTTGAATAAAGAGTTAACTTCACTGGCATTGGGTGCTTTATTGTTTTATTGCTGACTTATGCCAGACACGTGCACACAAAAACGAGTGGCTCTCAGGGCTGCGAGCAACATCAGACTGGGTCTATAAGTGCACCTGCCAAATATTGTATAGGTGAGGGATGTTAGCAAAGTCATTTACGTTATGCTGATGGGAGTTCACAGAGAAAAGGAACCTGACAACTAGGTGAACTGAACAAAAACAGTGTATCATTGTGTATTATTAGAGAAAGGGTTTTGTCTTTTATAGAACAGGCCTTATATATTCAATTATAAACATACAGCTCCTTGGAGGAAAGGCAAAAATATGCATCCACGTGTAAACTGCGCAACAGAGGCTGATGTGATCAAGGACCCATTCGCCAAGTTGGTTTTTTCACAAGTGGTGCTGAAGGCAGGAAGGCTAGCAGGCACTATCCCATCTTGGTGTGTTGACGATTCACAACATGTCACTGTGTACAGTCTCTTCTTGCCTCTCTCTGCTGGCCAGCTTACCAACTCAACAGTTCTCTTCAGTTCATTGCTCTACTGGGCCGAATTTTTCACCAGGGTATTCCAAAGCAGCCTTTGAGGCCCATTAACGAACCTCTTCCTCTGCTCCCTGATTTTTGCTTTGTGTTCTGTTCAGCTGCATACATTTGCTCCTCACAGGCAAATTCCAGCCTCCATATTTCCTGATGATGCTGTGATGTAGATGCTCTCTCTCTCTCTCTCTCTCTCTCTCTCTCTCTCTCACACACACACACACACAGAGAAAGGGAATATTTTCTTTTCTTCTTTTTTACATGCATGAATCGCTGTTCTGCCTCAATGCAATTTACAACAAACAACTAAAAATTAAAAACATTTATTTAAAAAAAAACTTCCAAAAACTAATTAATAACAGCAGCAGCTTAAAAGCACAGAAATAGCGGCAGTGTTCCAATGGGGAATAACGAACGATGGACAAGCTCCTCGCTTCCCCAGATTTGCTCTGGATTGGGGCCAGCAATGATTACTGACACTGGAGAACACCCAGGGAAAAAGTTTATCCCAGCCTAAATTCGCGAATAATTGCCAGCTGCTCCACTTGAGCCCCCCAAATCTCTTACTTGTTCACTGCTGCTGCTCCATTTTATTGGCAGCCCCCATACCAACCTCTAACTTTTGGGCCACCTTTTCTAAGAGATTGTCACAATCCAGGGATACAATCCAGTGATACCAGTTCCCAAACTCACCTGTGGTACTTTGATCTGGGGAAGCAAGTGGCTCTTCAGATGTCATCGTACTGCAATTCCCATCCTGCCTGGCCATTGCCCATGCTGGCTGGGACTGATGGGAGTTGGAGTCCAAGGCAGTTTCCTATGTTCCTGTATCCGAAGCAGTCCTCTGTTTCAAGAGCTGTCTGGCCCAAGTCCAGTTGGAAGATAAAGAACCCTCATAAGGGAGAGCAGGGAAGACCATGAAGTTGTCCATCAACTAATAGCACAGGAATAGGTCACTGGTCAGAGTCTTCCACAGTACAATGGCTTCTATTTAAAATATAGTAACTATTTAGCAGCTGGGATAGCTCAGTTGGTAGAGCATGAGACTCTTAATCTCAGGGTCATGGGTTTGAGCCCCACTGTGGGCAAAAAAATCCTGCATTGCAGGGGGTTGGACTGGCATGGACCCTTCCAACTCTACGATTCTATTTCTAAATTTGCATCTATGCATATAAATTAGCAGATGCAAATCTGTACCCTCATTTATTTTCTTAAATAAATTAAGAAAACTCTTCATTCTTAATCCTAGAGGAGGATTGCTGACAGTAGGAATAAGTCTGCTTTAGAGTTCTGCTTTCACTTTCACCACCTGTCTCTGCTGAAGCACCTCCATCTGGTTATTTTTTTTTTAACTTCCAATTTCTTTTTTTAAGCCACTGAATGGGAAATAGTTTGAAAAACTCCAGCATATATAAGCTGTTGCAAGCTGGTGTATCACAGGTCTGGATCACAGCCATGGACTCCTCCTGTCTAGGGCGCAATGTTAGGCTGATTTATTTAGCTTCAGGGATTTTCTTTATTTCCTCATTCGACTTGTGTGTATGTTTATTTATTTTTTATCTCCACTGCTTTGACACAATGGTTGCTAACATTTCTGGTGGCCGGGGCTGTGGACCTTTGAAGCTACACATTGTGGGGTTTGGGCATAATTTGTATTACTTAACTTTGTAAATAAGCTCTCCGCTGCTCCAACGCTCCTCACACTCTAAATTCAATTACTCATCTTCCTTTTCTTTAATTTATATCATTTATCCATCCACAAACCACAGGCTGTACACACACAGTACAGAAGTCAATCAAACAGAAAATAGACATCTCGTGATGCAATTCCCTTGGCAACCCAAAATTAATGCCCTCCTTCCATTCTTAAATTTTTTAAAATTAAAGTGGATAGAAAAAGAGAAATGAATTTCCTTGTGTTCCTTAGGAAAATGTCACAGTTCCCGCTCTCAAAGCACGTAGGCCTCCAACTATTTGCAAACTTACAATTTGTAACTGGATGTCAATGGGTCACATGCTGAAGGACATGGTTTTTTTTTTTTAATGGATTGACTCACAATGGTGCAATTTCTGGATATTTTGGTTTTGCTCTGCTGACAACGAAGTAAACAAGTTAAATGAAAAGAAGGCAGAAAGCATTAGAGTCAATTAAATAACTTGTGAATCAGCTGCGGAATTCGCCAAGGCGATGCATTCAAATTTGGCTCTCCATTCACGTGAGAGTGATTTTTGATTTGCAAAGGTTTTTGGGCTGAAAAGTCCCACCTCACTGCCTTCAACAGAACTCCCAGCTGCCCATGCAGATGATTTGCAGTGTCTTGCTGACAATAGAGTTAAGAAGGCATGCATTAGTACCATTACATGATTAGAGCCACCGAGGCAATAGATTTCAATTCTGTGCTCTTGGCATGAAGTGCCTAAGGACAGCTGGTTGCAATGACAATCAAGCTACATGGCAGGACACTTAGTACAGCTACCAGGACATAGTTGGAGCTGGTAAAGGGTGTGTGCCAGTTCTGTGTTGGTGAAACTCAGCAGTCCATGCAAAAAGGCTCATGATTGGCCCAGAGTGACCTGCTACCCGATTGGCTGAAATCATCAGAGAAGTTCCTAGTCACTGTTATGCAACAACAGCCATCAGCCTCCTTGTAGTCACTTAAGCTCCTTGACTGAAACTTTCACTCTTTAAATCCTGAATTCTCGACCTCTTGCTCCTCGCCTTAATTCCTGCCTTGGCAATGTTTTTCGCTGCTTATTGGCTTTTTCCAGTCCATCACCTCTATTCTGCTGCCTCTTCCTTTACCCCTCTGGTAGCTCCCAGCCTTCGTTTATCGCTTCATATAACAGATAAGAGTGCCTGTGATTCCCTCATGTGGATTTTTACACACACACACACACACACACACACACACACACACACACACACGACTTGCAGCTGCACTTAGCAGACATAATTCAGGCCAAAGAACAGTCTGGTGCCATATGATGCTGTTACATTGTTAAAGCACGTACTGTGCCATTGGTAAGAGATCTGCCCTCACTGCCATTTAGCCACCCAGACTGAGGGTGCAGCTTTCGGGGTTTATTTCAGGGCTCAATGGTGTGCAGAACATAGGCCAGCTAGTTTATGTTCTTGGGGCAATTTAGTAACCTATGCTATTCTCCCTGTGATGTGGCCCTGCGTGGGACAGTGGGCTCCTTTTGGCCAGGCTCTTGCAGGTGAGGATATTCATGTCTAGAAAGGTCTGGTTACAGTGGAATGGTTTATTTTTATTTTAAACAGGGCATGTTCATGTTGGGAGGTATGCACAGTTGGAGCATTGAGAGACTTCAATGCCCAGCAGCCAAGGGTTCAGAATTTTTTATTTAGGCATAAAGTCTTCTGTAACCCAATTTTAGTTCTGGACAGTAACCAAGGATCACAACCTGAATGCTTTGGTTCTTCGTTCATTCTGGACTGGGGTGGCTATTGCCATGGCTCAAGCAGATCTGAGTCCCAATGTGATCAATGAGTGTTGACAGGTATCCATAACTGGCCATGGTACTCTACAATTTGGAAACAACTGCAGCTGACTTAGCACTGTGCACCATGGTTGTCTGTTTAAGATGGTATTGCATTGTGAAATATGCATTCAGTTACACAGTGCAGATTGTTCTTGTTCTGTCTTAAGTCCCAGATATTTGCAGATACCAACCAGGATTCTCATCTGTGGGCATTGCATTGTCTTCTGGGTCCAGAGGAGAGTGAATTGTTTTGGCTGCAGGCACTCAGCTAGAATTTTTCCAAGTGGTCCAGCGTTCAGTGGGTAGGAATGCAGCGTGCTCTGGAGTGGCCTTCTTTTTGTGTTTGGCATTTGGCTCCCACAGGTCTCACCCTACACATTCTGTTCGTTCACCCAGGTGAAAACTGCCTGGTTAAGGTTTTATGTTTGGAGCTGAGCCACTGAATACAAAAGGAATGGCATAAAAGCGCAGGTTCCAGGTCTGTTGACGGTCTGGTCTGAAAAGTTGGTGGAGAGATGGGTGTGGAAACAGTGAGGTGAGGGCAGAAAATTTTCTACTGCTCTGTTTTTCCATAGGAAAAAAAAAATCCATTGCATAAATTTATTAGGAATGATGAGCGGATGCCAGCTTCAAATAAAATATTAGGCAAGCTTGGCAGTTTCAGTGTTTTTAGCTTTGTTTACTACATGCCACTAAAATGAGCATACTTAACTGAAAATTAACGGATGCAAATCATTTTCCAATTTGAAATTTTCTGCAGAACTCGCATCACTATGTGGAAACTCTTCCCCCAATAAAACCAATAGGGCCCAGTGCAAGGTTAACTGAGAGGTTAAGAGATGATCGATGGCTGTCAGTATGGCCATATTTTATAATTCTATCAGGCATCCCCACCCCCATCCAGTTTGTACAGGGATGATACTGTCTACCTCTTTATCAAGGGGTGTGATGCCCGCAGGACCATTTCATCTTTTTCACTGGCAGGTCAGGAGAGGGTTTGCTTCACTTGTCTTTCAAAAGGAAATCCCGCAAGACCTTGCGAGTGGATGGCATTTCACCAATACAGTGATGTGGGTACAGGTATAAAAGCCAGCCCTGCCACAATGGTGGGCTCCTTGTTTGCAGGTGGGGCACCCCACACATCCATTCCTCCTTTTTTAGTTGCTTTTTTATATGACAAATTCCATGCTAGGGATCATTAGGAAAGGAAAGGTTTTTGGAAGAAGGTCTTAAAAGGACAACTAAAATAACCAGGGGCATGGAACAAATGCCCTTTGCTAGGGGCAGGCTTTGCTAATATGGTGGAACATAGGAACATCCAATAAAGCCGAATATTGGAAAATTCAGGATATGCTATTCTCCCTGTACTTATTCACACAGCACATAGTTTGGAACTTTGGAACTCTCCTTCCCCCAGGAGGCAGTGATGGCCACCAAATTGGAAGGCTTTAAAAGAGGATTGGACTAATTCATGGAGGAATCATTGGCTACAAACCCTAATGGATTTGTTTCTACCTCTACAGCTGGAGGCAGTATGCTTTTGAATTCCAGTTGCTGGAAACTGCAGGAGAAGAGAGTAGCGTTGCACCCAGATCCCTGCACGTGGCCTTCCTGTAGGCATCTGCTGGGCCATTGCGAGGACAGGATACTGGATTAGATGGGCCTCTGGCCTGATCCAGCAGGCTCTTCTTATGTTCTTAGCCTCTGTTGAGTATAGAAAAGTGGTATAACAGGGCTTTTATATGTATGGTATGGATGTGGCCGAAGGCAAAAGCCCTCTTCCAATGATGCGACCCAGATGCTGGCGTTTAGTGGCAGGTGGCTTCTGATCCTGGAGGCAGCATATAGCCAACCGGAGACTTCTCCATGAATTTTGGCAATCCCCTTTTAAAACTGTCTCAGTTGGTGGCCATCGCCGCATTGTGTGGTATGACAAAAAATTATTCTCCTAAACTTTTAAGGGGTTTTGTGTTTTATTGCTGTCAGCATTGTTTTGCAGTTTCTACTGTTGCTTTTGATTTTAATAAAAACGGTTTATTGTTTTAATGTTCCACTGGCATTTTTATTGCTAGCTGCATTGGAAGCTTCTGGTGACAGGCAGGACACACACACACACACACACACACACTGGAAGAGTGCACCATTGGAGAGTTACAGCACCTTCTGTGGCTGTAGAGATCAATATGGGAGAGACATGTTTTATTGCAGCTGGGGTAGATGAAGGTGTACGATTTTGCTGTTACAGATGCACATGTCTTCTTTCTGTGCTTCTCCAAGCGGTCATTCCTCCTCTGGTCACAGCTATGGATACACAACCTGACTGTCTCCAGGCACTGCAGTTGTCTGCAAGGGATTCCCACATGGCGGGGTTAATGTTGCCAGCCTTCATGTCATCTTTTAATGCAGAGTTGGTCTGCAGTTGTTTGGCACTACACTTTCCAGCAGTACGAGCCCTTAAGCCAGTGGTAGCCAACATGGTGACCTCCAAATGTTGTAGACTAAACCTCTTACCATCTCTGACTCTTGCTGGTTGATGAGACATGTTTGCTACCCCTGGCTTAAGCCCTTCATGGCACTGATCAGCTTAGGTCACACTTAAAGGAGAACCTACTTACCTAATTCACTTCCTGAAAAAAAATATGTAAACTCAAAGTCACCCATCCTTTGAAATTCGCACTTCTCTGAATCTTGCAATGTAGTTCTCCAGCCAAGCAATGGGTATAAAAATGCATGCATTAGGGGAAAGTGTACATATTATATTCTTATTTGCAAAAAAATGTATATGGAGGCAAGACTGGAAACAAACGTGTATATTATGAGAAACATGCACTAAAATGTTGATAAATTTTCAAAGGGATTTTTTTTTAATGCAAATTGTTGTGGAATTGCGGAAAAATGAGAAACGGAGAGAACCTGAAATTGAAAGATTCATCCATCCCTGTGTGTGGAACATATCAAGCCCTAAATATGAGATAGTTCCGATCTAGCACACATACTACAGAAAATATGTAGCATCCAGGGGGTTCAGGTCAAAGTTGTTAAGCTTTTTTTAGGGAGGAGGAAAGCCCTGTTTTTTAGGAGTTCAGGTCAAAGTTGTTGAGATTTTTTTAAGCAAAGAGGAAGGCCCATTTTTTAGGGGTTCAGGTCAGAGTTTTTCTGAGGCAGGAGGAAAGCCCTGTTTGGGGGTGGTGGTGAAGGGCTAAAATGTTGAGTATTTTTTAGGGAAGCCAAAGTTGTTGAGTTTCTTTGGGGGGGGGGAGCCAGTGATCTACCAGTGATCTACCACAGACGTCCAGTGATCTACCAGTAGATCATGATCTATCTGTTGGACATGCCTGCATAGGGTTATCATCTATGAACCAGACCTCAGGACCTTGCTTTAATGGTGGACTTCTTCCATATCCCCACTATGAAGAGCCTGATTGTATCTTGTCATGATCTTGCCGCTGGTTGGTGGAGGATAGAGGGCTAATACGAGGCTATTTTTATATTTCATAATCAATGGAAAATAATGCAAATGCTACAGCCACGATTCTGCATAAACACAGTTGCTGAAATAAATAGAGTTGTGTGCTTCTAGCAATAGTTACGAGAGAAAAATGAATGCTGTTGGCATCAAGCATCTTGTTGGAGTAAACAGCTCATAATCATAAATTCTCCTTCTTCCCCAAATCTCTGCGGCCGATCAACTCCTCTATTCTCACTTTTAATTGTCCTGGGACTCAATATGACATCACTTGTGCATTCATCAAAGCTCTGGGTCTGGCTCAGTGTATCCCCCCCCCCATTTTTGGGGGTAAAATTAAGATGGGATGACTATTTTCCACTTTATAAAAGATCACTTGAAACACACACACACACACACACACACACACACACACACACACACACAACGTGTTTTGAATTTAGAAGAGCTTGGACAATGTAAAATACTTCATCATGAATTCTACAAGCAATTCTTAAAAACCTGTCTCTCTTAGCTCTCATAGTTCGTTAGGACCCAGAACACAGTTGGTCAGTCTAGATCTGGCTTGGCCCCTCTTTCTCCCAGATAGGCCTCTTTTAGGATGTGAATGTTTCTCCAAGCAATGATCAAACGAAAACAAAACAGCAAACGAAAACCAAGGGGGGAAAAATCCCTGAGAACAAGAGCTAAACCTGGAAAAACTTCATGTAGCAGATGCCAAGACTGAACCTGGGAACCTCTGGCTTTATTACTGAGCAGTGGTTCCTTCCCCATTCTAAAATGTTGTACGGAAGGCCAGTTTGCTGCTTGGCTTGTCCTTCTGAAGACCACTGCATGTTTTCACCCTTGAGCAAATCTGTACCCCAAGCCAAAACCAGTGAGGTGCTTGAGAATCCATCAAGATGGATGGATTATATACCCAACTGATTGCTGTGCTCTGCAGATTTTAGTGTTGTGGCACCTACCCCCATTAAATATTAGACAGGCACCATCTCTTCCAAAAAGCCCTTTAAGTAGGGATTCTTTCCCAGTCTGCATCTGTATTGGAATTGCTTTAAAGATTTGAGTATATATATAATATTATATATATATATATATATATATATATATGTGTGTGTGTGTGTGTGTGTGTGTGTGTGTGTGTGTGTTTGTGTGTGTTTAATTGTTTGTGAGTTGGCTGCCCTGGACTCCCTTTGGGAAGAAGGGAAGAATATAAATTTAATATATAAATACATGGATGAATGAATGAATAGTGGTAAATAAAGTTAAGTTTTATTGTGTGGTGCAATATAGGAGCTGCAAGGTGGAAGAGCAGAGAGATAAAACCTCATAGACTTCATGTTCTGCATTAACTGGCAACCCTATGAAAAGCCGTGGTTGCGAATCACTTGTGGGCAGAGTGTGTATATACACATCTGATTGGCTACTGGAGAACAGGATGCAGAACTAGAGGGGTTACTGGCCTAATCTAGCAAGGCTCTTCTTATGTTCTTACATATTGTACAGTTCACACAACCTACAGAATGCATCTGCAAGGATCCCACTTTCTCACCACCTGTGTTCATGCATTGTCGGTATGTTGTATTAAAAGAGGCTGTTGCTTATTCCAGTCATGAGAGAAGGGTGCTCTCCACATAGACCAAATGTCTGGGGCTTTGAATATATAGGCTCTTTTGGCAAAAGAAGCACTACTGTTTTGTTACAACTTGGTGTGTCTACTTGGTTACTCTTGTTCTCCCTACTCCTTCTTTACTCTGGGTTTGCTCTGCCCTATTAATGGAGTAGAAGAATAATTGGCCCATCTCCCTACACTCTTTTTCCTGGCCAAGGGAAGAGTTGGCTGCTATAATTATTAGAAGCGAGCACCAAATAATTCCTTAACCAGAACAAACAACACAGAGGTCGATTATTTTGGGTGCCAATACGTCTTAGGCTGAAGGAGTCCAAACTCTGAAGCTCTGTTCCTATTTATAATTAGATAATAAATATGAGCACTTGGTCACACACATCATTCTTTGTTTATGTGCATTAAACTAATTAAGGAAGCCAGCTAGACTTAGGCAATCTTCATTCTTCTGAAACCAAGAAACTTGATAAGCTAATTAATTTCAAAGCAAGATTAGGCTGGACACAGGAGGTCATCTTATTGTTCAAGCTAACTAAAATAATAGCACCCTTCCATATATCAATTCTGACAGGAGGTTAATCAGAGGGCTCCTCCACTTATTCCCCCCCCCTCCAGAGTTGCAATGATATTAAGCCACATCTGTGTCTCAATATAGATGCAAGAAATTATTAAGATTATATAAGCCACTTGACTGACTCTGAGATTTCTGCCTGATCTGTCAGGAATCCAGAATTGACTCAATAGCTACCAGAGCAGCGTGGTTAACGCTTCCCTATGTTTGGATCCCATGGGTCCCTTTATTTTATCTTCTCAAGAGTCTAGCTAGCTAAGTTAGGCTGAAAGAGTTACCAAGTGAGGTTAGACAGTGAGCTTTGTTGCTGAAAGGAGATAGGAATCTGGGTTTTGAAAGCTTTGGAGAAGGCCCTTCTCTCACTCCCCACCCCAGGCATGCTTGGTGTATGAACAGGCCCAGACACTGCAGTTGTAATCTGAAGCCTTTCTCCATGTTCCCCCTCCACGGGACACCTAAAAGGTGGCAACATAATAATGGGTGTTTTCAGCATTGTCTCCCTGCTTGTGGAGTGCTCTCCGTGGGGAGGCTCACCTGGCACCAACATTACTTATCTTTAGGCACCAGGCAAAAACATCTCTCCTGAGAGCCAGTGTGGTGTAGTGGTTAAGAGTGGTAGACTTGTAATCTGGTGAACCGGGTTCGCGTCCCCGCTCCTCCACATGCAGCTGCTGGGTGACCGTGGGCTGGTCACACTTCTTTGAAGTCTCTCAGCCCCACTCACCTCACATAGTGTTTGTTGTGGGGGAGGAAGGGAAAGGAGAATGTTAGCCACTTTGAGACTCCTTCAGGTAGTGAGAAAGCAGGATATCAAATCCAAACTCCTCCTCCTCCTCCCCTTCTTCTTCTTCTTCTTCTTCTTCTTCTTCTTCTTCTTCTTCTTCTTCTTCTTCCTTTGCCAGGACTTTGTCATTTAATTATCTGTGGCCTCCCTCAGTGGGTGGGATGTTTTTAGTCCTGCCTTTTAGAGACATAAATGAGCTCTAGATTTTTCTCTATCTTGTTTTATGCTGCTTTTAATGTGGGTGCTGTTTATTTATTGTTGTTAAGTGGCTTTGAGTTACTTTTGTTAAAAAAAAAGGCGACCAAAAAGTTTAATTAATCATCATCATCATCATCATCATATATATTATTCTAGCTCAGGCTTCCTCAACCTCAGCCCTCCAGATGTTTTTGGCCTACAACTCCCATGATCCCTAGCTAGCAGGACCAGTGGTCAGGGATGCTGGGAATTGTAGTCTCAAAACATGTGGAGGGCCGAGGTTGAGGAAGCCTGTTCTAGCTATACACACTGAAAAATGATACATTGCCCAAAGGCAAAAAAAAAAAAGGGGGGGGGAGGGAGGGATAATGAACTACCAGGGGCAGCTACCCCATAATAGAAACTTTTCCTTAAAAAAGAGTTGGATTCACCAAATCTAGTCCCAGGACTTATGCATGGGAGTTGTTACAGTAACTCTGAGTATCGTGAAAGTGGGAGAGAAAACATTCTCAGCTAACAGAACAAAAATGGCGACTTTTGTTTTATCTTAGAAATGTGAGAAGGTACGCTAATACCAGCAATTTAACATGCTGAACTCGACTGTCTGTGTAAAATGCCTTTGTAAGACATTTTCAGAAAATGAGCTTTACTGGCCTTTCGTTTTATTACAATGATCATCGTTGTTTAAAACTTCTGCTGCACTTGGATGAGATTACTAAGGCTTTGCTAAGATGCCGTCTGTCAGATTTCTGGCTTTCTAATCTTCACCGTGTTCCACTACAACAAAATAATAACAAACAATTAAAACAACATCAGCAACTAAAGCTTACCGTCCTTTTATCAGGAAAGTGCAGGCAGTAAGCAAAGGGGATGGAGGCCAGTTGTCACACTAAATGGCAACAATGGGTGAAGCTACAAATTCAATTACGAAATGGGAAGTGTAAGGGAAAAATAAGAAAAAGGTGAAATGAACAATAGGAGTACAGAGGTAATTGGCATCTGGCAGTGCTTACTGCAATGAAGGATAGGCCAAAGGAGGTCACTCAAAAAGAAAAAAATTAAGAAATAAAGCCCAGGATCCAAAGAAATGTACAACTGGTTCCATCTGCCCAAAGGGCACATGTTTCTCAAACAGCAGCTTTTCACTGTGTACACACACAACACAGTCCAATGAAGTATGACTGAAATCAGCATCCCAATTTAGATCCTCAGCCTGCCTCCCTGGCCCGCTATAGGCCACACAAATTTATATAACAGACAAACTCTTACTCCAACTCCGTGAAGCAAAAATGGAAGTAGAAGCAAAATGCAACGGAGCAGACAAAATAGATATTTACTGTTCCCACGTGGGAATACCAGTCCTTCTCTGAGAAAATTCAGAGAAATAAAAGATCCAACATTTAGATGTATGGTCACTTCTTATGCTTAAGTATCTAGCTTGCTGTTTACCTTGCTGCCAATGCTTGTATTACACAATCCCTCTCTATTTGGCTCTGAATCAGACTACAGTGGTACCTCTGGTTATGAACTTAATTCGTTCCGGAGGTCTGTTCTTAACCTGAAACTGTTCTTAACCTGAGGTACCACTTTAGCTAATGGGGCCTCCCACTGCTGCTGCTCTGCCGCCGCACGATTTCTGTTCTCATCCTGGGGCAAAGTTCTTAACCCGAGGTACTACTTCCGGGTTAGCGGAGTCTGTAACCCGAAGTGTTTGTATCCCGAGGTGTTTGTAACCCAAGGTACCACTGTAATACAGAAGGAGCCATCAAAAATGCAGTATCAGTTTTCCTGTATATGTCCATTCTGAAGTAAGCCCCATTGAGTTTGATGGGAGCTACTTCCAGTTAAAGACAAGTGTTGCTCTCCCTGCAGCTTGCATAGAGCAGACTGGTATATGAGCCCACATAGAACTCAAAAAAGATTTATCTCTAAATCCTACAAGTGCTTTGTCTTGATGAAACAACTTGGTTTGCTGAATTCAGGTTCCATGC